>MUAA02000114.1:0-1200000 GCA_014180765.2 Marchantia paleacea
AGAGGACCCTGCGCTCAAAATCTACCCCCAAAGGACAGATTTTGGGTGCCCTCGACTTATCTCTGCGTTATGAGTCTATTTCGCCTTTTTTGGAGTCATGACAGCACCCAGGAGAACACCTATGATGTGCCTGTCTTCCCCGTAGAGTTTGGCCGTACAAATTAGGATAGAGGTCAGTCTCATTTTCCGACGTCATTCCTATTCGAGCCGTTCGTGTGCGTGCTGTACGACTTCCAGCTTGGCGAGTTGTATGATTTTGATTTCCACACTGGTGCTCCATATTCTAATGTGGGTCTAGTACTATGAGGACAATTGAACGTGCTGTTTTAGTTGTGATTTCAACACAGTAGGAGTTTGCTAATTTCATTAGCCGGTTTGTGTCCTTTAACTCCATTTTCCTGTTTATGGGTTTAGCCTGATCAAAATTTAATCCGTAGGTAAAGGAAGAAAACTAGTAGGAATCATGGGTCCACAGTACCGTTGGTAATGTCCATCAGATTGGTCAGGGAAGAATTAGTACACTTAAGTTTTGTACATTCGCCTCCATGCCCCATGTGACAGCAGATTTTTGTGAGTGCGACATTTTCTGTAACGTTCCCCCTTTCTTCCAGTCCACAGAAGTCATCAGTGAACATTAGTGCACATATAGTAGCATTCCTTACACCTATGCCCCAGACACTCTCCAACTGTTTCCAGCAGTGGATATACAAATGCGTTCGAAAGGTCGGGGAAAGGGCCAGGCTTCTCTCTGATCGATGCCAAAGCATTCACTGCGTTAGCTATTAATCAAGACTGTGCTCTGTTGTGGTGTAACTGTTTACTACCTCCACATTTTCATTCGAATGCCAGCCTTTTAGAAGGCAAACTGAAGCCCAACCCGCCAGACGGCCTTTATGCCATTATTAGTTATATGAAAAGCAACAGGTAAGTTCAGTTTTCCTCTTCCTTCCCATAGTATTTGGTGAAGATGAAATATGATCCCCACAGCCTCTAGACTTGCTGAAGCCTATGACCTTATTGTACCATGGTTAACCTCAGGAGAATAACAGTCCTTTACGTGCTTTTGGGCTGAGATGTCACCAGACTAGTGCCATTTCCGTGACCAAAGTATTTCGTCTTCTTATTCTGCAGGATGTCGACGAGAAACTCCTGTATGATACCTTCCAGTGCCTTCGGCGTGATTGTCACAAACTGAAGGTGTTGTATTTCAACTGCGTCTACTGTTTTTGGTTAATGCGTAGGTCTAAAGAACTGAAGGGCAATATTGTCATTCACTTGTCAATATTGTCATTATTAGTCATTAGCTTCGTGTGCTAGTGGATATAGACTGGTGTTATCGCAAGACATGTATCTTTTCTTACTTGACTTCCGTATTGATCTGTTTCTTTATTTAGAGAAAATAATATTCACTTTATTAGTTTTTGGGAGTAAAATAACGTACTATTGCTCAACAGATCATGAGGGACCCAGACTCAGGAAATTCTCGCGGTTTTGGATTCATCAGCTATGATTCTTTTGAAGCTTCTGATGCAGCTATTGAGGTATTCTTCCCTCTGGTTTATGTGTATGTACGATGTATGTTAGCTCTGTCTTTGGAGGGTATACAGATTGGAACTGAAGTGGTGGGAGGAAGGGAAGAACATACATTTTTGCTGCATTTCTGATCTAATAACGTGAAGTTGCTTAAGAAGGTAAGCGATAGCAGTCAGTAGGGGATATGGGATGACGGGGAAGTCTTTTTCACGTCGTCTTTTTTGCATGTTATTTCAATTTGAAAACGTGCCATCTTATGTTTTTGTATACAGGCAATGAACGGGCAGTATCTTTGCAATCGTCCAATCACTGTGTCCTATGCTTACAAGAAAGATACGAAGGGAGAAAGGCATGGCACACCTGCAGGTACTTCTCATGTTCCATCGAAAGTTTTAGATAAGACTTCTATTGAGACAACACGTCGAGAATAATAGCTTTGCAAGTTACTGTTTGAAGTCTGTCCATGGGTCTTACCTTTTTCTTGTGCTTCAGCTAATCACTGCCGTTATTGGATGCAGAAATGTTAATCCCCAACGCGCAGAAAAATAGGCCACATACATTGTTTGCCAGTGGTCCTCCATCTCTTGTTGGGCCTCCGGTTGCAGGTGCTGGGCCACCACCTATCCCACCTCATTCGAATGGCAACATGGGGCCTCCGCCGGGCCTCAATGGAAACATGTTACCTCCACCCCCGCCATTTGGGAATGGTCCTCCACCCATGCCTCCACCTCCTCCACAACAAGGTCCTCCAGCCCAACCTCCCCCACCTCAAGGGCCACCTGGCCATTTTGGTGGGCAGCCAAACCAAGGCCCCCCTCACCAAATGCCCCCACCCGGTTCTGGTCCTCCACCTTGGGGCAATCAGCCTCCTCAACAAGGAGGAATGCCTCCACAAGGTGGTATGCCACCTCCACCCCAATTTAGACCAGGGCCACCACCTCCTAATATGCCACCACCACCTGGGTACCATGGTATGAGACCTCCTCCCCCAATGGGTATGGGAGGTCCTCCACCTCCTCCCTGGGGAAGAGGACCTCCTCCTCAAGGTGGAATGCGTCCACCTCCTCCCAACATGCAAGGCATGCCTCCTCCTATGAATCAACAAGGTCCTCCAATGCAGGGGATGCCTCGCGGTCCACCTGGTATGCCTCCCCCACCTCCTCAAGGTATGATGCCGCCGCCTCCAAGGCAACAAGGGCCTCCTCCTCCCGGCGGTGCTCCCCCCCCACCTCCCCCACCTCCATCAGCACCTGCACCTAATCAACAACAACCGGCTAGGTAGTCAACGAGAGCTCATTCTTCAAGCGGTCTTTTTTTGGAGATGGTTTTCAATCCTTCTCTCAGCAGTTTTGACTCTCTTTTCAGTTAACTATGTAGATACATGAATCACATAGTATTTATGACGAATGGTCAGAGATCTGTGCAAGAGCTTTTTGTCTGTAAGTAAGAGCAGGCTCTGAATCAATTCCAATTGTACTATGAAAGATATTTTCAGCTTCGCTCATGCATTGTCCACTTGGGTCAGGCAGTTCTACGCAGTGTGTCTGAATTGTAATTTTGAATTCTGAAGATCATTCGCGAGTAATTCACTTGCTAGGCAAAAAGGTGTTAAGAGGCACATGAGTATATAGGTAAGTAGACTGCTTTTACTGATCTGTAGAGTATATTGCTAGAAAAATCATGTAGCTTTCTGGTTGAACAAAGTAATTTGTCAGTTGAAGTAACGTGGTTGGAGGTTGGGTGCTCGTCCATACTGTTGGAGCTGTTCAAGGAGTTTAGTGTATTCTGCTTATGGTACCACATGACAGTTTTCTGAAGCATCTTCAGTGCATTCCTTTGCTGGTAATACATCGGGTTTATGGTTATGCACCGCATTTTAATATCGCGCATTCAGAATTTGAAACAAGATTCCAAACTATTACTGGGTGTTACTTAATTGCTTTCATTCATTTTCTTCGGTTTTATTTTTTAGATTTCACCCAGGATTCACGTTTTTGGTATCCAACCTGTCCTGAAGTAATCTTACAGTATTAACATTCTTACATTCAGATGTTTCTCCTTCCCGCTGTAATCAACGAATGGTCCTGGAATGACAGTTGAATCTATTGGCAGTATAATGGCAATGTAACTGATTCAGAGCAGATGTTTCCTGTAATTTGTGAGCTTTTACTGTTTTTTCAACCTCATATTGTATCCTGATTACACTCATCCCATTCATTTCGTTCACGTATGTTCTCTTTCAGTGCTCTTCTGCAAACTAGGTTACTACTGGATTGGACCATTTGTGTGATGCTGTCTCAGAGGTACACCCTTCGAGGAAGGTCTGTCTCTGAACACAGTTAGTTACAACAGCGAAACTTACGGCGTGGAAAGTGCTTCCTCTTTTTTCTGTCCACGTAAGGAGGCGCTGAAGGATATGGACGATTCTGCTTATCTGTGAGGTACACAACATAGCGTCGGTCTCTTTCTAAACGCGCGGGTCTCGCTTTCCTGCAAGCAGTTGGCACGAAATGTGTAATTTAAGTTCGAAGAAATGTGGACATGAGGAGACCAGTGATCTTATCAAATCACTTTTCTCATTTCGTTTCTTTATGTTTTGTTTTCTGCTGATCGACAATTTGATTTTCCTTGCTCTCGTTTTCCTTTTCGTTCGCAGTATTATGGTTTTATGAACTAGTTCCTTGTACATGTATTTCGCAACCAACTGTAAGGCCATTCCACTATGTTCTATTCATTGTCCATTATTTCCAGCATCCATTTACATGCATTCATACATGTTGATCATCACTGCTTCATGTTGATTTTCTCACGTTTACGTAATTATGCCTCGCCATTCACGATACAATTGGATAGCGAACCTTAATATACCTTGCACCCATACAGTTCAAGGTTCTCCACCGCATTGGCCTTCCATCAAATTGAGACTGCCCAAAGCTTGTTTCTCTTATACCCTCGACCATATAGCCCGTAGGGCTCCAAAGGGGACTTTTTCTTGTCTGACAAGAAAGGGCCTGCGGCCGGAGCCTATAATGACTTTTTTGAGCTAACGCTGTTTTTGGAGATATTAAAGGCGCCAGCCCTCAGCTATCCACGAAGGTTTAGCTAATGCAAGTTGAGTCACGAAGTGACGATTGTAGAAAAATCTTTATAAGGTCATTACAAAGTAATTGCATGCTTTGCTCAAGCCAGTCCTTTATTGTTATCTGGCTCGATCCTGTAATGGGCAAACAAAACAGGCAAAAGGGCTGAAAACAAAAATATTTACTTTTACTGTCGAAAACTACATCCCATATGTATACATATACACCTAAGCACCTACCGTAACACACCATCAGGTTTGGATTTATCGATGGCGTTCATGTCTCTAAAGCACCCTTATTTAAATACTAGAATTTTTTTGGCCACTCAGCTTCACAATATTCCACAATACGCAACACCATACAAAGGCGTACTTAAGCCACCTCAGTAACAGGGGAGCCAGTTAATAGCCCACTTGAATTGCGTGCGTTTCAGTATAGTATTGTTCTTGTACTATAGCACCCTTGCACTCGAGCTTATTAATTATGTCAGTAAGCAGCAAGGCATGATCGGTAGGTTTTTGTTGTGGCTATTTTTTGCTAGTTTTTGTTAGTTATGCAGTTTGACGCTCACCTGACATACTGAGTGCTTGCGCCTGCCGTTTTGTCAGTGCTTCTTTCTGAACTAATTCCAAACCCGGAGGAAGCACAGTATGCCTTTCTTTTTCCCTTCCTGGTTTCGACGTTGGATACTTCGTCCCCATCAACTGGATCGAAACCCAGCGCGACGACCTCGGATTGAAACCTATGAACATCTGGATTTTATCATGAGTAGACCATACCATGTAACTGACTATCTTACTAACTACATCAATGATATCTCCCACCACCCATTGGACATTGCAATAAGAGCAGATGTCAAACATTATATATGTCATACTCTTGATTTTTTTTTTTACATACTAACAATTTCATTATCTAATCTAATATACATCTCAAGCATGTCTGCATAACTCATGATTAGATATATAATAGAATGATCAATATTTGAAAGGTGACTTGACATTCAATTATACATATGATCCTTTTCAAACCACAACATCATGACACTCTCTTATAAAACTCCAAAAGACAGAATCTCATATAGTAGATCATGCGACCAATAGTAACGTTCAATATAAATGTAACTATTCAAAATGCATGCATCAAGTACACTTAATCATCAACATCAAATTTATGAATTGAAATTTAATGGTAGAATAACACAAAGTATCTCTATGTTTGAGTAATAGTCACGTTCTCAAATACCATATGCATGATTTTACAAAAGAGTTATACACATCATAATTCAAACATCAAGGTTATCAAAGACCAAGACCTTAGTTGGACTTTTAACAAATAAATATAGATAAGTCTTGATCTCTACCATATAATTGATAGTATGGTGATAAGAATGCCGAAGATGATTTTCAACCAAATTGATAGCCCATGGTCAACCAAGGTAGTTAGATGTCTAGTCTCTTAAATGACGTTATTTCATATCAAACTTATTTAGTTTTTTTTATTATGTATGGATAATTCTCTATGCTAAACTATTAGTCTCAAGATGATATCTTGAGGTGGTACAATGATAAATCAAATCTCAATCACACAAAACTTGAAGTTTTTTAAAATTTCAGTTGTCAACACCTTCGTTAAAAAATAAATTGGCTAAATTTCAGTAATTGGATTAGTCAAAATCTCTAATAATATAAAAATTAGCTAAGGATGAAAATTAAAAATAATCAAGATTTTACTTCACTTTACTTATCAAAAAAAATACCATCAAGTCCATCTAACTGGAAAAATAGTCCTCCATGATCAACACATAGCTATGATTTTGTACAATCAAATTTTTTTTTTCAAAATCTAACCTCCAATAAAAACCAAGCCCCTAATTGTTAAAGGGATTTAATTGTAGTATAGGGCATTGAGCGATACTAGAACACAATCTTATACCATACATATGGTCACAAATTATTTGCACCTTAGTGTGCATACTTGTACTTTATCAATAGTGACTTTGAAGTAAGCTATATGTTAGTTTCATTTTAAAATGATCTAACTCCTCATGAGCATGTATGATTAACTACATTCTCTTAGATCAAAAGTAACACAACATAATTATTATAATCTCCATACACAAAAAAGATGTGAACCTTCTCATCTAAACCATCATGCTCTTTGTAAAACTTCGGAAACTATTTATATAGGCGCTCAAAATGCCAATCAAATCACCACCATTTATCACTATGTATAACATAGCCATTCTTTGAATGTAAAGTACATATCTTTCAAGAGAAAACATACTTAAAAAAAAGATGCATATCAATTTAACATCATCTTTTTATCATTATTTATAGTGTCAAAGGGTCATGATCTCATCAACTTGAATTTTACATGGCTTAAGTAGTACTCTTGTAAGATAAGAGCCCATAATACAAGCTAACTTGTGAGCTTGTTTGATTTCATGAACTACTTTAATGGTAGATGATCATTGAGAGAGTAGTTTCAAATAAATAACATATGAATTATGTCACAACACAAGCGGTTGTCAAGCATTGTCATGTGTAAAGTACTATATTTTGACTCTATTTCATTGTTGGAGCAACTTGCATATGCTATCACAAACTCTTTCTCCTCATCATAATCTTGGATAGGGGCATAGTTAGGATTTTGAATATAATTTTTGGTTTGAAACAAAAATAGGGATATTATAATAGTTGAGATCGCATAAAATATGAATTTGATGAATTAGTGAAAAAGTTTGGAGATGAATGAGTGTGAAGGCGAATGGCGGTGTTGAGTGTGAGAAGGGTGGGAATATTTTTAGAATTTGAACTAGAAGAATGAAAAACTACTTTTTCTTACAAAAAGTGACATTTTTTCATTAGCGATTACTAATGAAAAATAGCACGATGCCTACAAGTTTTGAGAAAAAATTGAATCGATAAAGTGTGAACTAGCAACGAAGCGTGATGAAGAGTAAAATGCATATAAGATCATATATGAGGATTCTTTATTTGATTTTCAGTGTCATCAAGAAATTGATGTATGACATCAATACGGATCTTGAGAATGGATGTTGGAGGATGCATTGAGATTGAAAAAACATGGAAGGAGTGTTCATGTCATGACGATGAGAGTTGTATGCAATAATTTGTGCAAAAAAGTTTGCAAAGGGAAGCCATTGCATTAAATGAGAACAAGAGGACAATTTGAGTTATAAGACATGACAGTCTAGTCAAAGGTGTTAGGCCAAGACTACAAGCAGGTGAAGGATGGACTCGATTGGGAGGGATTTGTTATATATAAAGGATTTGATTTTGAGAAATCAAAGTGGTTTGATTCGAGGGAGTGGGAGAGGGCGAATGGATATAAGATTGATTTGATTAAGGACGACTTTAGAAGAAAAAATCATCTTTACTTTAAATCAATTGTTTTTCCCTCAACAAACTACTTATGTGAGCATGCATAAGGTGATGATAGTTGAGGGCTTTTGTCGGAAGATCAATTAAAGTTAATTGGAAAGATATATTTTCTAGGAATATGTAGATGATGATATGGATTTAGAAAAGAAGATTAAGGAGTAATCTATCTATCTTAGATTCTAGTGCATATATTCAAGAATGGGATGGTTGACTTCTAAGGGGAAGAAGGGTATCAATTGGAGTCCATCCTACATTCGAGGGAGGAGATGCTTCAGAGGAACTGAATAGCATCATGAAGGATATTGAGGATGTCTTTGGTGATGATGGGTCATTGGGGTCTACGGAGAAACACATTCAAAGTCATAGTTAGAGAATCTTTGTTGAGAAAGAAGAAACAAAAGACTGACCAAAGAAAGCTAAGGAGTCAAAGATATCTAGATCATAGATCAAGACAACAAAATAAGTAATGGTTGCAGAAATTTATCGTCAATTTTTTAGGTTGCTTAGAAATTGGAGATAATGGTGATGTCAATTCTGATGGATTTGGGAGAATTGGCTCAAGAGTATATTCACGAGTGAGATCCTAAGGAGGATGGCTACATGGAAATAATTTGTGTAATGCATCAAGTAGTCACAAGGAAGAAGGATCAAACACATATGAACATCCAACAGACGGAGAGATGTGGCTTATTTGGGTGAGCAAAAGGCACAACTGGAGAAGTGTGTAGAGGACGCCATGACGACATATGCAAAAATCTATAAGATCAAAGGGACATAGATCAATTTCATGGAGGCAGAGAATGCACAACTTTGGTATAAGATGCGTGAAGTGAAAAAATCCTTGAATCTGTTGAATGTGGAGCAACCTAAGCGGTTAGGGTATCTTGCGATAATGAGTGATTGAACAAATGTCTTAATACCTCTTTACCTAATGCAATGAGATGGAAGCACACTGTTTGGAGAAATTGGTAGATTCAATAGAGAATCCATATGATTCGAAGTACAAACACAAGGAGATGTAAAAAGCAATTGGACGAGAATTAAAGTAGTCAATGAGGATCCATCAAAGAGATGCAACTCGGAATCAATGCATTCATTTGAGAGACAGAGACACGATCGAATTATCTGAAAAATAGTCAAATTCGTGGGGAAGAGCGATTCGTATAGACGAAGGTTAGAATAATTTGGAGTAGGAGTTTTAAAAAAGCAACCTTAAAAGTAGTAATGAGAGTTCCATTCTCATATTATTGTGGGAAGAACACATTTGCATAGTTAGTGTAACACTAAGGGAAGTGAGGATAAGCCACTTCGAATAGCTCAAGGAATTATGAAGTTGAGAGATACCTCAATGGTCTCTCTTTTCTCCATATATAGTTCTCAAAAGGTAAAAAAAGATAAGGTTACACAACCACCATCCACTCAATTCCTCGTGGATCGATGGCGTGGCGGACATCCCTAAAGAGCACACAGTTCTTGGCGTGTACTCCAAACTAACACACCAACTAACACACAAGAAACACAACCTAAAAGAGCTGGATTGTTGGCGTGGCACCTTTAGATACTCACTAATAGTCAACTCAAGACCATCTATCTCACTCCTTGAAAAACCTCTACTTTAGTTCTCCCCAACTAAAAGATGGTTACTGATTAGCATATGACAATTTTTTTCTCCTTAAAACTGGTTGTGTGCATGACATTGATGAAGCAGTTGGTTTTAAATTCCTATGAAGTTAACCAAGAATTTGGCTCAAGCCCCATCGCAATCTGTTGTACCTCTAAAATAATTTTAGGAGAATTTTCATGACTACGTTATATTTATAAATGGAAGCAATTTTAAAATCATTCAATTGATTCTTGGGATTGAGTTTGTATGTGTGAAATTGTGTGCAAATTCATCTTTTGTCTTTGTAAAGGGTACACAATAATCACACTTATCTTTGGACTTTGATGTCTAGAGTATTAAAAGAAGACTAAACTCGAATATTACCTTCTAATTTGGTTTGTTTGATACTTCATTCACTTGGGAACAAATATGAAGTAGAACAATGTACACATTTATGAAGTAATTGATATATTATATCCAATAATTACAAATAATAAACATGTAATTTTTCTTATCAAGTTTAATCAAGGTAAAGATCACAAGTTCAATAGAAATGATTACATGACAACATGTAATTGGTCCTTGGATCTTCTAAAAAAGCCCAACTACCCTCAATTGATTTTTTGTTGTACCAATTGAATATATTTCTTAGATTTAAAGTTCATTACCAAATCAAAAACCAATGGAATCTAATCATAGTCAAATAAATTCAAATAATCATGTAATGGAATATGACTATTGATTCTCATTAATAAACAAATAATTGTTCTCATCATCCATTCTATTACATCAAAAGGTATCATATATATTCTTTCAATTTAACCATAACTAGCTAAAAATAATCATGATTATAGATATAACCATGAGTCTTATAGTTTTCACATGTACCGAGAATGTGTCTTGTATAGTTTCAAATGGACCACATCCTCGAAGTCATCATCGATGCAAGGACTTAGAATTAGACAATGAGTAAAAAATAAAGTCATCAATGGCTTGTTGTTTAACTTGTTTTGGATCTTTATATTTTCAACGTGAACCATGTAAGTTTCTCAAATTTTCACATCTTCAAATAATGTGTTGGAGCAAACTCCTCCATATAAGTTTTGGAAAGTAAAACCAAGTGACATTGATGATGTACATGCTATTCGTCACTTTCGACAAGTATCGTGTAGACAACCTAGTCTTTTTTCTTTTTGTTTGATGACAAAACATCCTCAAGGAGAATTTTTTGTCTAGGGGATGTCTTCAACGATTTGGCCGGTGATGGTCATTACCAATCGGATCATAGTAAATATGATAGGTTAGTAATCTCATTCCTTCTCACTTTCTTTTTTTTCCTCTTGATTTGATCCTCTCAGCGTCAAGTGTATGATGTCTCTCTTCGTTCCCATCTCTTTTTTTGTACACATGCATTTTATGTTTCTATTATTTCTCACACAATGACTTCCCTTTGAGTCTTTCTTTCAATTCTTTCTCCTTGGATGTCTTATCTTTCTTGAAATCTTCTTATTTTCTCTTATATTTCAACACTCTTCATGGGACTTCACCGACAACGATGTTTGATTGGATGGAATGTTTGACTTGAACCGATTGAGAAGCACGGTAGGATTCTAGTTAGGTATTTTTGACTATTTTTTTTTTGTTTTTCTAAATAAAGGATGTCATATTCGGAAAAATCATGGATTCCAAATAAAAATATGCCTTTTAATACAAATATGAATATTATAAAGAAGTGTTTTTGTGTTGAAAGAGTAGGAATAGAAATGAGAGGGGAAGTGTACTAACATTAGGACAATAGACTTTGTGACTGTAGCTAAAAGAAGAAGCAACTGTGTGTAGTACTGTTGAAGATCACGATTTAGAGTTGAGTGCAGAACTCAAACAGATGCACGGGAGGCAATTTGATTATCTCCAACTCAGAAGTTGCCATCATGATTGATACGACCCTTGTGATGAAACTTGATTTGATGGTGGATGAGTTGCAAAGATTGAAAAAACTTGGTGTCACATTTCTAGCATAAAAATGAGATTACGTTTATCCGAAGCTATGTGAAGAAGTTCAAGCCAAGAAAGTGGCAAATTTGATCGGACTAAGGGGGCATCAAAACTCTTGGGATGCTATGTTGTGGATAGAGTCATTAGGGAGAGACTTTGCAAAGGAGAAGGATGACATTGATTGGAAGGAATCAACTTTGCATACAAGATTTTATTTTGATGAGACTAAATGGCTTCATCCTTGTGGTAGAAAATGAACTAATGGGTTGAAGATTGATTTGATTAAAGATGATTTCTGATGAAAGATTATGTACACTTTGAATCAATTCTTTCCACATCATTGAACTACTTTTGTGAGTATGGATATGAAAGGTTTCGTAAGAGGATATATCATAGTCAAATAGGATGAGATCTTTGCATGGAATATGCAAGCGATGGATGAAAAGCTACCGGTAGGAGAGAAAACAATAATTTACTTATTCTCATTGTTAGTGCATATGTGCTCTCGGATGGGTTGGTTGATTCTAAAGGAACGGAAGAAATACTACTTGCTATTTTTTCCGCTCCTTTAGAATTCAACATAGAAGTTGTAATTCAACATAGAATATTGAGTTTAGAGCGTTAGTAGAGTTGTATTCTCAAAGAGGGCCCATAAAGTCAAACTTCCTCATTCATTCACATTGTCCTAAGAATTGAATACCTCATCCATGGCTCCTAGATGAACTATTGGAAAGATGAAGGTAGAAACCAATGTTGATGTACTTGGAGATGGAGCAAGTAGAATTTGACCATCAATATAGTATTAGGTAACATCGTAACAATGGGGATGGTGAATACTCTTATTCATTCTCCTGTTTTGTTAGCCAAGGATTTATTGGCGTTGGGGGTATAATCATTCCATGTATTACAATCAGTAGCCACTTTTTGTGAAAGCAAAGATGATGTGTTAGTTGCACTTATGGTATTGATAACACTAGTAATGTTGATCATGAGATCAAGAAAACTAATAGTGGAACTTGACAAACTGTTGTTGTTTGATTGATGGAGTTACTAGCGAGGTCGGCTTATGAGCGTACTAGAGTGTCACCAAGTTAGATGATGTTGAATAATATGATTGATTTCTTTTTTGGTTGGAACTTCATGAAAGGTTTATCAACCTCAACGATTGTTGTTGGATTCTAATGCACAACTCCTTATGTTGAGTAAGGATGCATTGTTTGGTCTTGGTTTGTGAAAGATTGAATGAAGAGATGTCCATTTCAGATTCAGACATCTCTTGGACGTTTTAGTGATGCACCACCACCATACATCACCCACATGGAGTTGACTATGCAAGTGAAACCATATCACGTGACATATAGATTTATAATGTGAACACATGTTTTTGTTACACTTGCATAATTCTATGATGTATTGGGGGATGTGGTAGTATTATACAAAGATAGGAGTAAAATAGCAAGTATGGCTATAGCCCATCAAAGATCAGATTATGGAGCTGGTGCCTCTACATCATATGATGAAGATATTGTAGAGTACATGTGTGCAATAACACAACCATGTGTGGTTGTTATGATTCAAAGTGCAACACATACTAAAAAGTCTAGAGAAGCGTTAATGGAGTTGGATCCACAAAGAGGGGAGACTGACTGACAAGTTATACTTCCTCAATCGTTCATATTGTATGAGGCACTAAATACCTCATCCATGGCTCTTGACGACCTATTGGAGAGAGGAGGGTGCAAGCCAATGTTCATGTATTTGGAAATGGAGAGAGTAGGGCCCAACCATTAATATCATTTGAGGTAGTATCTAGCGCAATGTTGAGGGTGGCAAAGACTCTTGTTCATTCTCATATTTTCTTAGCCAAGGATTTATTGGCATTGGAGGTGTCATCATCACATTTATTAGGATTGGTAGCCATACTTTGTGAAAGCAAAGAGGATGTGTTGGTTGATTATGATATTGACATCACCAACTCCTTACGTTGGATAAAATACATTGTTTGATCTTGGTTTGCGAAAGACTTATGTGGAGAGATTTACATTTTAGATTCAGACATCTCTTGGAGTTTCTAGTGTGCAAGTGCAACAAGATCATATAATTGATAGCTTTACAACACGAGTATGTGATGTTAAACTTATGATCCTATGATGTATTGGTGGGTGCAACAACATTATACCCGATGGGATTTAACATTGATTATTGGGAGGAAATACCCTCTCATCAGCCAAGTTGGCAATATGTTGAGGACCGAGTGAGCTGATTATTTATATAGTTCATTATCAATTCTAGCCCTTTACCAAGTGGAGGTTGGCGTTTGTTGCAGCCCTCAATACTTGTGGTACTTGGCTTGGTAATTTGTTGGAGGGAACATGGATACACATGGCAATCCTTGTCTAAAGGATGTAACTATCATGCAAAATCTTAGTGGTGTAGTGTAATTCATGTTGGATGAATCACTAGGTACTCTGGATGCAACTACAACATATGACATATCAGTTCATACATCAAGCTTGGAGTGAATTATTTGCTCCGGAGATGGAGGAGACAGAGGAAATTATTCCCACTTCCACTATGTTGTTTGTTTTAGATACAACGCATATTGCTTGGTAGTATCCAAAGAAGGTCATATGTGTACTAGAGTTGTTTGGAGGGATCAGCACAGGTTTGACTTTTGTTTTGCAATCTGGCATACAAGTACATCGATAATTGTATGTAAAGTGAGATGAGATTGCGAGATATATTCATTACGCCATGTGACACAATGGTGTGACGATACCTAGATCTTATACCATTGTCGGCGGTTCAAGGATATCAACATGCCTTGTCAGATATTTTATTGATGGGGGCACAAGACCTTGCTTGATATGACCTTGGGGGAGGAAAATAATAATTAACAAGGTTTAATAATAAGTACAAAGTTAGTTATAAAATATATGGGGGTTGGGATCTCCATGGAGAGAGCTTTTATGACTTTGGACCTTTTTATGATAAATTGACTCTTCTCAAGATCAAGACCTTGGATCTCAAAAACATAAAAAATAATTGAATCAAGAGTGATCCATCACATGGCTCTCGAATATGAATTTCTTTGGACCTTCTTTCAATCATGAAGTTATATTTTGATAACGGTTTGTTGTGAAACTTCATATGGTTTTTCTTAAGATTAGACATGCATTTTGCTTTGCAAATGTGAAAATGTTAGACAAAGTGATGTTTTGTTATGTGTGCAATAATTATAGTATAGATGTCAAAATAAATTTTAGGTTAAATTAAAAATGATTTAAAAAAATAGATTTTTTAAAGTTTTCACTTGCATAACGCAGCAAATTATCTCACACATTTGAGTTACAACTTTGGAGTTTGAAGCAATTCAAGTTGGGTTCTATTGAGACATGGAGACAAACATTGACTTTCAAGTTCTTGATATGAATGCATTAATAATTTTTTATTATGGTTGGACAATAGATCATTTTTTTTCCTCCAAGATTTGCAACAACTTTCTTGAAATTTTGAGTGTTGTAAATTAAATATATGTGTTTGACTAAGGATATGATTGGATATCATGATAATCTTTGCTTATATCTATACTTCTTTATTCATCGTTTAGGATGAATTGTACTCGAAATGACAAGATAGAAACTTTTTCATTAAGAGAGATGTTATTTCACTTTCAAAGCTTCAAAAATAGAAATTTTTTAATCCAAAGATTTTTTTCTTGGATTACTGTTATTCTCCCCTTTGTGGTTGAGAATATGAATACTCAAAATTTTGAATGGATGTGAAGGAGAGATGTCGAATGAATCTATGGAAAAATATTATATTGATGTTGAGTCCCATATTTTATGTAAATTTAAGGAAGGATGAGGACATGGACTTGTGTTACATTGGATGTGCTCTTTTAACAAAAGTAACATATGTCAAAATGGATCATTTCAAATTATGATGATCAATCCATTGTAGAATATTGAATCTTAATGTAGAGTAATAGGATCTTGAGAAAGATGTTTTCAATGTAGAGTATTGGACTTCAATGCAAAGCACTGGATCTTCAACAAAAGATGTTTTGAAAAAAAAGATGTTTTCTTATTGAATTCGATGAAAGTCGTGATCAATGAGAAATCTTGTTGTGAGTCACGGATTGAATCTCAACACAGAACGAGATTCAAAAAAAAGATGAAAATGATGCATTCAATCCCTCTTCTGCAAATATATATCACATCAAAATATACATTGCTGTCACATCCAACATCATAATATGTAGATCATCATAAACCAACACAAATGTTATACAATCTAATCTTTTTTTCTTTCAAAATGTCCACAAGGATATTTCGATCAAAACTATAGCATAAAAGAAAGATTATAATTGAGCCAAATTCACTTGGAGCTTCAAAGACTCCAAATTTCCGCACTAGCTAACATCCACCATAGCCATACTCTTAAAGCTTCAACTTCAAAAATTGCATCCCAAGAAGTCCTTTTTCAAACTCTATTCATAGAGCCATAGGTCTCCATGCTATCTCACTCAAGTACAAATATCGCTAATTGTTGTATGTACTTCTTCATGTACGTATCTACATAACTAGCGATGCCCCTACATAAGTCGTGACAACTATAGTGCACATACATATCACATCACAACATACATTGTTATCACATCAAACATCACAATACACAAATGATCAGACACCAATACAAGTGTATCACACTCGGTCCCTAATTGCCAATTAGATCACTCTAACACAAGGTAGTATTGTAATCCATTAACATGATATGCATTTTGTGTGGGGCGCGTATCCAAGAAACTTGAGCCTAAAGGCAAGGAATCATCCGATGAAGAAAGATCCGGGCATGAATGACAAACAAAAATCCGAAGACAGATCTCCCATCGGATCAACTAGAACCTTCGGCTCGAGAACGAAGATTACTCGTTACAAAAGAATTGAGATGGAAGGAAAGAGAGGGGAGTTGGATGAGAACCTTGGGGAAGACGCGGAAGAAAAAGTTAAGATAAAAAGCATCTTTGGAGGAGACTGACAAAAGAAAAAGACGTAGTTCCTCTCCAAAGATCTCATACGAGAGCGAGAGAAGGGCGACCCATACATGCAAGTAGCCAGACCCAACTAGCATATGAAACCTTGCAACCTCAACCCTCTACATCTGATTTGTCCAGTGACGGAGAAGTCAAAACTAACATGTCTATCCAAACGGTGATGCTTTCGAACAACGAAGCGGAAGACCATTGGATAGAATACACGTATGTGTCTCACGAGAATGCAAAAAGAGTGATTCTTGAAGTTCTCATCAATTTGGAACATAAATTCAACACAGAAGAAGCAGATGCCCCTCTCCAAATCAAGATGACAGCCCCAATCACCAAGCATCAATATCCACGGTTCAAAGGAACCACTGATGATGATGACACATACTCCTACATTAAGACATTTAAGGCAATCTCAATGACAATCAAGGAGAATGATCTTGGGGATCGTAGTTGCATTTTCCCATGACTCCTCCGAAAGGGAGTCCGGATTTGGATGAATAACCAAGAGGAGAGCCATAGAGCCAAAAATGCCTCTTGGGATGGCCTCAAAAGTCGATTCCTTGCCAAGTTCAGAGATAGAGTATGATATCATGTTATGGACTAGATGGTTACATGGTGTTAGAGGGGACCTAACCGCCAATTAGAGGCGATTGTGATACATACGTTAGTGTATGACGATCTATGTGGTGTGAAGTTTGATGTGACAAGGATGTATGTTGTGATACGATATGTATGTGCCTGACAGCTGTCACAACATATGTAGCGGCATCTCTAATTTAGTAGATGCGCACATGGAGGAGCATATACAACAATTCTGACCAATTGTGCAATTAGTGTCATTCACACTAGAACTGCCATTAGGGCAGACAACACCATTAGGAGTCATAGGGCTCAAGGGGTAGAGTTCGAATTAGGGCTTCTTGGGGTGCAATTTTCGAAGTGGAGACTTTGAGAGTGTGGCTATGGTGGAGAGTAGCTAGTGTGGGAACTTGGAATCTTTGAAGCACAAAGTGGATTTGGCTCGACTGTATTTTATCTCTTAAGCTATTGTTATGAATGGAGTGTCGTTGTGGACGTTTTGAGAGTAGAAAAGATTATTGTGGTACACTTGTGTAAATGTATGATGATCTATGTAGTGTGATGTATGTTATGATGTGATATGTATGTGCACGATATTTATTTTAATATTTCATTGATATTTTAAAAAATTTCACTCATTGAAATTTTTTTATCAAATAATATATATTTTTATAAAATTAAAATAATTTTAATTACTTTTCTTTTCTAAATTTAATTTCAATAAATCTTAAATGCAAAATTTTTGAAAATTTTATTTTATTTTTATCCATTCAAGTGTGAAAATCATTTTTATCATTTTTTAATGACAATTATTCATGATTAGCAGATTATATGACACATACATGTAAATTTTTATTGAAAGATATAAAAGAAATTTTTTTGTAGATGTCATGTCATATTATAAAATAATGTTCATAAAATTTTTATTTAGACTGCGTTATATGAACATAGTATAGCATCTGCAAAAGATTCTAGAGCTTCGGATTCTGCGCGGAGCAAAAAACAAATTATTACTATGTCTAATCACATTGCAAGCATTGAAAAGCTGTGCATTTGAACTTGTGTGTTTAATTAAGGTATTTGAGTTTAGATTCGGATAGTATGAGTTTGTCTTAGAATGATGAATTTATATTAGAATGGTCATTAACATGAGTTTGTTTTAAAAACACGAATTGACAATAGAATATCATGAATATTGAATTGATATCCAAGTGATCTCTTGCTTGCTAAATTCTCAAACCCGCTGTTACGCAATAAGCCGGTGCTTAACAATAAATTGCCATGACGAACTCGACAGCGCCAACGGAGGGCATGTCCGATAAGACTAAAGAGGATATGGAGGTTCGGCAAGCCGTCGTGGGAGGCAGATGCCAGCTGCCAGTCTCGGTAGGCTCGGAGAAGATGGACCGACTGATGGATGTCGGACGCTGCTGACTCCTGGGCCACACGAATCAAGCACACAGCCGCACTCCTACGGTTAAGAACTTCAGAAGCGCGAGTGAACTGGAGCGAAGAACATCTAACTGCTGGTCTGCAGGGAGGGAGACGATCAAACCATGGTTGGGTTGGGTCGGGACTCGGGTCGGGTTGGGATGAGATGTGATGAGATGAGAGACGGGCGCGGGAAAAGAGACCAGAGGAGAGAGGACGACAACGACGTCGCAGCTCGGCCCAGCTCGTCGTCTGCCTCTGGCTGACAAGTAATGGTTGCCTGGGTCGGTGGGGTGAGGAGCGAGGGACTTGGTGACAACGCAAATGTCAGGTGCAATTTGATTGTACGAGCAATTTTTATCTAGAAGGCATAATTGCAGAATTGATTGAGTCTGCCTCGCGAACGAGCGAGCTATGGTTTTGTTTCGGCTAGAAGGAACACGAAGATGAGTGGAAAGGAAGTCGTGTTCATTCTACTGAGATGTGGACGTTTGTTGCGCGCCATTATTGTGCAGATTTTGAGGCTTGAATTGCAGACGGGATTGTGGTTGGAAGCTTTAGCTTTCAGCTCAATGTCTTGCTGAAAGGAAGGGAGTTTTTTTAGTTCTCTTTATTTAATTTGTGGGATTCGGAGCGCCGGGGAATTTGGCATTCGTCAAGAACGGACAATGGCAGTTGCACGGGCTTGGACAGGATCCCTGTGTGCTTTCGTCCAGCAGCAACAGGTGCCTGCTCTCGTAATTAGTCGACAATGCTGCAGCTGTCACAGCTATGCCTCACAGCCTGCTGTTTCGTCTTCGTCGTTCGTTCCAAGCTGGACTGTGAAGAGTAGCAATCGGTTGCTGGGAGGTAGGAGGGGCAATTCGGCTCGATTTTTCGTGCTTGCCAGTCAAGAAGCGGGAACATCCACTTGTAAGTTTTTTACTCTCCTACCTTTAATCCTTCCTGCCAACCACCATTCATCCGGAATAAAGTCATAATTATCGCCATTTGGCTTGCAAGTCCTGCTGTAGATTCGAGTAACTACATGTTTGTGTTTCCATATATGCTTTTTTTTTGGTTGGTTGGTGCTTTGGGTTTGTTGTCTGAAATTAGAAGACTCATTAGTTACCATGAAGATCCACCTGGACCATGTCATAGAAGCAGCTGTCAATAATTGGGGAACTTTTTGCAAGGTGCCAATCTTCAGTCATGAATGTGATATCGCATTGTATTTACAAGTGTGGGGTTCCAAGTCATGGTTTTCAAAGTCCAAAAATAGTTTCGCAGCTTGGATAAGCCCATCTGTGCTTCTTCAATCTACCAGTAAACTTCATGCTATCTTGTGCAGCGATCAGAGTCCAACCTGTTGTAAATCAATGCTCGAGATTCTCAGCTTACTGATGTATGGTTTGTGCTTGTTGCCACGGGCCATCTCATATAAATTCTTCGACAAGTTCTTCGAGGACATTTAAAACAGTGGCCTTAGTCCTGTAATATGGGTCGGAATTAAAGTGCTGTGTTTTAGGTGTCTGAACCGCGATTGCCATCAAACAACGTCAGTTTCTCATTGATCATAAAATTATGCCCAGTGCTGTTTTTGGGCAGTAATTGTATAGGGCCACATATCTTCCTCTAAGTCTTACAATTTTTTCCACTGAGACATCCGAATACCGCTGCTCCTAATTTTGTATGTGTAAGATAATGTTTTTTTCTCTCCTTCCAGTATATGCCGATACTTTTAGCTAGCATAAATGATGGAAAGGTGATGCTTGTGGACACAGTGTTGGTACAGGAAGTGGAGTTCACATGGAAGGGAAAAGCGTCAGAAGTTCTATTAACCGGTGACTTTCTGCAATGGGAGACGAAGATTCCCTTGGAGAAATGCTCGAATGGTTCTTTCACTTTGAAGAAGGTGTCTCTCTCCTCTACGTGGCATCTTAGATTGATGACGTCTCCTCTGAATTCTCATATTGCCCACTCGTGAATATCATTCTAGTAGAATGATATTTTAGACGAAAAATGTTTCTGAAGTAAATGAAGCCTTCCTAGATTACGCTAAGATATTCCCTCTGCAGTTGAATTCGTAACTGATCTAATGCTGTTCTAATGTGGTCTGGTCTGCCATCGCCTTAAAATCATGTCAATGATTAGAGCGAATTCAATATATGTTCCGCAGTCTACTCCCGTCGGGGCCTCTAGAACACTTTGTCCTTTTTACTTCCAAGTACAGAGAATACTGGTTGGCTCACTCCGAATTATGTGGTGTCTTTTCTTAAGCGCAGAAGTTACCAGTAGGGAAGTTCGCTTACAAGTTCATAGTGGATGGGGAGTGGATGCATTCTGCGGACAGTCCTACCGTGCCGGATGGTTCTGGGGGCTTCAACAATGAGGTCATTATTGCAGGTAATCCTCTCTGCTCCTTATCCTCATCCTGCTAAAATTTGCAACATATGGACTGCTGTGAGAATCTTGCGAGCTGCCGAGTTGTATCAAATTACCAAAGCTTGGGACTCCCTCTAAGACATGACTCGTCTGTCATTTATCGAGACAGATCCAAGTGCGGTCGATACTACCGCCGCTTCAAGTGAATCTCAAAAGCCCCACCTGCTGCTGCCACCAAAACGGCTACAGAGGGACCTGTCAAGGAAAAGGAATCTGCCAAGCCCAAAGCAGCAGCGGCAGCGGCAGCTGATGGTGCGAAGCCTTCTGCAAGAGCAAAGAAAGCCCCGGTGGAAAAGAAGTCCTTGGAGGCAACCATGCGAGAAGATGTGATTCCTCAACTGTCTGGTGCGCTTGAGAAAGAAGAGGGCTTGACTGACCTTGACATAACTTTCGAAGAAAATCAGGTGTGTAGTCGGGATTCATCAAAAGCGTGATAGCCACCGTACTTTTGGATGGTTCATCAACTCTCTGGTTTGTTTGGTCAGAGACTTCCAGTTTCATTCCATTTTTGGATCTTGTGGTCACATAGACATTGTACTTTTATCCACAATTTGCTTGATGATTTGATGGTTGATTTCCACAGCTGAAAACAAGTTTTACGAAAGGTGTTATTCCTTACTGTCATTGGGCCTTCTTCCCCGATGGCACCTTGGAAGGTAGGTAAAGTCTTGAATCCCGTATTCTAGATGCAGCCTTTGCAAGTCAGCAGTCAGTGTTATATTTTCTATGCCTCGTCCTGGAATTAATTAGTGGCTCTTGTTCTAACAGGATCTCGAGGTGCATCTTTAACATCACATGGTTCCCCACCAAGCACAATCGAACCATTTCTCGTGGACGAAAACAAGATCACCGCGGAACTAGTTGTCTTCTGGATAAGGAAGAGATTATTTGCACAAAAGATTTTGTCCGTAAATTGATGATTCACAACTTGCTCCAACAAAAGCGCCAGAAAGAACAGGTTCACTATGTTCTTCAAACTGAAAATCTCACCTTAGAGTTAATTACTTACACAGCACCACAAAATGTGCTGGTGAGTGTTGCATTCGAAGAGAAGCGCCGAGTATCTTGTTTCATAGCAGAATTCTTTAAATTTCCAGCAGATTTCATGGCAACGAGTCCCTGAAGCCTTCAAGTGTACTGTAGAACCTTCAAATTCATTTGTTCAGTTTCAATTTTCACGATTGTTGTACGTGCACTTTCGAACGCATCAGTTACAGGAAGACGGATTGGCAGTCATACCAGCGGGAAATAGCCCGCCACATCATGACGTAGACTCATGGGTTCACCTGCACGCGGAAATTCTGTGAACGAGGCTTTCCTCCGACTGTACGTTGTATGGGTTTAATGTGTTGTGCAAAATCCCTCTTTACTTCAAGATTTACACTGATGAATCGTACGTGTCTCCACGAATTTCTAGCTATCTGGAACCTTCACTTCCATCATTATGGGGAAAGTCTCCTCACGAGCTCTGAAAAGTACTCCCGACTCTCGCTTGGAGACTCAATCATTCTTTATTCCGTGCATACTCTGTAACGAGCAAATGTTGTAGTCAGTCTGGTGAGCACGCCTTTACCTCTAAGTTATCATGGCAGTCGGCCTTGTTGTGATGGATCTTCACCACTCTTGTTTGCTGGCATCTGCACAGCCGACCAATTCTGTGCCCGGCATTCAAGAAGTAGGTTCGTGCTTAGTACCCTAAAGAGGCCACCCAGTGTTGTCACTGATTGGAGACCCTTGTCCTGTAAAAGCAGAAATTGCGTGGAAAGATTTACGAAATTCCACCCGCAAGGCTTGATAATGGAGTGAAGACGAGTGACTGCCTGGCTTCAAATGTCCTTTTCATCTGTCTGCAGACATCGATGGCTTACTGTGATGCCTTTGACACCGGCAGACGTCTTGTGCCCAGCCAGAAGGTGGATCATCCGGACAACACGCGTTCATTATTGACCTTCAGCGAGTTTTGGAGTGAAAGTCGCTTTTGGCTCTGCGGTCTAAAATGTGTATTTCTTCTATTGCCATGTCGATCTAGCTAGTGTCATGTGCGAGGTATCGAGCTAAGCGTTGTGAGCCTCGAGACGGCTGAAACCTCGGCAAAGCTGGCCGCTTTATGCAGGAGTCTCTGTACATTGTGGACCCAAGACCGTGAGTCTGTTAACTCAAGGTCCTATCGTTCGGAACCGTGTCGTAGGTCACTTCGAGACGAGGGGCTAGGCTGCAAGCCATGTGAAAGTAAAATGTCCAGGATTCTGGTGTGCATAGATCTCGATTATATTTTCCTTTTCCTCCGAGCAGAGTTTTCGGTCAGATTCCACGAGTGAAGGAAGGAGCTGGCAACGCTGCGAACTGTCAATGCTAATTGCCAGACGAGACCAACGCTTTTCTCAGAACTATCCAGCTATCCGAGACGAAGCCACGGGCCTCCGTAGGACTGGCTTGACTTTTTGCCCCTGTTGTAGTCACCTCCTCACTCATGCACAACGGTGTCAGCCGGACGGTGATGGACAGGGTACGTAGGGGCCCATCCAGCCGGAGTTGTAAGATGAGGTCAACGGGATAGGATTTATTTCCACTGTAGATGTTCACTGCAGATGCGTGGATGCAGTTCCAGGTGCTTACGAAGATAAGATTGACTTGGACGCAGATGGCCGCAAGGTATGGCTCACGCTCCGAGATGAGGAGTGTTTGTATTACACTCCTCATCTCGGCACTTTTTTGGCTGGTGTTGCACCCGATGTCAACGAGAGATTGAAAACACAGGGAAGGATGAAAAAGCGATGGAGGGAGAATTGGATTGTTCCGCTCTTCGGACTTCTGAGAAGCTTTCATTATAGCCTCGAGCTATGGAGAAGATATTATACATTGTCTGGGACGGACTCAATGTGACGGCCTGCGTTGTGAAACAGTGATGGGGCGTAGACCTCTCCTCTGATTAGCTTCATCTTCCGGAACCATATGCCCTACATGGATCCAGATCGATCCAAAATAAAAAAATAACCGAACTCACAAAACTGATCCGTCCACTCACAAAACCATCCATGATCCATCCAGCTAAAGATGATCATATATCGTACGACCTGAACTGAACTTCCTACTATCACTTCATAGACTTTCATCCTGAAATCCATGCTTTGCGCATCGACGGTCGGCCGTTCTTGCTATCTACACGTAATTTCTCTCCCTCCCTCTCCCCCTCGATCTGTCCCTCTCCCTCCTGAATCTCTTCCTTCTCCAACGTGGTCGGTCACGTCATTGGCCGGAGTCGACCAGACGCTGAGAGTAAAAAAGCAGAATTTCAGCTGTTGGTTGTGATTTATGTACAAGGAAGTTCTGTTAGCTAAACGAATCCACCCACATTGAATATCATCATCATCATTCTGCTCTCTATATGTCGTGGCACCCATAAAAACACGTTTATAATCCTTCTTCTTTCCTTCCTTCCTTCCTTCCTTTCCTTGCCTTCCATTCCATTCTATTCATCCTTTCTTCGATTCTGTGGATCAGCGTCTAGACTATCGAGTCCACTGTCACAGAGCTTCGAATTTCGAAGGGTATTTTCTCTGCGAGTCTCTCGATCGAGATACTCGCAGAGAAATAGGTATGCTGAGAAAAGCGCACACGGGCCAGGTCAGGTCAGGTCAGGTCAGGTCGCAGGCATTTCCTACCCATGACGATCCGATCTGATCTGACACTCTCAAGGCTCCATGTCGTAATCGCTGTAGGACTCGTCGTCGCCCCGGTCTCTGCACACATTGCCGCACCTGAGTAAGTCCACGGCCTCGACCATGGTCAACCTGCTGCCCGGCACGGATTGGGCGCACATGGTGGCCACATACACCACGAGGTTGAGCTCGTCTCGAGTATAGTGGCCCTTGAGCCTGGGGTCCACGAGCTCGTTAAACCTTCCCTGCGCGATGATGGGCTCAGCCCACTCCCACATAGACTTCTTGTCGGTGCCCATTTTCTCCAGCGGCTTCTTGCCGCTGATGAGCTCCAGCAACAAAATGCCGAACCCGAAAACATCGCCACTCAGCGACCGCGCCGATCCCTTCGAGTACTCCGGCGCGAAGTACGTCGCCAGGCCTTCGTTTCCTCCTTTCATCAGCCATGCCTCTTGCATCAGCTTGATGAGCCCGAAGTCAGCCCACTTTGCCTCGAAGTTCTTATCCAGAAGAATGTTGTTGGATTTGATGTCTCCGTGGACCGTCGGTGGACTCGTTTTGTGATGCAGGTGCCTGGATCAAAACAACAACCGACATGCCCACCTCTCGACGCCTGGTGAGTACCTGGAGCAAATCCACACAATATTCATATCTAGAGCGAAGCGTGTGCAAACGTGAAATTGCAAAGCCTGCAGTGCAAATCCCATCAATGCCGTAAACAACAGAATCTCTCAATCGCTCACTGTCGACTGCTTACATGAGTCCCTCTGCTGCTCCGATAGCAATGGTCATACGGCGGGACCAATCCAGTACCAGGCTCGATGACAAAGAGCCATGCAGGTGGGTGCGAAGGCTCAGATTGATCATGTAGTCGTACACAAGAAGGCGCTCTTTCCCCTCGGCACAATAACCTCGCAGAGTGAGGATGTTTTTGTGCCGAATGCTCCCCAACAGTTTAGCTTGAGCAGAAAATTCCTTCACTCCTTTCATTTTACTTGTGTCCAACCTCTTGACAGCAATCTGCCAACGCGAAACGACAAGACAAGACGAGGCGAACGTGTGAATGACTGAAGTCTCTCTCTCACATTTACAGAGAGCAGCCTGAGGCCTAATCGTATCTGAATTCAGAACCGCATCACATCATCATCATCATCATCATCTCCTCGTCAGCTGCAGTTTTTAGCGCATGCACATAGCGTGGATGCACACAGCGACACAATTCATCCCACTCCTAGTGCAATTGATGTAACCGACGAGCTCGAATTTTCGCACGAAATCTATAGCGTCGCAATCAATCGTACAATGTAAGACTTCACAAGGACGACGACGAGGTTACCTCGGATCCATCTGCCAGTTGACCCCAAAACACAGTCCCGATCGTTCCAACTGTGCCGAGGACGCCGAAGATATCATCATCGTCAATCTTGTCATCTCCGGAGTATTTGCTCAAGTCTTGGCTGTGGTCGCCAACGGAGAAAATTTGCCCTCCCTTGCGGTTCCTCCCCCTGCCATGGCACACACATCACATCAGCTCAAGCCCCATGAGTCAACCCACCGAACGAGCTCGAGCGTGCACGCACGCACCATTCTCGAATCTCGTCCCGAGCCCAAGCCCAAGCTCGAGACGAGGCACTGCCCGTACCAGCTCAGTCATTCGACATCTCCATTGGGCCTATAATGGACAGACGAACATCGTCCCACGATTCCTGGACAGACAGCGCTCGCGAGTGTGCATGGCATGGCATTGCATGCACAGCAGGGGCGGGGGAACAAGCGCTCGTTGGAGGCTTGGGGCGAAAGAGAAAGAGCCGCCTATTAGATCAGAAACTGCGGCCGAAATTCCACCGTCCCGGTACGGACAAACTCTGAAACAGCTACGCCTCGAGGTTCACTACTTAAGTTGTTGCCAGGCATTCCAGAGTGCAAAGGCGATTCGATTGGACCTCGACCAGTCAGATTCTTGCAAGCCGCGCACTCCGTCCGTCCGCCCATCGCTCTCCCTGGGTTTATTCCAAATTCAGGGCATGTGCCTCCTAAGAGCTGAATTCGGTATGTCCCCTCCCGAACCGAAGCCTGACCGGACCACGGAAGGGTCGGTCTGCGTACAAGCACCGTGAAGCGGCACGGGCAGTACGTAGACAGACATACGACGACCAAGACTAGCGTTAAGCTTACGAGTAAAACTGAGAAGAATTCAGCTTTCTGGAGACGACGAGAGGAACGAATGATTAAAGTGAGCCTCAGGGTAGAATGCGTGGATTCGGCATGGCAGCACCCGTGTCCGTGACTGAAAAGCAAAAGTAGTGACTGTCTGGAGACTAGGACTAGGGCCGGGATGGGATGGGACTGGTGGGGCAGTGGAGTAGAGTGGAGGGGAGGGAAGTGTAGTGCGGTTTGGATAGAGCACAGACAGCGCCTAGTGCTGAGAGGTACGAACGAACGAGTGGATCCATTTTTCTACGGGTACCGCTAGGGCCGCCTAGGAAGGAATCATTTGTTGTGAATGTCGTCCCTCGATAATGGCACCGAGCAACCGACGAGGTTTGACATATCCACGGGCCACGTGATCCATCATGAGCACTCATGTCAAACAACTGCGCCTGCATATTAAACTACTTGCTGTCGCCGCTGAGTCGTCAACGTGTTTTGCGTGATTGTGTGAAATTCGAGCGGGCGGCTGTCTGTTAAGTCCACAGGCCACGGCAACTATGGACTCACAGATTGACCGATGCCGCCCATACACAGAGAGAGAGAGAGAGAGAGAGAGAGAGAGAGAGAGAGAGGGCAAGCGGTGGAGCAGATCTAGCTCTCGCTGACAGAATGGTTGACGGCAGCCTCTGGAAGAAGGTTTCACATGCCCAGGATGAGCTGAGCTCGAGATCCGTGAAAATTTATCAAGTTTTCAGGAACTAATTCTCGGCCCGAATGAGTCACCAATCTCCCGGACTTCGTTCGATGGTGAGACCTCGTAGTTGTTCTAAAGAGACGTACGAGCGAACTCCTAAAGAAATTCCATGCTAAAATAAAGTATGAGGCGCAGGAAAGGAACCTACCTGCACTTAGACGAACGACGCCACTTGCTTCGAAACACCATTCCCAGAAAAAGTGCTTTCAGAAACTTGCACATCGGTGCCATATCCTACTCCTTCTCCTCCGCCTGCTTCTCGGACCGTTTGTCGTCTCCTTGTCAATCTCCAGAGTTCATTTCCCTTAGCTCCAAAATTGCTGCTTCTTTCCCTCGACGACGAAGGCCCAAAATTCACAGCTTCACCACCGACGCTTCTCTGTGACATGTACTGTTCACTTAAACTTAAACCCTCTCTCTCTCTCTCTCTCTCTCTCTCTCTCTCTCTCTCTCTCCTCTTCCTTCCTTCTCTCTTTCCGAGTCGTCTACTGCACGAGCAGTAGCTCTCGTCTCCTTCTCTGGCTCCCTTCTACGTGTCTGCTTCTGCCGCAGCGCAGGAATGCATGACCGACGGGGAACAGCAAGCAATTGGCATATGAAATTCGCTTCCTCCGCCGAAGCTCATAGACAGACTTTCAGTGCTATTCACTAATTTAGTCCGAACATTAATTGAACTGCATTGGGAGACCCAGTGGCGAGTGCGGGTCTCGACGTCTCGAGTGAGTGAAGCTTACCCAGGGAAGAAGGCGGTGGGAGAAGGGAAGAGAAGAGAAGAGAAGGGGAAGGAAGGTGGATCGATAGTAGAAGTGTTATGACGGAGCACAACAAAAGAGGGCATGTGGAGAAGGGGCGGTGCAGTTCCCCAGACTCTCTCTCCCTCTCTATCTCTCTCTTTGTGTCCCGTCCTCCCTCCCTCCCAGAGACACCGGCCCAGTCCAGCAGAGCCCTTTTCCACAAAGAAGAAGCGAGAGTGTGTGCTGCAGAGATTAAAAAGTGGGAGCCCACACTCTCATCTCTCTCTCTCTCTCTCTCTCTCCCCACCTCACACACTCGCCCTACATGTACTGCTGTGGGGGGGGAGGGCCACGGGCCCAAGTTTTTCTATTGAGTCATGGCAATAAACACGCCGTTTAACACCTACACTACAGTGGTTCCTGCATTGCCCTGCAATTCCAACTGCGATCATTTCTGCAGCCTGTGCAGCACTGCATTGCAGTGGATAGCCCTGGGCCCCTGCCGACCTCGGGTCACCAGGGCATGGCAGTGGCAGGTCAGGTAAGGGCAAATCGAGTCAGAGTCAAAGAAGTCTAGGTGCCTGCTGTGGCCTCTGCTGTACTATTTGGGGAAATAGGGCCCTTGGCTCACCAAGCTCGGCTCACATCTTGGAGTTTCGGGTCTGGAGTGTGGCCTGCCATAAGTGCCAAGGCTGGCCTCGATAGACGTGTTGACGTCTATATCCGTCACTCCACCACCTGAAGCTCCTACTTCTTTGGTGGATCTACTGTTCGAGCTCGCCTCCTAACCATCATTGTAGAGTTTATTACACTCAAATTTCTTATCCATGTTGCATCTGCGGGCATCGACCATTCCGAACCCTTGTTTGAATTAAGCATCTCGTTCGTGACCCGTGATCCGTGACCCGCACCGGTCCCTGCCTCCCTCCCTCGCTCGTTTGCCTCTAGGCTCCTTCAGTAGGATGACAATTATGCTGTCACATGGCTCTATTTTTAAGGCGGTGGTTCATAATAGGGGTGTCATTACATTGCCCGTTCACCATGTTCGTCGTCGAGCTGAGGCTCGTACCTGACTCGAGCAGGCTCAAAATTTCATTTTGTCCGCAGTACTTTTCGCCTTCGGTCGGTCGCCAGATGCGAAAGCTTGACGATTTGCCTTTTACATTCTTTGTGTAAAGAAGTCTGCGCAGACTTTCACATATCTACTGCACCCAGTACCGAGAACTATTCAGGGCACATTCCGCCGATCCACTTGTTACCTTGTCGTGAGGAAAAGAATCGCATCTTTACCACAGGATGATCGATGATGCTTCACCCTTTTATGACTTCCCCATCACACTAAAGATTTATCACAATTACCACTTGTTTATGCGCTGGATTATCCGGGATCAACTATCTTATCCCAAGTCGTTGTGCCATCCGATAAACAAATCCCAGTAGTACTCTCGTGCTTGCGCCATGAAATGGGATTTACAATCAATGACCTTCTCTCCAAGATGGTGCCTAGCTAGAAGTGAATAACTATGAATCCTTTGTGTATTGCCAGTTATAATTAGGAGACTATTTTATCTTTACGTCTTTTCCATCCACCCATGGGAGAGTGAATATTATTATAGTTCTTCGAGTATCAATGAGAGGAACCATTATGACTTGATATATCATTTTTTTTCACATTCTCTATGCGCAGCCCCACAAATATCATCACGTGGCTTGTAAGTGATGGTTTATGAGCATCTTAGATATTGTTTTCAAATAGATGATCCATCTAGTGATTTCACGGAGTTGTTCTAGGTGGTTGCATCAGTTGCGAGATGAGAGATTCAATTGTTAGTTAGTTAGGTTATAGTCGGCTTCTCGTGATGGAGAAGGATATGGGGGGCATTAGGCAGATTGATATTGGGGAGATCTTATTGCGTCTTCTTAGTCGTACGGTGGTCCTTCATTGCATCTTTCCCACTATCAACAACACCTTTGTCCACACTAGTTTGGAGTCACCACACCATGAGATTGGATTATATTGTAGATGGACGTTGAAAATACTTTTAGTAACATCTTGCGTGCATCCATCTTTAGAGAGCTTAGAGAGGCTGATGGACTTTTTTTAGCCTCATTCCTTTCGTATAGTCATTCTACAGTTCACTTTCTTCTTTCTTCTATTAGCATGACTTTTCACAAGAGGTAGTTATTGTTCTATAGTCCGTCGCTAATACTCAACAGGGAGATCCTTTGGGATGATCCCTATTGACCATGGCTCATTATAGAGCTCTTGTGTCTATTGTTTTGGCTGTGCTAGGTTATGTTTTCCCCTCCTTAGCGGATGACACACACATTGTGGGCATTGTAGATCATATTAGACATGCCTTTGATTATTTGACAACCGAGCTTCATCTTGTGGGTTTGAGAATCAAGGTATCAAAATGTAGAGCATGGTCTCATTTAGACATCTCTAGCTTCTAGAGGGATGTATCACATCAACATAGGGCTTATACACAAAGGATGTATTGCATGTAGATGACATTCCTTTACTAGAGGTCTGCATGTGGCGTTTGCTATACTCTCCTCTAGTATTACTTGTCGATCCATCTATCTACTTTGTACAGTTTCTCCTTCATCTATATTTTTGTCACGATTGACATCCTTTGATATGACGATCATAGATGTCTTTGGTGACATCATGGAACCAAGGATCTTTGAGTATATGATATGAGATTTGCCATTGAGACAGACATCTTTGCCAATTTCATGTGGAGGCATAAGCTTATTATCGATAGAGGAAACAAAACCTATAACAATTTTGACTAGTTGGACACTCTCGACATTTTTGCTATCCTCTTGATTTGTTATTGCAGATATGCTCATCCTTGAAATGAATGCAAGGGATGTGGAGGGGAATCATTTCTCTTACATAACTATTATGGTAGACAAGAGATGTTTTATTTCTAGTTGCCCGACATGGGCTCTCATCCTTTTTCTCTTTGTTCATCGATTGGACTAGAGGCCTATAGTGTATCGTGATGGACCAACAGATTTTGTAGGATGTACATTCTTTCTTAGTGGATTCGGCCATTCCTCGTACTACTAAGGTTGATCTAAGTTCTTGCTTTAGCATAGGTGCAGGCTCGTGGATCTTGGCTCGACCATTGATCATGATTTTTTGACTCACACCAATTATCTTTTCTAAAGCGATGAGGTTCCGTCTTGGCTTGGTCCATCCATATGCATCTTTATTACTCACATGTGAGTGTGGTACTAACTTAGATGCATCACGGCTCCATATGACTCAATGTCCATTTAGAGTACAAAGGATAACTACCCATGATGTGATGTTTGCTATGGCAAAAGAGGATGGATATATTACATGGAAGGAGCATTTTCATGTTGTGATGCCGCTACTATAAGAAGATCATGATATGTGTCATCTTCGAAGATATTTTTATGACGATGATACTTTAGGTCATGATAATCAACGGCTCATAGTAGGATTGTTAAGAGCGCATTGTTGGATTGACTTTGTAGTATGAGGATAATATCAAGGCTCCAAGAGATATTCTATTGAACCTTATCAAATATAAAGCGTGGTCAATGTGCAAAGGGGAAGGGGGAGATTTAGAACATTGTTTTGTTAACTAATAAGCTTATATGATCAAAGTGGAGCTAACGTGGAACATGGATAGAGGACAACATGATCCTTCATATATATTGATGTCCAATCCATTTGTGTTCAACATCTAGTATCTTTATCGTAATCATTTTAGGACATGGTTAATACATCATATTATACGATAAATGAGGAACTCTCTAGACTCTATTATTTTTCCAATTTCTTTTTACGACTCAATTTGAGACCTAATAATATATATTTTGATTTAGTTTGAACAATATGGATCTCAACTGGCAAGTAGTGATGGTTTTCAACACATGGATTCAAATTCATCACTATTGTTTACCGAAAGTAAGCCATAGGGAGGTGATTGTTAGAAATTTTGGTAAGTAATATTATTTTTAAGTTATAAACTCTCCGCTCATGATTAGCCAATTTTGAATTATTATTTTGACTCTTTATTAATAATAGCTCATATTATTTATATTATGGCTAAGTATTATGTTTGGATTTTTTCTAAAGCTCTAAGTTAATATAGAGCTAGTTTTGTCACATTAGAGTTAAACAAAAGTCACTCTTCATTCTCATAAAATTTGAACCAATGATGGCAATTAGATGAAGTTCTTTAAAATTTTGATGAGTTTTAAAAGACTTCTCACATACCACTTGTAGATATGGGAAAAATGTTGGGAAGCTCCCAATAAGAGCTACTAGATGGGTTCATGAATGGATACAATTAAGTGGGTTGTCAATCTATTATGGTGATTTGAACTTTTGTTATTTTATTATGTCTCTATTTGATTTGAAGTTAGATAGTGAAATTCAGATGCTAAAGTATAATTGAGATTATACTGAGAAACCTACAAGGATTTCAAAAGATCATATTCAACCGCTATATAGTTTACAACTTGAGATTGTGTTTGGATTGAAATGTCAACTCAATTAGAGTAGTTTTGAGAACATAACAATGGCTTGAAGTTTATATACACAATCATAGTTACATGATTACACTAACATCATGAAGTTAGTATAGTGATTATAACTTTCGTTATCTAAAGTTTTCATCAATAAAACTTTGCAAAGTTGAATCTTGGATGATAAGAGACAACAAATTTGTCAACAACATTTGGATTGAAATGTCAATAAATTTCATAAGAAAAATATTCTTGTGAAATTTGAAATCAATTGGAGTGAAGTATTGAGATTTATGATGATTTTAGTATACATTGGTCTATATATTACCTTGTAATACATTGTATGATTAGAGAATTATTCCGAAAAATCTAGAAGTGAAAAAGACAAAAAAAATTCTGAAAACACAAGATGATTGTAAGTCAATTATCTATGAAGTTCAGTCAAGAGTTAGTGATCCAATGATGAGATATCATGAATTTTTTATGCATGAATTTTGACAAGTTAAAATAAACTCAAATGTGAATTGATGAGGAGTAGAAAAAAGAGAATTGCATCTCACACGAGGGTAAAGAAGGTTCTTCTACAACCATGCACTCAAGCGTTCTTAGAGTGAAGTAAAATCTTTGCGACATCACTAGTATGTCTTGCAAGATTAGGGCAAATCTATACTTGGTTAGAGAGGACCAGAATACTATTGCAAATGTTGTGATGTCAAATCCTACACTCGATATAGTTTCAAAGGGATAATTACTCATCCTCCTTGATAGACGACAAGTGGAACGACATCAACCAAGGTCTCCAATATAGAGGTATGCAGAGAAACCTCTTTGTTCCTCTATCTTTTAGAGCTTTATTGAGCTATGGATGTCGACTTAGATATACTAGGTGACATGAGGTATCATTTTCTTTATTATATTATTTAGCCTATTTTAGATAGTGTGTATCCATTGATGTACAAAGAGCACTCGTGAATGTAGTCCATAGGAGAGCAATCACGTTAGATGATGCTTCTTAGGGGATTTAGTAGTATATAGAACTTTCAATTTAGATAGTTGGGATGTGAATGTATTCCATAGGAAATCAATCACGTTAGATATGCTTCTTAGGGGATTTAGTAGCATATAGAACTTACAATTTAGATAGTTGGGATGTATTAGATGCAATAGGACATTTTGACAATTGTGATGCTATTGGGACCTAGCCCCATACTACCACCCAATTCGTTTCATTCATGGATGACTAGATTTGTTATTTCGATCCTTTTTGCTATATTATTGGGTTTTCTTTTGAAAAAAAAACTAAAAAAACTAGCACCGAAACTGATCGCTTAAAGCAAGTGCTAGATACAAACGCCTTCATTGCTGTTAGCCTGTTACTAGAACCGTAGGTCCTACAGGAACAAGAGCAAGGATCTCTGTCAATGGGGTTCCTTGTCGAGAGCCTTTTCTCTGTGAACTGAACAAAGGATTCAGAGACATTCTGGTAAGGTGATAGAGGAGGAGCCAATGTCCTCCCTTGGGGAAGATTTTCGTAATCTGCGTGTTCTATTTCTGGAGAGACAAACAAGTAGCAGATCTTAGGTTTTAGCAGGCCAAAGTCTTCTATCTGGATTTTCAGTTAGGTCTACTTTTTTTAGGAACCTCTCCCTACCAGCTTCAGTGATCAGTCCGGACTCTGGGGAGCCTGCCTGCAAAAGTCTCCAGACTCCAGAGTCCTGACGCCCTCCTTCAGAATCTGCTCTTCAGAAGCTCAGACTCCATACCAGAGCAGGGGTGCAGCTAGTAGCTCTTGCCTCTAGCTGTCAGGAAATTGTCGGAATTTACCCTCCTAAACAATATTCCGCGGGGATTTCGGGCAGTAACCACGGTATGACAACGGAGACAATTGACAATCTGGGGGCCCATGGGGGATTCACATGTTCCCGGGCTATCCCGTCCGGGGACTGTCATATCCTTCCGGTAGTCTAGTCGGGGACGGGAACAAACAAACCAGCTTTCACTATATGATACGGTAGTCGAATAAGCACACCCCAATTAATGCTAATATTATTGTATGCTTTCAGCATACAGTACGGGAGTCGAATGGTTCACTTTGTCCTCTCTCTCTCTAAGGTTTAGTTTCTCTTCTCTCTTTGTACTGTTCATCTCTAAGTAACAGAGCTGATCATCAGAAATGCGCTTCCTCACCCCCATAGTCAGCGAGAATCTCTTCCTTTACCCCCGAGTTCACAAATCTCTTCCTCACCCCTCACTTACTCTACCCTTCACGGAGCTTTTGCTGCAGCATGTCCAACTTGAACCAGCTGAGGCCAGCAGTCCATTTCAGTACACCGTTTATTTTCTGGCGAGGATCATGTGCTGCCTTCTATTGGATCTATTTCATTCCTGTTTATCCTTCCTTCATCGACAGGGCCACAACTTGAACCTTTCCTTGAGGCCTTGAGGCCCTTTCTGCCTCGAGTCCATTTCTTGCTGAGCCTCGCTTTCCTTCCTTCCCCGTTTGAGGTTCCCATTGGTCGATCAGTTGAAATGAACGGGTTCTCTTCTGCTGCTACCGCTGCACTTACAGTGTTACACTGTCTCCCATCGGTTCGAAGAATTGTTTGTGTTCCATAGAGAGAGACTCTAGACTTTGCACTAATGCAATGACAGTACATGACAGTAATTTCTATCATTGGCCACGTGGAGTTCAGTGTGACGTAGGATGGGCTTTTGTAGAGTCATGAATGGAATAAAAAGACGTGTTTCCGTACTTTCGTAGCTCATAGTTGTGCCAAAAAAACTAGCAACACAACGGATGTGCCCAAGAATTCGTGAACTGGTTCGGGCATGTTTTATTTATGCATTATTATTATCGAACCTGTGTGATCGATCGATCTTCTACCGTAGTGCTATTTTCTTATTTAAATCTCCACTCCCAAGAAGACAGAACCATTTCTCAAACCTTTCGGTCCGACATAAAATATTTGATATGAGTAAATAGGAAAAGCTTACTACTTTTTTTCTTTCGTCCTTCTTTGAGAGAAGACTTAACCCGCCCCACACAGATGGAGCCACGTAGGTTTGGATGGCTTTGACGAAGACAGGAACCAACCGTAAACTGTCACGTGGAGTGCAAGTCCGACATTTCCAATATCCACCAATCAGCATCCTGTCTCACACAAGTCGGCGAAAATTGATTAACAGACCTCTCACGCAAGGTGTCTGAAAGCTTTCCGAAAAGCTCGCGCAGCTCAATAATCGATTATTGCCTTACTCTTATTCAATACGTAGTAACGATGCTCTCTACTGCTGCACTGTACTACGTCATTGCTCACGCCAAATTCTCCTCTCGTTCGTGTCTACCGTGCTCTTACGTCGCCAACCACGCTGGCTGTTTTTGCTACATCGTCAGGCTCTTTCCCTTTGCTGCCCTGTCCATATCTGTTCTTAGGTCAAGCCTGGAATATATGTCCGTCCTTAACTGCACTGCGTCACTGACTGGCCTTGAGTCCTGAGTCCTGACCGCGGCCGCGGGAGCTTCGGCGGCAGATCGCCAGTGCGGCAGTTTGCTTCGATCTGCGTCCATCGATCTGCAATCGCCCTAACCCCACCAGCTCCGCTGAGTGCTGAACTGGACTTTCCAGTACAAAGGCCCGGAGTCGGACAGTCGGACTCCGGCACTTTGCGATGGTATCCAGGATTGGAGAAGGACGATGAGAGCGAACAAACAAAACTTGGAGGCAATGAAAGGTAAGGAACGTGAGCTCGAAAGGGGACTTCAGGGACTAATGGATGGCATCGAGCTCTGGGCTAAAGCAGGACCAAAATTTATAACGAGAACCACAAACCTGAAGCCGAGGGAGGAGTTTGTCTTATCGGTGCTTGCAAGACCCCTTTATTGCAGGTCTCGAACAAGGATCCAACGCTGATGAGCGGGCGCCCAATGCCCAAAGTGAAGAGCACCATTACCCAAAAGCGTGAATCTCTTCCGGACGTTCTAAATTTGGTCGAGTAAATCTTTTTCAAAAGTCAGTGAGGAGAGATCATTACTTTGTTTTGCAAGCGGTCACTTGAAATGCATATCGCCAGACGGAAAGGCCATGGACAAGAGTACAAGGCCAACGAAGCAGAGAGAGACAACAACTGTGGAAGAAAGAATGGGGCTGGCTTGCTGGCTGGCTGGCTGGCTGGCTGGCTACAATGTGGGCTACGAGAACTATTCTAAACATCTGGACTTTATTATCATCGGGCATTGGTCATAGCGTGTCTACGACTAATGCCCGAGGAAACACGCAACTAGAACGCCGACACTGAAGTAATTCCGCATGAACTGTGTTCCCTGTCTTAGTTTGTATCTTCTGCATGATTTGAGACACAGGGCTTGCGAGGGTACAGAGATTTGTGCAATGAGTGGCAAACATAATCATAATCGCGAGCATGCATGCATTAGAAAGAGGTCTGAAAGATGATAGAAGCGTGATGCCTTCTGCTTTGAACTCAGTGAACAAGTGTTTGTTGTGCCGCAAATCGTTAGAGCAAAGTGCTCTATAGACACCAAAGCAAGTTGTCACCATCAGACAAACTCATTTCCTGGTCATAACCAGCCACCATCAGACAAACTCATTTCCTGGTCATAACCAGCCAGGGTGCAACTGCGTGAGGTTCGCTCAAGAGAGCGGTCCCAGACAGCAAGAGATAGCTCGGGGGAACAAGATTCTCCATGGACGACCAACCGCACTGCATGAACAACAATACCGATCCAAAATCTGGAGTCCTCGCTGACCCTAATCACGTTCTTTCGGTATTTTTATACAGTACCAGATGTGGCTTCAGATAAGATGACATGGTGGTGTCCAAGCGCTCTACACGTTCCGACCGATCGTTGCCTCGGTAAGTTGGTAGACATCCCATTCTGTCCAGTCTAATTGCTACACTGGGCACCGAAAGTGTCCAGGCCAACATAATGTGCGTGGTGAAATCTAAAGAAAATGCATTAAGATTCTTTACTAGCAGAATGACGGAATTACCTGAGGCATTTCCACACAAATTCATGCAGTAATAGATTCTCTATTACTGACGACAGACTAAAGAGCCTCGAGATCTAAATTATCATGAGCTCCAAGTCCCGATGAATGAAAAGACCTCAAACCACGGATGATATCATTCAGTCTCGGCTACTTTTATCCGATGTAATATGTGTAGCTCATTTGTTTCAAATCTTCAGACTAATAGCTTCTATCTTTTTCCTTATCGTATAAGACTGATAAGCTTTCAAACCATTTTCAAATCCATAAATATAGTGCATTGCACTTTTCAAGTAAAGAGTTTCAGATACATTTCCAGATTTTATTAATTACCTGCAGACACGTATGACACCGTGCACTGTTGGAGTTTGATGGTGAAGAATAGGGAAAAGTGGAGGAAGTTCTTTGATGTTGAAGAATGGGGCATGAGCATAAGGTCAAAAGAGTTTTGAGTTAGTTACTATCCTCAGTAAATATTCAAGAATGAATATTTACTGAAAGACTTAAAATTTCACATGCAAAACATTAAAAATCCAAACTTCGAATTTTGGAACTTTCATTGATGAAATGATAAGTTATTGTGATTTTCCTTAACTTGTGACAATGACTAACTTTACAACTCTAAGGATCAACAAAAACTTTAAACTATCATATAGTATTCAAATATCATAATATTCATTAAAATTTAAATCAAAACACAAGTTTGCATAGTGAATTATACGGCTATCTAATCTGATCAATGAAAATGCAAATCATAATCTAATAATATTTCAAAATCCACAATTGGGTCTGAAATATACTTTTGTAATTTTAAATCATTATAATTGATGAACAAGACTTTCAATTTACCCAATCCCTCTTTCCATCTTGCAGCTCTCTATATGAGATTTCAACCATAACTTTTAATTTACAAATAGTCTTCACGTGAGTTGCCAAACTGCTATCATTGATTGAAACATTATGGTCAAAGAGAATTAAAAAAATCATTTTGTCTCTAAAGTTTTTACTTTTAATTTATAGCTTAAATCAGTCGTAACTAGATTACTTAGTCATAATATAAAAATCAAGTTGTTATTCACAATAAATCAAAATAACAACCAATAAGCGAACAAGAATAAAATTAATTACAAAAAAATTTGGAATTTTTTATTTATTTTTTCACTAGAGTTCACAAACAATTCAATAAGATTTGCTTTTTGTCTATAGGAGTGATGAATTGAAGTCTGTGTGTTCAAAATAATTATCATTAGTAAATTCACATTAAATTAAAATGTAAATTATCATGTCTTAAATTGTGTAGTAAGAGACATTTGTTATTCCATGGGTCTACCTTGTTCTCGTCTAGGTAATGTGTTTAATACAATCCTAAGAAATTCTCCCTGCTCATAGGACACCACTGCGTTTAGCTTCAACCTCAATATTCAATTCCATTGGGCATTCATTCTTGTTCTTCGAGTTTATGTAAGATGTATTCGTTTGTTCTCCCACCCCTAGCCCATCACTAATTCTTTACACTTCCCCACCATTCCAAAGCAAAGTCGCCACAACTTAGCCAAAGACATAGTGTTTTCTTCGTACCTATGAGGTACAAATGATTGTAAAGTTCAATCACTTTCACTTCACTTCCTTTGCTTGGGACACAACCCTTTGGGGCCTAGCCCCATGTTACCGGTTTGGTTCCTTCCTTGTACGATTTGATGGGGTCTTCCCATCCCTTTTGATATTTTATTTCGTCTTTCTTGGGACACAAGCATTTGAATTGGTTTTGGTTCCTTGTACGATTTGATAGGGTCTTCCCATCCCTTTTTGATATTTTACTTGACTTTCTTGGGACACAAGCATTTGAATTCAAGCAGTTCGTTTCTCGTGTTAGGTCACGACGTAAGTTTTGAGTGTATAGCTAGAGGTGTAAGCTTGGTCCTGTCGTAGTACTATGTCCGCTTCTTGCTGTTGTTTAGGCCCAGTGAATAGAGATCTCCAAGAAGAGCTCAAACCAAACATTGTGACTCTAAGAAGTTTCATTCACAGCTGCGACGCAACCTCCGTCGGAGTTGGGCTTTTCGTCAATGTACACTCTGATGAAGGCTCGGCAGGGTGTCATCCAATAAATCCAAGATTCTACGGCTTGGCAACTGCCGCAACGTCATGTCTCACGATGACGTCACACAACAATTTCTTGGTCCAACAGATATCTCTCATCTCTCATTTGGCTTCTGTATGAATTTTGGTATCTATTCATCTCTTCTTTTCGGCAGGGTTAAAGTTTATACTGTGTACCATTTGTAAAATTATAAAAGTTACACATTTATAATTTTATCATTGTTTCTTAGATATAAAATTTTACTGTAATTCGAATAAGTCGATTCTATTTGACAGTGATATAGACTGACATTATTCTCATTTCGGCCTATCCATAAGCTTTTAATATCCACGTTCCCAAGGTGTTTGTATCGCTGCATACTGAGGTTAGTACCATGACATAGAAATGTGATTTAGTATGCCAGACATTCAATATTCTACGAACTATGAGAGGAAATATTGCAATAGAAAACCGAAGATTACTAGAGATTTGAGATCGTGTACACCAGTAGAGAAGCAGTCCTTTTTGTCCCCTCTCCCAACCAAGTTCAAATTTACTCCTATTGGCTCTTGCTGAAGCGACCTTTTTGCCTTTTGGGTTTCGGTGCTTCAGCTTGACTTCTCAACTTCAAGTGATTCACGTACATCGAGTGGATCTGGGAAATGTACACAAATATTGTAAGAGCTTGTATTGAAAAAACATCATCATTTAGAACGGAAGTCAACAGTGTTCTTCCGCATTTAAGAAAACGTTGAGCTGGATACACAACCACAGGATCAGAAATAGTTGTTACGTTGTGATGACAAATTCTTATTCTGTGTCGTTAAAATGCTCATCTCAAAAGGAGAACGTACCTTTTTCACACTGGTCGTGAGACCAAGCTTACCTACGGTGTCAGCCTGAACCCATTTACATTGTACGCTAGCTTCTCTGATTTCCATAAAATTTCGCTGCCATTGAGAACTTTCTGCAAGGAACAGTACTCCAATTTTCTCAAATTAGATCTGTGGACACCCAGTTTTCAAAATCCATAATTTCTCTAGACGGCAAGATGCTTAATTCTATAATCTCTCGTCCCCTTCTTCCTCATTACAGGATGACAATAAGAATCAATAGGAAAGTCAAATGCCGAATCGACGAGAATCTGCAGCGAAGAGACGCATCGTTCTTTTACCTGACGGGCAGAGGAGAAGCCATTCGACAGACATGTGCATTTTTATATGTGAAAATAAATGAATGTAGGTTCCCAATGCCTCTCGCTTCTGTATGGAAAAGCTGCCTTTCTTTTCCAAATCATAATCTAAACTTTCTTTCAGATATCTGTCCATGGCAGCTGTTAGCTCGTTACCAAAAAAGCCGGCACAGCACCAAGACTAACCGAAGGAACTCCCATAAGCCTGCAAGTAATCCTTGCTTTGGCCTCTGGACAAGCAGAATGTATGAATCCGTCTGGGAGACTTTTGCCTCGTCTTCAGTCACTTTGTTAAGTACCTCAAGGACGCAAACGGCTACATGTTCCTCGCGACGTGGTAATTTTGCAACCTTGATAGGAAAATCAGTGACTAATTTCAATGATCTAGATTCCAAAGACAAAGCTTTGCAATGGCTTGAAACAGGACAAGAGAAGCAAGATGGACTGGTTGGAGTGCAAACAGTAGCACCAAGTTCCATGATAGATTGGTTTAAGTCACCCGGTCTCTTGGCATCCACAAGCTCCTCAGCTAGACTCCTGCCAGAGCCCATCAGCAGCAGAAAACACACAAAAAGTGAGATAAGTTGGTGGACATATATTTCATCTTTCTGCAGCTATAAGTTCTACAGATCATAACAAGAAGATTGCCTGAGGTGATCACCACATGTAAGCAAGACGGAAGCGAAAGAAAAAATGGAAAACATTTCACACGATCCTTACCATAGTAATTTTACAGTGCTCTGTGACTTGGGATTATAAGGTATTGCTCTCAGCCTTGACAGAACTCGAGTAACATTCCCATCTACCAAAGGAACTGGCTGCATAAAATGAGTTTGGGATTGTTTGTTTGTAAGACGCAAACATACCAATAATCAGAACAGAAGTTTGACGGGTCCGAAATTTGCAAGGCATGCACTTGTAGCTAATGTAATGACATTTTAATTTTTCTTTCAGCTCCCTACCTTCAGAAGATGGGCCCAGCAGAAATATAATTATAATAGAGATGTGAATCTCTCTTCACTTAGGACTGATCTTAATCTCAAGAAGAAGGACTAGAGTTTTCAAGAAGTTTCAATCACACCTTTTGAAAGGCAATCGAGGATATGGCACTTGCAGTGTAGCTGCCAATTCCGGGGACTTCTCGAAGTTCTTTTAAAGAACGGGGAAACCCAGTGGACTCTTTCACAATCTGCTTGGCACCCTGTGAGATTATTCGCAGAGACATATTTAGCAGATTGACTCTGATCCTAGAAATACGTTTGTAAGGGTTCAAGATAACTTGTGCAAAACCAGGTCCTACAAAGCTGATTGTCGGATCTCCAGTAGTACTTGTTAAGAGAAAATATGACAAGCACATCAAAGTACGTTGGACACTGTGAGACGCACAGACTTCATAAATGAAGTAAAACTCGCACCTCAAGAAGAAAACGGGCACGCCGATAGTAGCCCAATCCAGCCCACAGCGTGTTAACTTCCTGTTAAAATCAGATTCACATTGCAAAAGTGAACTCGTTTCAGTTCGAAACTCACTCGGTAGCTGAGAAATACAGGAGCATCTGAATCAATCGTTGAGCATTCTGACCTCCTGAGAAGCCTGGGCAAGGTGATGCACTGTAGGCCAAGCTTCCATCCAGCGACGATAGTACTCAATGACAGTGGCTACTTGGGTCTGCTGCAACATCATCTCGGAAACCCAAACTTCATATGCTCGCTGATCGTCCGTCACGGGAATTTTACTGTAATCCTGGCGATCAGAGTTCTGGCCATCATCTGAAATTGCCCTCTTGGAGTTGTTCCTTGTTTCTTTCTTTCCAACAGCCTTTCCACCTTTCAAGTTCTTCAGCTCCACGAGACAGGAAGCAACGTCGCCAGCTTGATTTGCAGGCCTGTCTTCTGGAGCCTCCTCATCCACCGCACCGTTGGGTGTTCGCAGTTCCTCGTGACTGCCGTCGGTCATAAGCTGCCGTTGCCGAGAATGCGAGTTCTGCCTCCAAGGCAAGATTCGGTGATGTTCATCATACCAACGAAGGAGACTTGATCTAATACTGGCCGCATCTTCTTCTGAAAAGCTATAGCTTGAATGTGATGGTGGTATTTCCTCAATGTCCACTACCTTATCTTGACCACTCACTCCACAACGTTTGCGAGCCTTCACTGGATTTGTGCGCTGTTTGGCGTTCACTAACTGCCCGTCCTCTTCGATACTCGTAGTAATAGTCGTGTGCCGCACATCATTGTTTTCGACGGCCCATTTGAGCTCTGGGGATCTTCGCCTTCTTGCTTCAGAAGAACAGACAGAAGCAACAGTAGATACTTTTGTCATTCTCGATCATCGTATAACCAGTGAATGAAATCTGTTACACGAATTCTGTCCTTCAAAAACAATACGTTCCTCCTTGGTAGAACCTGGACATAAATTTCAGCAGGCAAGATTCCTACATCCATTCGTCCACATCCATGTAACGAGAAAAAGCGGGAAAACAAAGCCTAGCCCAACCCACCTCTGGCGATCGCTTTCACCGAGGAAGTCTCATCACTTCTCCCGCCGGACAGTGCTGTTGCATCGCTGAACCCTGGAGGTCTGACGGTGGAAGAGCGAGTTCGACGACTGTAAACAGACCATGTGGTGGCCATTTCAATTCTCCCTCCCCAGTACCGAGCAAGGGACATCCTTCATTGCATCACAGGCTGAGCACAACTGCCGAAACAGGTTGACAAACAGAGAGAGATTCGCTGGGCTTCGTTCTCTTTGAAGTGAAGGCGAACAGTCCTATTTCCATCACGTCATGCTTCTGTGGTGGAGTTTTAGACCCATTTCAGTCGTCTGTCCAGATTTCTCCCAAGATTTTGACTCATCGGTCAGGAGAATAATCTGCACTAATCCTTGAAGTGTAGAAAGGCTTCTTGATGTCGCGCACATGTGCCATACCACTTGTGAGTTGTTTTCTCAAACCCTCAAAACCCGCTCTTTTACCTTAAACCCCACCAGAGATTCAAGAGGCGCTTGATGCACAATACAGTCAACATTTTTCTCCAGTACAGCATCGCAGCAAGCCAGTCACCTGTTCTTATTTCAGCTTATAGACAGATAAGTGAATCGCATCATAAAACATCTTCGGGCTAGTTGAGGATGATTGGAGATACTTCGGGTGGCCTCTGCTACATTTCACGTCCAGATATCTCTCGTTGGACATGGTATGGTAGCCAGTCTACATCGGGTTATTTTCTGTCGGCAGAAGAGGCAAATGCGCACTTCGAGCTACTATCAATTGGTGGCGAAAACCTTCTGCGAAGCTTTCCGACGAATCGATCTGAGTCCGCGAACGAACGGTCGATAGACTTACAAGTCTATGGTGGAGTGAGAGAGAGACACAATTTAGAAATTTCCTCGCGAGACCGACGGGCAACACCTGATTACTGCTCAAGCTCATCGTCGCCACGTCCACTCACAGCACAAGGGGCCGGCAACTTTCATACCTCCAACTTTGATGCTCAACAACTTCAAATACAGCCTCCCGCGCAATCGTAAAGAGACCAACCCCTTCTAATGCGACAAGATATTGAAAACACCCGTAAGTCACGGAAGCCGAGCAAATTGAGTGTGCATCTGATGACAGACAATTTGACGGAAAACGGAGACGTGGAATGGATAGATGGGGGGGAAGGCGATCGAGAATCACAAATGAGGACAAAGGCTCAGGAATAGTTATGGAGGTTTATTGCAACAGACATCTCCTGCTGCCGTGAACGAAAACCTTTCTATCCCCCTACTTACTGGTTAGTAATGGTCACTTGCACAAAAGATGCTCTAAATACCGAAAGCCAAAAGCTGTGAATACTGCAGGTTTCACTCTTCTACGATGGTTTCCTTAAGCACAATCCAAATCCCACTACCTCAAGTCGGAACTACATCCAACTCAGTCTCAACTCGGGTAGGCAGTATGTGTCGCTCTCCTTCCTGAAATTTAAGCCAGTCGTGCAAGTAGCCAAGTTAAAACTCACCATCAGATGATTATAATTCTGGATTACTGACCACTATTGATTAATTCTCTTGGTATATTCTATTAAGTGTACACCAATTTTATTGATCAGCAACAGTTCTGGAGTACTCTCATCATCATGCTATGACATCAAAATCTCAGAGTTGGTGAACCAAGATTTTAGTTAGCTAGCGATCCTATTCCTTGGAACAAATATGCACATCAAACTTTCACGAGAGGAGAGAGAGCTGTAGGTCAGTAATTGCATCAGAAACTACTATTTAGTGAAGAATGTGTCAACACTCTTGTTCGAGGGAAATGAGTGTAGATAAGTGTCATCGCAGATTGGCATCATCGTAACTCTGCAAATGTATTGTGCTCGTGTCCTCGTAGACACAACAACAGTTGTCCTTGCACAGATGATTCTCATACCGAATACCAAAAGAGTGTGGACAGATTTTCCTCCACCCCGTCCGTTCCACTTGTCATCTTGTCTAAGGTTGCGCAAAGTCTTCAGGAATTTCGGCTTAGTTTTGATAAGCTTTACACTAAATTCGCTTTGCTCTATGTAGTGACGATGAAGAATATATGATTACCTGCTCTGAGCTGAGTGACCGGGAACAGATTCCTCCCCAGAGAACGACATTTGCATTTCTGGGGAGCAAAAGACCTTTCGAGGTCATGAGCTTCAAAATATCCAACTCTTTATCACCACAATTTAATTGGCGCAAGTCGTACACTTTATCGAAGACTTCTGGTTTGATGCCTTCAGAAGTTCCGCAGAAGATAATATACAACCTCTGAGCTTAGCCCTCCATAATATAAGGACTGCCCATTGACATGTTCACAGTTCCAACGAGCCAATAAGCCTTCTCGAGAGTACGTCACCGCGATTCGTCTCTCTATAGACTGCCCTCGCATGACGCTGAATAGTTTTCAATCTAACGAGACAGGCCCCGGAGTCATCAATAGCTCTTAAGCTCCTTTCTAGTTGCTGCAGAAGATCTTTGACCGCGAGCATCTCTGCTTCTTTCACGATGCTTTGCCCATGTTCTTCAACCCAGGGATTTTCTACAGCGTCAGTCAGGCAAATGGCCTCGACTGGTTCCCCTGGGTCTGCGATCTGTTTCCAGTCTAATGACTTGTTTGAATCTAAAACCGCCCCTAAACTTTCATCCCCTAATCTCGTTTTCTGCTTTGGGATGGCTTCTATTGCAGTTGACTCCTCTTTACTGGCTGCTTCCGTGGTGCAGATTGTTGCAGCTCTTCTATGCTCTCGATCACCCACCAGCTTCTCCAGCTTTAGAGCCATCGAAGACGCGTTGATTATACAAGCATCGGGAATCTATCAATGAAACAGACACCAACAAAGCCACCCGTCATTCTAGCGAGCAAAAGGATCCAGTTTCTCCTAACATCCAACAACCTATTGAAAAGTAGGTAAGACATGAATCAGAAGCGACATCAACATTTTCAACGAGCTTCTTACCTGTGCTATCTTGGCGACATACAGCCCAAAGCTTTTGCTTGCAACACCAGGGACCAATTTGTACAAGAAGGTGACATCTTGAGCGGCCTCTGATACGTACCGCGAATCTACCTCTGGGTCCTGATCTTTACCATCTGTAGCAGGAGTCCCTTGAGTGCATGGGGCTGATTCCTGAGCTAAGTACGATACATAGTAGGGTTTCACTACACCGGGAAACTCGTCCCTCAACTCCGCAATTTTTGGGTAGTGCGTTACAAAAAGGGTGAGACATTGAGTCTCCTTGAGTATGTAATGCAAAGTTGCATACGCTAGGGCAACACCATCATGAGTGCTAGTCCCTCTGCCTAACTCGTCCACTATTACTAAAGACCGCGAGGACGCACTTCTCAATATCGCTGAAGCCTCACTTAGCTCCTCAAGGAATGTGCTTGACCCTTTTTGCAGACTGTCAGATGCTCCCATCCGAGTATGCACAGAGTCAAATACATGGAGCTTTGCCGAAGACGCCGGCACATATGAACCCACCTGCAAGGACACTTATACCTCTCAGCTTGTGTCAAGCAAAAGGATAAACTTCAATCTAAAGGCTTACACATGCCTGCATTCATGTACTGCTCCAGACAAGGGATTTAAAATGCAATTGAAGAGGGATAGCTACAATTCCGATGGACAATCATATGAACTGTTTGATCCACGCGACATAGTGCAAGAATGTGGCCGTTGCTTAGAGCTGACATTGAGGGGGGGACAAATATTCGACGTGTAGGTAATAACTACACCATGTGTTCAGATCCCCCTCTCATCAAGCTAATCTGGCTTCGTACTTATCCACATACGCATACCTGTGCCATGATGGCAATCAGGGCAACTTGTCGGATATAGCAGCTTTTACCACCCATGTTTGGGCCAGTAATGATTTGGCAGCGCTCATTCTGGCCATGAAGAAAAGTGTCATTCGGCACAAAACGCTCTTGCAGAGTTGAATCCAAAATCTGCAGGGATGCACAACCGCACAAAAAGCTTGAACTCGTGAGGCACGGGCCAAGCCGTCTACTCTAAGGAGGGGTGGGGGGTGGATGTCTTTAGATGTCTTTCGGATTGCGTAAAAATGTATAGGCGTGAAACAACAATCAAGTTCGATAACTAAGAACAAAGTGACTGACAATCATCCCGGTAAAGATGAACGAACTGATTCGGCTGCTAAGCAGAAACCTTCGACAAGGACAGAACAGTAACTACTACTGTTCTGTCCTTACGATTATTTAATGGTAAAGCTTCGACATAAAGACTGTATTTAGCATCAGCAAACTTCAGAACTGACTATGGCATACGATGCATTCCGTACGCACGTCTGAGACTGGAATGGAAAGAGTAAGGTTACACTCGGAACGCTAATTCATCTTGTATATTGCTGAAAACCAAGCGGCAGCTTATGTGATGCTACGGACGTACCGGGTGGCGGCCAGATTTAATGACGAGTTGAGAGGGCTCAGCTGCTCCTACGAACTCCGGCCGTGTATATCCCTTCACGATAACGATGAAAAATAAGACGTGACTAGCAGCAGGGAAAACTAACATGCTAAATAGCAGTAACAAAAATTTAGAATCGATCCTTCAAGGACAACGCTAACTCAGATACCTAAAGCCATTTATACATCGCTGTTGCCTTACATTAATCACTGATGGAGACAAGCTACCTGATAACGAGAGATCACGGCTAGAGAGTGCAGGCAATCAAGTGCTGCAAGCGCCTGTACTGAAGCTCGGAATTCAATATAGTGGGAAGAAAAATCCTCCAAAAACATGTCCCAAGCTCTTGTGCATGCTGCCGTCAATTGTTCTGAAGCTACTGCCAACTTATGGAGCGACTTGAGTACATTAGGTGGATGATATCGATGTGTTTTCTTCGTACTATTCACTTTTATCCAATCTCCGGGAACTCGTTGTGCGACCGGAGCCTGCAGAATTTGAAGAATCAGTTGGGCGAAGATTGAATTAAAGAAGTACACATTGTTCAGATACCTAAAGTCACATCATTCTTATCAACAAACAACTACCTCGCCTTGTGAACATGCCTCACAGACATAGCGCCCGTACACCCACGTGACTTACACAGTGTGGTAATAGCCAGGGTTCAAGATTCCCTAACAAACTAATAATGGAGCATGTCACAAAATAGTGACTGACCTCCACCAAGTATGTGCTCCCATTCACCGACATGTACTGCAGATTTGGAAGCCGCAGTATCTTCCGGAAAGAAGGCAAGAATCCGTCTAGCTCCTTCTCCACGACTTTTATTGCTGTACGACATTCTAATACCTGCATGATCCATAAACATGTATCAATCTCTCCTCTGAAGGTGACACTTTCATAAGCTGATTATGAATAAACGAATGGTATGTAACGATCACAAGGATCCAAAGCAACTTACGGGACACATAATCAGGAAGGAAGCAAAAGAACAGCCGCAAAAGACTGAGAAAAACCAGACGAAGCTAGTCACCTCCAATTTGCATACGCTTTCTGATGTAGGGTCCTACTGTGTTAGTTGTATTCTACAAATACAAATATGAACTTTGAAAGGATCTAACTTAAAGAACTGAAAGTCTTCTGTAACATAGAAACCTTGTCAACTAATCTAAAGTACTGGACAAAGCTGATATCACTATCCTTACTTCGAGAAAACTCTCGTCTTGTTGCGGTCTTTGGAAATAGGTTACGAGAGAGGACTCATGCTGGATCACTCGGATCTAAAGAGAACAAGTGCGCATGGATCTTATGAGCCGGGATATACTAGAAAAGAGTTTCTCTGGCAGTCGTACATCCATCAGCCAACTGCTCTGTGGCAAGAGCCACTTCATTAACATATACTTGTGCCGCAGTGGCTGTTGCACTTGAAATAATCCATGTAAGTTGATTCCGGTAAGGTAAGTATTTCTACGGGTCTCTGCTAAATATGCAAGCCAGTTGAGGATGGGAAAGATACCTCCGAGAATCTGCCATCTTCACAGTTGAAAAGATTAAGCTTGTCTCCCGCGTATGCGGCGTCTGTATTCAATGCAGACAAAAGTCGATTCGCATGCTCACAGATCGCTTCAGAAGAAACAGCTGAAATAAGCCTCTGAAGAAGAGGAGACTTTAATTCTCTTATTTCCCTTCCATCGGCATCCTCCTTTCTCATATGATTCACAAACTCAAAAGCCGGGAGCGCTCGCTCGAAATGCTTGGAACATGTCACAAGAGCTTGCATAACTGAAACAAACTGCACCGCATCCGGGAGATAGAGAAGTTAGTTAACTAAAGGAGGCCTATATCTAGTCTAAGTAAACAAGAAAAACTTACATCAATTAAAAAACTAGTATTACCTCTGCGGCTGTTGCAGTACGATGATAAATTCGAGTTATACCACGTTCCAGATCTGGCATTCTCCCAACAACATTGAGAACAGCACCTATCAAACCTTGAACTCCATGACTGAGGCGATGGGTAGATCCACCCTTTCCTATGGCTTTACCGCTACCTGAGAAGGATCCCAGAGTCTGAGCTGCACACCCAATTGATTCTGCAATTTCTGTCACTGCATCTAGCCGCGATGATATGTGTTCATGATTGCATAGTGGATGAGTAACCTAAAAACAAGATCAGATTAAAAAGATCTATCAGAGACGCTTTAAAAAATGATCATCCGACCTGGCATGACATGACTAGACCTGACGAATGGAGGAAAACAGCCCAGTTGAGACTGTCAAACATGCGTTGAACATGCCAAGCGTCGGAGGGGCTGCGAAAAAACTACCCAGTGTCTTAGTAGTCGGGCACCAAATGCAGTCTGTGTTTGGTCCAACAACCAAAGCAAAGAACCTTTACCACTTCCGTCGGCATTATTCTTGAGGATCTGCAAGTCAAACAAATCCACTGTTCAGGGACCGACTGTGTGCTGAAATATCTGTGTCAAAGTATTGCAACTTCATTGGAAAAGAGGAACCTAGCATCCTCCTCATACTGTCAGTCCAACCATCGACAAAAGAAGAACCTTGCAATTAGCAAACATACCTCAAGCTGGCGAATCGCATTGGGTGAAAGGTTCATTTCATTTTGATTGAAAAAAGGTCGAAATGTGGTACCCAACCGAAGCACCTTTTCCAGGCCAAACTGTTTCAAGTATCGCAAAGCAAGACACAATGCTTGCACTACGATGTCTGACATTCCCATAACAGCCTGCAACAAACAACTTATTTGTAATGCCAGTTGAGAGGAAGTTTCCAAACACAACCAGGGATATCTAATAAAGGGACAACTTGATGAATATGTGACAAAAGTTGAAGTTTCTAACCTCCAACTCTTCATGTAGACTTTCTGCTTCGCCTGTTGCATCCAAATCATTTTCAGAATCTGCTCCACTCCTGTAAAAGTCTACCACCTCAGCTAATGCACCTCCATCCTTGAAACAGTCTCGTGAAACACGTTCCACGCGAACTTCAGATGACGGTCCTGCAAAGTCCATCAAAGGCTGTCCAGGGACGCTTGAATGAGTCTAAAGCATGCGTGGATGACGAAGATTCGGAGCATGATTATCAGACTTCCCATGTACGCATTTAAAAATGCAAAGCACAAGAGAATGAAAGGAAACCACAACGTGCCCTTGGGCACTGGGGCAGATATACTGTCGTTAAAGCATGTTCGCCATGGCTCTACTAATGCAATAGTTGCATACCTTCTCTGTCTGGGGTGAAAGTGGAGAAGCCAGGAGAAGTTCTACAGGAGAGCAGGCAAGCAAGCGCCCTTCCAGTTCTGTTCTCATCACAGTATCTTTAAAGCCACTGAACATGACATCGCCTGTAGCAGTTTCGACAGCCACCACACCCAACTCGGTGTCGTAGCTCCCGCGCTGGGCATCTGCCTCTCTTGAGGTGTTAAGATCGCCCTTCGTCCTCTTCTTGTCACTTCCTTTGGACTCTATTATGGGTTTCTCTGCTATGCACATAAGATAGCTACTCAACCTTGACAATCTACCCTCTGAGTCTCCTCCCAAATCTTCCGCCGCCTCTAAAGTCGCCCGAGTGTACAAAGCTGACAGATCTCGAGTAAAAGGTCCAGACTTATTCGATCCATGAGCTTTAATTGCAGCGGTCTCAGTCTGTCTCACCACGCCCACCTTACACCCAGCCTCTACCAGCCTCCGCACATGAACATGGAGTCTAAAGGTGGGGATACTTGCAGTGAGAAAATTGTGATCGTAATGGGCAAAAAATTCCCAAAATTTTGGCGGCGGTTTCTGCATCGTTGCCGAAAAACCGATACTTGTACCCTACCTCTACCATCAAAACCACATCTGGGTACTTTGCCTTCAGTTCAGCTACTTGGGTTTCCAAAGGAGTGTACTTCTCCTTGCCTGTAGGGGGATTTCCATACCAGGATTCCTTCACATCACCACTGGAATCAGCGCGTGCTAAAAGCTTCTCTACAAATCTCCTGTGCGTGACAGGGTCGGAAGGGGGAATCTCCTGCACCGTCTTATTCTCAAATGAACTGGCCTTCCTCCTCCGCTTGAGGCTCGGAGCCGACTCCAGAGGCCAACCAATTTCATATACTTGCGTTTTGGCAGTATCATCTGGCTCCGCGACCGAGAGAGGCTCAGGACATTGCAGCCCATCATCACCTGCATCCCTGCTCTCGTCGTCGTCGTCGTCCTCCTCCTCCTCATGTTGATGCCGACGTTGTGATGCACATTGCACTTCCAAGCATGCAGCTGCACCATCCTTGCAGCTGCGCAATGACATCTCTACATCCGAATTGTCCACATCTCCCACTGATGACGACGATTCGGGAAACCCTCCAGTCCTCCCCTGTTCAGTCACCTCCTTCCCCAAATCTTCTACGGGAAGATCATAATTAAGATCCATGGGCACACAACTAGCCTTTGAACTCTGTACATTCGGTATACCCACAGCGACCACAGGATTAGACGATCCAGGAGCTCCTCCACCCCTGCTCTGTTCAACCGCCCTCCTCTTCGACTCCGCTGGCATGGGATCATTTTGGCTAGTCCTTTTGTTGGCTGAGCGAGGGAGTCCACGACCAGAACGAGGCCGAGGAGGCCATTCTACAGTCGGGGATAAACTTTCAACCTTTTCGAGGGCAGTAGAAGCGGCATTTCCCCGTCTCGAGCTGCTGGCGTCATTTTGAGGAGAGGAAGACAAGGTTATGGGAGTGACGGTGAAAAAACGAGAGATACTCTGCTGCTTTTTCATTCTCGACCACCCTTCTGCAGCACCTTACCTCTTTCCAGCTTCTTGATTCAATTCCACAAGAACTCTGCGTTGCAATAACACACAAGAGAAGATAAGGAGCCCATACATCTGCCGATTGCGCTAGGGCATATCATCCGTCGCATTTGCAGAGACCACTTTACATGTTGAGATTGCCAAGATTGCAACCGGGGCTTATCAGCGCATCAATTCAACAATTCTCGACGACGCGTCGGCAATAGACCGCATGAACCGAAAACAGTCAAATATACTTCATTCGGGAAATTGACAAGTATTCGTCCTTCTGGTCCGTCGGTCCGACATGAGAGCCGCTACTCTTTCGGACGTCTTGTGAATCTTGTCAATGAAGATGCGTGATCCACTGGTCGCTGGTGGATCAATCTCGACTCTGCAGTTTGGCGCCGATCAGCGCAGCGCGGGAGTGGAGCGGAGTGGAGTGGAGTCTGCGAATAACGAACTGATTTTCGGGACCAAAGTACGTGCTCGAAAACGTCCAAATTACTTGCTTCCGTACAGTACTAGAGTGCTGTGTCATTCTCGAGTTCTCAACATTGGGGCCTAGCCCCAATGTTACCGGTTTGGTTTCATCCTTCTGAGACTTGAGGGGGTCTTCCCATCCTTTTTGTTATTTTACTGTGCCTTGTTCTCAAAGCTACAATTCGTTTACTGAATTTGTATTTCCCGCGGAAACTTCGTGCCTCATCTCCTATTGCCTCACATGTTGATATTGGACCCGATTTGGCCACCTAGACTACCACTGACCCAGGTTAGCAAAATTGACTTGGCGCGAGATTAGACCTCCACACAGGTGTTAGACGACATGGCGCCGGAGGAAGCAGGTCAGACGATTGTGTTCTTTTATTAAACTGCGTTGAGGGAATAAATGATAATAATAAGGAAAGTTGTACAGTGCTATCCAGTATGCATAACCTTGAGAAGAGCAGGAGAAATAAATGGTGGGAGTTTCAGTGATGTATTTCACTACTGTAATCTGATTCAGGTTAATTTGCAAAAATGAAAATGTGAGATCTAATATAATTGCAAATCGGGCTCGACCTAAAAGATCGTGGTTGTTGTTATTTATTCCTGGTTCACAGTCACAATTTGTAGCAAAACCTGATGATACAAAGGGGACATCCAATCTTTGTTGCAAAAGATTTCCATGTTCCTTACCTATTATAATCTCTGTTTCGGCACCTGTTTCGCCCAGACGATACATCTGTAGGTCAATTTCCTTCAGGATTCATGGATTCTATCGAACGTCCAGTAATTTTATTCATCCTCTCAAGAACTTTCTTCTTTTATCAAATGGTCCAGACTTGAACAATGCTCTGCAGCACTGACATGTCGGATGCCACCCGACACGTAGGATCGCCCTGACACGGGTCTAAGTAAATGGAACAAACAATGTGATTGAAATTCTTGAAAGTTGATTGATTGAAATTCTTGAAAGTTGGAGGTTGCCCCTTGAGGACTATGGGATGTGCGAGCGTGACCCGAGTGTTGAGAGTGCTGGAAGAGTATTAGTTCCATTCTTCGGCCATACTTTGCCAAACATGGAGAGTGCATAATCCATTCTCTTAGTATTTCAATTTGGGTTCCATTGGTACCTAAATTGAAGACTATGGAGAATGATATTGTGAGATATGATTATTTTTAATTTTTTTAGGGTTTTGAGTGCATTTTGAGTGATTTTTCTTCGATTAGATATATGGGTCGGGTTTTTTTTGTTCTCATCTCTTCCTTTTCCTGCATTGGTTCTATTGGAACCTAGCTGGAAAATTATGGAGATATGAATAAAAAGTTATGAGTATTTTTAGTTTTTAGGGTTTCCATAGTTAGCATTTTCCAATGTAATGTGGTGTGTTAGGGGGTTGTGGTTCTGCAGGTGGGAGTAGATACATGATCGAGTGTTGGGTTTCTTTATCTTTCCCTTTGTGCTAGCTATAGCTTGACTTTCTCTCATGGGACCGCCAAAAGCGGTGCATGATACACCATGTCCGGTGTGTCATCGTCTCTTTACCTCGCAAGGGGTAAAGATACACGTGGAAAAGATGCACAAAGATTATGATTGGACCACTTGGGATGCGCATGTGAGGACGACGGTCACATCGACATCGGTTTTTGTCACTTCGAGGAACACGCACACTACATCGACTCCTTCGTTGAGCATTCCGGGTATACCGTCAGGGTCGTGGGAGTGGTTAGCTTCCCATGGAGGTTCGATTCTAGGGCTTTTTGAGACTAGATTTCCTTGCCCATGTTTATTCCATAGGCTTCCTCGGGCATTGCATGACGAGGCTAAACGTGCTTTTTGCTTACCGCTCGATCGGTTGGCGCGCAATCCCATGGACGAATTAGCATGGTTTTTATTTTTATTACTTCCGCGATGGTGTCTACGTTATACTAGAGGGGGACGTGCTGAACATAGGGCCTGGGCGACTAGATTTGGAGAGATTCCGAAAAGGGGGATTGGGCTACATTCTGGGAGGAGAATGCATTCGAGACCTGGGGTTAGGGGAGTCGGGTTGATCACATGATACTTCCGATTCGGCGCGATTGTGACGATGTAGGATCTTGGGGCCGGGGAGTAAGATATAAAGAGCAACAAGGGCCCTTCATCCTTTGTCTATGGCTAGTCCTACTGATGAGACGATTTCCTCTTTACGCCTTCTACATCCACCCATGGGCAAGGAGATACCATTAGAGGTCTTGGAGTATCAGCCAGAGGAGCCATTATGTCTTGATAGATCATTATTTGCTCATTCTCTATGCAAATCCCCACGTTTATCCTCTGGGGGTTTGTCAGTGATGTTATATGAGCATCTTCGAGATTGATTCAGACAGATGATCCATCTATTGGTTTCACGGAGTTGTTCCAGGTGGCTGCATCAGGTGCGAGAGGGGATATTCCGTTGTCGATTCTTGCGATGGAGAAGGACACTAGAGGCATCAGACCGATTGCTATTGGAGAGGTATTATTGCGATTAGTCAGCCGTACCGTTGTCTTGCAGTATCGCTCACACTTCTAGAAGCATCTTTGTCCACATCAGTTTGGAGTCGCCACACCATGAGACTGTGAGGCAGTATCGTTGGGCATTAGAGCACTTCTAGATATCCATCCGGATTGGGTTGTCTTGCGGGTGGGCGTTGAGAACGCTTGCGGCGTCTCGCGTGCATCTATTTTAGAGAGGCGAGAGAATTTGGTGGACCCCTATCAAGCCTCATTCATTTAAGACGATCTTTTACGGTTTACATTCTTCTCTATTTTATCAAAGATGGCTTTTCCGAGGAGGTAGTCACCGATTTTTTATCCGCCCGCTTCGCACTCGACAGGGAGATCCTTTGGGAGGACCCTTATTTGCCATGTCTCGTTATAGAGCTCTTGTGTCTACTGCTTTGGCCGTGCCCGGTTGTGTGTTTCCCTCCTTAGCGCATGATACACACATTGTGGGCCTTGTAGACAGCATTAGGCAGGCCTTTGATTACTTGACTACCGAGCTTCATCTGGTAGGCTTGAGAGTCAAGGTGTCAAAGTGCAGGGCTTGGTCTCCTTTGGGCATTCCGCATTCCTTCAGCTTCCAGAGGGATGTATGATATCGACAGATGGCCTACGTATTCTAGGAGTGCCAGTAGGGACTGAGGATTTTGTTTCACGTTACCTTGACGTTGCATTGGCCGAGGATGTTTTGCATGTAGACAAACTTCCTCTACTAGGGGGCCCGCAAGTGGCGTTTGGTTTACTATCATCTAGTATTGCTCGTCGACCCACCTATCTTCTTCGCACGGTTCCTCCTTCACCTACATTCATATCACGTTTGACAGCCTTTGATAGGAGGATCATGGGAGTCTTTGGTGACATCATCGGACCAAGGACATTCGAGTGTGTGACTGGAGATTTGGCAAGGAGACAGACATCTTTGCCAATTTCGTGTGGAGGGGTAGGCTTATTATCGATGGAGGAAACGATACCTGCGGCTTTTTTGGCGAGTTGGGCGCGTTGCACCTTTGTTATTTTCTCGATTTGTGATCGCAGATAGACCTATTTTGGAGATATATACGAGGGACGTCAATACAAGATCATTTCCCTTACAAATATTATTATGACATACGAGAGATGCTTTACCACGGGAGGTACGATATGAGTTCCCATCTTTTTCCTCTTTGGCTACCGACTGGACTAGGGGTCTACAGTCTATCTTGATGGACCGACAGTTTCAGGAGACTCTACATTCACTCTTAGTGGATCCGGCCATTCCTCGTACTACTAGAGCTTGTCTACGCTCTTGTTCGGGCAAGGGTGCATGCTTGTGGATCTTGGCTCGACCATGCATCAGGGCTTTCAGACTCGCACCAGCTACTTTTTCCACAGCGATGAGGTTCCGTCTTGGCTTGGTCCATCCATCTACATCTTCATTTCTCACATGTGAGTGTGGTCTCACTTTAGATGCAGCAAGTGTTCATATGACTCGTTGTCCATTCGGAGGGCATAGGATAGCTACCCATGATGCCATTAGGGATGTGGTGTTTGCTATGGCGCGAGAGGGTGGATATCTCACATGGAAGGCGTTGGTATGCCTTGCAATCGACTAGGGTTAGGGTAGACTGCATTTTGGTTCGGGAGGACCAAGTCTTTGCGGGTCGATGTGATGGTTCTGAGATCCTACTAGAGAACCAGTTTCGAGGGGGTGATCACCCATCCTCCAAAGATGGGCGGCGAAAGTGGAGCGGCGAAGCAAAGGTCTCCAAGTATAGAGGTATGCAGAGAGGTCACCTCTTTGTTCCTCTAGCTTTGGAGTTATATGGAGCTATGGACACCGACTTCGACATGTTCGTGAGGGAGTGTGCGAGAGCCTACCATACTAGGCGACATGGGATATCACTCTCTTTAGCTTACTGTATAGCCTATTTTAGGCAACATGTTTCCATTGCTCTACAGAGAGCACTAGATGGTGCAATCCATAGGAGAGCAATCACATTAGGTGATGCTTCTTCGGATGCTCATGTTATTTGTAGACCTTTCGACTTGGATAGTTCATATATCTTATGTGCTGTATGACATATTTCCCAGTGTGATACTATTGGGGCCTAGCCCCATGTTACCGGTTTGGTGGGATCAACTTGTACAATTTGACGGGATCTTCCCATCCCTTTTGTTATTATACTTTCTCGGGTATCTTATTGCAGATACGGTAGCTACAAGTTGGACCGTTCTGTACAAGGGACCTACTTCCTACTGGGTCGCACATACGACCAGGTTACACCAAAAAGACAAACACCACCTAAGGAGGATCAATGTTGAAAGAGATTCACAGATTTTATTTAGCAGGAAACTGCTAAACAATCCAAATCTACTGACTAAAGTTTTGAATTTTTCTGTATGATTGATGATTATGCCTCTCTTGGTATCATATATTCCTGCTTGTCCACCTCATTCTCTGATTTAGTTGTGGGGCTCTGAGGAAAATTTGGTTTTTGAAATATTCTTGTTTCTACATAATTGTCCCTGCTTTTTCCTATACTTTGCTTTCATGGCCCCTCAGTTTCAGTTTTCATTTTGACCCTTCTCTTCATTTATTAATTGCATTCTTGCTTCTACTTTTATGCATGTTATTGGAGTCATAGCCGCATCGCCTATCGAGGCCAACAACAAGAACTAGTATAGTGTCCAAAAGCGTCCCCTCTTCTTGTATATAAGATGATACTCTTAAAATTTTAAGAATATGAATGAAACTAACACACATAGAGCAAACAAAAAACAACAAATCACAAAAGGAGAACAAAGCATTATGGATCAATAATCCTAGATTCATGGTAACTTCTTCATGTAATGAGATTCACTATCATATATCTTTAAGTTAATTTTTTACCAAATAATTATCAGATATATTGATCTAAAAATATTATCAATGTAATACTTTGTTGTTAAAAAAAGTTTCTACTTGGTTTCAAGGGTGGATATTGAAGCTCAATGAGTTGAGTAAGCAAGTCAATTGTAGTACAATGAAACGAGGTTTTTTTTAGAATTTCCAAGCTATTGATCCTATAACCACAACACTGATGAGGCTTTGGAATTGGAGCAGAAGGGAAGTATGGATGAGTATATTGAGGAATTTTGATATTTTCAAATTCAGATTAGATATATGAATGGAGGTAAAGCTCTTGATTTATTCAAAAAAGTATTGATGAAAAAGATTCAACATGAGGGGATTCATGACAATCCAAGCAACTTGAACAAGACTACTTTTTGTGCACAAAAAATGCTCAATGTCTATCATAACAGTGGAAAGATATTTGTTTCCAATCATCAAACCACTGTTTGGTAATTACAATGGTTTACTGATCCCTACACAGTTCACAAACCATTAGATTGTAAGGAATCAGTCAAGCAAAATCCAACAAGCCATGTGCAAAGGCCCCGATCCAGAAAAAAAAGTCAGTGTATAGTTGTATGTTATTGACAAATTATCCATATCATTGATCGGTTTACCTGTGGAGTTAGCTCTGGTTGTCCCGAGCTCACAGTGTTGTGACAAGAGCTTAGGTTGATGCCACTCAAATCTAAAAAAGCAATCTTGAATCTAAGTCAAAGTTTGAATTTTGATTCAAATATTGAATCAACTTCGATTGTCTCCAAGTTCATAATGCTGCATTTAAAATTCCCTTAAAAATCTCATATTTTGGTTTGGACATTGATATAGCAAGTCATCTCTTCAAGCACATTAAACTTTGTTTCTTATCTTAAACATGATTATGATATACTCAAGGAAGAGGAACTTTAACCAAAGCTTTAGAGGTGTGGGAATACTAGGGGAGTTTCAAGCAAGATCATAGGGTAATTTTTGAACTTATATTGAGAGATGCAAGATTGGGGATTAGAGCGAAAAGCTAAAATAAACTGATAGAAGGTTATAATAGCACAAGGGAAAAAAATGAGTAAGATTTGACACAAGCACACAACTTGAATTATATGAGGATGACGATGAAGAGTCACAAATCTGAAGTAGTCACAGTCTTTTAAAGTGGTTGAGGTAGAGTAACGTTCCTTCCAAGTTTTTTTTGCCTTAGTTAAAGTCAAGAAAGTCAAAAAAGCTTTGAAACTTGATATTTCAAGAACAACCATGGATGTTGGCATCCAAAAAATCTTCAAATAAATTTATAATATTACTTTAGGAGTTTTTTTTAGATCCTAAGGAGGCACAAAATTAAGATTAGAGAGACATATTAATATTATGAAGAGTTAAAGCCAAGTTAGATTGCAAAACCTGAGATAACTTATGCAATCTATAGAAGATGACTTAGCCAAAGTAATTAAAGACTCGGAGAAGTAGATAGCTCCCCTAAAATAATTCAGGCAATTCACATAGGATGATGTAGTCAAATTAATTAAAGATATGGAGAAGAGGAAAGCTCAATGTACCTATGCATGTACAATCGAGGATTTGTCAGACCTTTTTTCCAAAAGTAGTGAAGGAAGTAACAAAAATGACACAAATTTTTTGATGAGGAAAACAGATGGCATACCCTAGGTTGGAAGGAAAAATAAAACTTTTTTAGAATATGGCAGGCTAAAAGACTTGCATAATTGCCTCCGCATATGTAAAATATTTTTTATAAAATAGTGGTAAAATTATCTGTAACATGTCTATAAAATTAGTTACCAAGCATGGTGAGTTCAATGCAAAAAAAAAAAAATTGTTCAATGTCATCACATCTCTAACATTTGCTCACTTACAAATTAATCCAAGAAAAGAGCGAGAAGGAGAAAATCAAAGTAGCATTTTTTAATTCAATTTGAAGTTCACTTTTGACAAGATTGATCGTATGTATTTGTGGCACACAAGGAATATACGTAACTGTTAATACCAAATTTATCTTGTTGTTATAAGGATTGGTGGAGTGAGGAAGATCAAACATTCATATAGAAAGAGTATTTACAAGAGAGATTGTGTTCAAGAGAGGGATGCCCCATCGGTCATCTCCTTTTCTCCGTAGCCACATTTTTCTTGAGGTTGATGTTGAAGTACATGCAAAAAAGTAGAGAATTGCATAATGTTAAGATGGAAGGAGGAAAAATAATTCCACATTGATTATTTGACAATGATACCAAATATAAATCGTAGGCGTGATATTGGGATAAGGTGATAGTTTTTTCGACCCTGAAGTAATTGTAGGGCCATACCATGAGCAAATTTCATTTTTTTTGAATTCATATTATTAATGTAATAAGGATGATGAAGACGGATTGCAATTTTATTACGTTATTATTTGCAAGAATGGGCCATACAAAGGGATCAACCAGAGGATGAACCAACGGGTCCAAGGGAGGAAGGTTTGAGATGGATCAAAAGTTCGGAGATGCAAGAAGCATCAGCCGAGATGCACGAGATTAACTGGGTTGGCAGTCAGTAAAACTCAAATGAACTTATGGAGTGACAACTGGGCATTGGAAGAGGGTTAAGACTGCAATACAGTAGCCTCATGTGAGATTACATTTAATCTCACATTACACGTTACACATACATCCAGAGCAAGGAAGAAACGTCCAAATAGCGTATGGAAGTCGAGTATCAACGAACCGAGTAAAGTATTCCTCTGGCAAGTATGGCAACATAGTTTTCCTACTGGACGGAGATTAGCTCGATCAGGGGTGGTGGATCCTGAGTGTCAAGGATGCGGATTGGACGAGGAATCCTTGGTTCACGTCTTGTACAAATGTCCTTGTGAACATGACCTATGGAGCCAGTATATATCTGTCGGTATGGAGCAGAGCAATACACGGGAAAGTAATCTGGAAGGGGTCGCGGATGGCTTGCTAATTTGTGGTTGTCTCCCTTCCAAAAACGATATGGACTGACCTCAATAAGAAGTTGTTCGAGGGCAAAAGGCAGCCAACCTCGATGTTTTCCATACTTCACACGGCATTAAAAGCGCTGAATGAACATATTCGAACCACGAAAGAAGACTCGAAGGTTGGCATTAACCTCAGGAAAGCAGCAGTGATCCTTCAAAAGATGTCCAACAGGCAGTCGTCTATGACGGAGAGAATGCACAACATGAGCACGATGCAGTGAGAGGGGAGTGAGCAAGAGAACACTTACCGTGATCGGGTTCACTCGAATACTGCCGATACGGATGAGCCTGGGACGGAACCGAGAGCCACCAAGAACGAAAGCTCCACTCTCAACCGAAGGACATTGCAAGGCAGGTAAGTCACTCAGTAAGTCGTCGCAGGTGAAATTGATTTTACGACTTGGAAACAATGTACAGCATAGAGACTAAGTCCGGAGTTAATGGTTGGATATTTGGATATTTGGAATGCAGAGTAGACTACTTACCATGGAGGGCCATGCGACCTCGGGAATGGAAGAGGAACTGGTCGGGGGAGAATTCATGTTACGGGACAAAGCGAGAGAAGTGCACCACTAAGACTGGGACCCAGCCTCTCAAGCATGACCCGACGAAGAAATAGCACAGTCGTGGACGATGTGGGACATCAGATTAGTCAGGACAGCTGCCCAAATTTCCTTAGTTTTTACCCTCGTTACAGTACACTCCTAAGGGGATTGTTTTTGGTTTATGCCCCATCTGGGGTCTCGGTCAGCATCATGTAGCGTAGCATATCCGCTGTTATGAGCTGGCACTGTCTATTTTCAACTTTATTAAGTCGCGGGCTAAGTGAGCCTTTTGCCCAAAAAAAGAAAAAAAGTATAAGAACTCTCTAAGAGTGAATGAACCGAGATGTAGGCCTGCACTCTTAGAGAGCAGGCCTACATCTCGGTTCATTCAGCTCTCCCCATTATCATTCTTCATGAGCCGCTCTTACGGTTCGCGCTGAGTTTCGGCCGAAGTGGAAGAGCAGGGCAATGATCCTTGAATTGACGGAATAATATATGTCAGCTTAGATCGCGCAACCTTCCGGCGCATGCAGGAGCCTAGCCAGACGCTGCGCAGGGACCGTGAGAGAAGACTTAGTTGAAGCCTGGGAGAAGTGAGAAACAGCAATAGGTCAGTTTGCAACTACCTAAACCCACCGATGGGGGCTTACAGCAAACTCGCTCCGTGTGAGGTACGGCTACTGGGCACAATCAGACCGATGAGAGCCTCGAAAACCTCTTTTTGCGAGGACATGCTTGTACTGCAAAGTACTGTAGAATGGAGGAGATAGATACGCTCATCTTCCACATGCGTATCGTCAGTTCATAACCCAGTGTGAACGTCAGTAAGAAAAAGAGTTATCAGCCCATACATGAACATACTCGATCCATATAAGTTGGCCCTCCCATCATATCTGGTAGAACTCCTCAAGAGCGCGCTGATAAGCGGCAAGCACTTTGTGTCAACTGTGATCGAGAGATTTACTGTAGGTTTTTTAGTGAAAGGGCAGTCACTGGAAAGCTCATTTCCCTATAGACGAAGAAGGGGTGTGATGATGTCCTAATCTTGAAGACATTTTACATCCACACTAACCTAAGAGAAGCATACAAACCTAGAGCAACAAAGATGTGACCTCTATGTACATCCCTATACTTTGAACCTTGGTTGCTACAGTTACACTAGTAATTATCCACTCCGAAATAGTATCAAGTGTAAGAGGATGGGTAATCATCCCCTCCTAAATAGTATCAAGTGAATGATATGTAACCACAACAGTAACATGGTAACTCACATCAAGGGAGCGTGAGTATGCTTTCCAATTGACACGAGTTAGAGCAAACCTATACTTGGTTTGGAAAGACATGGTAAATATTGCGAGAGATAGATAGATAGATAGATATATATATATATATATATAATGTAGTATATACATGTGATTGTGGTACTATCAAGCCAAGTCAAAAGTTCTTCGTTATAGAAAATATAGCTTGTGTGAGTCAGAAAAGTCCTAATGCATTGTTGAGACAAGATCCACGAGCATGCACCCTTGCTAGAGCAAGAATGTAGACGAGATCTAGTAGTACGAGGAATGATCGTATCCACTAAGAGAGAGTATAGAGATTGTTGAAAATTGTCAATACATCAAGATAGACTATAAACCTCTCATCCAATCAGTGGGCAAAGAGGAAAAATACACAAACTCATATCGTAATGAAACAAAGCATCTCTCGTATGATGTAATAGTATATATATATAAGAAATGATCCCCCATCCACACCTTTCTCAAACATCTCAATCATAAATCGGGAGGATAACAAAAGTGTCGAGAGTACTCAACTAGCCAAAAATATTATAGTTATAGTCTCCTCCATTGATAATAAGTCTACCCTTCCACGAAAAATTGAAAGAAATGTATATCTCAAAATCAAAACTCCTATCACACACTCGAAGGTCCTTGGTTCGATGATGTCACCAAAGACTTCCATGATTCTACTATCAAAGATTGTCAAAAATGATAATAATGCATGTGAATGAAGAATCGTGTGAAGGTGGTAGGTTGGTTGCCGAGTAATACTAGAAAAGAGTATATCAAACTTCACATGTGGATCCCCTAGTAGAGGAAAATCATCTACATGTAGCAAGTGTCGTGTTTAGCTAGCATGGAACAAACTCCTTGGACTTTACTTGCAATTCAAGGATGCGCAAGCCTTCTATCAATATCATACATCCCTATAGAAGCTTGAGATAATTAGAACTACCCAAAGGAGACCATGCTATATACTTTGACACCTTAACTTTCAAATCTACAAGATGAAGCTCTATAGTCAAGTAGTCAAAGACCTATCTTAATCTGGTCTACAAGGCCCACAATGTGTGGAGTGAACACACAATCTAACATGGCCAAAGCAGTAGACATAAGAGCTCTATAATGAGCCATGGCAAATAAGAGTCATCCCAAAGGATCTCCATGTAGAGTACAAACGGCGGACGGTATAATGACTCACTCTTGTGAAAATATGTTGATAGAAGAGAGAAGAATGCGAACCATAGAAAGAATGTATGAAAGGATGTACTGCATGAAGGCTCGACAAAGGTCCACAGCCTCTCTAAGGTCTCTAAAGATGGATGCACATGAGACATTATTAAAACCATTCTCAACATCCACTTGCAAGACAACCCAATCCGGATGGATATCTGGTATTGGTATTGCTCTAATGTCTAACAACACCGCCTCACAACCTCTTGGTGTGATGACTCCAAACTGATGTGGACAAAGGTGATGTTTGAAGTGGGAACAATGTTGCATGACCACGGTACGATATGTATACACATCAAGCACACAAAAGCATTTGACTTGCCTCAAACGAACGATCACCTCACACTGGTATTTGCTAATGCACCGAATGAATAGTGAAGTTGCAAAGTATATGCAAGGTTAGACGACAAGGGTATCACACTCTCTTTAGCATATTGCAAAATTTATTTTAGACGACATGCATACATTGTTCTACAAAGAGCAAGAGGTGGTGCGATCTATATGATAACAATCCCCAAGTTGATGATTATTTAATGAGTTGATCATTGAACCTAGATAGTTAAAATATGTTGGTGCTATATGACATGTTTCCCATTGTGATGCTATTGGGGCCGTTATTACCCATTTGGATTCATCCCTATATGACTTAAGGTTCTTCCCATCCTTTTTGCTATATTACTTGGTGTCTCCCCATGTGTATCCATATTCCACTTGCTGCATAACGAGCTAAAAAGCTCAGACATTCTGACTCAATCTAGCAGGGCCGGTTTGCCTGATTGAGCCTGATGATCGGGTAAAGTAATTCCGGACACCGGAATTCTTACGTGCCTCAAAGATCACATACATCAGAATATCGATGAGATGACGGCATCTTGATAAAGGTTCTCACTCCGGCACACGGACCCATATATTCTAGTCAGCTTGCAGACCACTACTCACTCATTGTAGCCGGGCTTTTGTGATTCCCCGTTCCTCTAATAGCGGGTAATGGGGACTGTACATTATGAAGTGACCTCATAGGTTCACGCAGCACGAGGGGTTTGTCCACACATCCAAGCTCCAATCCCCATGCACATCAAGACGTTTCTCCCCGTCATTTCTTTTGCTTCCAGCTTCTGCGAGCGGGATGGGGGGAAGAGTATAAAACCAACCCAACTTCGTAATCATTTGAGAAAGGCATAAACAAGAGATGCACTGCATGCATAAATTGCTCAACAATCGTTGATTTAACTTTACATTATTGGCTTCAGCTTTATTGACGAAACGCATGTACGCGCCCCCCCGCCCTGCTTCAAAAATTAAGCACGCAAGCAAGCGAGCAGGGTGGCTCATGAGAGTGGAAGATGCTCCGGGTACACCTCCTTAGTATTCCATTCCTCCTCGGATGAGCAGCCCAGACCTCTCGTTGATGACAAACCTATCCAAGCCGTGAGAGTCCATAGCTTGGCTCCGGTTCTCTTCTTCCCTCTCTTTCGTCTCAACACCGACCGACGTTCATGCCTTTTTCCAGGCCCGGTTATGTGGCTCTGGGTCCATCGTTGCCGGAACAGCTTGCAACGCGCTACCACTCGGAGCACCTTTCTGATCGTTGATGCTCTGTGCGTTCCGGGGGAGGTTCTGCAGACCTGAAGCTGCAGCTCTAACCCAGCAACACCTGACAAGTAATTTGTCGTTATCGCCTTTACGTGTATCTTGCAAAACAGCGAACGTGGTGCGCACGAGACACACCAGCGTCAGGTCAAACCAATCCTCGTACCTCTAGGTCATTTGGATTCTGGAACTCAACACAAGAGGCTCGAGTGACACGGTGCCGGGTCGGGTGTGTACTCCAGAGTCCGGACTGTTCTCATGATTTCCCCCTCCGTCACATGCTATCATCACCTCATCGATCCATCATACGCTTACACTATATAATTTACAAAGATGAAAACCTCGTGGAGCTCATAACCTAACTAACGCACTCCAGCTTACTATGCTACACAATGCCGAGAAAGAGCTGCTGGAACCGAGGCCTGTGGACAGCGCCTGGGGGCCTTGCTCTTGTCGAAGAAGAGAAGAAAGCTCAATAATTAATCGGCAATACGCCTCTCATCTAAAGCTGCCTCGAACCGTCTGGTCGACTCAATCCGCACTTCGGTACTCGTCTCATACTCGGGTGCAGGGTAGTAATCCCAGCGCAGCTGACAGTCGCGCAGACTACGGCAGCCTCCGATCATAGACAAGAAGTGCTCATGGGCTGAACCGTGTACGATCAATCTCCTCAGATGACGGCACTGGGACAGCACACCAGCAGCCGGGAGAGAGATACCTCGATTATTTAAATCCTTATCACTGGGAGGCCTGTAATCAAGATCACGAAGCGCGAGGTGGTCCATTCCGCCCAAAAAGTAGCGCTCCCACACTTGCAGGTCTACTTTGCCCTCAGGGGCGCTCATGGAAAAGCTGACCACCTCACTCAGATCAAAGTTCAGCTTCTTGAAGTTGGGGTAGCGACCAAGAGCAGCGAGTCCCCACTGATCAGCCGGCGCGGGCTTTTTCAGAGATTTGCAGTCGCCTTCGACTTTGATACTCATCTCCGTGAGCACCGGACAACGCCCCAACCCCATAGACTGAAGGGGTGAGATGATCACACCTACACCCACCCATAAGGACAGAAACTCCAGGCTTGGCCACACTTTCTCATCAGGAGCTTCGTCATCATGGCGTTGCCAGCTCCCAGGCTGTCCTCGCCCGGCATTGGAATTCCCAGCGTGCAATCCCGAATGTCCATTGCTGCTGGTGGATGCACCCCAACCCAACCCTGTCCTCTCCGCCACCGCAGGCGACGTGTCGGAGGACGTCCCGATCTGCAAAGCTGCTGGTTTGTTGCTACTCTTTCGTCCGACGTCCCAAAAGTCTAGAATAAATCCGCGCTTCTCCATTTCACAGCGCAGTCGATCATCGTCCGTATATCTACGAGGCATGTACGACTGAACTGGCGTGGAAGAGAGCCTGGCCTGGAGAGCGACCACCTCGACGTCCCAGACGCAGTCGAGGTGCAGCCGTTGGATCGAATTCCGAATTGGCTCGAGAGCTCTCAAAGTTTCGAGACCCGGTAGAAGCCTACAGCAGAAAATCTCCACATCAATCAGAGTCTTTGAGAGCGCGCTCATGCACTCTCTCACACCCTCTTCTGTGATACCTCTGCAACCTCTCAGACTCAACTTTTTCAGCTTCTTACAGCCTCTCCCGATAGCGGCTAAGCTCGAATCAGAAAGATCTACACTATTCTTGATGGAAAGCTCTGTTAGTCTTGAACCCGCTGCGACTCCGTCCTCTTGTGGACCAAACCACAGTCCGTGAAACTGACTTAGCTGCAACGACGTAAGTTTCACACAGTGAGTAAAAAGTTGTTCAAGACCTGGCCCAGAATCTCTGGCGTTCTGTCCCAATAAGAAAGCCAGGTCCTCAAGGTGTGGTAGTGATTTGAACATCGTCCCAAGGCCCTGTCGAGTCACATTGGCGTCCTCCTCTGCATAATCATCGTTCAAATCGCTTCTAAGAGCTCCCCATTCGCTGCTGTCAACGAGATGGAGTACCCGCAAGCCAGGACAATTGGTAGCTATAGCAGCAAGAGCTCTGTCCCCAACCGAATCCAAATATCTGGGGTCAAATTGGCAAAGTAAGAACAGCTGCTCCAAATTTTTACAAGCTAAGGTGATGGCTGTTATTTCTGTCGTCTTAAAGCCCTCTGGTGAGATTTTCAAAAGGTCCAAGTAGAGAAGATTAGCAGCTGTGGCAGTTCCCGTCTCAAGAGCTGGAGGTATATCCTCGGTCCAACAGTAAAATTGCGAGAGATCGAGTTTTCTAAGCTTTTGGCACTTCAGTAGACACTCCACTTCTGTGCCTATCTCCATCCCCGATCCTGGCTCCATAGCCCGCTGTTGCCACCTTACGAGCCTCAATGATTCGACTTCTGGCCATAGCCACGCCACCATCTGAATATCAACTGCATCTCTAACATATATTGCAACATCTTTCACCTTGGGAAAAGCCTGTCGCAACAACTGGCCCACCATCTCTCCTCCTGTCGAAGTGGACTGGAACACCGAATAACCCCAAGGAGAGCAGCACGACAGATCCAGCTGCGTAATGTTTCTGAAAGAGTGTGGTAACGACATCAGATTACACACATTACCCCTAAGCGTGAGGGAAGTGCGTGTCTGCCTCTCCAATATATACCAATCCCGGCACGCGAGAGCCATGTTATTTCGTGTCCGAGGATCTGAAACTAAAGTAAAAATGCTGGTCAGGACAGCACCCGGCAGGTCGCTGATTTGAGTCTCTCGAACTCTCCTCATCCCTCTCGATACACCTGTGCTACTGGGGAAGGCAGTCCCTTCACCGCCGGCTATTCTCGTCGGCCATTTCATTGAAAGATGCTGTCCCGTGCCCGCTCAACCAGCTCATGTACGAGCTCACAGATTCGAACTAAGTTTCGCCTAGACCTGTCTTCCGCTAATACCAACTTCAGGATCATCACATTTAAAACCTCACTGGCGTGCCTGCTCTAGTTCCTCGCGGAGGAAATAAGCGAGAATGACGAGAGGAAAAACATCGTACCGCCTGCAGAACAACAGAACAAGCTGAGCGCAAGGATGGCAGGCAGTGCAATCCTCGTTTCTGCTCTTCGACTCACTTGCGCTCTCACATTCTCGTGCGGGAAGAAGACATGGGACCTACGGTACTCAAGTAGCTGACAGCAGACTCGAGACAGAAGAAAGGGACCGACTGGCAGGTAGGACAGACAAAAGACGAGGACGGGCACCAATGACCGCTTGGAACAATACAAACGAGAGTGAGAGCGGGAGAGCGAAACTCGGATATAGGCCAACACCGTTCTGTCATAACCCCCACCGCAGCAGATGTCTTATCTCTCCTCTCCGCTCCCTCTCTCTCTCCCTCCCTTCCTTCCTCCCTTCCTCCCTCACTCATCCCACAACCGCCAGTGGGACTACTGCATCAAATGGCTCTCCGCATCAACCACAACTATTCAAATATTCCCTATTCCAACCCTGGAACAGCTTCCCCTCCGGCTCTCGTGACACACAACGCATTGCAGCAAAATCCCTCTCGGCAAAAAAAGGAGGCGAATGTGATTTTAGAGGGCGGAACCACAAGCTACAGTCATCCTCCTTCAACTTTCAGCTTTCATTTTCATAATCCGCATCAGCAGATTCTGCACCGTCTCGCCGCCGCTGCGCTTGTGCCAATGGAATGCAAGAGAGCGGGCCGTATCAATGCCTCCTTTCCCTCGCTCTTGTGGGTGACTTGACTTTCCTGCCTCCCGTCCCTGACTCCCTGACTCCCCTCCATTCCCTTCTCCGCCTCGTCTGGTGTCTCCGGAGTCCGGTTCCTTCCCAAGTTCCGCTCTCCTCTGCTGCTGCGCTCGAGTCCTCTGCGGAGGGACGACGAGACCTCTTATCCCGGCCGCTTCGTTCGGACAGGGACCCTTCCCCTTGATGGGACAGTGAGCTTAGGTCTGCGTACAGTACAGTACTCTCTGGGGATAGCAGCACATCATGCTCACGAATCATGACCATCATAAGCATGTCATTGTATGTCCTGGGCTGGACAAGGAAAATGACACGTCGATGAAATGTACATGGCCATTAACAACCGCCACGCATAGCTGGATTTGCGTCACGTGAATACCTATCCGGCCATCTCTGTCAACCAGAATGGCCTTGTCAGTAAGATACGTAAGTCGACATCGCCATGGAACGGCGCGATTCGCCCTGCGTCACTTTCGGACCAAGCACCTTCCCATTCGGTGCAGAGGCATCTGACCTTCACAACGCGATTTAATTTACCAAATCGCGCTGTGAAGGTCAGATGCCCTTAGCGAACCTTTAACTTCGTTCTCTTTTTTAACTGCTCTAGCATTGAGGGCTTTGCAATGACCGGTGCTCCAACACAATTCTTGTAAAATTTTAGCTTCCAATTAACCTACAACCAAATGTCCAAAAACCAAAAGCTAAGTGTTTTGATCAACTTCCCCTATTTTATTCATTAGGACGGGCGATAGCATCACTCAAAACATACACTCACCAACCACTTTAGATTGGAAACAACTTCTAGAGATCTTACATTCCAAGCCATCTTCTATTCAAACACAGCAATGTTCATGCCAACACCCATGTACAATCACAGTATGTAAATATTTAACATCAAGCGTAAATAGATTAGAAATTCATACGTAATGAAACTCTAATCTATTTCATAATTCAAACTCATATTTCAATAATATTAGCATGAAATATTAAAAGAAATAAATGATCATGTTTATATATATATATTCAATCTTGTTATGCTCTTAAAAAAAACATACACTTGAGGCGTAATAATGTTGACATATTAAAAAAATCAGATATTTAATGAAACTAAAGATCCGTTTTTTTACAAAAACTCTGTACATTAATCAAAAACACTCTCAATATTACATCCTACATATGATAAAGAAGATAAAAAATAACACATGATCCAAAAGAAATTTTTTCTTTGTAAAATAAAAAATGACAAAGTATTCATCAAGTATCCCATGAATAAATTTAAAACAACATTGACATATCATTTTAGAATTGATCTTAATATTATAGTATATAAATGATTTCATAATATACTACAATCACTTCGAGATTATAAATATTTAGATTTTGCCACAAAATTCTCAAATCAAACATGCAACATATTTTTTTTATCATTGCATAAATCTTATAAATGAAATCACCCTAAATTTCTCTTATTGATAAGAAAAAATTATAACATATAATCTCTAATAGAAAATAACTTCATAGTAAATTTTATTAAAAAAAAAATTAACTATTTTATGAGCATAAAATCCACAAATATTTATGTTTATTTTTTTATTTGATTGAAATTTATTCTTTATTATGAATAGAAATTGAAGATAATTTCAGCCCCTTATAAAAATCTCTTAAATATAGACTTGCTCAAAACTAAGGTCCATCATAATAAATACACAACATTCAAATTATTGAAGATTATTTCATCCTTATCAACAATACTCTTAAAAATAATATTAAGAAATAAAATTTGATAATAGATAATAATATATATTTCAATTATGATAAAATAAAACTAAAAATCATCAAAATTGGTTGTGTATTTGCATATTTATATAAATTTATGATTTTGAGCATAAAATTATTTTATGTTCAAAAAATATGAAGTTGATTGAAATGTTAATATTTTTCATAATTTATTTAATTTAAATTTATGTATATATAATAATTTTAAAATAAATAAAATTAAAATTATTTTATAATTTATGAATATTAAAGTCATTACATCCTCTATTTCTCAAAATATATTTTCAAATTTAATTGATATTGATTTCATATAAAAACTACTTTGAAAAAAAATAATATTTGTTGGATTATATTTTTTTAGAAAAAAAAATATGCACATGCATCATATTTTTGTTCATTCATTATTTTAGTTGTCATAATATTCAATTTATGTTGGTTATGTACTCTTTATTTTGTTATCTTGTGAATAATTCACACAAATCTATGTAATTTATTTAAAAAAATAATAAAATATCATGAGATATATTTTCATAACTATTATAAATTTGATTTTAGTGTTTTAGGATTATGATGATATGCATTTTTTGGAAATTGGTTCAATCATGCTAACAATTTTATGAATATTAATGAATCAATGTTGAGAAAAATATTAATACTTAAGTTGTCAATGTATTTCGATACACTTTAAAAATTTATAACACATGGATATTTATGTCATATTAAAAAATATCAAATCATAAATTAATTTTTGCACAATCATAATATAAAAAATATGTACATTATGGCATCATAACATTTAAAATATTTTTTTATACTAGATTAAAAAAAATTCACTTAGAAAGTAGAGTTCAATAAAATCAAATGATGTATTACATGTAATCACTTATGAGTTATTTTGATGATAGATCGATAAATAACATTGAAATATTTGTAGTCAAGAATGTGATGTATTTTAGCTTGATTGATCATACATATTGCACAATCTGATAAAAAAACATATCATCAAAAAATTAAGTAACTCAAAGAGTATAAAATCTGATAGTTGATCTTAATTTTGAGTTTAATTAAAGACATAAAAATGTATGAATAAGTGCAACAATACCATATGAATAACATTCTGACAAGTTTTTTATGCATTTTTTATATTCGATTTCATATTTTCATGTTATTGAATCTTTTGTATGTTCATTTATTATCTTCAACTTGTAAATGGAAGTCATATGTTTTGGAGATTTTATGCTCCATTTTTAATTAATTGAAAAAAATAATTCAAAATTTAAATAAATTTTATATTTTTCAAATAAACATAATCAGATTATTGTTTGAACAAAAAATTCATATTGATAAGATCTTATATATATTTTGACTATTTCATATCACCAATAAAATAATTTAAGAAGATCAAAATTTATGATTAAAATATGACTTAACATGAAATAATTGAATAATACATAGTGTGTATTGCAATTATATTTGTAATCATTTATCATAAATTATGAAACTATACATATTGCAAAAATTGATTTTTGGAATCAAATCAAATAAATTATTAATGAAAAAACTCCAAAATCTTGCATGAATTTCAAAATTTCAAATTATAAAACTTTTTTATTTATTCAAATTATATATTAATATTAGATTAGTCTCATAAATTATAAAAATAATTAAAATTAAAGTTTTGTTTATAAATCTATATTTTATTGATATATGTAATGTCATTTTATCATCAACATTATGATTACATAGATAAATATAATTTAATATCAATGGAAAATAATTCCAATTAAGTTCATTTTGTTTATTGCAATACATGAAACCATACTATTCCATTATTTACACACATTTAACCTTTCAATCTTAAATATAAACTCAACAATTTCAAGGTAAGATTGATAATTTTTTATGTATAAATTGATGAACCTTATATCTTAAATTTTATAGATATATTTAAAATTTATATAACACATATCATGAAGTATTACATATTTCATCATGTCTTATGGTTAATATGTCTTCAAATTTCAACTGGTTCAAATTAAATTAATAAGAAACCATTAAAATTTAAGTTAATTATTATAATAAAAAATGATTTTATTCAAAATAAATAATAAAAATTAATTTTTATCTAATTCTTCATGAATTATTTTTTATTTAAAAAATACATTTATTAAATTATAATTAAAAAATTTATTAATTATTTTATAAATATGAAAATAATACATCTGATTCAAGATATATGCAAACAAATTATTGAAAATTTACTTATTCTATTTTAATTTTCAAAAATATCTATTTGTTGATGAAAAATTTAATTTAATAAGAATAAGTGATTAAAAAGATGATAATGTTTTAATAATGAAATCAAGGTATTTTTTATTTAATTTGAAAAAATCAATAATTTAGGCTAAATTTTCTTTTTAGTTGAAAAAAAATAAAATTTTATAGACAAACAAATTTATTGTTAAATGCAGTAATTCAAATTTTTAATATAAAAAATTAATTATAAACTCTCAAATGGTTGGTGGGATGACTCTACACCGTATTTTTTTTGTGTTTAGCATGTTACATATGCAAAGCATTTAAAAATATCATAATTGTTTGAAATGGCCCCAAAGGCCTAAAGTCTACCTTAAACAAAGTGTTAAGTAAGACTGTGTTACAAGAACCAGTTCATCAATGCAGGGGGGATCGCGGGAGTGATAGGGAGAGCAAAGAGTAGTTTAGTTGTAGGGATTAGTTTTTCATACATTGTGGGGTTATACTTTGCTCAAAGTTGAGATAGTTCTCTTGGTTTTTCACTTTTGATTCCGTTGATATCCAAATTGAACACTATTTAGAATTGTATAGAGAAATATCAGTGATTATGTTATTTTTAGAGTTTCAAGTGATTTTTTTTAAGTTAGAAAGATATTTCAAGTTTTTTTATTTCAATCTAACTTGGTTCTATTTGAATCTAGTTGGAAAATTATGTAGATCAAAATAGAAAGTTATTAGTGTTTTTAGATTTTAGGGTTTTGATAGTTAACATTTTCTTATGTGAGGTAGAATGTTAGGGGATTGTGGTTGTGCAATTGGAAGTAGATACATGATGGAGTATCTTGGGTTCTTATCAATTCTCTTTGTATTAGCTATAGCTTCACTTTTTCTCATTGGGCCGTATAGAGCAATGAGTGATACATCATGTATGGTGTATCATCGCCTCTTTATCTCGCAAGAGGTAAAGATTCACGTGGAAAGATGCACAAAGATTATAATTGGACCACTAGGGATGCACACGTGAGGCGATCAAGCACATTGACATTTTTCACTTCGAGGATCATACATATTATGTCCATAAATATGAAGATCGTGTATGTGGAGGGGAAGAAATAGTTTGCCGATGCATTGACACGAATGCCATCTCGGAGTATGAGCAATAAGAGCCATTATATCTTGACAAATCATTTATTGCCCATTCTTTATGCACAGTCCCACACCTATCCTCAAGAGGCTTGTCATGGATGGTATATTAACATCTTAGAGATTGATTTCAAGCGGATGATCCCTCTATTTATTTCACTAAGTTTTTCCATACATATGCATCAGCTGCAAGTGCGGATATCCCGTTGTTAGTAAGTCAGATGTTAGATGTTAGTCGGCTTCTCGCAATGAAAAAGGACACGGGAGGCATTAGACCGATTGCTATTGGGGAGATCTTATTGTGCCTTGTTAGTTTTACCGTGGAATGCAACATCGTTCCCACTTCCAGCAACATCTTTGTCCACACTAGTTTTGTTTCGCCACACCATGAGGTTGTGAAATATTAGAGCAGTATCAGATTTCCATCTGAATTGGGTTGATATATAAAAGGATATCGAGAACACTTTTGATAATGTTTCACGTGCATCCATTTGTAGAAAGCTTAGAGAGGCTCATAAACTTTTCTTGATCCTCATTCTTTTCATACGGTCTTTTTACAATTCACATTCTTTTCTCTTCTATCAACATGACTTTTCACAAGAGGAAGTCACAATTCTACAATCTCCCGTTGATACTCGACAGAGAGATCATTTGGGAGTACCCTTATTTGCCATGGCTCATAATAGAGCTCTTTTGTCTACAATTTTGACCGTGTTAGGTCGTGTGTTCCCCTCCTTAACGGATGATACACACATTATGGATCATATAGACCTCATCAAACAGACCTTTGATTACTTGACTGCCGAGCTTCATCTTGTAGGCTTGAGAGTCAATGTGTTAAATTGTAGGGCATGGTCTCCTTTGGGCAATCCTCCTCATCTCCAGCTTAAAGAGGGATGTATGATATCGACAAATGGCTTACACATTCTATGAGTATCAGTAGGGTCTGAGGATTTTGTATCATGATACCTAATATAACCATCTTTAGTTAGTGAGAATTAAAGTAAAGATTACACAAGGTGGAGATATATAATCTTGAGTTGATTATTAGTGAACTATTAAAAGATATCGTGTCAGCAATCTGTGTGTTGTTTAGGTTGTGTTTCTTGTGTGTTAGTTGGAGTTACACGTCAATAATCTATGTGCTCATAGGATATCCGTCATATCTTCGATCCACAAGGAATTGGATGGATGATGGTTGCAGATTTATTTTTTATGATTATATATAGAGAAAGACAAACCATTGAGTGATGAAAGATCACTCAAATAACTCAAGAAATTCTAAAGTTGAGAGAATTTCTTGAGCTATTCGAATGATCTTTCATCACTTCTCTAGTGTTACAATGGTATTAGAGCCAACTTGATATTTTCTTGAGTGTGGATTAACCCTCTTGGAATAGCAAGATCATGATGATAGCTTTAAGTTCTTAAGAGTTATATAGAGACTGGCAGAGATCATTGATATGCATGTAGAGTAAGGGGAAAGGGAAAATTGTGGGCTGCAAGTATGGATGTGCCCGAGGGAAATCATGTACCAAACTTTCCATTTCCCAACTTGTTCAACATCCATATTCGATTTATGGAGAAAGATGTTTTTAGAGTGTACCTTGTGACCAATTGGGTTGCAGATTTTATGGCTTGAGTAATTTCTTCACCAATCCCATTGATTCTTTTGATTGTCAGTTATAGAGAAACATGAGATTGTACCATTTACATTCTATACTGAATGTTAGATGGATTTGAATCGCGAACCATCCGCACTGTAAGACCCAAGATTGTACATATGGGATAAAATGTAAGTATATCTAAATTAAGCCTAAGTTTATCTTAGTCATGACTATGTTTAGCTAGTTATGGTTAAATTGGAGGAAAATATAAAGTAATTTTTGGTGTGGTAGATGAGAACTACTATTTTGTTGTTTAATAAGAATCAAGTAACAGATTCCATCACATGGGTATCTTGACTTTCTTTCACTTGGATTAGTTCTCATTAGTTGGACTTGGTGAAGACCCTTAAATCTATGAGCGAGATTGACTTGGTACACTAAAGTCAATTGGAGATTAGTTGGGCTTCTAGAAGATCCAAGTGGACCAATTGCATGTTGCCATGTAATCTTTTCATTGGGATTTATGATCTCTACCTCGTTTAAACTTGGTAAGAGAAAGTTATATGATCATTACTTATAGTTACTAGTGTAAGATTCTAAGTAACATAGATAGAGAGGTTGAGAAATTTTGTTTCACGCTACCTTGACGTTGCATTGGCCGAGGATGTTTTGCATGTAGACGACCTTTCTCTACTAGAGGATCCGCATGTGGCGTTTAGTATACTATCATCTAGTATTGCTCGTCGATCCACCTCTCTTCTTCGCACGGTTCCTCCTTAACCTACATTCATATCATGTTTGATAGCCTTTGATAGGAGGATCATGGGCGTCTTTGGTGACATCATCGGACCAGGGACATTCGAGTATGTGACTGGAGATTTGGCAAGGAGACAGACATCTTTGCCAATTTCGTGTGGAGGGGTAGGCTTATTATTGATGGAGGAGGGGGCACCTGTGACTTTTTTGACGAGTTGGGCGCTTGTTGCACCTTTGTTATCTTCTCGATTTGTGATCACAGATAGACCTATTTTGGAGATATATACTCATGTCGTACCTCCCATGGTAAAGCATCTCTTGTATGTCGTAATAATACATGTAAGGGAAATGATCCCATCTTTTTCCTCTTTGGCTATCGATTGGACTATGGGTCTATAGTCTATCTTGATGGACCGACAGTTTCAGGAGACTCTACATTCACTCTTAGTGGATCCAGCCATTCCTCATACTACTAGAGCTCGTCTACGCTCTTGCTTGGGCAAGGGTGCATGCTCGTGGATCTTGGCTCGACCATGCATCAGGGCTTTCCGACTCGCACTGAGCCTACTTTCTCCATAGCGATGAGGTTCCGTCTTGGCTTGGTCCATCCATCTACATCTTCATTACTCACATGTGAGTGTGGTATCACTTTAGATGCAGAATCTGTTCATATGACTCGTTGTCCATTCGGAGGAGGAGGATAGCTACCCATGATGCTATTAGGGATGTGGTGTTTGCTATGGCGCGAGAGGGTGGATACCTCACATGGAGAGAGCGTTGGTATGCCTTGCATTCGACTAGGGTTAGAGGCGCACTGCATTTGGTTCGGGAGGACTGGGTCACCGTGGGTCGATGTGGTGATTACCGATCCTACTAGAGACATAGTTTCAGAGGGGGTGATCACCCATCCTCCAAGATGGGCGGCGAGTGGAGCGGCAACAGCCAAGGTCTCCAAGTATAGAGGTATGCAGAGAGGTCACCTCTTTGTTCCTCTAGCTTTGGAGTTATATGGAGCTCTGGACACCGACTTCGACATGTTCGTGAGGGAGTGTGCGAGAGCCTACCATACTATGCGACATGGGGTATCACTCTCTTTAGCTTATCAGATAGCCTATTTTAGGCAACGTGTTTCCATTGCTCTATAGAGAGCACTAGCTGGTGCAATCCATAGGAGAGCAATCACGTTAGATGATGCTTCTTCGGATGCTCCTATTGTTTGTAGACCTTTTGACTTGGATAGTTCAGATATCTTAGATGTTGTAGGACATATTTCCCAGTGTGATCTATTGAGGCTTAGCCCCATGTAACCGGTTTGGTTCCATCCTTGTACGATTTGATGGGGTCTTCCCATCCCTTTTGTTATTATACTTTATGGGTTGACGGTTGAGAAACACCTCTCAAGTTAGTTTTCAAGTAAGTTAGTTTTTGTAAAAGTTAGTTTTCAAGGAAGTTAGTTTTGTGATCTTAGTTTTGGAGAGACTTTGTTCTGGGAAACTTGGTTCTTGGAGAAGTCATGTTCGGGGTGGAGCCTTGATTCAATGATGACTTTGATCACCAAAATATCCCTTCCTTTTGAGTGATATCTTACTCTTTGTGAGAATTTGCATCATGGAGTTAAAAATTTGATAGTTTGTGTGAGAGTGTGCATTAGGGTCATGGTCCTAGAGTAGAAACAAGAGTTTCTAGATTCATGATGAGCTTCCAAAAAGCTATCAGAGGTAAACCTGAGTGAGAGTCGGCTCGGAGGTCACAACACCGATTTTGTTCAACACGTTGTCGCATGGATATTTCTTTGCTGTGAGAACACCCGAACGCATGGCTGTAGAAGAACCCTCTAGAACCTTGTGTGAGTTGACAATTTTTTCTTCTTCTCCTCAACACTCCGCATTCGAGTTTCAGATGTTTTACTCCTCTAGATCTCTCAGAACAATTGCTGATTTGCACATTGTATCACAAGGCGATATGCAGACCCCTGTGTACAAAACGCATCACACATCCCAAACCTTGACTTCAATTGCTCCCAGATTTTATGAGTAGGTCACTCATTATCAGAACTTGAACTGTGCAAAGTTTTATTGTGTAACTTTCTAATATCAAAAGATATGATCTCCATATTAACTTCATGACAGTTAGTGCAGTCATGCAACTCTAACTGTATACACGAACTTCAAGCTATCACTCCGTACTCAAAACTCATCCAATTGAGTCGAAACTTCGATCAAAACCCAAGTTCAAATCAAATTCCGCTTCGGTCTCTTCCATAGATATCCATCTTGTAACATGTAGTTGTAGGCCTTCCTTCTTACATGTTTGAACTCATGATCACTCCAACCGCTTTGTCGTGCTAGTGTGTTGAGATATTTTCCAATATCTTACCACTCACCCTCATACAAATCCTCCAGAAACATCTCCAAACTTTATGTTACTCCTTGCTGATGAGCCACATAATAAAATGTCGTTCCAACATCATCAGTATCATCAATCATTTCTTCTTCTCCCTCATATCTAGCTCTTGACAACATATCTGCCACCTTGTTATCCTTTCCCCGCCACATGCCCGAACTCCAGTTAAATGTCTTGATGTATGCTATCCACCTCAACATTGCAATATCCGGTGTATTGCAATTGGTGATCATCCCCAGCAATGGTAAACAATCCGTCTCCACAATCATATGTGCTCCAATCAGGTAGTTCCTTTCCGACTTCATACCGTAACAACACCCCACAATTCCTTCTTCACCGAGGATAACCCGCTGTCTTTCACTCAAGACCTTGGCTCCAAATCTCACAAAGATACCTACTCCCTTCATCTTCGTCATCCCGCCCACGGCCCATCCTATGGCAAGGGACTGTATCCACCGTCAATATCACTGGCTTGTTACCATGATATTCTATCCTTCGCAACACCGGAGATGATGACATACACCTCTTCAACTTCCTCATGGCCTCTACATGTCTATTCTCCCAGATAAACTTCTGATTTTTCCTTAACAATCCATATAACGGATCTGTTATATGAGCATAGTGAGGAATCCATATGTGATAGAACACAACAGCACCTAAAAACCGCCTCACTTCTGTCAAGGAGTTGCAGATTTCGCGCATCCTCTGTATATTATCCACCTTGTTGGGATCTGGTTTTTGACCGTACCATCCACACAAATGACCAACAATGACAATCTTCTGCATCCCAAATATAGATTTTGCTCCTGACAATGTAAGATGAACCTCCTCCAATCGAGATAATATCCTCTCACAATCTTCAATGTGAGTCTTCACAAACTTCCAATAGCCCCTTTGATCGATGGTTCCATCCTTCTCCTCTTCTGTACATCCTTTGATTGGCACATCATCTAGAAAAGGCATAGTCTTTTGCGGAATGAAATCTCTCAAGACTTTATTCATCCCATTCATCATGTGTGCTACTGAATTTGTGGCCCCTTGTGGTAGCGTGCACATCCTTACCAAGCCCAATGGTGTTCTCATTGTGGTAATATCCCTGCTTCCTTCTCATAGTTGAAACTGATCATATCCACAGTAAAGATCCCCCATGGAGTAGATAGCTCTCCCTACAAAGGCTTCTGCAAACTCATCCACAATTGGTCCCACCCCCATATTCATGATAGTCACTTGATTCACCGGTTGCATGTCTTGAATGAATCGTAGTGATCCATTCTTTTTGGCATTGTAAACCATCGACTAGAATATGGTGCAAAGGACGGCTCCAAAATCCTCATCCTCATCTTTTCCTTCAACAACTCAATGAGTTTTGGAAGATGGGCTCTAGGTACTGGGATCGGTCTCAAGTCCCAAGGCGCATGAGGCACAGTAAAAATGATCATGGGAGCTACAACATTTGGATCCACACACCCTATCTCCTTTGCTTCAAAAGAGAATGCTTTTCTATGCCTAACAAGCATCTCTTTGAAACACCTTTCCTCATTTGTAAGAAGAAAACCATCAGATCCAACCTTCAACTCCTTCATAGTGGTTTCAGTAAATTTGTGTCCCATTTTACTAGGATCCCTCAAGTTACTTTCTCTGCTCGCTTGCTGCACTTGTTCTTTTGAGTCATTTGGTAAAGGAGCAGCTATCGGTTTCACCTTCTTATCAACCGTTTTATATCTAGTCTCCACTCGAACCTCGGGTGCTTGGAATATCTCAATAGTGGAGTAGAGCTCTCTAGAGTGAATTTCCACTATCTTGTCTTCATCCTCAAATCCAATCTCCTTCAACGGATCTCCCAAATCAAACTCCTCATAAACTCCTTATATATATTCACCTTCCTCAAGAAGCTTCAAATCTGCAAGGTTTTCTTCATATCTGTGCATTTTGTTCTTCTCCCATCTTTTCAAATCAACAACCTCCTTGTATGTAGCATATCCATCACGCAAAAACTCCATTAACCATGTACAAAAGGTACCTTTCTCTTGCATAGGTGAGAGTACCTTCTCCTCCGTACCACTATATCCTCTCTCTACAGCGGTACTTCTCCAAAATCCTCAAAATCTTCAGATTTTGGGAAAGCTCCCTCTCTCAACCATGTTTTGTTTCACTCATGATTTGTTGGAATTATTAGAAACTGCACCAACCGCTTCCCATCTTGGCTGCGAATTTGTGCATATGCCAATCCATCATCAAGCACTCTTGTCTCCATCCTCAGTGTTATGATGTAAGGCTGATCAAGAATCAATGGGTATGATGTAGAGTCTTGTACGAAGAAATTCTGCTCAGCTACTACATCTTCAACCTTCATCGGAATATCAGGACACGCTCCATACAAGCCCCTCGAGTATTGTTGGCTGCCCTAATCACCCAACCATGATTGGTATCTATGGGCCACTTCCCCTTCTTGTAGAGCTCTCTCGACATTATATTGATCTCCGATCCATGATCAATTAATGCTAACACCGGTTCACTGAGATCCCCTAGCTTCACAAGGGTTTCAGTAGTCGCCCTTGCCCAATGCGATCGGGTGTAGTGGCTAGACACCTTCACACCTTCTTCTTTTGCCTCATCCTCAAAGCGAACCTTCTGAGATTTCAATCCACAACACTCTACCAAATAAGATCTTCTTCATCCCTTGATACCTTTGTACCCATAGCATGAAGTAGAGAAGTCTCATTGGAAATCTGCCGTTTCCTCTTGATGATATCAATGATAACATCATGAAACTATCTCTTTGCTATTCCAAGTATCTCCCTCAAGGTAAACTCTACCTTGGCATTCAAAATCCTCTCCTCCAAGACTCCCTTCAAATCTGGTGCCGCCTCAATATCCGATTGTAGTTTGTAAGCTGGTACCTTCCCCTTGTCCTTCTCACCCCCTTTGGTTCTTTCCTTCAACCTCAAGGGACCAGTTTCCTCCATAGCGTGATCAGGTGGGAGAGGTGTATCAGGTCTGATATGTTCTCTAGCCAACCTCTTCAATGAGAGTCCTTCGCCAAAATCCTCCTCTTCCCTCCGTCTCTTATCTTCCATCGATGCTTCATATTGAATCTTAGCAATATAAGCATGAACCGACATGGTTTCTACTAGATCTTCCCATCCAGTAGTATCACGTATCTCCGCCGTTGTTCTTAGTAGAGTCTCTCTAGCTACCTTCCCTTTCTCCATCGTAGCAAGAGCACTTCTTATTGGGCCTTTCAACCCACTCCATGAAGGACTTCTAAGTGACTCTATCAGAATCTTCTAAGAAGTACTCATCCCTCAAGGCACGGGAATATGTTTCCCAACCCTCACCAAAGTGTTCCTGCAAGGATTTCACATGGCTTCTAATCTCCGGCACCGCAGCAAGACGAAACATTTCTATCATCTCTTTTCAAAGAACACGGTTCGGCTCCATTTCCCCCGACGTAGTACCTCAAGTACTTTGAGACATCCCTCCCGTCAAATTGATCCATCTTCCCCCACAGCTTGCGGCGCTTTTGTGGTCGAATACTCCCTTCTGGTCTTGCAATTGTTCTTTGTTGAAAGAAGAGCGTGAATGCTTGAAACATCTCCGCTGTTGCCGGATCAAGCTGCACCTTAGGTACCTCGCTTGCTCTGCTCGACCCCTCCCCACTCATTGTAACCGTCCTTGTGATCCCAAACATCCACTCAGCTTATTGTCAATGAAAAGCTGTCTTGATCGTTGACCCCTCAAATTCCCCAAGTATCCAACCTTCTGCGTCTATCTACTTTGATCTAAATCTAGATCCCCGTGGTCTGTGCCTAATGGATTGGGCAACCTAACTTGCCATCACCTCAAGCACTCTTGGGAGAGTTGGCCATCACTTCCAACTTCTCACAAGAAAAATATGCAACACGTACTAAAGTGGTAACCGGTGATCAAGTCCGGAGCACTCCTACAAAATCATGCGCCCACACAAATCAAGCATGGCGCACACACAAGAAGCCAATATGGAGGGGATCTAAACACAAGAAGCAAACAACGACCCTCCATACTTGAATTGTCCCAACCCACCCATGACTGACTCTTGCCAGCACTTGGCATTTGACATATCATAAAACTCAACGTTAAGGGCTAAGGCTAGGCTATCACTATAGAGTTCTTACAATCTGATTTTTGACTAATTTTATATCTCAAGTCCAAACAAAACTTGAACTTGCAACCTAATATCTCAAGGCCAACCCACAACCTAACCTTGCAATCTACACCTTACTCTAAACTTGGAACAGTCAACCATAAACCGAAATGAAACTCATGAAACAGAAAACTCGCAACAAGATAACTCATGAAAGTTCCTCCACCTCAGAGGTTTCACGTCGAGTTCACCACTTATGTTGCATGGACATTTCTTTGCTCTGAAAACGCCCGAGCGCACCCTCTAGAACCTCGTGTGAGTTGACAATTTCTTCTTCTTCTCCTCAGTAATCCACATTCGAGTTCGTTATAAACCGGTAGAACTTCAGCGGAAGAAGATTATGATAGCCAATGATTCAACCAATAACTCTCGCTTAAAATTTACAGAAAATTTCTCTACAACCCTTTCAATCTCTCAGAAAAGTTTCAGATGTTTTACTCATCTAAATCTCTCAGAACAATTGTTGATTTGCACATTGTATCACAAGGTGATATGCAGATCCCTGTGTACAAAACCCATCACACATCCCAATACTTGACTTTAATTGCTCCCTGATTTTATGAGCAGGTCACTCATTATCACAACTTGAATCAGTGCAAAAGTTTTATTGTTTAACTTTCTAATATCAAAAGATATGATCTCCGTACTAACTTCGTGACAGTAAGTGCAGTTCTAACCAATCTTGGTTAGTCATAGTTAGTTTAGCCAAAGCGTAGAGTGGTCACTAGATCACAAAAAGACAAGATAGTGTTGTGCATTATCCAAAAAGTAAAAGGGTAAATGACGAGGTGGCTACCATGCATTGGTGGATCAGATTGTGTGTTAGACGTCTGTTAGGAATTGGTTAGGATAAGATAACAAAACATGCAACCTACGCATGTTAGCCATGTGGCATAGTTTGAATTTCGGACTCCTTTAGTCCTACAGTATATAAAGCAAGGAGAGGTCTTGAGAAGAACATCTCTCATCTTGGAAGTCATTCCGGAGTCATTGCTTCAGTGTTACAATGGTATCGGCTTGAGGCTTATTGTTCCTATGAGTGTGGATCACCCCTCTTAGAAGAATAGTCTGGGTTGGTACAATTATTTGAGGAGAGAGAGTGTTTGTTAGAGGTTGGCACTGGCCATTGAGCTGCAAGTAGTGGAAGGGGGTTATTGTGGGTGCAGGTTATGGATGGGGGAGATAGAATAGTACCGAGATTCCCATTTCTTAATCCTTTTCATGTCAAACTATTATACATTGAGAGAGCAAGGTTGACTCAATATTTGGTTTATCATTTTGGTGCCAACTTCATGGACCAAGTGATGAGATCTCGAGATCCTGTTATCTTACCTATAGTCACCTACGATGTTACTTGGGATCTCACGATTTACATTTTAGTTTAGAGATGGACCTCAATAGACCACCACCGGTGAGATTCAACACACAAAGTGTGAAATCTATTGTGTGTATCATCCTAAAGCTATGTTTGGAGCCTAGTTATTAGAAACTTTGGAGAGGAGTATTACCATGAGGTGATAGCATCACCTATTCCTTTTGTGTTGCCAATCTTGAGAAATTGGAGAGTGTTCATCTTAACCCTATATTGAGAGAGAGAGTGGACGGAGACGAATCATGGAGGACACTTTGAGAGAAATGATTCAGAGTTGAGAGATTTGAGAAACGCATTTGAGCAAAGTCGGACTCAAGTACAAGAGTTAGCTCAAGAATTAACAAAGAATCCAAAGCGAGAGGAATGGAAAATGAGAGAATGAGAGAAACTCCAATGGAGATGGAGCATCAGCATCCATGGTGGAAAGTGAAGAAACAGTGAGAGCCCGTGCTCTTGAAGCCCAAGCAAAGACAACGAGCAAGAGAGCTAGATCTTCGGACATCCATGATTCTCAAGATGACAAAAGCTTGTAAGATAGAACCTTACCGGCAGGTAGTCGAACCATGGGAGTTTTGGAAGGTTGGATTGAGAGAATGGAGTATCATCTTGCTTTGTTCAATATCAATGGTCACATTGCAGGTCTTTTTGTTCGTACTTTGTTGTTGGAGAAAGCATCTACTTGGTTTCGGGGTTGGATGATGGAGCTCAATGAGTCAAAGCCAACAAAGTTACTTGGAGTGCAATGAAGCGAGGTCTTCTTCAGAATTTTCAAAAGGTTGATCCCATCATCACGACAATCGATGAGGTTGTGGAAACTTGAACAAAAGGGAAGTGTGGAGGAAGACATTGAGGAGTTTGAGATCTTCGAATTCAGATACGAGATATGAGTGGAGCTGAAGCCCTTGATTTATTCAAGAGAGGATTGAAAAAAAGATTCAACATGAGGTGATTCGGGACAATCCAAGCAACTTGAACGAGGCTATTGCTTGTGCACAACGAATGTCCAACGTTTTATCACAACGGTGGAGAGGTATCGTTCCCTCAAATCAATACTATGGACCCATGCCTATGGAGTTGGGCAACATAAGGAGGAGAGAAGATTTCATTCCAAGGGGAGTGAACGCACAAGGAGGAGATCGTCATAACTCGAATCCTCATCGAGAAGCAAATTCAAGAGGAGGAGACGGAGTGGAGGGAAGACGAGAAATGAGGCAGTGCTATAATTGTGGAAGATTTGGTCACATTGCCATGAATTGCCGCACTGAAGTTCTCGGCAAGAGGAGCTAGACCCCCTATCGACGAGCCCTCAACAATCTTGAAGGTGGAGACGAAGTCACCGATGGAAACCGGGAAACAACGAGCACGGAAGAACCTTGCCTCGCGGCCCATCTGGTTCGATGAAAAGGAGGAAGGGCGAGGGAAGGAAGCACAAACATGAGGTAAATGGTTTGAGAAAGAAGGAAACATGTTTGATTGTGACGGATGGCGAGATAGAAGGAGTAAAAGTGAGAGTATTGATTGATCCAGGAGCTATAGAAAATTTCCTATCTCGATCTATTGCTATAAAGTTGGGATTAGCTTTAGAGAAAGATGAGAGTGAAAAGGTAGAGTTGCCAAACGGGCAAACAGAGAGCATTCCTAGGAAAGTGGAGTTGAAGATTGGGCAATACAAGGAATCGTTGGAGTGGAGAGTAATTCAATTAGCTCGCTATGATGCTATTTTGGGTATGCCTTGGATGGAAAAATATAATCCTGAGGTAGATTGGCGAAGGAAGATAGTAAAAACTATGAGTTGGAGGATCTTTGGAGATAGACTTAAATCATGACACAAAAACTTACCTCTCTATGTGATAGGAAGAACCGCTATCAGTCACAAAGATGTATGTTTTTTGGGCCTAATAAGAGATGTAAGCTCTAAAAAGAGCAATCTTTTATACATGAGGAGTTAACTTGTATCTTGAACGAGTTTCAAGATGTTTTTCCAGATGATTTGCCTCCAGGTTTACCACCATGAAGGAGAGTGGATCACAAGATAGAGATCTTACCGGGAAGTTCACCTCCTTGTAAAAAGTCCCTATCGACTTGCACCGAACGAGCTGGAGGAATGCAAGGCACAATTGGAAGAGTTGTTGGAGAAAGGGTTTATCCAACCTAGTGTGTCATTATATGGAGCTCCAGTATTGTTCGTGAAGAAGAAGGACGGCTCCATGCGGATGTGCATGGACTATTTTGCTCTAAATCAACAAACGGTGAAAAACAAGTATCCATTACCGTGAATGGATGACTTGTTTGATCAACTTCATGGAGCTAAGTATTTCACCAAACTCGATCTTAGAAGCGCATACAATCAGATCCAGTGGCGGATGAAGACATACAAAAGATGACTTTTAGAACTAGATATGGTCATTTTGAAAGTATCTAGTTATACCATTTGGTTTAACCAATGCCCCTCGCCACATTCATGGGGACCGATGAATGATATTTTTAAGTAAATATTTGGATAAATCGGTGATTGTGTTTTTAGATGATATCTTGATATATAGCAAGTCCTTACAAGATCATCAAAAACATCTATGAGAAGTACCCCAAGTGTTGAGAGAAAATAAGCTCTATGTTAAGATGTCAAAATGTGAGTTTGGCAAAAACGAAGTAGATTACTTAGGCCATAGAGTTAGCGCTGATGGCATCCAAGTCATGAGTGACAAAGTGGAAGCCATTCAAAATTGGACTGCCCCAGAGAATCAGACTCAACTACGTAGTTTCTTGGGTTTAACCGGCTTTTATAGAAGGTTTGTGGAAGCTTTTGCTCGTATTGCTCAAGCTTTAACAAGTCTCTTAGGCCAAGGGCAGAAATGGCAATGGGGTACAGCTCAAGAGATTGCATTTCATGATTTGAAAGATGCGCTCTTACATGCACCAATCCTTAAATGGTACGAACCTGGTAGACCAACAAAACTTGCTACGGATGCATCAGGTGTGGCAATTGGAGGAGTGTTACAATAGGAGTGGAAAGATGGATGGCACCCAATTGCTTTCTTTTCACGGAAACTTTTGCCGGCGGAGCAAAATTATCATACCACAGAGAGGGAGGAGTTAGCCATTGTCTTGGCTACTAAACATTGGAAGCACTATCTCGGAGATAAGGAGTTTGTGGTTGAGATAGACCACAAGCCTTTGGTTTATTTAGAAACTCAAAAGGACCTCTCCAAGCGGCAGATTCGTTGGGCTGAATGGCGACAACGTTTCAACATGAAGATCGTGTATGTGGAGGGGAAGAAGCAGCTTTCCGATGCATTGACACGAATGCCATGCATTAATCACATCACTGAGGTGAAGATTCACTATGAATGGTGGGAGAACCTGAATCGAGCTACCAAGGAGGATGAGGAGATTGCACAAGCCCTTCCCAGGTCGAGCATATTTGGAGCGAGGGGGATTGGCATTCTACAAGGGAAAGATCCGGATACCCTCAGATGTTGCCCTTCGCCATTAACTTGATGTTAGAGGAGGCACATGATTCGACTATTGCGGGCCATGTAGGAGTGGAGAAGACCATTGAAGGCGTCCAAAGGGTATACTTTTGGCCAAAACTAAAGAGGACATCACCGGCTATGTTCGAAGTTGTGTGGCTTGTCAACAAAATAAGGCTAGCAATCGAAAACCAAAGGTCTACTACAACCTCTACCAACACCGACTAGAAGATGGGAGCACGTCAGTATGGACATTGTATGTGAGTTACCAATGACGTCTACGGGTTATGATTCAATAGTCGTTTTTGTGGATAAATTGAGCAAGATGATCCATATTAGGCCCACAACAAAGACCGGCATTTTTGAACTTGCTCGAATTTATATGGATGCAGTTTTTGCTCAACATGGCTTAGCTAGAGTGCTCATCACCAATAGTGGCACTCAATTTACTAGCATGTTTTGGAAAACTCTATTTGGGCTATTCAAAACAAAACACCAATGTACGTAGAAAACTATAAAACCAGTCACTTATATATGCAGCTCACTTATTTAAGACCTGAATACAACCAGATCCTATTTTGACTACATATTGTTATGACCGTGGGATAGTAGGAGAAATAAAGTTCTATAGTATTTATATTATAGGCTGGTTTATAATAATATCTCTTATTTTATACAGCCTTCGAAGCTAAGGGGTTTTTGGCGGCATTTGCTAGAATGTACCGTTAGTGGTAAAATCCATCGTTTTTTGTGTATTATAATATATATATATGTCATGAAATAAAGTCAGGCTATCAAAAATCAACCAAAGTCAATATCTATAATGTTACTTTTAATTTATGGACAAATAACACATGTGATATAACAGACTTGGCTCCATATCATCATGAACTAGCAGTACACTTGTCAACTAAGCTGTATCTGGTTGTCCTTTGTTCGTTGAGTCCCAAACATGTATAAATCACTGTGAAGTTTATGTCAGGTCTTATACTAATTACCATGTCGACAATATCACAGTTCGGTTAGTTTGATCCACACTATGAGCAGTGTAGATGTATTAAATCAGAGCTTCACATGAAGCATAGTACACAAAATTGTCTATGGATGTAATATCTTAATAAAGAGATTTTAGTTCAAGCTATTCACTAGTAGATATGAGATTCGTCGTCAGAATAGAAAACACTGAATGTAATCCAAATGCTGGACAATTTACTGAACTCCATCCTAGGGAGAGTCTTCGATGTGTAACTCACACAAAATACAAAAATAATTTGGCTTTTAGGCACAGACACATGCTCAGTTTGGGACCCTGCGGACGCAAATGCCTTTCGTTCATTCGACTGACACAACAATATTGTGAATTTCATTTTAAGTCACATCTACGCATAGAGAGGTTGCGATGGTAGGAAGAGTTCTAATTCTTTTTTCTTATGGACAGTGATGTCACGAAGTCAAAAGTAGGACACAAGACGACCAGGTCAACGAGTCACAAGGATTCGATTCGAGCGGATATTTTTATATGGAAGCAGTCTGCAGATTCAGGGAATCAGGTGCAGCTGAGATTTTGGGATATCAAGTGCAAATCTCGCCGAGCTTTTGTTGTCAAAAACTTGCCGACGCGTTGTGGGGCCCCTCCAAATCCTCATGCTCGTTCAGCACCTCATGCCTTCTCTACTTTCAAGATCAAATCTGATGCTTTGGCCAGAAGAACATGCTTTGTTGGAAACAGCAAGCTGCTACAAGGAAATCATGGCAGAAGGAGATCGACTCCAGTCCAGGGGAGTGATTTAACCCTCGTGGGCCTTTCAGGATCGTCAACAACATATTTCACTGTTAGACTCGGATAGTAGCCTATTCTTTCTCTCTACCGAACCAAATTTGAGGAAATCAGGTGCAAGCGTTGCTCATGGGGTTGTTGTTTATTACTACAAGTATTACCAGCCATGTCTACTACAGTCAAAGTGTTATTTGGAGAGTGGCTGAAGGGTATCATTTTGACAGCGGGGTTGTTTGTCAGGCTAGAATTTGGTTCCACGCGTCGTCGTTGACCAAGCAGCCACGTCGATGACAACACATACAATATTGGACACCAACGGTTGCAGGAATGCATGATATGTTGTTTTCTACTGTTTGAAGCAGGAACTAGCAATCAAAACTTGGACACGGTAAATAATTGCACTCACGATAAAAGCTTAGGCATCAACACATCCCACGATCGTTTCAGAGAACCCTATCATATTCCCAGATTTGAGTAGTTTAAAGATGACAAAATTTCTGATGATGTTCAGCATCATGGAAGGCAGTTCGATGACGTCACTGGAACCCGCGACCATCGCGGATGGGTGGGCGAGTGAGTGTTGATAAAATGTGAGCGAATATCGAGCCCCCAAGGAATATCGCTGGAAAGAATGCACATGTTTCCAAAATGCAGGCTTAATTTCTGCTAAGCTCCAAGAGCGAAGGTGGCTCCAAGATATAATGTAGAACGTCACACAATGTGATTCCTGGCGAGAGCAGACCAATCTAGAGAGCATCAACCTCACAAAGAAGTTGAAGGTCGTTAAGGAGACAGACCTACACTCCAGATGTCATGAGCGTCACATTGTGGGTCGAAGTGCATCGAACACAACGACAAACTGAGATTATCGGCTTCGTTTCAGCTCGATCTGATTGTGCCTCAACTCTCTTGCAGCTGCATGACAGACTTGTAAATCAGAATTGGCAGCACATGACATTCACTCGCTCGAGTTGAGAGAACGCTCTGAAAGAAGTAGAGTGAGGTTGTTTCTGGCCGATTATCTGCTAACCAGGCGGGTGATTGCAGCAGTTTTGAACTGTAATTCTCAATTGTTAGATTGCGAAGTTACCCAGGTCTCGCTGAATGCCCAATTCTATCTTGTTTGCAGCCGCCACAATCTGCCCAGAGGCAGAGAGGATTGAAATGACAGCGACGTACTGCTGCCCTTCAGAGAGCTAGTGAGAACGACATACAAATTTCGATTTACAACTGATTTAGAGAATTAACCTATTTACGTAACCGAAGTACCCACTTCAAGACTGTCAACAAAGGGTGTATGGAAGTCCACAATGTATGCTAGGAAGTTTAGGAGTAACATCAATTTCGATGCACGATGAACGGAGGTTAACCAGCTGTGAGACAGACAAGATGGTTGAACACGTAGCAAGGATGGCTGTCTTGCCATTGAGTGCCATGGCATGCAGGTATCAACTCAAACCCTTTTGAAAGGATTCTCATCGAGCGAGGATAAAAGCAAACTTGCAAACCGCCATAAAGTAGCTGTAGATCTTTATTCTACGGCTAAGTGATAGAAGTCATTATAGATAGGTCAGTCCAGAGGAGTACCTTTGAGAGACAGGCATATTACTGATATTGCTGCAAAAATAAACGGAAAATGGTTACACATGGCAACAAGGGGAATTTTTTTCAAGAAAAAATCAAGTCTTTCAAAAACCGTAGACGCACAACACTATTGTGACTGGGACGGAACTGCACTTGACAAACTGATAAGGTGAATTTGAGCGACAAAATCAGGGTCTCGCTTTGATTGCTGAAAGAATTGTATGTACATTCATACCACAGCCGTTTTACATGGTATTTCAGCATGCTATAGAGTGACGTGAGAACTCAAATAGCTCATCCATGCGCAAAACTATAGATTCTGTTGATAATTCGCAGAGTGACAGCACGCTGCTGGAGTTACTGATGGCTAATATTCAGCCTTGACACAAGTCATAATTGGAACACCGTGTAAATGAGTCTCTTGTACATTTCGAATACCTTATTTACGAATCATTCTACTCGATCTTAATGAACTCATACCTAAACTTTAGTCCCAGAACTCTGAAAAAGAACTCATCCGCCACAGGTTCACAGTTCTTCATTTGTGACAGTCTAATATGAAGGCGCCGTAGGCGTGGACTGCATCTCACCAGGGCCTCTAAGGATGCAAGTTTGTGATCTGCATTGAGCGGCGACCTTATCGTCACCCATGCCTCCTCCAAACATGGAATTACAGATGCTGGTGTTAACTGTTCATCCAAGACAAGAGAATACAACACTTCAGGGACCATCAGTGTAATGCGCCACTTACTAGTCCAATAAAAGACACGACAGCACGTACTTTCGTTCACTGAGTGTCTAACTTCGATTCAAGGACTGACCTTATTCGCAAGCTATAAGCACCAACTCAAACTTTAGAATGTGAGTGACATGAACACAAACTCAAAATATGATACCTGCTTAAGACTGTTCCTATTCGCCACCGCAGCGAACATTGCTCCTTGAGCTTCGAAACTCCGAAGTTTAGGGTGACTATTGAAGAAGTCAACAAAGTCTATCTCCGGAAAGGGTTCCAACTTATCAGCATCGCCGCAAAATTCTACTCTCATAGACAGCTCCCTGAGCTCAGTTGCAGACTGTAGCACAGTATGAATAGCTTCCCAGTGCCAATGCACTCCTCGGAGCGAAAGGGATTGCAACTCTGGGAGCCTTCCAACGTCCAACTTCTTCACTTTGCCTGTTCGGAGGAATAATGTTCAGAATCAGAAGACACGACATGGACAAATACGATCGAGGTGGCCAATATTTGTATCGGAATCGTAATGACATAAATCTACCTACGGAATATCTCACAGACGCTTACGGCAGATACCTACGAATTCCTGGCAACTAACAATTCATGCTTCGTTTGCAATTTCCGCTTATCTAATGATCCTCAAGTGACATGAAACAATTCCCGGTTGTCGGCGAAGCTGGAAACCAAGGTCACACGGAAGGCTGTAAATTACTCTAGATGAGATTTCGATCAAAATGCTCTGTATTGAACCTTGTCAAACGCAGGTTTAAGAATCTAAGCTGTTGCAATTCTACCTTGTACCTGAACACCTAACGATGAGCAAGGTATGAAGGCTGAGATGAGAATGGGTGACGAATAGTAACAGAATGTTCTTAGTTTTTAGAACTAAATGATCTCGGATACCTGGACCCGTTTCTGCCGCCTGCTGACATATCCTTAATCAGTACAACCTGACATTTGTGTCTTGGTTACGTGAGTCATAACGTCGGAATTACCTGAATTGTTGGCAACGCAAAGGTGATTCAGACGGTGATTTCCCTTTATACGTAGCCATGACGCTCCTTGAACTTCAAAAGTCTGGAGCTTGGGAGCAATTATTGATATAATACAATCACCTGCTCCGTACAAGTCCAATCTACAATTCGTCAAACGCTCTAGCTCTATGCAGGCGACTCTTATCCCTTCGCATCCGAGCAACGTGAAATTTGTCAAGTAGGGGCAGGCATGAAGTATACCACACAGTGCCGAATCACGTAATCGTGCTCCAACTATTTCTAGCGTATGAAGACTACGGAAGCACCGCCACTCCGGTGGAGTATTGGTTAGAAGTACCCCCCACAGCCGGAGAGTGTGTAACTGTGTAGATAAGGCAATGCAGTCCAATTTGTTCATGCTACTGTTTCCCATCCTTTTTTCGCCCAAATCATCAACACGAAGCTCGAGGATCTTCAATGTTCCTTTGGTGTGCTTCAGCCAAGCAAGCAAACTCACGTTCGAAAACGGGCAGTACACAATCAGCTCCTGCAGACCAGTCATACTCAACACCATTCGAGAAACGATCAAGTCCGGCAGTATGCCCTGCTCGTCACCAACGTTCCGGGCAAAATAGAGACTCCGAACCTGCGTCATTGCCTCTTTCCATTTCTTCGAAACACAGGAACAGGATGCGACATCTCTCGCGCTTCTCACAAACCCCAAAATGTGTCCTTGAATGGCGTCTGGTAGCACCTCCATACCTTCGGTGGCGTAGTCCATGGTCCCCGCGACTTAAGCTTGTGAAACGTAATTGAAATCGGCTCACGGCCTACTTTTGGACCCTAAATGTCCTGGAATTAAGATTCTCTTCCAAGAACCCTGCCTACTAAAACATCGTGAGGACCGAAGAAAGCTCAGCCGAAACAGTTTCACTTCTCACAGGGAATAAACCCACCTTTGAAAATCGTAAGAAAAGGAATCACTCTGTCCTCCGACGGGCGGGATTTCTCTATCGTGCATAGCTAACTAAGAGGACGAAATGGCTTGGAATCGCCAAACAGGGTGCATTGCCCGGTCTCTACGCGCAGTAATGTGGAGGAGAATCTCAAAAGATTCGAATTCAAAATAAAAAATTAACCATCGCGCGAACTCAAATGTCCCTATTCTGCTGCTCTTCTGCTCAGAAAGACTTTATGAATTCAAAATGCAAGAATGCCACCGAGATCCAGAGCAGAAGTTCAGAGTCTTGGACCCAGGGACAGCAGAGAAATTCGCGAGGACAAGCGGTCTCAAGAGCAGGAAATCATCATACACTCGTCTCAGAAAATAACGACATGACCCTGTCGGTGGGCGTGTCCAGCCTTATGGACACGTCCGAGTTGGAAAGAATTCCAATCAGCCTGCGACCGCCAAAGGTTCCATGTACTGACAAGCTCAGCGGAAGCTAGAAGTGCAGAATGGACGCCTCCTTTGATGCTACTTTCCGCCAAGCGTCGCGCTGCTTTCAGCATGGAGTCGCGTCTCCCTCAACAAGCTGATTTTCCAAACCCAGCCCGAATGCCGCCTCTCGCTCCACATCTAATCAAATCTTTCATCAGTCGTCGTAAGGCGGCGGCCAGTTTGTGAGCCCCCGTCGAGTGAATCGCACACAGCAGATTGTGCGAACGATAGCGAGGAGATCGTGCGACACCTTTCTGCTTCATTTCGACTCCGGACTCCTTTTTAACCCACGGACAGTGTCCCATAATGCCCGCGCTCTCCCTCCACTTTTGAATCATCTGTTCCTCTCGCCCATTCTTGGCCTTTCGCGGCACCTGCTCGCGGCACCTTCGTGCTTTCGATTCACCCCCGGCACCCGGGATCGAATCCCGGCGTCTTGCACCCGGTCCCAGACTCCAAGATTTGCTCACCGGACACGGGACACGGGTCCCGCCTACACTCCTCTACCGTTCATTTGCTGCTCCAAACTTGCGCAGGATGCTGGCCCGTGATCCTCTGCGCGCAGTTCCTCGTCATATCTCTTCTCATACCTTCATACAATTAATCATATATTTCTCAACATCAGTCATAATATAAGATATAATTTTATAAAAATATAATGAAGCGAGTTAATATTTCTTTTGAAGTGAATTTTTAATGCAGAAATGTGAGTTTCATTTTTTCTGATGTTTATGATTTTCCATGTATAAGGTTATAAAATAATTTTACTATATTCCAAACTTCTTAAAGTTTGAACATCTATTTGGCATTTAATAATTTTCTAATTATAAAATTATATATAAATCTTCAAAACGTATAAAAAATGTATGTTTCAAATTCTTACAAGTTTTATGTCATTAAATCTATTAGAGATAAAACCTAGACTACATGAACAAGGTTCAATTATTAAAAATCATCTCACTACATTTGATAACACTTTGCATTCATGTAATAGGTAGAATCCAATCATGCAATTATCAGTTGTTTTTATTAAGAGTCGTGATGTTTGATTTGAGTGTGATTCAAATATTTTATTGGTATTGAGATGTGTTTCATATGTTTTCATGTTGTATAATACTTTCCAAATGCATTCAGTTTTGTAAGGTGAGACATTCATGACCTTTAATCAATACACATATTTATGTATAGTTGCCATGGTCTCAAATAATGATTTCATCCTAATTTATATATTAAGTGTAAATTAGAAATTATATATTTTTCTTGTATGATTCTATTCATGAATATTTTCGTAAGTGAAGAGAGATGAAAGTTGAACATTATTTTGTTTTTTTATGTAATTTTAAATTATTTATTATTTAATTATTAATTTAATAATATTTATTAACAAAATATTATAATCATATTTTTGTACTATGAATCATAACAACATATTTTGTATGACACTTCTATTGATGTGAATATATTTGCAATTTTTTTGGCAATTTGTTGTTCCAATTCTAATCAATTTGAGAGAAAAAGAATTGCATATCATAGAACATCCAATTTTATGATAGAGATTATATAAAATGAATGTTGAAAATTTAATGTTAAAATATTAAACCACAATTGCAAGTGAATTATATTGACAATATTTCGGATGTAAATGTGAACAAATTTCTAAATTTGGGTATCAATATCATTTGTTGTGAAAATTGTGATATATGATTAAAACTAGTAATGTCAATAGAGCCATATGAGTTATGGAGTGACTGATTATGAGGATATATATTTATATATCACATTATTTTATATTTCAATTTACCTCATTATTATTTTGAAATTCCTATTTCAAGTATAATACTCATAAATATAATTAAATTAATGTTAATGCATAGTGATAATATACAAAAATATCCATTAATTTAATGAGGAGATCAAAAAATCTTCAGTATCATCAGGTCATCAAGCCCTTATTTTGTTGACTTGACTTGTATATGGATTTCGACTTAATCCATCTACATCATAGTTAACCACTCGAGGTATATGTACAACCGTGAAATCATACTATTGTAAGATAAGATCCCATCGTGCAAACTTTCATGAAGCTTGTATGATTCCATCAACCATTTCAATGGATGATGATATGTGATGAGAGTGAGGAGTTTCCCAACAAATAACATATGAAATGTATCACATCTCAAACATGTGTCAAACATTCTACTTCATAAGAACTATATTTTGACTCTTCTCCATTGTTGGAGCGACTTACATAAGCTACAACAAACTCTTTCCCCTCATCATCATGTTGGGTAAGAACTATTCCCAAACCTAACATACTCCAATCAGTATGTTTTTGAAAGGGATGACCTCTCACCATTCTTCTCAAAATAGGTGCAGATATCAACACTTATTTGAGTTCAACCAAACCTCTCTATTGTTCATCTCCCAACACCACTCTTGATCTAGCTTTGTAACCTTTGTCAAGACTTTGGCAATCATGTTATATCCTCACACATATCAGAAATAAAAATTTCCAAGTCCAAGAAAGTCTCGAACCTTACTCAAATCTAAGTATTGTGGAATACGCAAGATTGTTTCCATTTTGGTTTGCTAAACTTCCAATCCTCCTTGGTATATGATATGACTCAAATTCTTTACATGCTCATGTAAGACTTTACACTTTCTAGGATGCAATTTGAGTCCATGAGCAATCAATCCCTCAAATACCTCATACAAATGTCTCTCATGTTCAACCATTATATCACTATATACTAGAATATCATCTATCTAGGCTCAGACACAATCAAGTCCGACTAGCATCATATTCAACACTCTTTAAATGTTTGTAATAGCACGGGTATGCATTACTAAGTCTGAATTCGTATAGATTGATTCGTTCCCAAGGGAATGAGGGATCAAACCGCATTAGCATAGGAGAGAAACATGCATTTAGGCATCTTTCCAACTTTGGACTGCAGGGTTACTCACAAAGAAGTCAATCGACTCAACTCAATTCCTTCACAATACCACTTCCATAAACTACAGCCAGATGATTTTAATGATTGTCTTTACTTTGGGATGGGGATCTCTCTCGTTACAAGTTTGCGTCTCGGCGAAAACACCCTACATAGTAATTCTGATGGCTATAGACAAGCTCAACTCGTGGACGAATATTCGAGTAACTTCACGGATACACGAAACAATGAAAACAACGTCAGCTTGCATACACCAGCTCCTCGAATGCTTGTTCTACCATGACTATAATTTCCAGCCCAATAAATTGGACTGTTGCAAAGATGAAAAGATCCCACCACTTTATTTCCTACAACTATTTATAATGAATGTTCTAACTGTTACTCCTAACTGCTTCTACACGGATCGCTCTCTCCTAAGTCTGCTACTTTGATCTAAGCCGCTTGATCGCACCTCCGCTGCTTGCGTGAATGCGTCTATTCATAACTTCATTTCTTGTACATCTGCCGCGATCTCCTGTCGATGAAGAGCCATGGCTTCCTTGAAATCACGACCCAAAGCTTTATAAATCTCCTTCCTCCTGTCCTTTGAATTTCCGGGATTCTCCATTGCTGCCACCAACTGCTCCAACCGATGCGTTTCAACTCGATCACACCGTGTGAACAAATGTTGCGCACATTTGTTAGTGAGGTTCTCCAGCTTCATAGACGCCTCCACATCCACCTGAATCAGTCTCCGCTTCATGTCATGCACCGTCTCCCGAAGATGAGCATTCTCCTTATCTACAAAATGAATCTTCGCATCATGAATACGGCATATCTCTTCATAGGTCTTCTTCGCCTCCTAGACCTTTTGCTCTAGTTTAGTATTCTCCTTGGAAAACTTGTCCACATTCTCTGTCAATTCTCGAATTGTAATAGATTGGTCTTCCTTCCCCAAAGCCAGCCGGTTCATCATATGAATCAAATCCATATACCCGTCAGCTTGAGGGTCCCACCCCGGTATATACATAGGCCCCATCTCTTTAAGCTTTAAGAGTATAGGGACCATCACAGCTTCCAACTTCTGCGACAGCTGCAACACTGAGACCATGGGCTCCACAATCTCCTTTAACATTTTCGTTCCAGGCTTCACTGCCATCATCTTGGGTTGAGATGTCTTCGGCGGCACTACTTCCTCCACCTTCTTCTTCCCTACATCCTTCCGAATTGTCGAAGTGGCTGGAGGACTATCCTCCACTACTCCCTTCCTCTTCCTAGCAGTACCAATCACTTCAAGATCCGAATCCGAATCAGGTTTATTCTACACAACCTGCATGACTTCTCTAGTTCTCTTCGGCTCAGGAGGTGCACTCGTTACTAGACTCCTCGTCGACTGTTGCTGGCACTGTCAATGTCTACGTCAAGGTCCAAAAGTCTGCATTCCAATTTGTACAGCTGCATCTCCCTAGGCGTCAACCACTCCATCTTCGTGTACAAATGCACCAAGTAAGACGAGATATATACTACACTCTTATCGTATTCTCTTAGCTTAGTCGCCATTGCTTGTACGTTCTTCGCAAAGATCTCTCCCCAGTTCATCCGAATAGTTCCGCCGATGAATCCTTCTACAATTCTCACCTTATGCATACTAACATACATTGTTCGTTGAGGTGAGAACAACTGATTTAGGATGAGAGCCACCTTTCGCCTGAAGACATCCTTAATCAAATCGAGTTTATAGCCATTCGTCCTCTTCCTCTCCTTAGGGTTGAACCACTTCCGTTCGACAAAAGTGAATGCAATATGTATTGCCGAGCCCTCCCAATCGACGCCGTCTTTGTCTTCTTCGTGGTTGCGTCCAAGAGCCTTTGCCCATAGCCTTGCATCCCACTTCGCCGGCTGAGTTCTGCTTCTGAGTGTTGTTGATGCTTTTTCTCGTCAGACCTCATCGCACAGCTCCGGGCACACGTAGTCTCCATGACAGAAACGCTCCACCGAGGTTCTTCAACCTCAGCAACTCCGCCAGAGTCCAATCCGCCATCAAGATAAGCGGTCAAATTCTCCCCATTGTCGCACTTCTTCCTTCTGGAACTCCCACGGTTCGACGTTTTGACATTGTAGCTATCTTCTTCCGGTATGGCCGCTCCGCAAGTTCATGGCATCGACCTTCTCTCGACAATTCTTCAATCCGCCATCCAAATGCGCGCTTAAATTCCCTCGCATTTACTCATGTGAACTCCCTAATGGTATTCATGTCTAACCAACATATATTCGGAGGAATATCCTCATGAGAACCTGAATATAACTCTTTATTCACAAAAATCAAAAAAAATCCTACTTATCATAAGAACTATGCTCCTACATATGTCCGCTCTTAAATGTGAGCGCCCCCGCGAACAACGTCAATCATAATATCTCTTCACTCTTCAGCCATTGACTCATGTAGTAAATATTGCGCCCTCTAAATCCAACAGCTGTAACGAATCGTTGTCAAAAACTTCTTTGACCACATAGGGACCAATCCAACAGAAATGCAACTTCCCCGGGTACTTCATGGACCGGCTATCATACAATAAGACCTTATCGCCAACTACCATTGCAGTGGTGCGAAGTCCCGCATCATACGTCTCTTTCCATTTAGCCTGAATCTATTTTGTCGACTCCTCATAGTCTTTGCAGTCTTCTTCCAGCTGTGGAAGCGTCAACAACCTATACAGTTGGCTCTCCTCTTCCCCCAATCGATCCTCTACCAAAATACGGTACGAAGGCACCTCAAACTCCACTGGCATGATGGGATGCATGTCATACGTTAAGTAAAACGGCGTTTGCTTAATCGTGATCTTCTCTACCGTTTGAAACACCCACAACGCCGCTGACACTTTGGTATCCCAATCATAGATATGACTAACCGTCACCTTATTCAGAATCTTACACAACAACCCATTAGATTTCTCTTTCATACCATTCACCTTCAAATTGTAAGGTGTGGTTTTATGATGCTTGATTTGAAAATACATGGTGAGTTCCTCAATTAAGTTATTCAAGAAATGAGTTCCCCTATCGCTAACAAGCTCCAAGGGACACCCATATCGACAAATGACTTGGCTAAAAAAAAACTCCGTCATTGTCTTCGCATCATCTCTCCGGGTCGCCACTGCTTCAACCATCTTCGTAGCATAGTCTGTCGCTACCAGAATATACCGCTTCCTGGTGCCTCGACTAGCTGGCAAAATTGGCCCCACGAAATCTATCCCCCACTTCTCAAAAGGTGCTAGTGGCAGAAAAGGTTTCAACGGCCATCAAGTGATTGGTATCGGTCTCCCCGTCCGTTGGCACGCATCGCACTTCTAGATAAACTGGTGCACATCCTTGTATATGATCGGCCACCAATACCCCGCTGCAAGAATCTTCTTCACCGTCTTCTGTAGAGCGTAGTGGCCTCCAACCGCTTCTTTGTGCATGGCTCTAATCACTCTTCGGACTTCATACGGCTCCAAACATCTCTGAAATATCTCGTCCGCCCCCATTCTGAACAATATCCCTTTCTCCTGCTGATACGAAGCAGCCTTATGGACAAATATTGTCCTCTGCTCAGGTGTCAGGCCCTCCGGCATATCTAAGGAACGCAAGTAATAATACAACTCGTAGTATTGCGTCTCCTTGTACTCTACGAGTTGGAACAATTGTTCATCGGGAAAAACGTCAGCTACAGTGTTGCTTGGAATATGTGTCTCCAACCTAGATAGGAAATCCACATTCGTATGATGAATACCCTTCTTCATCTGTACTGTCACAACTTATGTAGTGGCATCTCTAGTTAGGTAGGTGCACGTATGTAGGAGCAGATACATCAATTAGAATCAACTCTTTATCGAATGCCTAATGTCATGATGACTCCGACAATGTAGGTACAATTGTAGTACCAGAACAAAATCCCATAGCTTGATCTCTCTCTTTAGTGTTTGATTCCACCAACCGATGAAGCAAGAATCCTATACAAGTCCATGTCCTCCCTCTCTATATGCATGTGAAGCTGCATAACTCATCAATGTGGGTAATGCAGCTCTTGGCTAACCCACAAGGTTCATCATTGCCATGCATGACCTATCACCATAGACCTTTGCATGGGAGTGTCTACCCACATCCAAAATATTCTTTGCAATAAGATTTGAGGACCTCTACACTCCATCATATGCTCATAATAAAACCTTCCTTGACAGAAAGTTTATCCACCATATACATTGATGATGTGCACAAGAATCTACTTTCGTTGCATCCAACAATATCGCTCATCCAATCCATGACTGCATATGATGTGCACGTGGATCATCCAACAAGACAACATTCTCCAAAATGTATGCCAATGAATAGAGATGCTATGACTATGAAGATTGAAATACATGTTACATCTCCCAAAACATGCTTTAACGTGAAACCTATAACCCAATACCATTACCATCCCATATGTGTTCTTGGCATGACCATCTAGCAATAATCAAATCTATATTGACGTGTCAAACAAGGTCTTGCGCTCCATGCAATCAAATATATGACATCAAGGCTTGCTAATATCCTTGAACGGGAAACAATGCTAAAAGATATGGGTATCGTCACAACAACCGTGCCACATGGCATAATGAAACACACCTCACAATATCATCTCATTCCACATACAATTTGCTTATGATCTCATTATAACATGATTTAACATAAGATACATATAACTTAATGGATATATCAATTATGACGATTTCCATCTCATCAATCATAAAGAGGATTAATTCATTTGAACTCAAATATTGATATGTAAATGTTGTTTAATAAATTATGGATGTAATACAATCACAATTATAAATTAGTTTAGAAAATAAAAAAATATATATTAATTTTAAAAAATATAGAAATGCTGATTATTTATCATCTACATATAAATATCAAACAAATAAATTCAATACAATAATGAAGGAAATCTATAAATATTACCATGAAAAAATATTTATATTGGTATTCTAACCTTTGTCAAATATTTTTTTCGGAAAAAGTTGATTCATAATTTTGAAATCATGAATAAATAGTATGATATTAAAAAAAGATATTAATAATTAAATTATTATATTTATAACTTTAAAAATTATCAAATATTTAACTTTATTTTAATAAAAAAATAATTTATGTTCATAAATTGAGTCATTTATATTTTTCTATTTATTTTTAATAGATTATAATCTCTGTTTTATGCTATGGTTATGAGTGGAGTGTACTTGAAGACATTTTGAGAGTAGAAACAATTACGTTAAAAACTCAATTTTGATTTTCTGCTCAGAAGTTTGAGTTATTAGAACATTCAAGCTATTATGGCAAGATTTGATTGATGATAACTTCAAACTATTTGATGTAGAGTGTGCATGGCGTTGATGGAGTGAAGGTTGTGGCGATGATTTATAAGTAGAGTCTATTCAAAGTTGGGGTGATTAATTCAAATTTATGTATTTTCCTTTTGTGCTTAAATTTGAATCAAGAATTTAGGAGGTTTGTGCATGCATTGTAAATCACAACATGAGCCAAACTTCTCTATGAAGTCATCTAACTCAATGGTATAAATTATATGTGAATATCATATGGGATAAAAAAAATTTCAACAATCACATTCATTGATTCAATTTTATTTAAACTATTAAACCAAAATCACTACACAAGAAGAAGACCTATTGTTATGTAGCATCTCATATAATTATAATAATTTAAACTCCATACTTTTTTTGTCTATAAAAAACCTCCCTCATTGTTTTAAACTATATAAAAATTACTGCAATAACATATTGTGACCAAAGTTGCTTTGTATTTTATGATAATGATTATTTTATGATATGAGTATATTGTATGAAACACAAATAGCAAAAAATTAATGATTTGTAATAAATTAAGATTTTTTATGAATATATAGATCATTATATTTATCAAACATTTTTTTAAATACATTGGCATAAAAAAATTCAACGGATTGTAAAATCCTACCAAAAAAATTCATTTCCAAATCATATTGAGGAAAAAATATTCAGGATGATTTTTAATTAATAAACATGACTTAAATAATAAAACTATGTATTCAATTTGATTCTAGTCATTTATAAAATAAAAATATAATTTTTTGTATATCAAGGTTTTAATTTTATATATTATGTGCATAAAATCAAGAATAATAGTATAAATATTATTTGAAGTTTATTCAAATGCATGTAGATATACAGATTTTATAATTAATCATAAATATATATTTTTAAGGTGTTATATTTAATAAAATAAATATGTGATTTACATAAAATGACCTTATGAATAAAACATAAATATCTTTTTATCACATCAAGGAATATAGGTTGAGATTTCATTATTGTTTCAGCAAAAATGCATATTGTTGAATGACGTTTTATTGTTATATGTTGAAAATGTAAAAACGCATAGTGTTGAATCTGCTACAAGTGACGATTTAAAGCAGAATATACAACATATTTCAATATTAATTGATAAAATATTTTATATATAATAATGACAAGTACAATTTATATGGGATTGATTATCAAATGACATATCATTTTCCCATGATGTATATAAATTACGCCATTTTTGCAGAAAAAATGTGTATATTTAAACAATGATTTTATGAATTTTATCTTATATGTTCTTAATATATGATGCTTTCATCCTCAATTGAGTATTTATTTATTTTTATAATGATGAGATATGTAAGTTGAACAATATGATTACATTAATTAAAAAAAATGAAGTCATGAATTTAACTTATAATTAAGATTGTTATCAAAAGAATATTTAAGATTTGCAATTATAACTCTCCATAGTAGAAAATTATCAAATATAGTAACAATGATTATAATCTTATATTTTTGTATAATTATGTTAGCACAAGTTATAAATTTCTTAAAAATATATAATGAAAATATTGCAGAATGTTTAATTTTACTGAAATTGATTAAAAATAGTAAAATTTTTTGTTTTTTAGATTTGAATTGAGTAATAATTACATATTTGATAAATTTAAAAATATTTTTTTTAGATTTGATTTGAGTAATAACAATATATTTGATAAATTTTAAAATATTTAAAAAATATTTTAAATTACTAATACATATAATTAATGTGAAATAAAAATAAATATTTTAAAATTTAATTTAATTTAATTTAAAATTTTATATTTTTAAAAAAAAAATTTATATTTTAAATTATTTTTATTACATTTATTTTCTAATATATTTATTTTTTTTATTTGAAATTATTTATGAAATTATGTACCACTTTTTTAATAATCATTTTATTATAAAAATGTATATTGTTGGAAATCTAAGCACAATTTTTACAAAATGTATAAAGATTTTTGAATGGTTGATTTTATGAAAAATTTGAAAAATATATTTAATTTTTTAATGTCAAAGTTTAAGCAATATCAATTTAATCAAAATAATCATATTTTTAAAAATTTGTAATAAATTTGTATAATCAAAATGAGTATTTGAATATATTTATAAAATTTATTTTTCATAAATTTAACTTTTAATTTATTTGATTTATTATACCTGATTATGTTGTATTCATTTTTCAAGACATGATGCAATTTTAAAATTTAATTTTTTTAACATAAAATATTTATTTTACAATATATTTTTATTTTTATGTGAACGGATTTGACATTTATGATATTTATGTCCTTCTCCTCATAAATGTGGAGGTTCATGAGGAGTTTGAGAAACTGTTTTGCATTCAGTATGAAAGATTTAGGCTATTTGAAGGGACATGGTATACGGATTAACTTGACAACAGATGCACCAGTCTTCCGTCGTCCCTATCAATACAATGATATGGAGAGAGATCTGATCCAAAGTAGGTGTCAAGACCTTCTTGATGCTAGATTAGTGGAGATATCATATGGAGAGTATGCCTCTGCTGTGGTGATGCTAGTCAAGAAGGATATACATGGCAATTATACAGATAGACACAAGTGTGGTGACTACCGATCTATCAATTGACAGACAAAATCTGATCGATATGCTATGACTACACCTGAGGAGATCTTTGATGCAGTTGAGCATGCAAAGGTTTTCACTACATTGGATTTACGAGCATGATATCATCAATTGCGGATTTGAGATGAGGATTCAGCACTATTGCCAAAGCATTGACAAAGCTAGATCAAGAGTGGAATTGGGGAAATGAATAGTAGAGAGCTTTTGTTGCGCTCAAGGAAAGGTTGACATCTGCCTATATTGTGAGGAGACCTATGAGATGTCGTTTGTTTCAAGTACATATTGATTGGAGTATGTTGGGTTTGTGAGCAGTGCTTGCCTAACATGATGACGAGGGGAAGGAGTTTGTAGTGACTTATGCAAGTCATTCCAACAATGCAGCGGTGTTGAAGTATAGTTCTTATGAAGGAGAATGTTTGGTAGCTGTTTGGGCGGTGGCACATTTGAGATGTTATTTGTTTGGAAATTCCTTCATTCTCATCACTGATCATCAACCATTGAAATGGTTGATGGAATCATACAAGCTTACATGAAAGCTTGCATGATACACTCTTATATTACATGAGTATGATTTCATGATTGTTCATAGACATGGGGTGGTGAACCGTGATGCATATGGGTTAAGTCGAAACCCATGTACAAGTCAAGTTGAAGAAACCAGGGCTTGATGGCACGGTGATACTAATGAGAAGATGGTGCCGAGTTGACATGCATTTGCCTTTTTGAGTATGTTGGCGCTTGAGAGCTATATGATATCTCTCTTGGGTCAGTGAGCAGATATGTTAGCCTTGGACGTTGAGATTGAGGATGGTTTGATGGTAAACCGGGACATCCATGATGACATGCTGGTGTTGGAGTATCTTCGTACAAGTGCTTTGGTGGGCACCTTGAGTGCAAAGGAGCGGGATCGAGTTTTATAGAGAGCTTGACGGTTTATATGGGAAGGTAGACACCTTCTTCGAGTTTGGGGAGATGACAACGTTTGTGTTGTGCCACTTCTATCTTAGAGAACACCGTTGGTCAGACATACTCATGAGGAGTTAGGTAATTATGAAGTACATCATACATATAGCTTACTTCAAAGTCACTATTGGTGGAGAGGTATGCAAATTGAGGTGCAATAGTTTGTGGCTAGATGTATGGTATGTGATCGTGTTTGAGCATCATTCAATGCTCATACACCACAACTACATCCTCTACCGATTATGAGACTTGGTTATCATTGGAGCTTGGATTTTGCAAGACCTTTGCCATTGATTATACGCCATCATCGATATGTGTTGGTCATAGTGGAGCATTTCCCCAAATGGATTGAGTTGGTGGCCTTGCCTGACAAGTAAAGTGAGGAAACAACTTATGCGTTCTTAGCTGCAGTGCTTAGTTGATTTGGTGCACCAGCAGAAGTGTTAATTGATTAGGGTATTGAGTTTTTGGACGAGTTTCAGGCTTTGTGTGATCGAGCATTGATCGATCATCGTACCACCTGATCCTTAGGCTGATGGTCTAGCAGAGAGAGTTGTTCATACGGTGAAGAGAGGACTAAGAAAGTTTGGCTTGGAGAAAGGTCATATGGGAGATTGGGACATCTAGCTATCATGGTTGGCCATGGGTTATCGATTTAGCTAGCAAACATCTCTAGCGTCATTCTCACCGTACTTTTTATTATATGGTAGAGATCCATACCTACATGCAGCTATCCGTCGAGAGTCAGGTGAAGTCTTGAACTTGGATAACCCTGATGTTTGGATTAGGGTGTGTTCTCAAAGGGCAAAACTCTTCCGTAGAGTCATGCCCATGGCATTTGAGAACTTGGTTATTGCTCATCATAGAGATACTTTGCGTTATGCTACCATCCGATGAGGTGGATATGGACCTTCAATTCGCATATTTCATGTTGGTGATTTTGTTTACTTGCAGCAGAGTGCAGCGACTATTTGACACCTCCTTTCAATGCGGTGCCAAGTGGATGGTGGAGATATCCTTGATGCGTTTAGCATGCAAGTAGGTCTGACCGTTACATGATATGGATTGCATATAGACGACTAACGATGGGGCATTGTAGCACACGACCTCATGATCTTAGCCAACGAAGGGCATATCATGTTATAGACTAGATGGCTACTGGTGTTAGAGAGACCTAATCGCGAGTTAGGGGGCTGATTGTGGTACACTTGTGTTAGTGTATGATGATCTATATATTGTGATGTTTGATATGACAACGATGTATATTGTGATGCGATATGTATGTGTATGACAGTTGTCACGACTTATGTAATGGAATCTCTAGTTAGGTAGGTACGCATATGCAGGAGGAAATACAACAATTAGAGCATGTTGTTTAGTTAGCGCCGTTTGATTGGAAGTGCAGTTAATACCGACAGTGCTATTAGGGGTCATGGGGCTCAAGGAGTAGAGTTTGAATTAGTGCTCCTTGGAGGTCAGTTTTTGAAGTTGAGCCTTTGAGAGTGTGGCTATGGTGGATAGTAGCTAGTGCGAGAACCTGGAGTCTTTGAAGCACAAAGTGGGTTTGGCTTCACTGTAATCTCTCTTTTATGCTATGGTTATGAACGGAGTGTCATGGTGGACATTTTGAGAGTAGAAAAGATTACATTGTGGTATACTTGTATTGGTGTGTGATGATATATGTGTTGTGATGTTTGATGTGACAGCGATGTATATTGTGATGCAATATGTATGTGCACGACAGCTCTCATTCTACCCTAACTACACTTGCAGTACTACGATGAACACTTGTAATAGAAGGAGATGATTGTTCACTAAATCAACTCATATTTATACACATTCTAACACTTGTTCCTAACCGCTACCTACACAGATCGCTCTCTCTTACTTCTTCGGGCATCCTTTGATGGCGATTCCACCTTCTAGGCAAATGCATCGATGCTCATCTACAACTGCAGAATGTTCTTTATAAACTCTCTCATATGTACGTGTATCGCTTCCTGGCATTCCATATCCATGATTTTGTATGTTTTTTTGGTTTTTTTTTTGAATCGACACAAAAGCATTCATTACCTTGATAAACCGTTCCAATCATTTTGCTTCAATTACGTCACATCGGGTATGGCCGATACCTCCATAAACTTTATCTATGTTCCCTTTATCTTACAAATCTCTCCATAGGCTGTCTTCTCCTCTTGTGACTGCATCTCCTTTCATGCTTTCTAACTCGATTAGAGGCTTAGTCGTATGAGTCTTGTTCTTCTTTCCTCGTGCAGGGCGGTCCATTACATGGATCAGGTTCATGTAACCATCTTGTTGTGGATTCCATCCTCTAATGTAATGAGACCCCATCTCCATTAACTCCATAAGAATTGACACCACTTCATTCTAAAGCTTATGTGACAGCTTTCACATCATCAAACGATATAAATTGCTTTAGAAGACACTAAGTATCTCTACATGATATAGATATTTAGTGTCTTATATTGAATGATTATTCTTGTTATTGTGGTATACATGCTATTAAAATAATAGAATCAAATTCATTCTGATTTATTGCCTTCTCTTGATCAAAAGGTAACGAACGCTAGATCATACATTCCATTCTACATTTTGCCGTTGATAAAAGAAATTAGATTTGAATTTCAATATATTACCCTAATGCGAAACATCAGTAAAGCTTGAAGGGCCATTAGTTATTGGTAGTTGACCAAGTCAACTGGGTCCTAATACTAGATGTGGCCAATTATCTCACCCTATATCATTAATGCGAGATCATAAAGCTGGCTCAAAAGTTCGTAGAGTTTGATACCAGGCAAAAGGTATTGAGGTATAGCTGGACATACATTTGCAAACGTGTAACCAATGTCTCAAACTTGCACATAGTCATTTCTCGTATCGCTAACCTACAGTAGAGCCAGAAGTTTCTACACATGACTTCAAAGCCTTCCACTTTAGCCCTACTCTACCGGCTTGGCATCGAAGAAAAGCTATTGGAACGGCCGATTAACACAACGAGACGCTGCAGTACTGCCCATCCTACCAATGCTAACTTTTGTTCGCCACGTGTCTTTCAAGTGCACTTTATCTAAATGTCGACGGGAAGACACCAACCAATGAAGAGGTCAGGAGAGAGTGTCGTTAGCACCGCCAACGACAGCGTGCGCAAACTCCTTCACCGTCAGGAAACACCGAAGCTGAGGGTCGAGCCCAAGCCGTTGCGCTCTCCAGCGCTAGCTTGCATACGACAAGACGGGATAAGGGAGAGGCCTTCAAGGATAAGTGGTGGTGTATCACACTGCTGATTTGCTGCGAGGTCGGGCAGCCTACGGGCTGGTGTAAAGTCCCCACAGCTACCATAGAACTTTGGAATCAGGTGCGTTGGGCGCCACCAAGGGAATCTCGCGAAAATATTGAGAAGCAAGAAAGAAGTGCCCATTTGTCTTCGAGAACAAGAGGGCGAAAAATATCAGGCGAATTGCGGTAGCACAAGCAAGCCTTTTGTGCACTTTCCGCCGGATGGAGGTCGTGCTCAATTTGTGTCCCTTCGGGCAGAAAAGATAAGGGTCCAAGAGAAGGCTCCGAAGGAAACACGTTGGCAGGCTGAGCAGACCTCATACGTGTCGGTGTACCCGGTAGCGTGGAGCTCTGGGCTGGACTAAGGCAGCGAGCGCCCGCAAAAGGTCGAAAGACCACCGGAGCTGCACGGGAGCTACGGTCCCATCCGACGGCTCTCCCTGCGTATTGTTGCGATGATTCGGTAATCGACGGTTGGACCACGGAGGTTCGGCACTCCGTTGTGACGTCTGGAAGCAAGGGGAAAGATCGCCGCTGGCTGGCTCTGTGGCTGGGCTGGGCTGGGCTTGGCTTGGCTTGGGGTGGCTTGCTTGCTCATCCATCCATGTCCTGCACTCCGACCTTTCTTTGAGATAGGCAGAATTCAGAGTGGAGGAGATTCCGATTTTCCTCGGGCCTCTCCATTGCGTCTGCAGGAGGAGAAGGAGAAGCAGCACCAGAGGTCCAGTGCGAGATATCGTGAGCAAGAAAGCGAGCGTCAGGCAGTGGGAAGGTAGAGCTTGCTTGAGACGGGGCGACCGATACTTTGGTAATAGGTCACTTCTTTTCTCCAGCACTGTTTGTTACCTTTCAGAGTCTAAGGGTTCTAGGAATTTTTCTGCATATGGTTCTTGCTTGCCTGAAGGAAGAGAAGTAGGGTGGGGTGAGTTGAAACGACTTGTGTGTACTGGGGTAGCTGAGTTTATGTGGTATGGCGAAGCTGTGTTGCAGTGATTGTTGATAGTGAATTCATTAGGCTTTTGATTTCGTTTGCCCTAGAATTTGGAATTGGTCGTGAGAAGTGTTATGTACAAGTGCGCGTCCGTTTGTGGGAGCGGTCTCGAGGCCTGACATGCTCGAGTTTTTTTACCGTGTTTCGGCTTGGGTTTTGTAGATCTGAAGTTCGATTACGGGATTGGTGTAGCTTGTAAAAATGGCGGGGACACTTGCGCAGTCCTCTATACTGCCCTTGAAGGTAGTTGGGCTGGAAAATGGACAACTACGGGGCTGCCGCAAGGCAAGAAGAGCTAGGGTGACATCCGCAGGAATGGTTGGGTTGAACCTTAGGTCAACTTCTGGTACATCATGCTCTGCATCCGGCAGGAGGTTGCAGTCCTTCACAGGAATGAGACGTGCCACTGCTGTGGATTCTCTGGCCGTAAAGTCTGGACGGGACTTCTATTCTGTCCTGGACGCAGCATTATCGGCTCCCGGAGGAGTAGCTTCGCGCGGTGTCGTAGTCGCCATGTTCGAGCGGTTTACCGAGAAAGCTATTAAGGTTATTATGCTTGCACAGGAAGAGGCCCGGCGACTTGGTCACAATTTTGTCGGAACTGAGCAAATATTGTTGGGACTTATCGGTGAGGGTACTGGCATAGCTGCAAAGGTTCTGAAGTCTATGGGCGTCAACTTGAAAGAAGCTCGTGTTGAAGTTGAGAAGATTATTGGTCGTGGAAGTGGGTTTGTAGCCGTGGAAATTCCTTTCACTCCCCGAGCCAAGCGGGTGCTCGAACTATCTCTCGAAGAGGCTAGACAACTAGGTGAGTGCCACCTCTGTACATCCTTGTTGTTTGGATGATGGAGTTTATGAGAAGCATGTGTCTTTGAATGCCGAGACAACTATATTTTCTAACGACTGGGAACAGTGTTTCTATAAGTCAGGTGTACATGTTGATTCTTAGCTCAATATCTTTTCTATACCCTTTACTTGGTCTGGCGAGAGTGTCGTTTGTAGTGTGTTATGTCCCCTTTTGAAGTCTATTACTACAGGGTGGACGGTTGCTCGTGCTTGGGACCAAGTAGATCTACACTGGACTAAAATTGTGCAAGGAGTTCGGGCCACTTTTGAATTTGAGTGAAAATGTAGCCTTACGTTCTCTGCTCCTCCAGGCCACAACTATATCGGAACCGAGCATTTACTGCTTGGTCTGCTTCGAGAAGGAGAGGGTGTTGCCGCCCGCGTGCTTGAGAATTTAGGCGCGGACCCCAGCAACATCCGCACTCAGGTACTGTATTATCTGAATTTGTCGAACATATCACAGTGGAGAGCTTTCTTTATTACACTTTCCGCGCACGCCTGCCGTTTGAGATTTGAGTAACCTGAATGCAGCTGCATTTTCCCCGCAGGTCATCCGCATGGTTGGTGAAAGTACGGAATCAGTTGGTGCTGGAGTCGGAGGAGGCAGCAGCAGTAATAAAATGCCTACTCTGGAGGAGTATGGAACAAATCTGACCAAGCTCGCTGAGGATGTAAGTGTACACTAAACAGTTCACAAAGTAGACCTGATAATGTGCTTCACATACTCCACATTAATGTCTTGAGTTCCATTTGGTCTGTTCTGATACATATAGATGCGCGCAGGGCAAACTTGACCCTGTCGTGGGCAGACAAGCGCAAATTGAACGTGTCACCCAGATTTTAGGACGAAGGACTAAGAACAACCCGTGTCTTATTGGAGAGCCCGGTGTTGGAAAGACTGCCATAGCTGAGGGTCTTGCTCAGCGCATCGCCGCGGGCGATGTCCCCGAAACCATCGAGGGAAAGAAGGTACTAGGAATTGCTATTAGTTGAATTCTGCCTTGCTCATTCGGTTTCCTTCAATTGTGTACGGACATGGTATGTTCAAGTACGCTGCATTTTATTTGATGGTTGTGGCTGCGCTGGTTTCCAGGTCATTACTCTCGACATGGGTTTACTTGTCGCCGGAACAAAGTACAGAGGAGAGTTCGAGGAGAGGTTGAAGAAATTGATGGAAGAAATCAAGCAAGCCGATGACATCATTCTCGTCATTGATGAAGTCCACACCCTTATTGGAGCGGGAGCCGCAGAGGGTGCAATCGATGCTGCTAATATATTGAAACCAGCTCTTGCCAGGGGTGAACTTCAGGTAGTACTTAAGTTTCTTTTGTAGTTGCGTTGGCAAGCCTTTGTGAGAGTTTCTAGAATTAATGCATCACATAAGTGGCAGTGCGAAAACTGGCTTTGAAACTTAAGGCCGAACTTTTACGTTTGTTTCTTCTCTCAGTGTGTTCTTGGTGTCATCCCCGTATGATTGTTGGAACCTTGCAGTGTATCGGTGCTACCACACTTGATGAATACCGCAAGCATATCGAGAAGGACCCGGCGCTTGAGCGTCGATTCCAGCCCGTCCAGGTACCAGAACCCACTGTAGACGAAACCATCCTTATCCTGAAGGGTCTACGCGAACGATACGAGATCCATCACAAGCTTAGATACACCGACGAGTCTTTGGTTGCAGCTGCTCAGCTGTCTTACCAGTACATCAGGTATTTCCAAGTTCTTTGATCAAAGTAAAGAACTGTTTTGTTCAATTGTACGGACGTAGTCGTTTGTTTTCTGGATCTTTTGGAGATGGGCTTTTCACATTTCTAATTTGTTTTGGAAATTGCAGTGACCGATTCTTGCCGGATAAGGCCATCGACTTGATCGACGAGGCAGGGTCGAGAGTTCGTCTGAGACACGCCCAGGTATAATGCGATATATAATTTTGCGTCAAGAACTTGCTTTTGAAGTTTTCGGCTTTGAACCTTCTGCAATATGTCGTAGTGACTGTACTTCGAGTCTTTGTGCCACAGACCAACCCGCTGCGGAGTTGAAGATTGAAACTGATCTGCATACAGGATTGTGCACCTCTGATTTGTGATTATTTCGCCTTTTCCTACAGCTGCCTGAGGAGGCAAGGGAGTTAGACAAGGAGCTGAGAACTATCACCAAAGAGAAGAACGAAGCTGTTCGTGGCCAGGACTTTGAGAAGGTAATTCTTTAATCCGTCTTCTACATTGTTGTTGCGGAACGCAGTCTACATTTGGCTGCCAATGAGTTTTTGGAGAGGGGTGTTTATGTGTCTGTTTAGCTACTGAATTATGGCATCTCTGCTTTAACAGGCTGGAGAACTTCGTGACAGAGAAATGGAACTTAAAGCTCAGATTGCCGCCATCACTGAGAAGGGCAAAGAGAAGTCTAAAGCCGAAAGCGAGGCCAACGAGCAAGGCCCCATGGTGACTGAAGCAGACATCCAACAGATTGTCTCAGCATGGACTGGTATTCCTGTTGAGAAGGTATCCACTGACGAATCTGATAGGTTGCTGAAGATGGAAGAAACTCTCCACCAGCGTGTCATTGGACAGGACGAAGCGGTGAAGGCCATCAGTCGCGCTATTCGTCGAGCCAGAGTTGGTCTAAAGAATCCGAACAGGCCAATTGCTAGCTTCATCTTTTCCGGACCTACTGGTGTGGGTAAATCAGAGCTAGCCAAGGCTTTGGCCTCGTACTACTTCGGTTCAGAAGAGGCCATGGTTAGGTTGGATATGTCTGAGTTCATGGAGCGACATACTGTTTCTAAGCTCATCGGATCACCTCCAGGTTACGTTGGGTACAGCGAGGGTGGTCAGCTCACTGAAGCCGTGCGCAGGAGGCCGTACACCGTTGTTCTATTCGATGAGATTGAGAAAGCTCATCCAGATGTTTTCAATATGATGCTTCAGATTTTGGAGGATGGTAGATTGACAGATAGTAAGGGCCGCACTGTTGACTTCAAGAACACTCTTTTGATTATGACCTCTAATGTTGGAAGTAGCGTGATCGAGAAGGGAGGTGGTGGCATTGGTTTCCAGCTCGACTACGGCGAGAAGGACAGTAGTTATAACAGAATCAAAAGTTTGGTCAATGAAGAGTTGAAGCAGTACTTCCGACCCGAGTTTTTGAACAGGCTGGATGAGATTATTGTTTTCAGGCAACTCACCAAGTCTGAGGTCAAAGAAATTGCGGACATTATGCTGAGGGAGGTGTTTGAGCGGTTAAAGAAGAAAGAGATTGATCTCCAGGTAACGGAAAGGTTTAGAGACCGAGTTGTCGACGAGGGTTACAGTCCCAGCTATGGCGCTAGGCCGTTGAGGAGAGCTATCATGCGGTTGCTGGAAGACAGTATGGCAGAAAGAATGCTTGCGGGAGAGATCAAGGAGGGAGACTCAGCTATCATTGACGTCGATTCAGAGGGTGGAATCACAGTATTGAACGGAACCACCGGTACAGCTTCTAGTTCAGCCATTGAGACCACACCCGCTGGCATTGCTTAGATAGAATTAATATGTGGTCAGTTTTTGGCCTTGTGAGTTATAATTGCCACCAACGTGTGGCCAGAAAAGTCAGGAAAACATCCACACTGTTGGTGTGTAACAAAATTATCATCTTTTACACTGCCGCTAGAAGCCTACCATGAACAGTGAGAATGGAGGAAGCAGCAAGTATAGTGAGATGATGTTGTATTATGGCCTTGATCCTCCCATGACTGATTCAAAGAAATTGGTGCCCCTATGTGATTACGGCGGATGATGGTGATCACCAATCCAACCCAGACAAGAATACCTGAATCAAATGCGCTGTGTTTGTACAGCAGCCCCAACTTCCCATAATATAAGAGAGTTGTCCTTACACTTCTGGAGTTCATTTTTCTGAAGGTGAATGTTGACGAACAGTGTGAAAATTATCTTTATTTGCGTGATGTCCTTGTTGATCTAGTTTGAAATGTCTGTGGGATGTTAAGCTTCGGGAAGAACGTGATGTCATGCGAAGCATTGTGTTTAAGGCGCTTACACATAAAATATTGTAAGGGGAACGTTGCTTGGAACGGGAGAAATATGTCGAAGTAAATGTGTAACTAGCTATGGAAAATGCTATCAGAGTTTGATTACTGACGTACAACTTGACTCGATTTTCCTCTGGGAAGGTGTTGGAGTTTTTCCCTGTCATCAAAGGGAGTACCTCGGTGTTTGATGCTGGGCGGTCGAATCGGACGTGTGGCCTCTGCCGGGTCGTAGAATTCGACCAGTGAGTGACGTGTGTCATATGTGTGTTGTCTGGATGATCTTTGAAGAAGAAATTCTAAGGAGAATAGGATGTTTTCCTTCAGGGAATATCCTTGGAGTATGTCAGCACGTTGCAGCAGTCATTTAGGCAGCATTAAAGGATTGAGCCCTATTAAATCAGAGTAAGCGCGTGAGTATTCTTCTATTTTACTCAAATGACTTGCCACTCGCCCCGCAGATCAAAACAGTGCTAATGGAATGTCAGAATTATGCACTCTTAGGCATGAAACAGATTTGCAAATTGTTGTGAGTGAGAGGTTTGTAGTTGTGGTCGATAGTCGTTGACGCAAGAATATATCCAGGACGGTCCGCTGTTGCAGCTAATGTCCAACCAAAAGGCGGAAATATGAATTATGAATTAGAGAGTCTAAAACCATTTCCGAGAATCTCAGAGGTTCAAATCCTGTCTCCGCCAAAAATATATATTTACCGAGTGAAAATGTAATAGTTTCTCCTATGGCTGACACTTTCAAAGATTTAAATGTTGGATTACGCAGGCGATGAAAGAACTATTCGTACAGATGTCATTTTCTTGATGGGACCATTCTATTCGCGACATAAAATGTTGTTTTTTGGCTGAAGTGTTATTCATACTGGGCCCTATGATTACACCCGTGGGAAGTATATCAGCGCTGCAGTCTACGATGATTGTGTCACATAATGCGCCAAGTGACTTTGTATTATACTAAGAGACATGCAGAGGAATATAATTGTAGTAATACACATTACAATCATGATGTAACTGGAAATGTGTTTTTGGTAGAGAATGAACAACTTTGCTTTTCGCAAATTGCATTCATTTATTGTGCTTTTACGGTAATACCTTGATATATATATATACATATGTTGTTGTAGCATGTATCGCAAATGGAGAGTGGATCTCACCACTTTCAGTCATAAATGCTAGTTGTTCATAGGGTTAGCATCATATCTAAGTGTTGAGACTGTTATTAAGCTTAACCGGAGTATGAGCTTGTAGATATCGATGGAATTTATATCATTGTATTGTTCTTGGATACATATTAAAGTATGACATCATTGCTTTAGCATGGGAAGCATGTATATGATTTTGGTTGGACAAGATGACATATGTATATGATTAATTGACTTTAGTGGAAACCAACATCTTGTCCAAGGGTTTTGCATCTATCCACATCATTTTTAGGTCTGGAAATATATGTTAGAATATGTCATGGCCAATTGAATGATGATTTGACACATATTTGAAAGGCGAAATCTTACTTAAAAGATTTTACACACTTGTTACATACATTATTGAAATTTTCCAAAATATAAATAAAATATTAACATACTTTGCGCAATCAGAGTACAACTATATACTTATAATTTTTCAATAAACTTGTAATAGAGAGTATTATCTAGACACAAGACTTGATGCTAAAATCTCTACAATAAACTCCATCTTTTTTAAATGTATCAACTTTTTAATTTTTTTAGCCTATGTGATGCACATACATTTCTCATCACAACATACATCGCTATCATCAAACATCACAATACAAATTTAGTCATATACCAACACAAATGTACCACAATCAATCTTTTCTACTATCAAAATCTGCATCCCATTGAGCTCTAATTCAAACTCTACTCCATGAGTCCTATGTCTCATATTGGTGCTATCGGTCCTAAAGGCAAATCTAGTGAGAACGCCCTAAAGGCAAGTCTAGTGAGAACTACGTTAACTATTTAATCTACTATAATTGTTGTATCTATTCTGCATGCATGCACCTACCTAACTAGCAATGCCGTTACATAAGTCATGATATGTTAGCTTTTCATACTTGTGAAATAAAGTTTCACAAAAAGAAAAAAATTGTTTGAAACTATGTTTCATACAAATTTTTCCTTCTTGTCAAGTATTTTTTCCTCTAATCATGATGCTTGCACATGCTCTTGATTGATTGATCCAAAAATTTTCATGATCCTAGCTACCATCATGAAGTATCTTGCATTTATGTCATCTTGCATAAATTTTCAAATCACAATAACTAAATTGGAGTGTTTGTGATAATATGTTGTTGTGTTGTGATACGAGTACTATAAAAATATGATAACATATATCATCTTCAAAGTCTTTTTACATGACAATAATATTTTAGATCAAAATAATTGATGGCTCATTGTAAGGCTATTTAGAGCCTTATAATGAACTCATGGTTGCATTGATTTTATAGGGTGAATATATTGATAACGTTTCAAGAGATATTATCTTGGACTTTATCAAATATAAAGAGTGGTCAAGGTAAAGGGGAAGGGAGAGATTATGAACATTGTTTTGTTGACTAAAAAACTTATTTCATCAAAATGGTGCCGATGTGAGATATGGATAAAGTACAACATGATGCGCAATCCATTTGTGATCAATATATGTTGTCTTTATTGTGATTATTTTTGGGCTTGATTAATATATCATTTTTGAGATAACTTTATGTTACAAGTGATGAACTTTTCAAACCATATTATTCTTTTAGTTGTTTACTGCATCATGATTTGGGACCTGACGATATATACATTTTGATTTAATTTGAATGATATCAATATGAAATTTCCAATAGTGGTGATTTTTAACAAGTGGGTTCCAATCCATCACTATTGTTTACCAAAGGTGAACCACATGGAGTTGATTGTTAGGAACTTGACAAGCTGTATTACTCTCAAGTAATAAACTTAGGATTTTATTTGTAGTTTAGTTCATACTTAGCTGGTTTTGATTTGTAATTTTGACTCTATATTAATGATAATTTATATAATTTATATTATGGCTAAAAAGTGTGTTTAGTTTATTTCTAAAGTTTTTAGTTGGAATGGAGCTATTTTGGCCACACTAGGGATCAAAAGTTCATTCCAAACTTCATTCTGATTGGTCATGAAGTTTGTATCAACGAGGTTACTTCATATAACTCCTTTGAGGAATGTCATGTGTCAATCCCATCTCTATGACAAGCCTATCCAATCAAATTGCTTCCTTAGCTGTTTCCGTTGTCAATACATACTCAGCTTCTGTAGTAGACTTAGCTATGCAGTTCTGCAATGTAGATCTCCAACTTATGCATCCACCTCCAAGTGTGAACACATACCTCCCATCTTTTTGACAAATTTTTAAAATCCTTATAAATACCATTCGTAAATAGGGAGAGAAGGTTGGAAAGCTCATGAAGAGAGTTACAAAATGAGCCAAAGAATGAATAAAGTTGAATGGACTTACAATCTATTGAGGTGATTTGAAGTTGGAGACTGAAATTTGAACCTTGGAGTTTATTTGGGAATATTCTAAAAAACTTATGAATGTTTCAAGGAATCAGATAAGACTACCATACAGTTTTCAATTCGATTTGTGTTTGGATTAAATTTTTGACTCAATTGGAGGAGTTTTAAGTATTGAATGATAACTTGAAGTTTTTGTATACAATCAAAGTTGTAGGATTGTACCGATTATCACAAAGTTAACACAATGAATACAAATTTTTCTATTAGAAATTTTGATCAATAAAACTTTCCACAATTCAAACATGGTCCAATTGTGAGATTTAACAAGCTTCCCATGAGAAGGTTTTGATTGGTTATGATCAACCTGAATATGAATTGATGAGGCATAGAGAAAAAGAATTGCACCTCACATGAGGGTCAAGAAGATTCTTCTATTGGAAAATGTTGAGGCATTCTTAGATTGAAGCAAAGTCCTTGCGATATAAGTGATGAAATTGACGTGAAATCTTTGAGGAGGAGGAACTTTCATGAGTTATTATGTTGTGAGTTTATAACACGATGAATTACTATTATATGATTTAGTGTTTGAAGTTTACAAAAAGATTTAGGTTTTAAATTCAGGTTGTGTTTTGAACTTGAGATACTTAATCAGTTAGAACACAAATTTGTAATGACTCTATAGTGATAGTTTAGCTTCCAACATTGAATTGTGGAAAGTTTGAGTCAACCATGGATGGATTGAAATAATCTAAGTCTGGAGGATATCTATTGCTTCTTATGTTTGGATCCACTATATACTAGCTTCTTATGTATGAGTCATGTTGGTTTTGTGTGGATGATTGATTCTATAAATTTGTTCTAGACTTGATCATTGATTATCACTCTAGTGCATGCTATGTATTTATTTTGTGACAAGTTAAAAGTGATGGCAAGCTCCCCCAAGAGTGCATGAGGTGATGATAGATTAGGTTGCTTAATTCTTTAGACATACATCATACGGCTCTAGGTTTTAGATCTCTTTAGATAGAGGTAGAAGGTTGAATATTGGATGGATTGATGGAAATCAACAATTGAAACAACTTCATATTAGTAACAAGTTGAGTGTACTTTTCTTGATAACAAAAAAAGTTACAATGAGTGGAGAGGGATTAAGGTGATCAAGTGAGCTATGAAGCTACAGCTTGATCCGGCAACAACGAACATGTTCAATCATTCATGCTTTTTCTATAGCAACAATAAATTTATGATCAAAGGGAAAACATAGCCAAAAATATATTGCAGGCTGTATGATCAATTTCACAAGAGAGATGTCTCGAAATACTTGAGGTATTATGTCAACGAGTTGGAGCTGAATCACGTACAAGAGTGAGAGATGGTGTAAAAGTTTTTATCTTACTGCCTTGCCATAGATAAGAGATGATGTGAGGTTCTTACAAGGATATTTTGGTGATAATTGGGAGATGTATTTCCATGCAGAGAGGGACATATATTTCTTGAAAGATTTTGATACATTCACCAAGAAATCGTTCATGGAATGGGTTGAAAGGACCAATAAGAAGTCTCATGCAATTCAATTTCTTAGAGAGTTTGAAAGACAATTTCCACAATAATATCCTATGGAGAAGATTATTTTGGAGTTTCAAAAAATCAAATTATTTCTTTGAGTTATATACTTTGAGTTACAAGGGAAACTAAAAATTACTTCTAGAAGATAATAATGATGAAGAAATGCTGACTGATAGTTGGAAGTAAATGGAGGAGATGGAGGAGATAATTCGATTGTTAGCAAACAAAGAGAGAGAAGATTTCTCCCAATTGTTACTTCTACTGCTCTAGCGATTGTTGTGATACAAATAGATTTAACAACCAACTTTCAAGCTCCGTTTGTGAACTATAATAAGGAAGATTCATCCATGGAGTAGAATATGCATGGAATGAAGTTGAATGTTAAGTTAAAAAAGTTAAAGGAGAAAGACATGGAAGGAGAAATGAGTCATTTCACCAAACAAGCATATGTACAATGGTGCATATGATGTGACAACACCAATCATTCATGAAGAGAGTGTGGAGACTTTGCACGTTGCAAAGTGAAATTATTTCATGGAAGAAAGTGAAGAGCTATTAGAGCTATTATATAAATCAATTTTGATAAAAGAGGCATGAGAAAACTAGGGCACATGTGGTGACCGCTCTTGAGGTCTTTAATTGTGATGATTTGGATGGGAGAACTAGAGAGGAGTTTGAATAGCAAATAACATGTAATGGTTTATGATCAAGTGCTATTGCTATAATGGAGAAAGGGAATGTTGCTAGGGAGAAACTTTTCAGAATAACCAAATTCTTATAATTCGTACTTTTACTAGATGGAAAGATCGTAGAGACTATGTTGGCACACACATATTGCTAAGATTCAATACGAGACATAGGTGAAAGATAACATAAAAAAGGAAGAGAAATTTTTTGAAAAAAGACTCTCATCGAAAAGGTTGGTTGGAGAACGTGTCAGACATGATATACCTCTTCCACTTGATCACCTTATGGAGAAAGCTGGTCCTTCAATGTCTAGAGAATGATATATCAAGAGGATAATTTTCCAACAAATCAATCATGTCCATTTACTGGAGATGATTGATGAAGTAGAGAAATATGAGCTGAATATGATCCTCATGAAATACACAAGGGGGCAACAAAATCCTAAAGTGGAATATCTAGTTCAATTGTTAATATATGCATTTTGTGATTTACTTGGAAACCTTTGACAAATCTTGCAAATATCAAAATAGTTGTAGAGGTTTTTGAGCTTTCTTGCAGTGAGGATGTTACGTCTTAAATGGAGAGGTTTGTAATATTAGTTTAGCCAAATCTTAGATTTTTCATTTAATCACATAACGCCAAAATACTAGTACACATGATCCAAAATATAACTGGGATTTGCATGGATACAAAACAAGCTTGCTACCATGCATTGATGGGATAAGTATAGGTGCTACATATCTTTTAGGAATTGATTTAAATAACATACTCATCCAAACATGACACTTACACATGATAGTCATGTGGCCTAGTTTTATAAAATATAAAGCAAGTGGGAGGTTATGAGAAATCATCATATATTTGGAATTTATTTTGATGTTCATTTTTCCTAGTTTTAGACTTGGATAGTTTCACCTTTTGCAATCAAGTGGCCTGAAATCATTTGGCCTATGCTAAGCTCTTGAAAGGTTTGAACCAATCATGTCTTGCAAGAATATTCATTCAACCTTTGAGATCACCCTCTCATGCAAAGAAAAAGCCTCAATCTTTGAAAATGAGTGTGTTTGACCAAATTATGTTCTCATTCCTAGCATAACATGCTCTTATTAATCTATACAAGGCTTTAACATTCATCTATAAACAAATCATGTTCTCATTCATGGAAAAACATGCTCTTACTAGTCTATTCTCCTATACACAGCTTTGACATGGTGGTACAAACACATGATTTGCTCCCAAGAATAGCACGAACATTAGGAGCCCTAAGGATCCCACCCTAGGCTGATTGTTCTTCCTTAGAATATTTTTTCTACTGAAATAAATTAGTTTGTTGCATTTCATAAATTCATCTTACTCTCCTAGCATACATCCGAGTTTTAAGAAAAAGTTAGAATACATAGTAATATCATAAATAATTAATTAGAATTTCAATCTATAATTTTTATTAAATTTTTAATCAATGGCTCAAATTTTTTTCTTTGGTGCTCAAGATTAGCATTTTCTAGTTGATGAACCTTTTTTATTTAGTCTTATAATTATATCCAGATTTAAATCATTAAAATTGAAGATAAATATTTTATCAGGTTGCAGTTTTTCTTTTCATTTGTAAGCCGAAAATGCGCATTTGAATCGTGTGTTGTTATGTGTTTCATTATGGTAATATTTTTTTCCTTGTTTTATTACTCTATTTATTACTATTTTAGAACAAAAAGTGGAAGTCATTCGAAAGGATCAAGTTTTCTAATGACTATGATATCTGCACTGTCCTGAAGTGATGTAATTTTAGACAAAACCGTTTCACATTCTCACTACAAATTGAGAATGATCTTCCGCCTTGCAATCTATAGTTTACCTCCCAAAGGAAAAATTGCAAACCGCAATCACTTACCCAAATGATTTTATTTTCCTGGTTTACTGAACAGCAGTGAGTTTGACACATACGTTCATTGTCCCTTTAGGAGCATCTGAATGGTGGGTCCGGACTCCGGATTCCGGCGTAAGGAAACGGGGCTCCACAGTCATTGGTTTAAGTCTCCGGTACTAGAGGAGAAGGAATATGCGATCACTAATGTATATTATCGCTGAGTCCGCGCCATCTGTCAGCTACACAGCGACGGCGCGTGAGAAGGTAACCTGACAGAGCAATGGCGGCTTGTACAACATCTTAACCGGCTTAGTTTCGGGTCACAACCACCATTTTTTACTATTATCCGGCATTTTCCCTCATATTTCCGTATACACGAGTCACGCGACGCTGGTGTCTTCCACATTGTTTCGATAGCTCTTGATTGATATTCCAAATCGAGTGTCCGTAGGTTTTTCCATTGTACATGGAGATTGCAAGACCGAATCCCCTTGAGTCGTCTCGCGCCGTGCAGTGGTCCGAGATCCATCCGACCCACTGCCGGTCGTTTCCGCGCAGTCGCCGACTTCGTCATTCAGATATATAGATAAAGCCGGTTCGTCCGCTTCGCTCCTCTCAGTAAGCCCGGAATTCTTCACCGGTATTCTTTACGATAATGGACAAGTTATAGAATCCGTTGGTATTTAGAGTGTAGAGCTTGACTGTTGGTTGTAGCTGCCAGTACGCGAGCTTCGGTCTGATGCCATCCGACAATTAGTATAGATGGGTTATGCATGGATGTATGGGATGTTATGGTCTCTAGTATGCAGCAGCATGGCCCGGACGCTAATACGATCCTTTTTTCTCAGTCTCGAAAACCAGGCCTCTGCTTGAGAGCTCTGTCACTCGAGAATACTGCTTAGTCGGACACACTGCTCCACAAACACACACTTCAAGCGCGGAGTGGAATTGCCCTGCTGCATTTGAACGTCAAGTTGTAACCTAGATATCTTTCTTCGAGCTCGGTTTGCGATGAAGCTCTTCATAGAAATCGAAATCAGCCCGGACGAAATTCCGCTAGCGAATGAGTTGTTCCGGACATTGAGGTCAGCTCGTAGCTCTGAGTTCGTGCGATTGGATGAAATGTGCAATTGTGCCTTAATATTAACTCTTTTCTCGATTATTTCGATACGATAACGTGTTTGATTAATATTCTTGAATGATTTTATAATTTTATGAATTTTGTTTCTCTCTCGTAGCGCTAGGTTTTTAAGAGGTCAAGCCAATACTCTGTTCTAAGGCTCCTAGAAGAATCAATTTTTTTGGCGAACGTTGTCAAGAATTGGTGGGTGAAGATTACTACTTCGTCTATTACTTAGTTATTCGTTCGAATCCAGTTTCTCGTGGATCCAATGTTTCAGTTATTTAGATGTTAGCGATAGTTTTGTTCTTTCGGATTTGAAGCACCCTTTCCGTGAACAGGCTTGTGAATTTTTTTCCTCCATATCAGAAGTATTGTGTAAACCATTTTCAAGAACTTCTGCAATTAGATTACGTCGATTTTTAAAAAACCCCAGGTTTTGATTTATGGTGCAGTTTCTTTGTTTTATTCCATAAATCTGGAATTTTTAGGTTTTTAGACTTGTCTCTTGTGGATAGATTGCTCATGGTTGAGGCAATGTGTGTCGTTTCTGCAAGCAGATCCCTGACAGAACATGTTCGGACGCGAGATTTACCAAAGCTCTTCCGAATACTAATAGCGCGGCTGGAAGATGGCAATCATTTGGACCAAGTCGCGGCTGAAATCACCACACTATTATCGGAGAACGGTCGGTCTGAGACTGTAAGTTGCAAGTCGTGCTTTTTTTTATATATCTGCAATAAAAATGAGCGTTGAGTAATTTTTAACCAAATTTTTGGCTTCACCATACGCAGATTTATGATGATCTCTTTGGAGCTTTCACGTCTGTAGTATTCAATCAGGATCTTGTTGTGCGACAACAGAGTGTTGTGCCCTTTATGCTTCTCCTACCAAGGTAAATATCAGGTTTTGAAAAAGGTGTGTTCAGGTCTGCTCCTAACAGCTCATTTATGCTTTAAAATGCCGTTACTTAATCTAGTACAACTGATTCCTTGACTGACAAAGACTAAACGAGAAAACAATACTATCTCTTCTACCTTATTTTTTTCCTTGCTAGTCTGAACTTACACGTAAATAAAGTATGACCAGTTCGAGGAGGGAGCATATCAATCCTGCTTTTTTGTTCGCCATAAATGGAGACATCATCAAGTCGGATGAAGAGACAGGAAGTCATGGCGACGAGGTTGTTCTAACGTTGAAAGCATTGAGAAATATCTACGAAGGACGTTGATGAAGATCTATGATATACTGGAACGTATTTTCTGAAAAGGGCTTAGGTGTTCTTCTTAGCGACCACATAGTTCTAATTTGACATCAGTGTACTATTTATTTGGGAACGAGTGTATAGTCCCCTCATTCTTTCCAGATTATTTTACTACGCCTCCATAAGTCCTCCTTGTTCACTTCTGCTGAAGTCACCATTGCTCTTACAGAGCTTTGACGGTTCATTTCATCGTTTTATCCCCAAACCTTCATGATCCAAGGTCTTACGATCTCGTGTGGAATGATTTGTCCATGGATAGAGGTTTGTTCTAAGGTTGCTTCTAATATACTTGTACTCGAGTTGGTTTTCTTCATGATATGTCAAGGAACCGACCAGAATCAAAAAACAGGATTCCTAAACAGAATTATTGATTCCCAAGAGTTCTTCCTACCGATGACGCACAAATTGCACTGAGTATGTATATGAACATCAAAGAGAAGACTTGCAACCCTGAAAGTCTGACAAACGAATCATTCAACCATTGATACCATTCCTCTTTAAATCTGAATAAACTGAGATGTGCGGGTCGTTGATTGTAAAGTTACTACGTGGCACGATAGTATGAGTTCTACATTCATTTTTGAGACACTGTTAAGTGAAGTGACCTTTTTCTTGAATTTATATCTTTCGTCGACATTATATGTAAAGGATGAATGCGGAGGCTGCAATTTATCTGAGAAAGGCTTCACATAAGTTATATTTCTCCCTTTTGATGTGCCTGGAGCCCTTTAAAATGTTACTATTATGTCGAGTTAACAGCATGCTTAGAACCTCCACAATTTTTTTAGTTCTGGACAGATTCCCCGCAATCAAAAGAAGAACCGGATCGTATACCATTCACTCACCTACTATCTTTGTAATGAGGGATGAAGCTTAAATCTGGTTGACATTTGATGAATTTTTTTGAAGTAGCCAATCATTCTTTATTATAGAGTCAATTCTCTGATATAGTTTCTTCTTCGTTTCGTCCTTCCTTCTCTCCTGTCATTTGAGTTTCTTGCACGGGGATTTATAGTCATCAAGCTCTGAGAGGCACTTGATATCAAGTAGTCATCTCTTTGAGGGCAAATGTCGTGTATGTATATATATTTATAAAGACATTCTTTGGTACTTTGACACATTCCGGCATTCTTGACAGTTTTCCTAGATTTATTTTCCTTCAGATGTTAGATCGAACCTATCTTATTCTCATCTGTATTTTGTATTTTGTATTGCAGGTTACCAGAACCTGCCCAGACTAAAGTACGGGATGCACTTCTACCTAAGGTAGTTAAGATTCTTCTAAGTCTAATAGGAATAATCCTGGAAATGCCTGATTGAGCTTTTCAAATTCCCTGCTCCATATTCAATCTTCCTTATGTTATAAAGCAGAGAACACCGCATCAGATGGAAGATGGAGATCCCCCATCATGCTGTACTAAGAAGGGTCAATCGCCTAAACACAACCAAGCCCTGCGGGCAACCAAAAAGAGCGGTCAGTAGACCAGAAGAGATCACCACCATGTCGCTCACTATACCCACTAAGGCACTGCCATGTAATTTCGAATGAGATGTTAATCTTTTGTAGAATTTACCACTTATATACTGTTGCATGATGTACAGGTGTTGAAGCATCTAACGGTGAAGAGGCCTGTAGAGGCTAGTCGCATGGATTTCTTCAATCATGCGGAAGCTTTTGCGGCACTAGTGAATTTAGAGTTTGTATCGACTAGTGGTGAGTACTACATCATAAAATTTGCATCGTCTGGTCATAGACTCCTATGTTGCAGTCAAGGCTACTACTGAATGTCATCTTCAATGGATTAAATTGCAGGGGCTATCACAACTATTATTGCTCTTTTGCGCAAACCAGAAAATCGGTGTGCTGCAGTTACTATGCTGGGGAAGACGGTGGAACTATGTCTTCAACAGGTTTTCATACTTATCTTGTTGAATTTCTTGAAGGTTATTCGTTCCACTGAAAGTTATCATGATCATTAGCTATGTCTTTGTTGTCGTGCTCAAGGTGTCAGTTTTGAAAAAAAGTTGACCTTATACTAGTTATAATTGCAGCTGACGGACAAATGTGATCCAAGTGCGCTTGCTGAACTAAACGCTGCACTACAAAATGTGACAGAAGATGCATTTAAGTAAGTTACAATATGTTTCTGCCCGGAGGTTTAGAGAAATTCTAACTAACATTTGTTAAGCTCCTGTTATTATTTGCTGTTCTTGACAATTGTGATTTTGTTCTGCTTAATCTTGAATGGATGAATTATCTTTGGATATTCCCTGTTTTCCAGTGTGAAATTTCTTCTAGCATTCTATCTCTCTCATGCGTGTTCCACTTCTTATGAATACTGGTATTCCTGCTTCAGTCGTGTTGTATTTTTTTTTGTTATTCAAGGTTGCTTTCAAGGCCTAGGACAGGCAAGTATTAGCGTGTACAGTTTCTATTTAAAGCTTCAACCAACTGTTCCACACTGACAGGTATGATATAAATTACATTGAGGACAGTATGGGTTGGAGTCGGCCGCAGCCACCAGTAACTCTAGATTCCACCAGAGTTTCTTCAATACAGTCTTCAGGTGAACCTAAGAAGGGCCTTGTGGATGGACCAACAGGTACTTGTTGCAAGTGGACAAAACTTTGATGAGGTCATGGATACTCTGTTTTCTGCTAAGTTTTGCATAGGTTTCAGGCAGGCAGCTGTAGAAAACCATATGTCTCTTATTATAGTTGTCAAAATACTTGACTACGTCTCTCTTCTTGGTGAGTCATTGTCACGTGAAACCCTTTTCGGGGAATTTCGTGAGCTCTTTCAATCTCAAAGTTATTCCCATTTCATTTGCTAAGTCTCAAGTAGTTTACATTTGTTTTCATCTCATGTGGCCTGAAACTGGTAATTTCAAATTGTTAGAGCCTCGGCATGTAAATAGGTCTCACGAAGTATGAAACCTTTTCTGCAGGACTTTATGCTGTAGAGTCGTTTCTTGGTCATCGACAAACTGTTTTTGCCATGGCTTTTGGTGAGTTCAACTTCTGTACCTTGTCCTGAGCTTCGTGCAATGTATGTCGATGATAATGTCATGATCACGCGGTTCCTTCGCTTACTTGAATGAAGCAGTACAGATATGGACCAAATTTTGGTCTTGTTAACATTGATCGAGCAAAGACATAAAGCTTCATATCACATCAAATGATCAAAAGGTCACGTTCTCTTTTCTTAAAGCACAACGTACACTTTTGTGGTTCTTGCAAGCAAATTTATTAACTAGAAACAATGTTTTGATCATAATCGCCAGTTAGATTTTTTCAGATATTTTGGGGGTTTTTCAGTAGAAATCCCAGGAAACCCAGACCAGTGAGACGCTCAGTTTCCGAAGCGAGCAGCTCAAGTAAGGAGTTTGGAGCAAAATAACATGATGTACTTGAGATGTGAGTGGAATAAGATTTTAGCTGTGAAGATCCCCTTGTCGAAGGAAATATGACCATCCCTTAACAAGAGGTTTTTTATTTTAGATTGCTCTACAAGTATTTCCAAGTTGAAGTCCAAATCGAGTCTTGGTAACAGAATGATCAAGTCCAGCGCATTTTAAAATCACGTCTACTCAGGCCACAAGTTCAGTTGCATTCTCTGACACTCTGATGACCACAGTTCAAGGTTAGAAGTTGTCATGTAAAGTGTGTACATTCGAATTCCCTTCTCCTTCATACTTACTGTACAATGCACTGATACAGTCAAGAGATGGAGCGCACAGAATCCACAGAAATAGCCTAGAGGAGGTGAAACACTGCTTGCCAGTTGCTCCTGCTCTTTATTGACTGATACTGTGCATAGGTATTATACCTTGGACACCTGTTTTGAGTATCAATCATCAACTGACTGAAGAATGAAAGAAGGAATTACCTGAATACCCAGCTCGATTGAAATCACCTTCTTGCCTCCTGAAGTCACAATTATCAGAACATGTTGATGTCCAAAGTTACATCTTTGGAAGGAATAATCTATGTGGCTCCCCAAAATTCTATATACTTCTCAGTACTACTTTATTTCCGGATTTCCCTTATATGGTTAGTCCTTTTCGTATTATTCATCATTAAGGGAGACGTGCACTATAGTTAAGTTTCTCAGTCAAACTGCCCTGGCATACACGTTGGCGATTCTTCTCCTACAGAAACCTTTCTGTGCAATAATATAGGTATCTGTGATCTGTAGAACTACGGTAGTCCTGTGGCACAATTGTGTCATGGTAACCTTATCTACATGAGTAATGAGGACTTCAGTATTCATGCAAGGAATTTTTATCTGCTATGACAGATGACTTCTGCTCTCGCTCCCTCCATCAAACCTTCGAGTACATCCATACAGTGGTAGACATGGTGGGCCATAGTAGAGCAAAATTTCTTCTTTGATGCAGGGCATAAGTTTCTGCTAAAGGGTATGTCGTATATGTGTTTTTAACCTGATTAAACAGAACTAGAACTGGAAACACAATCGGACTTGCTTTGGACGAGCATCTGGTTCTACTTAAACTGAGGCGCCCTACATTCAGTGTCCTGTATACAGCGGTGTAGTCCTGCAAAATATCTTGTTTTGGTGGATTGCGTGTGATGTTGACAAAACAGAGTCGAATAACTAAAGTTTCTACTCCACATGAGATGAGTTCAGGGACGATGGAGTTATCCGATTTAAGGCTGATAACGTGGAGAAAAGTTACAGAATTGAGATTGGTTGTTATTACAGAATGCCAGGACATTGCTCTACTATGTATCGCAAAAGCAGTGCCCATACTTGTAGACATATCCCCTTCAGATAGGGTTCCGCCAACGTCTGGTCATATAATTACGCGTAAACCCATTCGTCTATGATGCATCTCGTGATCAGTTTCTTGGTGCGGGTTTCCTCTCTGCATCTACAGATGATAAACGTAATCAATTGATTAGTGGAGGAAAAGATGGAACTCTTATCGCATGGACAACTGATGGACAGGTAGTATTGTTTTTGTTCCTCTCGACTTGTTTCAAGTACGTTTAATGGTTCTACTTATGCGTTTGATGTACTTATATTTATGTTTGTTTTTTGACTAGTGAATTAGCCGAAAACTTTTCTCTTTAGCTTGCTTACTCCCTATAAGGGTTAAGTATTTCTTGCTTTTCATGAAGGTTAATATTCGTTATCGTTTTTGCCTTCGCAGATATCGGAGACCGTGGAAATGTCTCGTCATTATGCTTGTTCTATGGATGTCCATCCTTCTTTACAAACACTCCTCGTTTGTGGAGTTGCTAAGGTGACATCTGCCTTCAAGAAGAGTTCTCTTACCCCTATTGCTGCTTGAAATTTCTCCGCTCTGCAAAAACTCTTGAATCCCTTTCGATCTTTGCTTGGTTCATCAATAAGTTCGTGAAACATCGCAGGAGGAAGCTTCAGGTCCAGCCGGAACTCGATTACTACCGCCCCCCTGTATAGTTAGTTATGGCTCAAATGGCCGTGGTTGGAAAGAGCAAGGTTTACTATCTAAGGAATCTTCAAAATTGGTATCTTGCATCAAGGTGAGTATGGTACTTGCAATTTTTTTTTTCGAAGATCAAAGATGTTTGGAAGCTTAGCTGCTGGCGTCAAGATTTAGTTCTCGTTGGTCTCCTCTCAAACACAGATTGCTTAGGTTCTCTTAATCTTTGACTTGGAGAGCTTTATTTAGCCCGGTGCTCTGTATAGCCTTATAGATTTGGTCCTGGATCAGAGGAGATCCACTCACTTTACCTGTAGACAATTACCGATGCCGAACTCTCAATTCCAAGTCTTGTTTCATTTTTCCCCTTGTAGGCTATGGGCGGGTCTGAACACGCATTCGTCACGGGAGAAACAGTGCACACAAATGGAGGAATGGAAGGGTAAGCTACTTGATAATTGCATACGCCAAGCTATTGTTACTCTTTTGATTTTGTTTGATGACCGTCTTTATCCTTGACCGCTATGAGCATTCTTACATGCAGAGGTGGACAGCGATTAGATGAGAGAGTCTGTTACTATGATATTCAAAACTCGTCATCTTTTTCATCTTTGCAACCCGTGAGACAATATGCAGAGCACGAGGTTTGTGTCTGTGCTTTCTTTCGCGAATTTGTAAGCTTGAATCTTTGCCCACCTTAAAAAGTGGATGACATGTGCGGGTACCTTCGATTTTCTCTGAATATTTAATCCAGTTTCTCCTGATTGCTTCTTTTACGTTTTTTTTCAACACCTAAACAAACTTAGTTAGTTGTAATGTTAATTGTAAAGTTAGTTGTAACTTTGGTTCTGTTTCCCCTTCCTTAGACATGCTTAATAGGAGAACTTTGCGCTCTATCTATGTTATCGGATCCTTAGGAAGTCTGAGTCATGAATCCTCGGATGCAGGACTTGATCACTTGTGTTTGTTTATTTCCTCCGAATTCGAATTTATTTTTATCCGGATCACGCGATTTTACTGTCCGTGTTTGGGATCGTCGAGTTGACCGCTGTATTGGTGAGTGATTTCTGTTGATGGTTTTTTCCTAACGGAGTACCTGTCATTAACATCATTCTATCGTTGCTCACTCCGACTTAAATCATAATTTAGGTGTCGTATCACACTTTGTTTTTGAGTATATACTGATATGGAGAGATCTTCAGTGTGATACGGAATCATCAGTTCAGACCATTGACATCAAACTTGTGAAATTTTGAGCAGGTTTGTTCGGAACCGTAGGAAAATCTGGAAGGCTTCAAGCACATGATGCTATGATTACATGTCTTGATGCAAGTGACACCAACATGATTCTTTCAGCTGGAATGGACACGCGTATACTTCGATGGGATTTTCGAACTTTGAGTAATCAGGTTTGTTTGAGTTTCAATCTCTTTTTCTTTCGCTGGTTTCTGTTTCAACTCTCAAGATTATGTCTAAGAGCAACTTTTTATACCTCTGCAGGGGGGATGTGGACCTGTGTCAACCCTGCAACTGGATGATAGTGCAGTGCTTAAAGTGGCGTTAGGTGGCAGCCCTAGCACAGCAGCTGTTAGCACACTCCGGGGTCTCTATCTGGTGGACTTCGCTCTTAGTCGACCCATAGCTCGGTTAGCAGATCCCTTTAAAGATAATCGCCGCATAGGAAGATACCATGACTTAAAGTGGGCTGGAAATCGAAGTATCTTGTATGCAGCTGGTGATGACATGCGCATAGACGTTTATTCGCTTCGGTAGATCATGACTGAAGGAAGTTTAGATCATATTGAGACCCAGGTATGATTGTTCCAAAATATAACTGCATTCTCGATGTCATCTGCAATGCTGTGCTCACTGATTCAAATTTTACTGCTCAGCGAGTATTGTCAAGTTTGAAGGACCACAGATATCTGGAGAGGTCACAACCAGTTCGTGCACAAGAGCAGGTCGTTTTGTCGCACGTAATTACCTGTCAGCAAATACATACGAGGCGACTTTGGGCCAGGGTGAGAGCTCGCCGAACTGTGACAAAGCTGCGCAAGGCATATTTGAGAATCTTCTGCAGCTTTTGATCATATTATCAAGACCTGAACTGCAACGTAAGAACAGGGCAAGTGGAGGATTGTCGAACGAATGATGATGATTGCTTGAACATATGATTATCATCGCCTAGGATTTTTCAACTTCTGCAAAGGCCTTCACACGGTTAGAGAGTTTGTGGCACAGGCATTCTTCTACAAGTGAGTGCAGTAAGCTGCTTCTGGTGTTAGATACTTGTAACATGACTATCAACATGTCCGATCCCTCGCATCAGCCCTTATTCACGAATCTCCTCTATCTGAGCATTGACTTCCGATGTTCTTTGAGACGGGCACTGAATTGCTATTCAATTTAAAGCATCAGATCGTTGTAATGAATTGATTTCATCTTGGTGTTTTATCTACGAAACCCACCCAACAACGGGATCTTCTGGTGGATTGTGCAAGTCTGCTCAGCACATCAGCTATCCCACAGAGGTCCTGAATATCTGCAGGCTTCACACAACTCCTGTCCGTTCATCCCATTTGATTTTAAGCTTTTTTAGATATTTGCAGAAATAGGCAGGGTTATGACGATTTCATTGTCTTGGGGTAGGATCTCATATAACTGGAGTTTCCTGAATAGAAAGCATAAGACCTTGAATACTTCAGTGAGCCGTCCTCTACTTTTAAAGACAAAAGGCTCGACTTTGAAATTCTGTGACTGCAGCGTTATCACATTATTGAAATGAATTTTTCGGAAATCAGTGAGTGAGTGGCTTTATCACAGTAAATATCCTAAGTGTCTTGTATATTAGAAATGCCATTGAGTTCAGAACTCTCAATGGAACACTTCACATTTTAAAGTAAATTTCATTTTGAATTCTTGTCACCCAATAGTTCACATCTGTGGCAAGATGAATCATCGAGCTTATTCATTATTAACAAAAGTAACTCAAATGTAAATTAAATTTATGATTCATTGTTAATCTAATTTATATTTTATTTAATTAATTCTAATATAAAATTAATTTAACTCATTTCGAGATTGATTCAGAACATATTCATTCACACAAGCAATTTACTCACACTCCGAGTGAGTTTATAGTGACTGTATGTTATCACACATGCGGCTATGAACACTCCGAGCGAGTTTATCGTGAATGCAAGGATATAGTTTAAAAGTATCATTATCAAAGTGGGAAGTATGGTATGCTATCACACATGCGGCTATGAACACTCCGAGTGAGTTTATCGGGAATGCAAGGATATAGTTTAAAAGTATCAAAGTGGGTAGTATGGTCTGTCGATCACACATGCAGCTGTGAATTTTACATCCACGTCGGATGTAAAATTCGAAACGACCTGTCGAAATCTATTCATTTATTATGCGTGAGTTGTACACTAAGTATCTCTTGGTTAGACGATACATGCTGCGATTCGTATCCATCAAATTTCCTTCACAGCTTCTCAATCCAAGTCGCCTGGTCCCGACTTGTTCATTTCAAAATGACTTTTTATACACGTATTTCTTTGCTTCTGGCAACACATCCACTGTACTTATTCTGTACTCTGACCATTGATTTTTTCACTCGTGTTATAATTCGTGGTATTTACACCCCCGAGACAAGTTTACACAACTCTGCGTGGCTCTTTGGTACTCCTCGTCTTTCAACGTCTACTTAAACGGTTTCTTCAATGACTGAAGGCACTCCTTTTCATTTTCGATGCCTACTTTCATTCTGTTTGTTCTTGGATTTCCATTTTGTACTAATGTTGTGCTGGTTTTGCACTTAACAACGTATTTCCATTCTGCATAAAATAATGCGATATCTGTACTGGAATACCTTATACATTAAACATAATTTATAACAAGCTAATCGTGGAGGGTTCTTTTCTCTTGAGGATTCTTACGAGTTTCACCCTTGTTGGCTTTGGTACAGTCTTTTTATGTATCTAGCGTTGATGCCTTAAACCTCACCAGTTTGCTGTTGCTGAAAGGTTCTGGACTACTGTACGCAAGATGAGATTAGTCTATACCACATGTAGCAGCAATGAGGATTCTCATCATCCTTATTACAAGCCTTAGTATTTTCAACAGATTTGTCAGTGCTTTTGATAGTTGTCATTTCATTGATCTGTTACAGTACGTAGTTAAGTGCATTGCATCTCATACTATGGTATTTGACAAATCTCTTGGTTTGATTATTTTGATCCTAGTATTTTTCCTCAACAGGATTGTCGATGCTATTGATTACTGTCCTTGATCTAGAGGCTTTGATTAAAGTACGTTTTCTACGTGCATTCCATGTCATCATAGGCAGTTCGTTAATTACCTCGCCGCTTTCTCTTCTTGTATCTTATATCTTTGGGTTTTTCTAGTTCTGAACTAGGACTGTTAAGATTCTTTTTTTGCCATTTCGTTGCACAGTGGCATCTACCAGCTTTTTCTCACTCTGCTGTTCATAAGCTGTGGTGTTTTGTGTTTACTGATTTGACTTTGGTAGTTATTGTAAATTATTGTACGTGAGATTCGTTCATTTAACTCATGAGCTAGTCTCGTGTTTAGTATGTCATAGTGATGACGTTATCACTACCTATACTAAGTAAAAACTTGACCTTATACTGTGTACTTCAGGCAATTACAGTTGAGATCTACTTTGCAAGCAAACCCTCCACAATATTGTGGAAGGTTTCCTTGCGAAGTACCTTAAGTGAACTGTGATCAAGGAGTTGATTTCAGAATAATAACGTTCTCTTGTAGCTGCTTCCTGGCTTCAAGGTGGCCATTGAAACATTGAATGTTTATCAAGCTGAAGGTCAGTATGAATCTCAGTTTCTTAAAAGAGGATTTGAAGAATACTGAAGAATACATATGTGACATGTGCGCCAAGCATGTCAGGATTTTAGAAGATCCACGTGATTCATTCAATGTTCGAAGAACAACATTCCTTTGTACGAAAAGGGGACTTGTCACAAAGAGCCCTTGAACTCGGAGGATGGTCTTTGTAGATTGCGGATTTTGAAAAAGATATGTCAATAAGAGGCAGATTCACAACGTCCAAAAGCTCTGACTTTGAAGGTCTTAGACATAGATTACTATCTCTACCGACTCTTAAATCTCTTCAAGTCAAAAGTTGGGCTCCTAAGTTCCATCGTAAGCCTATAGAGCAAGACACTGCTTATAGCATTTGAATATTGTGGAAATCGATTCAACCATCTTCGTAGCATAATCTATAGCAACTAGATGTATCTTTTTCTGGTGCCTCTACTTGCTGGCGAGATAGGTCCGACAAAATCAATGCCCCATTTCTCAAGAGGTGCCAATGGCAGAATTGGTTTCAAAGGCGTCTGCGTTGGTTTCCCAATCCTTTGACATGTGTCACATTTTTGAATGAATTGATGCACATCCTTATACATCATCGGCCAACAATAATTAGCTGCCAAAATTTTCTTGACTGTATTCCGTAGAGTATAATGTCCTCATGCAACCTCCTTATGCATAGCACGAATTACCCTGGGAACTTCATATGACTCCAAACATATGTGTAGAATGTCGTCCATCCCAAGTTTGAACAGTATTACTCTTTCCAATTGGTAAGGTGTTGCTTTATGTACAAAAATAGTTCTTTCCTCTACTGACAATCTGTCCCGTAACTCCAACGTTCTAAGGTAGCGATACAAGTCATAGTACTGTGTTTCCTTGTAATCGGTTAACTGGAACAATTGTTCATCTAAAAATTCATCATCCATTACAACAGCAGGTATCTTTTTTTCCAGTCGTGACATGAAGTCCGCATTCGAATGGTGCACTCCTTTCTTCTTCTGCACAATGAAAGAGAATTCTTGCAATAACAACATCCAACGCGCCAACCGTCCTGAGAGATCGGCCTTCTACACTAGGTATTTTAGAGTGAAATGGTCCACATGAAACACAAATTCATAGTAGTGACTTACTGCATAGACCATTCCCAAAGCTTCTCTCTCCGTAGTGGAGTAGTTCCGTTCTGCCACTATCAACATGCGACTTGCAAAGTAGATGGGATGATCCTTCCCTTGTTCATCTTTCTGGCCCAACACTACGCCCATGGCTATTGACGAGGGATCCATATCAACATGAAAAGGCTTCTCCCAGTTTGGTGGTACCAACGTTGGAGCTGCGATCAATTCTCTCTTCATTTGCTGGAACGTGGCTCAGTTGTCCACACAAACTACACTTTTTTCTTAAGCAATTTTGTTAATGGAGCCGCAACATCGTCATATGACTTAACATATCTTCGGTAATATCCGGTGTGGCCTAGGAAAGCTTTGAGTTCTCTGATGTTCATAGGGATTTTTAACAGATTGATTACTTTAACCTTGTCTACATCTAGTTCTAATCCCCAAGTTGACATTTGATGATCCAGCAGAATTCCCTCAATCATCATGAAGTAACATTTCTCTGGATGCAGGTGTTGGATCTATCAAGATTCACATGTTTGATGGAGTCAAACGTTCGTTGACTCACGTCAGGTTTATACCTAACATGAGAAAGAATCTTATTTCTCTTGAAATGTTAGATTCAAAAGGTCTTGAGTGAAGTTCTAAACAAGAAGTACTTGAGATGATAGTAGCTGATAAGATTATCTTAAGAAGACATACACATAGAAATTTGTATGTGCTAGAGGGAAATACCATTTGTGGTGAAGTCAATGTTATCATATCTCGGCCTGAGATGACTCATGTTTGGTATTCTAGAATGGGACACATGAGTAACATGTACTTGACCTTCCTTCGTGATAGGGGCTTGTTACCTAGTTTAAGTAAAGTTGACTTGGAATTTTGTGAGCATTGTGTTATAGGCAAGCACCATAGAAAAGTCTTTGGTGTTGGAACTCATAGTTCCAAAGAGTTACTTGAGTATGTACATAATGACGTATGAGGATCCTCTCCTAAAACCTCACATTCTGGGAAGTAGTACTATGTATCGTTTATTGATGATTACTCAAGATTTGTGTGGGTTTATTTTCTCACACAAAAGTATGAAGTCTTTGCAACTTTCAAAAGTTGAAGAGCCCAAGTTGAGACTTAGATTGATCACAAGGTGAGAAATCTACGTTCGGATAATGGTGAGGAGCATATTTAAAAGGAGTTTAGAAGTTACTGTAAAGAGGAGGGGATCACTCGTCATCTCACCACGGTTTAAACTCAGCAACAAAATGTTATTTCTGAGAGGCTCAACCGAACAGTATTGGAAAAGATGCATAGTATGTTGAGGAATCTGGTTTACCATATGAATTCTAGGCTGAAGCTATTAATACCGCAGTGTATTTGATAAATCTGTCTCCTTCAAATGCAATCAATTTCTTGACACCGTTTGAATTGAAACACAAACAGAGGGCTTATTATAGTCATTTGAGAATTTTTAGTAGTACGGCTTATCCTCTCATACCTAAGGAGAATAGGACCAAGTTGGATCCTACATCCAAGAAGTGTCGTTTTCTTGGATATGTAAGTGGTGTGAAAGATTATAAGCCATGGGATCCTGAAGTTTGTAAGATGATTGTCAGTAGGGATATTTCTTTTGATGAGCCTATATCATTGAATTCTTTCAAGTATTTCATTTTTTAATTGCTTTAACTTTGTCACTCATGACTTGGATGACTTTTGCACTAACTCTATGGCCTAAGTAATCTGTTTCACTTTTTCCAAACTAACATTTTGTCATCTTAGCATATAGCTTATTTTCTCCTTAGACTTGAATAATTTCTTATAGATGTTTATGATAATCTTGTTAAGACTTGCTATATATCAAGATTTCATCTAAAAATAAAATCATTAGTTTATCTATATACTTATGAAAAATATTATTCATAATCCCATGAATATGACAATGATATTGATTAAACCAAAAGGCATAACTAGATATTCAAAGTGTCAATATCTAATTCTAAAAATTTTATTTTGTATATTTTCTTCATCTATTTTGATTTGATTGTATACTCTTCTATTATCAAGTTTTGTGAAATATTTAGCTCCATGAAGTTGATCAAACCATTCATTCATTTGGGATAATTGATACTTATTTTCACCATTTGTTGATTAAGAGCACAATAGTTGATCCACATGTGCATGAAATTGTCCTTCTTAGCACTAGAGCTCTATATAAAAATACACCAAGTTGAATAAACTCTATTTCCAATAACTCCACCATTTGTGACTTGAATTCCTCAAGCTCGTTTGATGTGAATCTATGGCGTCTTTCAGAAGGATGAAAAAATCTTAGTAAGATCTCTATCTTATGATACAATTTACTTCTTGGTGGTAAATATGGAGGTACATTATCTGAAAACAAGGTTTGAAACTTTTTCAAGATACAAGTTGATTCCTCAAGATATAAAAGATTACTCTTTTATAGCGCTTACATCTCTTATTAATCTCAAAAAATAAACATCTTTATGATTGATAGCAGTCCTTCCTATCACATATACAGATAAATCTTTTTGTTTCGATCTAAGTCTATATCCAAAGATACTCCAATATGTAATTTTCACTATTTTTCTTCATTAATTGATATTATGATTATAATTTTCCATCCAAGACATATTCAAAATAGCATCATTGCAAGTTAATTCAATTACTCTCCACTCCAATGATTCCTTATATTGCCCAATCTTCAATTCAACTTTTCAAAAAATATTCTCAATGGTCTCTGTTTACCTATTTTGTAATTGTACTTCCTTATTCTTATCTAAAGTGAATCCTAACTTTATAATCATAAATCTATATATGAAAATTTTTTTTAGTTATTGGATCAATCAACATTCTCATGTTCATTCCTTCCATCTCACCATCCGTTAGAATCAAACATGTTACCTTCTTTCTCAATATATTTATCTCATTTAAATTTTTGACAACTAGGTTCCGAAACATAACTTTAGGATGATACACACAATAGATTTCACACCGCGTGTTGAATCTCTTTGAACGAGCATAGTTCTTAGGATAAATAGGATTTTTTTTGGTTTTTGTAAATAAAAAGTTATATTCGGGTTCTCATGAGGGTATTCGTCCGAATATATGTTGGTTAGACATGAATACCATTATGGAGTTCACACGAGTGAATTGCGAGGGAATTTAAGTGCGCGTTTGGGTGGCGGAGTGAAGAATTGTCGAGAGAAGGTCAATGCCAAGAAGCTGCGAAACCAAAGCGGCCAGAGCAGAAAAAGATAGCTGCAATGTCGAAGCGTAGAACCATGGGAGTTCCAACATGACAAAGTGCGACCATGGGGAGAATTCGACCACTTATTCTAATGACGGATTGGTCTCCGGTGGAGTTGCTTAGGTTGAAGAACCTCGGTGGAGCGTTTCTGTCATGGCGATGGGACTATGTGTGCCCGGAGCTGTGCGATGAGGTCTGACGGGAAAAAGCCTCGACAGCAATTGGAAGTAAAGCCCAGTCGGAGAAGTGGGATGCAAGGCTATGGGCAAAGGCTCTTGGACGCAACCACAAAGAAGACAAAGGTGGCGTCGATTGGGAGGGCTTGGCGATGCACACGGCTTTCACTTTTGACGAGCTGAAGTGGTTCAACCCTAGAGAGAGGAAGGGGACGAATGACTATAAGCTCGATCTCATTAAGGACGTCTTCAGGAGAAAGGTGGCTCTCACCTTGAATCAGCTCTTCTCACTTCAGAGAACAATGTATGTAAGCATGCATAAGGTGAGAATTGTGGAAGGGTTCATCGGTGGGACTATTCGGATGAATTGGGGAGAGATCTTTGCAAGGAATGTTCAAGCGATGGCGACTAAGTTAAGAAAAGACGATAAGAGTGTAGTCTACTTCTCGTCTTTCTTGGTGCATCTGTATGCGAAGCTGGAATGGTTGACTCCTAAAGAGAGGCAGTTGTACCGATTGGAGAGTGGACTTTTGACGTAGACATTGACAATGCCAGCAACGGATCTACGAGGAGTCTAGGAACGAGTGCACCTCCTGAACCCAAGAGAACTAGAGAAGTCAGGCCGGCTACGCAGAGTAAGCCTGATTCGGATTCGGACCTTGAAGTGATCGGTACTTCCAAGAAGAGGAAGAGAGTAGTGGAGGATAGTCCTCCGGCCACTTTGACAATCATGAAGGATGCAGGGAAGAAGAAGATGGAGGAAGTAGTTCCGCCCAAGACGTCTCGACATAAGATGATGGCAATGAAACCAGGACCGAAAGCATCGAAAGAGATTATGGAGCTTATGGGCTCGGTGTTGCAGCTGTCGCAGAAGCTGGAAGCTGTGGTGGTCCCAGTGCTATTGGAGTTAAATGAGATGGGACCGATGTACATGCCGGGGTGGGACCTTGCCGACAAGTATATGGATTTGATTCAGATGATGAACCTGCTGGCTTTGGGGAAGGAGGATCAACTTGTCACTTTTCGGGAATTGACAGAGAGTGTGGATAAGTTGTCCAAGGAGAAGACCGAACTGGAGTAGAAGGTCTAGGAGGCGAAAAAGGCTTACGAAGAGATCTGCCGTATTCGGGATGTGGAGATTCATTTTGTGGAGAAGGAGAATGCTCATCTTTGGGAGACGGTGCATGACCTGAAGCGAAGACTGATTCAGGTGGATGTGGAGGCACTTGCGAAGTTAGAAACCCTTGCTAGCATATGTGCGCAACAGCTGTTCACACGGTGTGATCGGGTTGAGACGCAACGGTTAGAGCAGTTGGTGACAGCAATGGAGAATCCCGACAACTCGAAGGATTGGAGGAAGGAGATGTATAAAGCCTTGGGCCGATATTTCCGGGAAGCCATGGCTCTTCAACGACAGGAGATCGTAGCCGATGTACAGAAAATGCAATTAGGAATCGACGCATTCATGCAAGCAACAGAAGTGCGATCGAGTGGCTTAGATCAGTATAGTAGACTTAGGAGAGAGTGATCCGTGTATGTAGCAGTTAGAAGAAGCAGTTAGGAAATTCATTATAAATAGTCGTATGAAATAAAGTGGTGGGATCTTTCATCTTTGCAAGTGTCCAATCTGTTGGGCTGCAAACTGTAGTCAGGGTAGAACAAGCACTTGAGGAGCTGGTGTATGCAGGCTAGCGTTGTGTTGACTGTTTTGTGTATCCTTGAAGTTACCCGGATATTCGTCCACGAAGCCGAGTAGTCATCAGAAGTCATCAGAAGTACTCAGAGTGTTTCACCGCGACACAAACTTGTAATGAGAGAGATACCCATCTTGAAGTAAAGAGTCATCACAAGTCATTGAAATCACCTTGATGTTGTTGAGAAACCGACTCTTCAGGAATCACTCCAAGAAGAGGAGAGCACACCAAAGGGACAAGAGAGAGTGTACATGAATGAGATGGGGAAGGCTTTGCCTTCCCCTGTATATAGAGGGGGAGTATAGGGAAACCCTAATCTCAGATTAGCCCTAAACAGATCTGTACCATCGGTACGTAACAACCCTAGATCTACGGCCTGTAGTCATCAGGCACGGATTGATCTATATCAACTCGATGAGGTTGGGATATTAACATTCCCCTTCAAGCTCAATTGTACATCCTGAACTCCTAGACAATGTCGAAAAGTAGCAAACGACTCTCTAGGTAAAGCTTTGGTGAAGATATCTGCAACCTGATCTCCTGTATGTATATATCTAAGATCTACTACACCTTAAAGGACCTTCTCCCTAACAAAGTGATAGTGCACCTCAATGTGCTTTGTCGTAGCATGAAAAACAGGATTGTTAGCTAACATCATGCTGCTAATGTTATCAGCTAGGATAATTGTAGGACTAGGATAATCTACTCCAATATCAGAAAGCAAGTAACGCAACCAAACAACTCACAAGTGGCATTCATAGCACCACGATACTATGCCTCTGTGGAAGACAATGCCACGGTCGGTTGCTTCTTAGAAGTCCAGCTCACAACCGCACTCCCAAGTCCAAACGCATATCCAGACGTGGATCTCCGTCGTAAATATCTCCCGCCTAATCAAGATCGGTGTAGCCATGCAGGTTTAGCTCACCTTCAAATCTGTATCGAAGTCCAAAATGAAGTGTGAACTTCACATAGCTGAGAATCCGCTTGACCGCCATCATATGCACTGTGGAGCATGCAGAATTGACCGACTATACCAACAACATAGCTCAAATCCGGTCTAGTGACAAATCGGATAAATCAAACTCCCAACCATCATGCAGAGGCGGGGATCTGTAAGTAACTCTCCATCCTCTAACTCTAGCTTTAGACCTTGTTGGAGAGGAGTGTCAATTGGTTTACAATCGACATCTTGAACTCCTTAAGCTTATCTAAAGCATATTGGCGTTGTATTAGCCACATATCCTTTCCTTTGTAATAAACTCCACACCAAGAAAGAACTTGAGATATCCTAAGTCCTGTATCTCAAATTTGGAACATAAGATACTCTTGATGCGAGAAATCATCTCCTCATGGTTGCTAGTGACAATAAGATCATCTACGTAGATGGAAATCATCACTACATGAACTCCTGATCTTATGCAGTATAGCGATGAGTCGGAATGACAGACTACAAATCCAAGAGATATGAGAAAGGAATTGATCTTCTCATACCATGCTCTTGGAGCCTGTTTCAAACCATAGAGGGATTTCCTTAACTTACAAACACGGGAAAGAAACTTCGGATCTTTGTAACCAGGTGGTTGTTGCATGTAGACTTCTTCTTCGAGATCACCGTTGAGAAAGGCGTTCTTGAAGTCCATTTGATGCATTCGCCATCCCTTGTTGATAGCAATAGCAACCACCATACGAATCGTTGCCATCTTGGCAACTGGACTAAACGTCTCTTCGTAGTCCACTCCATGCTGTTGTGCGTAGCCCTTGGCTACCAATCTGGCCTTGTATCGAGATACAGTGTCATCCGAGTTGCGCTTGACCTTGAAGACCCATTTGCAACCAATCGCTTTCTTACCTTGAGGTAAGTCCACCAACTCCCATGTTTGTTGGTGACGAAGTGCAGCAAGTTCTGTCTCCATGGCTTCAATCCACTCATTTTTGTGCATCGCCTCCTCAAGCGTACTCTGGCTCAGCAAGAACTCAAGCGTACTCAAGCTCCTCAAGCTCAAGCTCCTCAAGCTCCTCAAGCGTACTCAGTTCTGGCTCAGCAAGAACGTGAGTCATGTATGCATGATGATCAGCAAGGAAACTTCCATGCATAAATCTCTGAACCGGATGCCAAACTCTCTCTCGATTTACGAGGGCAAGTATCGGATGTCTTGTTTGTCTCCCCTTGCTTCGGATCTGAGGTACCAGCAACGTCATTCTGGGACGCTTCATCCAACGGATGAATATCGGTAATCCGTGGTGAGGACATCATATGTTGCAAAATAACATGATCCTCAAAACTAGGAGTCGGTCTGAAAGGTGCTCGGTGAACTTCATCCGTAGCAGCCTCCAGTGTACAAAGAGACTCAACTCTAGACGTGTGACTCCGAAACTCCACTCGTAAATGTACATTGGACGGACTCCTTGGTGCAGTTTCAGCCGGAAGAGTGGGTATGACCGGAACAATCGCGGTGCATACCAAGATTGCAACTCTTCAAATACAACATCTCTATCGTCTGAGAATTGCCTAGAGGAAGGATTATAGCATCTATATCCTTTCGTATCTAAGGCATATCCAAGAAAAATACACTTCTCAGCTTTCGGATCTAGCTTCTTGCGCTTCTCATCCGGAATGTGTACATAATATATGCAACCAAAAACTTTCAGAAATGAGTAATCAGGCTTGTGGCATGTGAATACCTCCATCGGGGTCTTGTTGTGAACTGCTGTAGTCGAGTTCGATTCATCAAGTACACCGCAACGAAATGCCTTCGCCTAGAACGGTCTAGGCGAGGTTCTTCTCGCTCAACATAGCGCGGCAGCCTTACGCTATGTGACGATTCTTCCTCTCCGCAACGCCATTGCATTTGTGGAGTATAACCGCAAGTCTTACGGCGTTGTATGCCATGCTTACGTAGGTAAGCGGTGAATTCTCCGCATGTAAACTCGCCTCCTCCATCCGAACGTAGACAAAGGATAGATTGTCTAGATTGTTTCTCCACCAAGGTGTGGAAAGTCTGGAAAGGTGACAACACATCTGAAGAGCTCTTGCTCTTAAGGAAGTAAACCCAAGTGTAGCGAGAGAAATCATCAATGAAGGACACGAAGTACTCAAAACCAGATAAACTTGGTTGAGAAGAAGTCCATACATCTGTGTGCACTAGCTCTAGAAGCTTGGTCGCTCTCCTACCTGATCCCTTAAAGGGTTGTCTAGCTTGCTTGCCGAAGTGACAAAGCGGGACACACTCAGGTGGGCTCGGCCAGGTGAAGTTGGGCAAACCCGTGACTAGATCCGAACTCGGAAGAGTCTTCGGTTCGAAAGTTCATATGGCCAATTCGCTTGTGCCAAATATCTATGTCAGATACTACAAAGCCACTTTATGTAATGACATGAGTTGGTCAAGCATTCGACATTAAGCGTAGTATCTAGCTTGAACAGTCTACCACTCCTGCTACCTCGAGCTACGACAGTACCTGTGGAGTCTTCAACAAAGCATCCATCTTTGTTGAAACACACTTGTAAACTTTGTTCTACCATCTGTCCTACTGATAACAGATTTCGAGTCACTACATCAACACAGGGTAACTCACCGAACAGAGTGTTGGATGGATTCACCAACAGCTGGTCATTAGCAGCCTCACCAACTAGAGATGCGTCTCAATGAAACCGATTTAAGCAAGGAGTTTTCCGATTTCAGAATTCATTTGTGAGAATCTCCACTTTGTCTTGGTGCCAGATCGCCACGCAGGAGTAAGTCCGCAGGAGTAAGTCGTGCCTACATCAATGCCCACTACAAACTTCTCCTCTTCCGTCTCTTCAACATCCTCGATGAGGACCCGACATTTCAGTCAATGCCAGATCTTGAAGTGGACTGCAAGCTAACATACGAAGGATAAATTGTTGAGATGTATGACCAGGATCAATCTGCAACACAAACTGAGAACTCAAGATTGTAAATTACGACGGATTCAATCAAATTCATGACAACAAACGCATCCGCTGAGGTTGTAGAATTATTGAGTTCCTCAAACTTTCTTTCCTTTTGCACCATGATCATGCTTTATATTTAATAAAGTCCAAGATAATATCTCTTAGTGTCTTATCAATATCCTACAAAGTTAATTTTTGGAAGTACCCAGAAATTTGCTGGGGTGAGTGAGATTCACTCCTGCAGTAGCAGATTTTCAAGAGTAAGTTACGTCAAATTGTTTCTGCCATACCTCATACACATGTGTGCTTAAAGTGTTCCTGGAGTTGACTTTCTATTTTCGCTCATTTATACCTTGTTACTGAGTAGGATGTTTATTCAAGGCAACCTCTTTACACTTTTAATAAAAGATTTTATCTGCAAGTTTCCACTTCAGAAGTGAGATTTCTGTTACGAATTTATGACCATGCAGAGAGGTATATCACCTAAATATCTTCACCTGAATCATCAAGATCTATCCTCGAAAGAGAGGAATATCATCACTTAAATGTAACAAACTGCAAGTTTTTCAAGCGATTGAATTCCAAAATGCTTGTTGGAGTCCCCAAGTACCCAACACTTCAGTTTCAGTCATTCATGCAAAGACATTTAATCCAGAATCCCCAGAATTGGCGAATATGCGCGTTCCTTGTATTCTCAGGCACATGCATAAATCGCCCAATACATCCCTATCGTAGCCAGGAAGAAATTCCCCAAAGTTAACTTCTGCTTGCACGGGTTTGTGCGTGAGAGTGTGGTCGATGCTGTGCACTTTAGTTATGTCGTGCACGTGGAAGATGGTGCCAAACTGGCATGTAACGTCCCTCGTTCGTGCACGCATCTTTCCAGTCAGCGAATCTAAGCCGAGGTATCTCAGAGAGACTCGATCCTAACAATCTCTGAAGGACATCCTTGAAGGGGGCTTCAAAAGAATCCGGAAAAAGAGCTTGCTTTTTGTTGTTGATCAATGTTTATGTAGGTATGCAAGATACTACCGTACGATACAAGATCACATTCAGATGGCAGTGACGCTGTGCCAACAGATCTCATGGCTAACTGCCCAATGACAGGAAAGTCAGCCGACACAGGTCATGGTCGTCAGACTCTGAGCTGAACCTCTGCAGCGAAATTCATATAGCTGTTTGAAAAATGTATCTTGAGTACATAGTGTGAGAGGGCGAACTAGCTAGAGCGTGGAATATGCAGAATTAGAGTAGGAACATGTAAAATGTTTCCGATTCTAGAAAGATTAGATCCTAGAATATCATGCAGAATTTTATCCTTATGCTTGATCTCGTGCTTCATATCATCTCTAATCACCATGAACTGAGGAGTCTCCACAGTGTCGAGCGACGCAAACCATTCTTGATGCGGCGTCATGTGGCTGGTAGCTCCGGAATCGATCACCCAATCTGTATCAGGTACGAAAGCAGTTTAACTCTGGTGTGTCAAAATGAGTAGTTGTTCTTCAGTAGCTACATGGCCCTGTTGGCCCGAAGCGCACAGATCGTCTGACGCTTGTAACAATCTTTGGCATAGTGGCCATTCTTGTGACAGTAGTTGCATGTGTTAACCTCGCCTTTCGGCGGCCCGGTGGCGCACTGGCCGGGTTCGGCGTCTTGTTCTGCGCACGATCTCTACCATCATCATATCCGGCTCCTCTGCCATGACCTCTGCCTCGACCTCCAAAACCTGCAAAAAACACACCTTCTTATGGCCGGGACGAAGCACACTAAGCTACGCCTGCACTCGCACTTCTTCTCCCAACATCATTGGAACCAGTTCGTCAAACTTCGGAAGAGGTTCTCTGGTCAAAATTGACGTAATAAACTGCTTGTACTTGGCAGGCAGTCCTTGCAATGTCGCACCAATAATCACAGTCGGATCAAGTTGAACATTGACAAATGCTAACGATCCGCCGATTGCTTGATGTGATTGACGTAATCACTGGCACACATCGAGCCTTTCTTGACCGTATTGAATTGCTACAGCAACTGCAGCTTCCGGGGTTCTATTCCCGAATGGAACATATGTGACAACGTGTCCCAAGCTTCCTTGGGTGTGTCATAGTCTTGAATGTGACCGATCATCGAGCATGAAATCGTGAGCGCAATGTAGTGGATGGCTTGATACGATCACTTTCTCCACTCACGCAATGTCGCTCCTTTCGCGAAGATCACCAAAGAACCAAGATTGGTGCTTTCTCCTCCCCGGTCACAAGCTCCCATAGCCCCTGACCTTGAAGGAAGGTCTTCATTCAAAATTTCCACGTTTGGAAATTTTTCTTGTCGAGTTTCTCTCCAGTGATCATGCTCACGGATTTTGCCATGGTTGTGGTCACGAGCGGAAATCAAGACCCCAACACGGCAAGTACATGCACATACACAAAACGAACACAAAGAACACCTCCGCGACTACGGCGGAAAAATAGCTCCTCTGCACCTTGATCAAGAAACATGCAAAACTCCAGAAACTAGCAAAATGTGCATGTTTTGACCCGCAGACAAAGAAGGAAATGTGTTCGCGATTCGCTACCGCACAAGATTCTTAAGCGAAAATGACGAAGAAAGCTCGGATTGAGCTGAAATTTTCCTTGGCAGGAGCTCTAATAGAGGCGAGCGAAGTACCTTTTCTACCTTCTCGAAGGCTGAGCTTTGGCGTAGGTAGAATCCCTCAAACCTCTAAAAAACTTCATTTAGGCCTCCAAATAGCTCCTCAAAGATTTTGGAAAGGCGATAACTATCACCAACAACTCCAAATCGCACGAAAACTTCATGGCTACCAAATTCAACCATTTTGGGCAAGAAAACTCCCTTTAGGAAGTTTGACGATCAGAAATAAGTCGAAAACTATCATCTTGACCTCCGAAAATGCGATTGAAGATTCTGAGAAAATATGAAACGGTTCCCCAACAATCTAATCGCTTCAATGACAGCCTCCAATTCTGAGGCACACTCCTCACTGATCTCCAACACTCCTCTATGTCTAATCTACAAAACTAATGCTCACACCATAATCTGATACCATGTTGAGAAACCGACTCTTCAAGAATCACTCCAAGAAGAGGAGAGCACACCAAAGGGACAAGAGAGAGTGTACAGGAATGAGATGGGGAAGGCGAAGCCTTCCCATGTATATATAGGGGGAGTACATGGAAATCCTAATCTCGGATTAGCCCTAAACAGATCTGTACCATCAGTACGTAACAACCCTAGATCTACACACCAGAGTCATCAAAAGCACGGATCGACCTATATCAACTCGATGAGCTTGGGATATTAACACGGTAACGGTAGAAGGAGCACTTGAGGAGCTTGTGTATGCAGGCTAGCGTTGTGTTGACTGTTTTGTGTATCCGTGAAGTTACCCGGATATTCGTCCACGAGCTGAGCCTGTCTGTAGTCATCAGAAGTACTCTGTAGAGTGTTTCACCGCGACACAAACTTGTAATGAGAGAGATACCCATCCCGAAGTAAAGATAGTCATTGAAATCACCTTGCTGTTGTTTGTGGAAGTGAAGTTGTGATGGGATTGTGAAGGAATTGATCTGTGTCGATTGCCTTTGTTGTGAGTAACTCTTCGGACTCTGCAATCCAGAGTAGTAAAGATGTCTAAATGCATGTTTCTCTTCTTTGCTAGTGTGGTTTGATCCCTCATTCCCTTGGGAACGAATCAATCTATACGAATTCGGATTTAGTAATGCATGCCCGTGCTATTACAATCTTCGGTGGTGGTCTATTGAGATCCATCTCTAAACTAAAATGTATATTGTGAGATCCCAAGTAACGTCGTAGGTGATTATAGGTAAGATAATTGGATCTCGAAATCTCATCACTTGGTCCATGAAGTTGGCACCAAAATGATAAATTAAATATTGAGTCAACCTTGCTCTCTCAATATATAATAATTTGACATGAAAAGGATTAAGAAATGGGAATCTCAATACTATTATATTTCCCCCATCCATAACATGCATCCACAATAACCCCCTTCCACTACTTGTAGCTCAATGGCCACTACTAGCCTCTAACAAACACTCTCTCCTCAAATTATCGTACCAACCAAGATTAATCTTCCAAAAGGATGATCCACACTCATAGGAACAATAAGCCTGCTCTGATACCATTTTAACACTGAAGGCAATGACTCCGGAATGACTTTCAAGATGAGATGTCTTCTTAAGACCTCTCCTTGCTTTATATATTGTATGACTAGGAAAGTCCGAAATCCAAACTATGCCACATGGCTAACATGCATAGGTTGCATATTTCATTATCTTATCCTAACCAACTCCTAAAAGATATCTAGCATACAATCCGATCCACCAATGCATGGTAGCTACCTCGTCATTGATCCATACAAGCCAAAGTTTACCTTTTACTTTTTGGATCGTGCACACCCATATCTTGTCTTTTTGTAATCTAGTGACCAATCTAAGTTTTGGCTAAACTAACTATAGCTAACCAAGATTGGTTACAGATGATGAGTGGAGCAACAACAGCCAATGTCTCCAAGTATATGGGTATGCAAAGAGGTCACCTCTTTGTTCCTCTAGCCTTGGCATTATATGGAGCTATGGACGGTAATTTTGACATGTTCATGAGAGAGTGTGCGAGAGCATACCATACTAGGTGATATGAGGTATCATTTTCTTTAGCATATTATGTATAGTATTTTAGGCAGCATGTATCAATTGATGTATAGAGAGCACTACCAGGTGCAATCCATAGGAGAGCAATCACATTAGGTGATGCGACTTTGGATGCTCATGTAGTATATAGAACATTTGACCAAAATAATTTGGAAATCTTATGTATAAATATCTTAGGTGCAATGTAAATATCTTAGGTGCAATATGACATATTTCCCATTGTGATGATATTGGGGGCTAGCCACATCTTACCCCTTTGGTTTCATCCATGTACAAATTGATGGGATGTTCCCATCATTTTTGCTATATTACTTGGTTTCCTATGCAAGATGTACCATATGAGGAACTAGCCCATTCTCTTTTCCTTTGGGGAGGCTTACCTTGGACTTCTCTTTGTCTTGATGGGGTGTTCCCATCATTTTTGCTATATTACTTGGTTTCTGTGCAAGATGTACCATATGAGGAACTAGTTCTTTCTCTTTCCTTTGGGGAGGCTTACCTTGGACTTCTCTTTGTCTTGATGGGGTGTTCCCATCATTTTTGCTATATTACTTGGTTTCCTATGCAAGATGTAACATATGAGGAATTAGTTCTTTCTCTTTCCTTTGGGGAGGCTTACCTTGGACTTCTCTTTGTCTTGATGGGGTGTTCCCATCATTTTTGCTATATTACTTGGTTTCCTATGCAAGATGTAACATATGAGGAATTAGTTCTTTCTCTTTTCCTTTGGGGAGGCTTACCTTGGACTTCTCTTTGTCTCGGCTTTGTTTTTATGGTTCTGCCATCGTGCTTTATTCCATGCGTAGCCCCTCTCAATTCCAAAAACTTGTAAAATAAAACCTACTGCAGTGCGCTTAGGTGGGCATTATCTTAGCCAGACGTTGGCAGAAACTTTGGAAACAGAAGGTTTGTCGGAAAGGCAGCAAGGCAAGGAACGGGTGGAGAACGGGGGAGAAGAACATTGCGGGCTGCGGGCCGCGGGTGGGCAAGGCAGCCGAGGCTGATCCTGAAACCAAAGCCTCGACCGCGCGTAATCTGGGCAGGAGACGGGAGACGAGCCGCGAACAAGACCACGCTCTGGCTGGCGCTGGAAGCAAATTGAGAGCGAAATGGCGATCGGGTGAGCGTTCGAACTCTCTGCGATGCTACGCTCCACTGGAAGAGCTCTTGAGAAAGTCGGAGACCGACGACGCCGATTCTCTGTGTGCTTTTCACGACGGGATTCTCTGCAGCCGCTCCAGGCTGCGACGTTGTTGGCCTGCTCGGTCGGTGCGTAAGTGCCTCTCGTTCTCCTCTCCATCTTCGTGCGCAGCTCGCTTTGTTGCAATTTGGATTCTTGGTCGAATCTGCGGAGCCGTTTAGGGCCTTGCGAGTTGAACGTGGGACGAGGTGGGAGGTGAGAGTGCCATCCATGGCAATGAAGGCGAAAGTTGTTGTCCCCTTGGGCGGAGGATTTGGGTGCACTCAGGCTTTGGTGTCGTCGGTATCTTGTTCTCAGTCGTGTTCGGTGTGGTTTAGTGTGAACGGTCGAGTAAGCTCTAGCATCAGCGCATCATGCGCTTCGTCGCACTCTCAGTATCGTGTAGAAACGAGGAAGATTCGGTTTTTGGACAATGAATTATCGGGGAGGCAGGTTGTTCGCTTCAAGAGACGAAGCCCCGTGAGGCAGAAAAATCCCTCACGACTGCTAGTACGTGCTTCCGCCGTTTTCGACAATCTCAGTACGAGCCTTGAAGCCGTGTGGACAAAGCTACGGAACCAAGATGTCCTGACCAAAGAGAACATCAAAGAGCCAATGCAGGAAATTAGGCGGGCACTTTTGGAGGCGGATGTTAGTTTGCCGGTGGTTCGGAAATTTGTCAAATCTGTAACGGAGAAAGCTATCGGCACTGGAGTCATTAAAGGCGTCCGTCCTGATCAACAACTCGTGAAGGTCGTCAATGACGAGCTGGTTAGCTTGATGGGCGGTACCGTGGCCGGAATCGAGTTCGCTAAGACTGGTCCGACTGTGATTTTGATGGCCGGGCTGCAGGGAGTGGGAAAGACGACAGCTTGTGGTAAGCTGGCTCTGTACTTCAAAAAGAAAGGCAAGAGTGTGATGATGGTGGCAACTGATATCTACAGGCCTGCCGCCATCGATCAGCTGGTCACTCTCGGAGGTCAGGTGGAAGTTCCAGTCTTCGAAGCTGGAACCAACGTCAAGCCTGTAGAGATTGCGAAAAGGGGTTTAGCCGAGGCCAAGAAGAAAAATGTGGATGTTGTTATCGTGGATACCGCAGGGCGTCTTCAAGTAGACAGGGGAATGATGGACGAGCTGAAGCAGGTGAAGAGCGCCGTGAACCCTACGGAAGTGCTTTTGGTAGTGGATGCCATGACAGGACAGGAAGCTGCGGCATTGGTTGCTGCATTCAATTTAGATTTGGGCATCACGGGTGCTATCCTCACCAAGTTGGATGGAGACTCGAGAGGTGGAGCTGCCTTGAGTGTTAAAGAGGTATCAGGAAGGCCCATAAAATTTGTCGGTGAAGGCGAGAGCATGTCCGCACTGGAGCCCTTCTATCCTGATAGACTGGCCAGCCGGATTTTGGGCATGGGAGACGTTCTGTCATTTGTTGAAAAAGCTCAGGAAGTTATGGTGCAGGAAGAGGCCGAGGAAATGCAGAAAAGGATCATGGAAGCGAAGTTTGACTTCAATGATTTTTTGAAGCAAACTCGTAATCTCGCTCGAATGGGCTCTATGGGTGGCCTTATGAAATTGATTCCTGGCATGAACAAGATTTCTCCTCAGCAAATTGCTGATGCCGAGAAGAGTTTGAAAGTGATGGAATCCATGATCAACTCCATGACTCCCAAGGAAAGGGGAGACCCTGAGCTCTTGGCAAAATCTCCAGGAAGAAGGCGAAGAGTTGCTATGGGTTCGGGAAGATCGCAAGAACAAGTGAGTCAACTTGTTTCACAGCTATTTCAAATGCGAGCTCGCATGAAGAACTTGTCAGCCATGATGCAAGGAGGCTCCATCCCTGGGCTAGGTGCATTGGAGGAGCAGCTTCAAGGGCGGAAGGCTCCCCCTGGCACTGCCAAGAGGAGGAAGCCTAAAGTAGGACTACAAGTGTCGTCTACAAGAAGCGCAGCTAAGGGATTTGGAAGTAAATAGCACAGATTGTAGTTTGTACATCAATTTCAGATAAGTGAGGGTACGAATATGTGAAGATTCTGTTCCGTTCGTTGGAAAGGAACTTTTCCCGACGCTTTAAACTGTAAAATTCTTCCACTTAAATTCAGCACATTTCCTCGTCAAACTTGCAATGCGTCACGTTTCAAACGTGTCTGCCAAGAAGGGTTGCGATGTCCTGGTGTGGAAGAGGTTCCCGGACTTATGTGAGACAACCCTGGATCAAAGTGTCCAGACTGGACTCTATGAGAAGTATAATATTTGATTCCTATCATCAGGTAGATGAAATTAGAATGTCGCTGTTAAGGGAACAATCCATTTGTTACAGGGTGCGACTACTTGTCGACTGAGTAAATTCATTTGGAATTTGGCAAAAGCTCAGAGACTTGAATGACTCTGTATTGTCACGATCAGAAGGCTAGCAGCCTTTATGCAGATAGAACTACGTGGGGTGAAACTTATGTTTTAAGTGTGGACCCAGCTGAAGTTTATGACCACATCGATACGCTTTCAATCGGTGGGTAATAGCCAGATCACTTAGAGTGAGGATAGGTTGAGTATTAAGGCCGTCACACAACAGTAACGAGTCACCCTGCGCTCACGGTTTAATGTGGAGTCAACAAGATCAAAATATAAGTTACTTTTCCATTTTCTCATGAGCATAAAAAACCCACTTTCTTGATTCAGAGTTTTCATGACACTTGAGACGTTCCTCCATCATGTGTCCGACCCATTACTATTCATTAAACTGACGCAACCAACAATTTTTCAAATATGACAAACTTTTAAAATTAAGTTTTACACAAGTCCCAGGCCAAATCAATCGAACTCATTTCATACATTAACAGAGGCAGCACCGCTGCGATGGCGCCGGACAACAGATTTAGGTTACTCCATACAACCTTATGGGGGAAAAAAGATCTCGTCACTTAGTGAACCAGAGAAATCCCCACCCCACACAACTTCAAATCCTGACTGCGAAGCAGAGAGGTCAAGTGAAGTTGAAGGCATATTTACAGAATTCATTTACTGTCCCCCGATGCCTCAACTTCGGACTTCCAAACAATGTCCTTCAGACCAAGGGATAAGCTCTTGTAAAACTGCCACGGGAAATAACAAATGTAGTAGAATTAGCAAACACTCTAGGGCCAACAAAGTTACCACTTGTGAGTAATTACTTGGTAGGACCACGACATAAGCACTGAACTGACAAAACTAACATACTTCATCGAAAACGATACTTCCCAATAATTGAAATGTGAAGGACAATACATGATATCCTACAACGATCTATAGGACTAGGTCAAGTCGAATTTTCCGTCTTCAACCGGGAAGGAAAGACATAAACACAAGCAAATAAAGATCTCGCAACAAATAAACACCAAAACCCCCTACATCAGTCAATCGAAAAGTAAATTCTTCTTACCTTGTGATACTCCAATGTGTCTCCCCCAGCCTTACGAAGCTCTACCATGAAAAGAGAGGGCGCTACCTCAAACACCTATGTTTGCCACATCCACAACAAGTCTTATACAACCCAAATAAAATACTACAGAAAACTGAACAAGTAGCTCAGCTGCTACGGGGTGCTATGTCCAGGTACAATACGAAAACAGGAAAGAGAGTGTTCAGTATACACAGGTTGAGTATTTTGGGGTTGTGTCATCCCCTTCGTGACAAAATTCTCGCAGACATACGAATCAAGAACCTGCTATAAGACTACCTAGACCAAAGGAGATTTACAAACCTCATATCGCTTCGCAGGAATAACATCAGGTATTATAGCAGCAGGTCACTCAAGATATTACCTCTGTGGCAACAGAAAGATGCCCTTTCCTGCCCTGCTTGTCTCCCTGTAGCTTCATCTGATTGTAAAAAACAAAAAAATGATTAACTTTCTTGTGCGGTTCTCTTCCTTGGTCTTATAATCTTAACGGAATAAAGGCTCTTGTGACCGCAAATACTCCAACTCACGACTTTCAACATCTTCTTACACCATTGAGCCCTCATCCCGCTATACGGCTTGGAATATGCAAGGAAATATATCCCCAATAACAAAAGTCACGGAAAGACAACCATTCGACCCACTTGACCTGGGACTATACAACGAGATTTAAGGCTCAAATAAACTTCAAATGTACGGAAAGAAGAGGCCCAAAAAGTCTCGAACTCGGTACACTTTCACGTTAGAGTCACTGTAAAGTACCTTGTAATTACGCTTTTGGACATTGAAACCGAGAGGCTTTGCAGCTTCCTCAATTTTTGTGACGATCTCGTTTGCAGGGTGTTTAGAGGTGAATCTAGTTTCCCGCTTAACCATATCCTGCAGAGTGAAGATAGGTAACAGTCACTTAAGAAGTCACACTAAACAATCGAACACATGATGGGCCCGTTAAGAAACTGTATACCACATTTGTCGTCTCTGACGATGCCAGGTTTTCCCGTTCTGCTTTTTCAATCTTGAGGAAAAATTACCTGCTGTTGATTTCAATGTTGCAACACAAACCCGGCTTTCGGGCGGCGGGGTTTGGGTTACAACATTCGGTTTATATTTCAGAAAAAGTTGAATACAAACCAAACACAGGATTCAGAGGTAACAAACCCATCAACTAGAATCACCTCCCTGACCAAACAAGTCCATTTTTTCATTCAATACACTTATTTCCAATATAACATATATATTAATTAACAATGGATATGATTTAATCAGTAAGTGCTGGAAAATGTCAGCAGAACAAGTGTTGGAAGCATTTTTAAGATGTTATTCCTAAAGAGAAACGCCCGTAAAAGGAGATAAACGAGCGACAAAATTCCAAGGTTCCCATCCTAGACCAAACAAACAACATTGAGGAAAAGCAGAAGCTTACTGGTTGTTCTTCAAATAGTCCTGAAAGATTGAGACCTCGAGACAAGGAGATCAGCTCAAAAGCATTCATGACAATCGGTTTTGTCTCCTTCTTTTCTTGGACCAAGTGCTCCTGTTACAGAAGCCAAGTTCACCGGTTTAAGATCACGCAATAAAGCAAGACAGGCTTCTCTTTAACATACAGAGGTGCTCCTTTAATATCCAACACCCGCCTCTTCTCACTTCTAACAAACGCACCATTGACTCATTGAAGACCGCATCGACATCGGCCAGATCAGCACTGTCCTCTTCTTTGAACTTTGCACGCTGGTAGCCTTTCTTGAACCAATCGTTCTCTAGTATTTGAGGAACAGTAATCCGCTGCAAGAGAATGCATGCACAAGATAAAACAATGGGCGAATAATCAGACAACAAAGTTTAGGAGAATGCCTGCACCTAAGAAGTGATTTACATAGCATTAATGCCCTTCACCAGCGCTAGCGTGAAAGAGAAGAATACTCACTTTCAACTCATTTCAACAAACAGGAAAAATTTCTCATTTCCCGCAGTTCAATAGCAGTTAACTCGAAAAAAAACTGCAAAGAGTATTACTCACGGTTCTGGGATTGGGTTCAAGTATTCTCAAGATCAACTTCCGTGCCCCAGAGGAGAACCAGGAAGGACATGTGAAATCAGCTCGATAGATCTGCAAATTCCACCGATTCACCCTGTTAAACGACGCAATTCTTAAATTATTAAAACAATGTGGGTACAGAACCAACACAAGCGACAGAGGAAACAAGCCCTATACGAGTAGATAAAAATAATTGATATCCCAAGAAAATAGTCTGTTCAGACGCATATCGATGCATCCAGTCTAGTTTGTAAAAGAGCCTGGACACTGCTTCGCCAACACTGCATTCAGGTAAGAAGATACTCAGCAACGCTTAGCTGATGCCGTCCATGTCTCAGACTTACCTTTTTGTACAAAGTCATGAGATTGGACTCATCAAAAGGTAAGTAACCTGCCATCAAGACGTAAAGGATTACTCCGCAGGACCACAAATCAGCAGTTGCTCCTTTGTAACCTTTATCGTTGATAACCTGAATCACCATACATAATCGTTTCATTGATAGACGTTTGGATCAATCCATGAAAGCTAGATTTCAATCACAGCACACACCAATCAACGTCCACAGGCTACTGCACTGTTGTAGCATCGAACAACTGGGTAGTACGATCTCAAGAGAAACTATGGTTATACGAAAAAGAAGAACACAACGACAATAATCTTTGACATCGAAATAGTGCCAAACAAATGCATGTAACAACTCAGAACGGCACGAGACCAGCTTAACATATCATACAACCAAAGTTCAAGTTGAAACGCAATACAATCAACAAAATTCAAACGTAAAACAAGTGTCTCCGATTTTGCGGTAGTCCTAAGAGCATGGGCGGAACGACGCTAGAGAGTTTGACATCCATCGGGGCAACACTGGAAGTCAGATCCTCCGCCTTTGCATCAAATGGCCATACCTCTGGCGCGACATAGTTAGGGGTACCACATGTGGTATGCAGTAATCCATCCTCCTGCAACCAAGCAGTTTCAGTAAGTTGCCATTCTGGCTTTGTACATTACCACGTCTCTGACTTAACTCAAATCAAGTCTGCTAATTCCTGCAAAGACGACCAAATCGATTTGGTCCTTGCCATACAAACTGATAAGAACTAATTTAACTCAACATGGCATGAAGACCGAAGACCCCGCGCCATAGCTGGTCGGTGCTAGTGAAGGAGGACGAAGAAGAGGAATAGTGAGGAAGAGGAGGAAAGAAAGAGATGACTACTTTAGAGTGAAGTGGCTTTCTCTTAAGTGGGATGTGTCCCCGTAGATGAGGTTAGTTCGAAATTACCAATTGTCAGCCAGAAATTTCATGTCTAATTCATCCACCTTCTTTAAATTAGAGGCAAGAAAAATTTGCTCAAAAAAGGAGCAGAATTGTGCTTTAGATTTAGAGGAATATTGTTAAAAGCAGAAGCAAAACAAACAAATCTCTCGATCAAGCCACTTTCCAATATATGAGTGCTACAGAAAGATAAGAATGGACTTACTCTATATTGCTGTGGCAGTGCGCTCAGTCCAAAGTCGGAGATTTTAAGATTCCCATGTGCATCAAGAAGCAAGTTTTCTGGCTGCACACACAAAATAACACACATCACATTGGCGACATAAAACGTTGTTGCCAATCTACCTTCAACCAACGGTAAGTGTTCAACCCTCGTCGATGGGGAGACTTTTGGCAGCAAACTGTTCAGACAATCAACTAAAAGTGACAACTAGCAATTGCAATGATTGTGGGTGATTGTTTCAAGAGTCTCTATATGTCCAGCCCGCAAGCTCAAAATTTACCTTAAGGTCTCTATGGTACACACCACGGCTGTGGCAGTAATCAACAGCATTTATTAGTTGTTGAAAATACTTTCTTGCTTCATCCTCCTTCAACCGGCCTTGATGAACCTGCGACATATGGTGCACTCTTCAACTGAATGCCAATACTTTGCTTAAAGAAAAGATGACCCCAATCACAAACCCTACTTACGGTAGCCTCAAGAAGAAAAAAGACTGCTGTTTGCAGGATCCGAAGTCACAAGAAGAACTAAAGCTGGTTCAGAATCAAGGAAAACTTACAATCTTATCGAAAAGCTCACCACCTGTGACAAATTCGAGAACAATGTAGATTTTTGTCTTACTTGCCAAGACCTGTGAGTACATCAAACACGTTAGACGATAGGAGACGCGATAACAATTCTACCCCACGTATCACATAGCCTTTTCGCGTTTCTACTTGTACTGAGCACTCCAAAACTGTATACAGGACTTCCTGCCTTGAACGGGTTTATCTAACGGATCAGCATCATCATAAAATCGTATGAATGCCTTGATAGATTGAAAAGCTTCAAGACTGGAAACATCTGAACCCATGAAAGCTTCTGTGAAAACTTCTTGGAGATTTTAACTCCACGACGAGACACTTCGATGTGTTGCGATCCTCACCTCCAGCAGTTGTACTATGTTTGGATGCTTCACCAGTTTCATGGTTGATATTTCCCGTTTTATCTGAACATCGCAGATTTGCACATGAGGACATGGACGAACGATATGTACTACACTGCTTTCCCTGTTTTATTGCATGCGTCAGAATAACCATTAACAAGTTGAAAAAACAGATATCAAGTTAGATCTAATAAGAAAGAAAACGATTTTCATGTCCAAGGAAAATGGCGTCGCGAGAATTGGCCAAACTGTAAAAGAAAGGAATAGATGATTAGCACTTCGACACCGAAACAAAGATGACTACAGAAAATGTGATAATGTCCACGTAGTTCAAAGGACTACAAACCCAACACAACCAACTGCAACAACGAGCAGACTGGCCTATTGCAATCGAAGAGGCCGCCGTCAAAAAGCCACACTAACGTCAAGACCCTTCGTAGAACACTGATACTTTTTACTTTTCTACAAGAAGTTGTGCAATGATGTCATTTTGCAGCATACGTAAGATCAATGAAAATACAGTGATAAGTTTACGAGTACGGAAACAATTGTGATAACACGTGATCAACGACAACACGCAAGTGGACCAAAGAGTTCAGACCTGGGAGTTACAACCGAAACCAAAAATACAGGAACAACAAGGGATGTAGTATGCTAATGGAAGTGTAGTCAAAGAGTCGGCCAAGCCAGGTAAAATTGAATTTCAGAGGACAGAGACCATGGAAAAATGAAAAAATATTGTACGGTACAACAGAACGAAAGAACGACAAGGCGTATAGAGCTACAAAGGTTTATACCACAAATTGTAGATATCCTACAACAGCATCCAAACATTGGACACACAGGGCAACGACTCCTGTTAATTTCCCGGCGCAAGCGACAACAGGGGAATCCAGATGGCGTCTAAACATGGTCTCAGCATATGATGAGACTCAAATGTTAGAAGCAACCAGCTCAGAAACCCTACCAAAGAATAGTCAACGTGAGAATTACAATTCACCAACTTTTCATCAGATGGAAAAGTAGAGCGATTCGCGGTGTCCACGATTACAGGCAATATCTGAGAATGACGGTGGAATTTGATTACAAACCGATTTCCACATGGAAGAACTAGTGGTCAACAGAAGACGGTTATCCAGCGTGTTGTACGTAATGTTGAAAGGGTAAACGAAGGACAACACTCGAGGAAAACAAGCTGTTAATGGCAAGGTTCCGAATAAATTTTCGGCTACAAAAGAAGCAGGTCCAGAATTGATTTGAAGAACCTTATCCGGTTGGACCGAATTAAGCTTCTGTGAAAGGTTTGACGTACGCTGGAGTCAGTATATTAGTATCCAACATCAGCGGACAGACACACGGTAGAAACTGAAGTCACGAGACAGGAAACACGTACACCCAACCGAAGTTAGTGATGAGAGAACATATAGGGAAGGCAAAGGTGCTGAGAACAATACCTGCTCCACCATCTTATGCTTCAAAATTTTCTCCTTGTCAAGAACTTTAATGGCTACACTTTCCCCCGTCTCCGTATTCTTGGCAAACTTAACCTTCGCAAACGTACCCTCCCCAAGAGTGCGACCCAGCTCATATTTGCCCACTTTTATCTTTGTAGTCGCGAAACTCATCTCGTTGTGCTTTTATGACCCCGCGCTTGATGATTTACAGGTCAACCATAATGTTCTGAATTGTACAGTAGATCTTGAACAGTGAAAGATCGGAGAATCGCTGCTTGACGGCCAAAAAGCTGTTATTGCTCCAACAACTGAAGAATTCAAGCTCAATTCCCCTCAAAAATCTCCGTATGACTCCTCAGTGGTTACGGCGAGGGTCTTGAACGCCAACGACTGGGATGCTTATTCACTAGAGTCAGGTAAGGAGAGAGCATAAACATATGGCGACTAAAGAAGTCCGCGATGGAGTGAAAAGGAACAAACAAATCTTCTCGCAAATCCTAGATCAGCACGATAAGATCCAGCTCGGGGATTTTCGACTGATCACCGAGGATCCAACAGGTCATAAGACCGGGACAAAACGGGGATCGGCAGGTCAACCTGTCCGAAGGCGTGCAGACGTCCGTTCCTTCACAGGAAGCCTTAACGGGTGTGCTGGTGCGGACGCTAAGAGTCCTATGCGCAGCTCTCAACACCGCAAAACTTACGTGGGTAGGCTTCACAATACGAAGATGATTGAAATCAGTTGAGCCCGACAGCTGATGCGAGCACCTGGAAAGACTAAGCCAGATTCCGAAATCCTCAAATCTAAAGGCGAAGCCAAGGCTAAGCACTCCCAGAGTTGAGTTTCAAGCAATTCCCTCCTCCTGCTTCCTCATTCCATCGACATGCTCTTCCTCGTGGCAGCAAGATCAACCAGCACCCACCCTCCGGCACCGCCTTTCCTTCCTCGCTTCTTCCGCAGACGGTGCAAACTCGTGATCATCCAGATGGAAAGGGAAACGTCTTCTTCGTTTACAGCAACTACTACACCTGAATCAACACAGATGAACTACGCGACGAGACAAGGTCGGCAAGTCGAAAGCTTCATGGGAGAAACCGAGTCAAGGATGCACAGGAGTCAGGCAGGCAGGAGCGATTGATGATGCGCACACGAGAAGCGCCAGAAGAGGAGGCTAGATGAGACGAGAAGTTCTACCACCAGACTGAGGAGTAGGAAAGAAAGATGACTGAAAGGTAGGCTATATATCAAGCAAGAAAGCTCCGATGAAAAGGAAAGACGGAAGGAGGAGGAGAAATAGGGTGAAGAGCAGAACTAAGGATGAGTTCAAGAATTCCGGAGGGTATAAGACACGAGCAGAGAGACAGACGGAGACAGACAGAGACAGAAATCAAAGGGAGCACGAGGGCCTGCGGCTGATTATAGGAGAGACAGACAGACAAACGAGACCACACTTCTACAGACACCGCTTGATCAAATTCTCCTCCGCTCACCTGACTTCCTCCCTCCCTCCCTCACTTCACTTCACTTCACTTCACCTCACCTCACTTCCGTCTATCTGGCGCAGGCAGGCAGGCAGGCAAGCAGGCAGAGAACAGACAGGGCGAAGACTTGAAGAACAACAACAACAGAAGAAGCCCACCAACATTGAAGTATGATGAAGAATACCACCTTCCTCCCCTCCCCTCCCCTTCCCTTCCGTCCCTCTTGCTTTTTCCTTCCTTTCTTGTCCTCTCTTCTCCTGGCTCTCCTCACCGCCTTTTCTTTCCTTTCCCTCCCCTTCCCTTGACTTAAGGATCTTCTGCGTCGCCTTCTTTTCTTCTTCTTCTTGCCTTGAATGCCTACCCTTGAGTGGGGCTGGCAGGGCCTTTTGCTGCCTGCCTACCTTTGCTTGGACCTTCCCTGCCTGAAGCCTGGCTCGTCTGTCCGCGAAAGTTCGCCTTATCGGGCCCCAAAAGTGCTCGAAATGTCCCCCGCGACGACGTACGTACGCAAGCCTCTGTACCGGGCCCCGGCACTCGCACCTTCCATCACTCCACTGTACTGTGGTCAGTCACTGCACCACAAGTGTCACCCAATTCCAAGCTCATAACGATATTATCTCATCGTTTTTTCTTTTTTCTTTTTTCTTTTAAATCTCATCCATGAAGCAAATTTCAAATGCTTCTTTCTGCATATAATACCTCCGTCTCGAGTTCTTCCATGCAAAGCAGTCGTTTCTTTCGCTTTCCTGTGAAGAAATTTGTCGTACAAATCAGCTGTAGACTACGATCTTGATCCGAATCTCCACCGAAGATACGGTGACCTCTCGACGGCGACTCCTCTTTGAACTGACGGACTATTGACGGTGCATACGATGCATTTTTTCCCTATTCTTTTTATGCTCTAAAGAATATTGTTATCACCGCATCTCCGCGCGCCTCTTGGGCCTCCGCTCACCGCGCTCAGTATTATTTTTATCACCCATGCCGATGTCTTCCAAAAGTCCAGATTCCAGTGCCCGAGTAGGAATAATAGTATTCCCGTATTCCTATTTCTCATCATCGCGCTAGCAGACGTAAGACGAGGTGTCATTCCTGTTAAGCGAGGGCTTGACTGTGCTGTGTGCGTGGCCCGAAAGAAAAAACCCGATCCACCTACCCGAGTCTGTGTGAAATAGGAATTTTGACAGCTCATCTCTACTGAGTTCTTGTTCCTTCTTGAATCTACCGTCATCTACAACAGTTACAACATTCTGATTATCAATCTTCTGGTTTTAACTCCTCCTGTCATGGTGATTGTCATTTATTATTCAGCCTGTAATTTATTTGAGTTCATAATCTTATGAGAGCAAACATGACTAAGATCCATAAAAACTTTTACGCTGCCAGTTATCTCTAGAGCATTTTCCTGTTTGTCATTTCTGAAAATAAATATTGAGGGTACAGAACCAAATCTTCCACACTGTAATTTTCAATCAATGAGTCAATTTTAACTTTAGGCATTTTAATAGTATACCAAACATATGTACACAACTTGCAAAAATGAACATAAAAAACACTAATTTATTTGAGATAAACTCATTTTAATATTTTTCAGCCTTTCACAACATGTTACTTTATGCAATATATCTTATTCAAACTTTGGTATAACAAAAATTATGTTATTAACTTTGATCAATTGATAAATTTAAAAATATTAAGAAAAATTTCATCGTGTGTTAGAAAAAAATATTAAAAGATATTTTTATTTTATATTTAGTTCACATTCGACATTCCAATTTTTTTAGCCTAAACATTTAAATTTTAACTTTGCAAGAGTTTTAAATATACTTCTTTCATGATCTTTTCATACAAAGATAATTTTTATTTGATTTATTTTAATAAATAATAAATATATATAAATATATAAATATTTTTTTAAAAACATTGTACATCATAATTAACAATCCCAAAAAAAAATTGAATTTGGTTATTTATATAATATTAAGAAAGAATATTAGATCAAACATATGCATGAAATTTTTTTTTAAATCATTATTTTGTATCAAAATCAAAATATTATATTTGAAATAAAGGATTAAAGATTTTTAAACAGATATTTTTTTAATTTATTAATAATATTATATAAAAGTGTTAAAAATAAATATATTTAAATCTTATTTTATAAATTGTATGAATAAAAAATTTCATATTTAATATATAAAAAATCAAATTTTTGCATCTATCCATATATTAAGTATTGAATTTTATAAAATAGTTTTATTTTTTAATTATACTTTGAATTATTTTATTTAATTCAATAAATATTTTTGATTAAAGTTTCATCATTTATGAAAATTTTTATTATTCATTATTTTTTCTGTGTTTTAAGTTTTATTCTTGTTATTCAATTTAATTTTAACACATTTAAAATTAAATTAATTTTATTTTTTAAAAATTAAATAATTTTTTTTAAAAGTTATGAATATATATAAATTACGATTTGAAATAATATAGATTTATTTTATATTGAAATATTTTAATTAATTAAATTTTAAGTTTAAAAATATTATTTTCATGAATAATTGAATCATTAAAAACCTTTATGATAATTATATTTTCAGATTTGTTGGTAGTTACAAGTTTTACAAGTTTTAATGATGCAATTTGTGTATTTTATTTTAATTTATTGATTTCAATATTATTTATTTCATTTAATATTTTTGTAATTCAATGAAATTTTTATTTTAATAATTTTATAATATATAATCAAAACGTGTGATATTTCATTTGTTGATAAAAAATTATATATTTTTGAAAAATAGTTGATTAAATTTGTTTATAAATTATTAATAATACGAATTAGGTGTATTTAAATTGCAAAGTTATAGATAATTAATATTTTATAATTTAATATGATAACTTCACATAAATAATAAATATTAGCAATTTAAATGTATTTAATTTATTTACGAATTTTTTAAAAGTTTTTAATTATCAAAATAAATAAATAAAAATTTATTTGAATGCATTGAATTTTATATTTTATATTTATTTCTGAATTTTTAGTAAATTTGAAAGCCTCAAAACATATCAGTTTTCAGAAAATATGATGATTTATTTAAAAAATATGATATAAATAATATTATTTTATTTTGAATTTTTTAAATTTAAAATTTTTTTGTTTTTTATTTTAGAAAAAATATTTTAAATTTTATTTATATCATCATATCTATATATGACATTATGTTTCTACAGAAATAAGTGATTGATTTTTTTTATAATAACTTTTCCATAGGTTATATATTTTATATTTGTGTATATCAAATATTTAACTTAAAAAAATTTTAATGAGTTGTTCATGATGAACTACAAGTTTCATGCTGGTCATTTGAATAATTGTGAAAAAATAAATTTATAACAAAAATATAATTGATGGGTTTGCTACATTTCTTTATTTTATTTATAAAAAATACCAATCAAAATATAAATCTTACAGAATTATCATTTCATTTTAGAAATAATATTTATTTATAGTTACAAATTTAAATACATATGAATCTGGTATCAATCAATATAGAGATAATTTCAAAATATTAATATATGGACACATATTGGATGTGAGGACAACAGTACAATACATGATTATGTTTCATTTGGTGACATATGATTCATCCATAATTTGAAAATTTTTGTTTGAGTTCATATGATAATCATGTAAAGATGATACACTCATAGTTTGTATGAACTACAAAAAATGTTGATTTTACTAGCATGTTTTTATTAATTTAAGATTCTTTACATGATGTAATGAGGTTTCATATGCCATGTCAAAACTTGGAGTGATTTTTTGGTTAATTTAGAATGATATTTTTTTGAATTTCATTTCACATGTTACAAAATATGGGACATTCCATCAAATTTGAAAACTTCCAAAAATGAATCATATACCAAGTGGTGTTGCTTTTAATCATCATCCATAAATACAATTAATATTTTATATTTTCAGATATTTATGAAATGAATATTGAAAAATTAACATTAATGAGTGTTTTTCATACTATATATTGCATATGTGTTGGGGTTGTATCATTATTTCCCATAAACTAGAAATGAATTTATTATACTGCACATTTTGGAGTATGGGTGATCATCCCCTCTAAAACTGTGTCTCGAGTAGAATCGGTAACCACCACAATGACATGGTCATCCCGAACCAAATACATGTATGCCCTAACCCTAGTCGACTACAAGACATACCAACACTCTCTCCATATGAGGTATCCACCCTTCCGCGCCATAGCAAACACAACATCCCTAATGACATCATGGGTAACTATCCTCTGCCCTCCGAATGGACAATGAGTCATATGAACACTTGCTGCATCTAAAGTGATACCATATTCACATGTGAGTAATGAAGATGTAGATGGATGGACCAAGCCAAGACAGAACCTCATCAATGTAGACAAAGTAGCTAGTGCAAGTCGGAAAACCCTTATGCAGGATCGAGTCAAGATCCACGAGCATGCACCCTTGCTAGAGTAAGAGCGTAGACGAGCTCTAGTAGTACGAGGAATGGTCGGATCCACTAAGAGTGAATATAGATCCTCATGAAGCTGTCGGTCCATCAAGATAGATTGTAGACTAGTCCAATCGGTAGCCAAAGAGGAAAAAGACGGGAGTTCATGTTGTACCTCAAGTGGTAAAACATCTCTCGTATGTCGCAATAATACCTGTAAGGGTAAGGACCCATATCCACGTCCTTTGCATATATCTCAAGGATACATCTATCTTCGATCACCACTTGAAAAGATAACAAAGGTGCAATGAGTGTCCAACTAGCCAAGAATGATGTAGCTGCCGTCTCCTCCATCGATAATAAGCCTACCCCTCCACACAAAATTCGCAAAGATATATGTCTCAGTGCCAAGTCTCATGTCACACACTCGAATGTCCATGGTCCGATGATGTCACAAAAAATGCCCATGATCCTTTTATCAAAGGCTGTCAAAAGTGATATGAATGTTGGTGAAGGAGGAACCGTGCAAAGAAGTTAGGTGGATCCACGAGCAATACTAGATAACAGTATACCAAACGCCACCTACGGATCTCCTAGTAGATAAAGGTCATCTACATGCAAAACATCCTCGGCAAGTGCAACGTCTATGTAGCGTGAGACAAAATCCTCGGATCCTACTAGCACTTCTAGAATACATAAACTGTCTGTCGATGTCATACATCCCTCTGGAAGTTTGAGATGAGGAGGAATACCCAAAGGAGATCAAACCCTACACTTTGATAAGATGAAGTTTGGTAGTCAAGTAATCAAAGGCATGTCTAATATTGTCTACAAGGCCCACAATGTGTGTATCATCCGCTAAGGAGGGTACACACAATGTCACACCAAACATATGGATGCATATGGGTGAACCAAGCTGATGTCATTGTAGAAAAGGTAGCTGGTGCACTGGAAAATCTTGATGTATGGTCAAGCCAAGATCCACATGCATGTTGCGCTCTTGCCAAAGCAAGAGCATAGACGAGCCCTAGTAGTACAAGGAATGGCCAAATCCATTAAGAGGGAATGTAAAGGCTTCTGAAATTGTCGGTACATCAAGATAGATTGTAGACTTCTAGTCCAATCGGTGGGCAAAGAAGAAAAGGACAGGAGTTTCTATCTTGTCATGTCACGGAAGCTCATGTCATAACTCCTAAGGCTAAATATCTCTTGTATGATGTAATAGTACATGTAAAGAAAATGACCACCATCCCTTACATACATCTCAAGGATGGGCATATATGCATTCACAAATCGGGATTATAACAAAGGTGCAAAGAGTGTTCAATTTGCCAAAAATGCTTTAGTTGTTGTCTATTCCATCAATAATAAGTTTATCATTCCACATGAATTGGCAAAGATGTATGTTTCCGTACCAAATCTCTTGTCACACGCTTGAAGTTACCTGGTTCGATGATGCCACCAAAGACATTAATGATCATCCTATTAAAGGTTGTCAAGCATGATAGGATGGCAATCCAAGAAGTAAAAATGAAAAGTAGATACTTGGATAGACAAATAATAGTATTTTGAATCATTAGATGATCTAGCTAAACAAGACTAGAGAAATAGATGGGAATTAACATGCATTGTAATGTTAATCGAAGAAATCATTTTATTGTATACCTGACGTCAGCAAGGGTCATCAAAGTTTGGCACCTATAAAGTCACGATGTGCTGACCTAAGGTAGGTTCAAATCATTGAGTTAAAGGATAACTCTAGGAGATTAGAGTAGTGGTCGAGTCATTTGGTACAGAAATGTCACTCCTTTTGTCCTTTCAGTCTCAAGGCAATCCTAGTTGGCGATATTGTTCCTGAGTGTGCAATGAGTTGTAATATAACTTTCTTGGCCCATAAAATTGTCTTCTTGTGAATACACAGAATTCAGCGTTGGCTTACTTTAGTTAAGTGAAGCTTTTATGTTTTTCCATCTTCCATGTGTTTTGGCTCTCCATTAGTTTCATGCTTGTCCCATGCCCAGATGGAGAATAATATATTTTTCCAAACTGTATCTGGAGATAATTTCATCCATCTCTTCACAGTAAACATCTTTTCACAGAAGACATGAAGCCGTGTAAGTGGTCTTTTCATTGTTCATTTCTACTTCTTTTTTTATTAGAATGAAACAAATTGCTATTAAACTCCCGCGTAGTGTTGGCATATCTGAATATTTAGAGTCATTTCCCTATACAAACAGCAAGTCAATCTGAATTGGTCTAGAAGGCTCTCGCCGAGGGATGTGAACTTCTGACCTTGGATTCCGTGGATATAAAACCGTCAGCATTCGTGGGTTCTCGGCATTTGGAAACAAAAGCAAACAGGAAATAGCCTAAGTAAGTATTGAGGACAAAGTATGTGTGCAGATTTGACAAGCTAAAGATTCTGGTCAGAATTTTCCTCTCGTTCCACTGAATTTAATGTTTTCAAATTCACACAATGATTAGATTTCCCGCATCACATTGTTATTCCCGCACATAATACGAGCAGATAACACCAAATCAATGGCATTTTAATAAATAAATATGTAAATCGCGTAACAGAAGAAGTAATCAAGAAGAATACCGGGTATGAGAGGCCTCAGGGGACCGCGAGCTACAATTATTTTTCCTTGTTAAGTGGTCGTAATGCTGGTGCATGGGAAGTTAATTTTGTCCGTAATCACAAGTAGATGTGATGAATGTCACATGGACGCTGCATATCCAATTCTGTCGCAGGATTGGGCGCAGAGAGAGCCTGCCTCGGGGAGGGTGAGCCTCGGCAGATTTTAGAGACATAGAGAGATAAAGGAGGCAGGGGTTTTGCAGGCTTCCTTGAGTTTGCGCTGTCTGTGACTGAGATTGTGGGTTTTCAGAAGAGAGCGAGAGAGTGCACATTGTCCATCGGTGGAAACTTGTAACTACATGAACAGCTGCCGGAGTTGTGTGGTGGCAGGCTGGTGATCGAGGGACGGCCTTTCCGAAGGAATTTGGCTCGGCGAGCGAGAGAGCGTGATATGGCTATGGCTGCAGCGGCTTGTTGTGGCCACAGGGCCTGCGCATCATTGGTGGCAGGGGTGGCAACAAATGGAAGCGTTTTGAGTAGAAAGGTGGAGAGTGTGTATTCTTGTTCTTCGTCTTCATCGGCCAGGTTGAAGAATGCCGCCGTGAAGCAATTACAGGTTGTGATGTGCAATTTGGGGACCAGTAACTCAAAATTAAAGAGTTTGTCAGAAAAAACGTTCGCTTTTGAGGCCCTGCCTGTCAGGTTTGTTGCACAGCAGACAAGGGGTAGAAACCTCTCGACAATCTACGCTGCTGCTGGTGCCGCACAACAAGCGGAAGTTGATGATGGGCGTGTTCGGGAAGCGACTGTTGAGGTGGTTGAAGACACAGGCAGTGCAGATAATCGCGTACCTGTCACTGTCATTACTGGTTTCTTAGGGTCTGGCAAGGTAATTGTTGATTCGCCTCCTTTATTTGGAGGAAATGACCTTTTTAAACTGCTTCGAAGTTGCAACTTAGATTTTATTTTTTTTGGTGGGTCTGATTTCCCTTCCATACGTATTTTCTTTTGTTGCTCTTTAGCTCATTGCTTCTGGATAATGCAAATTTACATTCTCAAAATCGCGAGTGAACCTTATTTCGCAATTCCAATATCGGCCTTTTAGTCTGGTTTCAACCAAACAATTTGTGATGTAGTAGTTAAGAAAGGAATGTGTCAGTGTATATACTACGTCGGAACCATTACCGAACGCAAAATTCGAGTCTGCGAATGCCTACTGAACGATATTCTAAGTGGGCGTTTTCTTGTTTGATCGTGCAGACAACTCTAGTGAATCATATTCTCACTGGTAAACATGGCAAGCGGATCGCTGTGGTAGAAAATGAGGTGAGACCACGTACTTACAATGTAAATTGCAGTCGATGGCAACCTTACTCGGCAACGTGCTCAGTATGGTCACAACGTTTATTTTATGCATATTTTTTCCTGAAATATTGATGCATCCGAAAACCATCGCTGTTGTGGCTGGTTCAATAATAACGTTCTTTCTGTCAATCTGGTTACAGTTCGGTGAGGTGGATATTGATGGTTCACTCGTAGCAGCCCAAAAGTCGGGAGCTGAAGATATAGTGATGCTAAATAATGGCTGTCTCTGCTGCACTGTTCGCGGGGATCTTGTGCGCATGCTTTCGGAGCTCGTAAGGACGAAGAAAGACAAGTTTGATCACATTCTTGTAGAAACAACCGGTATGTAAATGTATGTTTGATGTTTGAATATCTATTGTGATTATTTAGTGCAGCCTAATCCCCTGCGGTTGATCCTGTACTACTTAATTTATAGTGATTAAGTTTAAGCCTCACATGGCTGTTTTGGTGGCCATCAAAGTTTTTCAGCACAGTTTTGTGTAGTTTTATGTAGCTTGGAGACCACAGCTCTTCTTACGATTTGCGTGTCTGCGCAGCCAGTATCTGATCAGTTTATGTTCCATGTTGTCCAGGGCTTGCTAACCCGTTACCAATCATTCAGACATTTTTCTTGGAAGAACAACTCTCTGTGCAAGTAAGGTTGGACGGCGTGGTCACTCTGGTTGATGCCAAGCATGCTACGAGGCATATCGAGGAGGTCAAACCCGAAGGCGTAGTCAATGAAGCTGTGGAGCAAATTGCTTACGCAGACAGAATAATTCTTAACAAGGTGCATAGGACTGGGAACGTTTCAACTCTTATGCTTTTGTAAGAAGCTGCAGACAATGGGCATCCTCTCCTCTGAAGGATTCTTTCGATAGTTGCATTCCTATCTGTTAGTTTTCGATCTGCGAGCTGGATAATTAACATGTACAAACTCATTCTTCGTAGATTTGGTTTGAGCATCGCATGCCTTTCAACCTATTAGGTCGTTATTGAATGTGGCCACTGACGTCGCGCAGACAGATTTAGTTACGGAGCCAGATATCGAAGCCCTGATGCGACAAATAAAGGTACCATACATATGTACCTGGAAGTGATGAAATGCCTGAAGATGGCAGAAAATGTTGCTCATGATTGGTACTCTCATGTAATAATCAGTTCTAACTTGACGTGAATTTGTTGAACTTCAACCTGGCAGAGAATAAATGCTCTGGCAACTGTACAACGAGCAACATTTGGCTCTGTGGACATGGACTACGTAATTGGAGTTGGTGGTTACGAGCTGGAAAAGTAAGGACTTCACATCTGTCACCAGAGTTTTTCGCCTTAAAATTCAGTTGAAGAATCATTATCATTTAGTGATTTGAGGTGTTAAATGCTTCATGTTAAGTGATAATCCTGAAATCCGCACAGCTCTCAAGGATTAATTTTCTACAAAGTGTTTTCTTACTACTAGCACCGCTCAACCATAGCGCGGGGTATGTGGTCTGCAAGCAGTGACAGGCAATTACTCATGATGACAGTTTTCTCCATTAGCTTGACTGTGCTCTCATAACCAACACAACTCAAGAGAGTCCTTCAGAGATTAACAGGGGATGTGTTTTCTCAGTGTATGACTATGCGAACTTCAAGGTTTTAAGAGGAACTTGAAGGATGTAACCGAGCAATAACTGGAAGGTCAAAGACTGGGCTTATGTTTTTTTTCTTGTATTGCAGAAGTTTTTTGCGGTTTACCCATTAGCGAGTATCTCTTTATTCTCTTCCTGTCCTTTCAATTGCCGGACCTTTTATCGCGTTGGAATTTTGAATGGGGGGAATTATAGTCTTCGTGCGCGTGATTAAGGGCTCTCCGTAATTGCGTTTTACTTTGACTTTGCGATGTCATGACCAGTTCTGTTCCTTGTCTACTCGATCAATGACTCTGGCTGCATATGTGTCACCTAGTTGTCGTATGTCGTTTCATCTCTCGGTGTTTCTTTCGCATACTCTTTCTGGATAATGCGTTTTTTCTTTATAATGGGTGACAATTCTAATCGTTCTTATTCAGTTTTTCCGGACTTTCAGTTATTGATTGCTTCAGATTCAGATCCTGCAGACTGCCCCCAACCAGCTCTTTAAGTCACCAATATCTCTGAGTTTCCCAATACCACCAGAAAAGGGCGAGGATAGAAGGAATCTGGTGCTACTTTCTAGAGGTTGTGAAGTTAGTGGTGACATGATAGAATCAGTCTCCTATACTTTACCTTATGCTTCTAAGCGAAAGGTTCAATTACAGAACTTGTGAACAATGTGAGGCAGAAAGACCTTAATGCCCTCGGGCAACAGGATGATAGCAATTTAATTTGCCAATTGTTGCATTTCACCATCAACTTGACGAACTGGAAAATAGGTCTAACCGGATTAGTACGTGAGTGGACTTCATCTTTCGCGAATGCATCTTTTGTGGAGATATCTTTATCATTTGTGGAGGATTCTGTGTCGTATCCGCTCTCTGGTGGAATTATATTATATATTGATTCATTATGTATCATAATTTCCTGCGTTCACCCTATGTTCGTTAATTTCTAATATACTGCTCGATGGCTGAAGCAGCCGTGTTAACATGACCTTTACCTGGATGTTTCCCACCTGCAGAGTTGAAGAGGAAGTGAAACCGACCGCGAAAAGTGAGACTCATGATCACAGTCACCATGAACACGAACGTCACGATCACGGTAGACTTTATCCGCTTATTGTTGTGACATGACTTTGATTTGGTGCTGTGTCCAATTTATGCTTCAACGGTCGTTGTTTACGTAAAGCTCCAGGTGACATTGTCTACTTGGAATCTGATCCTCCGCCTGCCTTACCAAGAAGTGCTTTGGCTTGTTTTCGATACAGATCATCACGAACATCACCATGGAGAAGCCCACAATCATGGTCATGAGCACGGCCCTGACTGTGCCCCTGACTGTGGACATAACCACGCAGATGGTCATACTCACGACCATGTTCATGATCCTGGCGTTTCGTCCGTTAGCATCGTTTGTGGAGGCAATCTGGACATTGATAAGGTAAAACGTCCTGCTTCAATAACATGTTACTTACCCTTGTCAATCGTATAAAAAATTAATATTCTCATATCACGTTGGAGAACTTGTATTTAATAATACAAGTGATCAAATTTCCAACATATTATCTTGCAAACGAACGATTCGTAAGAAAATGTAACCTATGAATTGTGGTTTCACTGTACAAAGTTAATTAGTAACACCATTACCGCAATCTAGGGTAGCCAGTCGTGGAGCACCAACTTTATTTTAACAAAGAGGTTGTCCAGCATAGGACCCTAAAACTATCGATCGTCGAAGAAAAGTTGAAGCTATTCCTGAGTCGTAATCAAGCATTTGTATTTTGGTTCTAATTTTGAACGAAAAGGGAGAATTCATATTCGTGAGATTTCCAACCTTTGACATAGTCAGGAAATGTTCAACCTAGATATCAGTTTATGTTTGCTGATGATGTAGAGTATGAGACAGATTGCTCCGCCGTTTGTCGAAAAAGTTTGCTTTTGTTACGGTGTTCCGGTATCGTGTCTATCTAATGTTGGATTGTCTGCGAACCAGATCAACACCTGGTTAGAGGATCTTTTGGATCAAAACAGCGACAACATATACAGGATGAAGGGTGTTCTGTCAATTGAGGGATTTGATTCTCGTTTTGTTTTCCAGGTTCGTACGCAGACTTGAGTATTTTAAATCGCTGTCACTTACATGTCTCATTTTTTGAGTTTTTTCGACATCTGAATGTCAGGAATTTCTTTAACCTGAGCTTGAGTCCCGCATATGCAGAAGCTTTCGCTGTCGTTCATTGTGATACTGCGTTGTGACGTTCAAGTCGTCTGTGCTGATATAACTTTCTGTATTGGCAGGGTGTGCATGCTCTGTTCGAGGGCTCACCGGATAGGGCTTGGGGAACACATGAAGAAAGAACCAATAAAATTGTTTTCATAGGACGGGAGTTGGATGAAGATAGCCTAGAGAAGGGTTTCAAGGGATGTTTAGTCTAAAATATTGAGGCACTTTGTTCTATCTTCACGATATTAAGGGGTTTGCAGACCTCGAGATTTCCGTTGCCCACACTTTTCTTGCCATTTAAACGTGGAAATGTGGCGTATTGCAATCCCTACTATCGTAATCCCCTCACTTAGATAACGGTCAGTATATAAAGCTTTCGAAAATAAGCGAGAATTAAAGCTGAATTAAGAGAATTTTGTTCCACTCCTAGCCATGTGCGAAGTAAAAGTCAAAGAACGGTTGCCTTGCTTGAAGCCATTGGAATAGCGTCCCGTTGTAAATCGATTGTAGACACCATACTGCAGTAGTAGCCGTAGTTAACAGCGGAGTGGAAAGAAACCGTCCATGTTTTCACACGGTTCTCACGTAATTCCTGTAAGGTACAGCATGGGAACTAGTCTAAAAGGACAGCGTTCCTCCACGTGCTTCCTCCTCTTTTAAAGTCCGGATACATTCGGCAGTGATAGTGGAAAAAAGGAGCGAGCAAATTCGCGCAGGGCAGCTTATTCTAAACTTCGAAATCGTGCTGGAGGAGAGATCGAAGTACAGATGTAGCATCAGATCGGTGTGCACGTTTTACTGAGCGTCAGTGGAAATTCCTGTGACCGTGAACCATGTGCAGATTCTGATTAATACTTCATACTTTGTATCATTTTCGTTCTCCGATCCACCAAATCTTTTCCGTGATGCACCAAAGCGACGCGAGCTGCAACCAGAAAACGAAGGAAGGTTGTCTGATCATATCGAATATCAAAGAAGGTATCTCCACGTAAGGTGGGCACTGGGCGGTACATGGTGTAAACAGCAACTAAGCGGAAACTCCGTTGGAAGCCTTGGGACTTAGACCGCATCAACATCGACAAGGCTTAAGGAGCAAAAGTTCTAAAAGGCGAAAGGCGCTATAGTACTTAGTGCCAGTACTCAGGACTCTGAAACTTCCCCATTATTTGGAGTCTTGCACCCTCCATTTCGAGGCTTTCAACATACCCCGTCTTCCAACGACTTCCCAATCTCCTGAGCAGAAGTATCCAAGTACAAGTATCCAGGGGTATGGAAAGAGTTGAACTTTTTGTTCATCTAAGTTTGAGATTATAAAGAACTATGGACACGTACTTTCACAAGTCCGTGGGAGAGAGAACATACTATACTAAATGACATGGTAATCACGATATATTTATAATATAGTATCCATTGCTATGCATTGAGCACTACATGTGACAGTCGATTTGAGATACTCTTGTAATATGTATATAGTTGGACCATATAGTTAGTATATTTTAGGCGCACTAATACATGTTTCATATTGTGATGGCTATTGGGCCTAGCCACATCTTATCCATTTGGTTTCATCATTATAAGACTTATCATCGGTTTTCCCGTTATTTTTGCTATATTTAATTGGTTCCATTCAGATAAGAGGATATGCTGGTTCGTGCCCTCATTCCGTTCCATGCTCTTGCCCTACAATCAAAAGTAGAAGACACGAGTAGGTCTGTGTGTCGCACATGCCGACAACCCGCCAGCCCGTGCCCAGGTCAATCAATCCACAGTACTCTACGTACGCAAGGGACAAAGGGAAATTTCTCTTCCGTGCTGTAACGTCGTACATGCAGTATATGTACGGTATTGAAAATATATACCAGTACATTGACCGACGATCGAAGTACAGTACGGGCTTGGAGATGACGGAGGTTAAGACAAAGCACGCTCCTGATTTAGAGAAGGACAAGAAAACGAAGCTTCGTTGATTAGTGCTCGGTGCCAGCGCACCGGCGCCGAGTCGGACGTCCTCGCGGCTCCGGATCCTGCTTCGTAGCGCCGCGCTGCCCGTTGCGCCTGCAAATTCAATGTATTGGCTTTTAGTAGGCCACGGCGTTCAAGCGTCGCGCAGGCCGCGCAAGCGGAATCCTCATAGATTCACTCCATCTACCCCTGTGAACTCATTTTCCTACATCGTACCAATTTAATCAAGTTGCAAAATTACTCCAGGGCATGGAATTGGACTTGTTCAGCCTTTTTCATGTCATTGTTCTCCTTGCTGTACTTGGTTTGACAACCGTGTTGAGAATATCTCATCTTTAAAACTGTAGTCGCAGTGCTGGGCCACTTTCCACCATGGCTGGTCGAGCTCAAGAAAGCTTCCCTCATGATCTCACGAACGAACACATGATGCAGTCATTTCAACTGCACGCTCACCATAAAATTGGATTCCGGATCTGATGGCCTGGCCGACTGCGTTGTCCGCATTCTCTTATAGTGAACTTGGAGTCGCTCTCCTATCGAAAGCGTTCTCCTTTTTCAGTGACCTCTCGCTCGTCGACACGTGCGAGTGATACCAGTAATTTGTGCAAATTAATGTACGAGAGAACAAAATGAATTTGATGGGGGTACGAGGAGTAAATGTGTGGCGGATCCTGTTCAGTAAGTCTCTATGCTTTGGGCGGGCCACGCATACAGACTTAAGCAGAAGCCACATGCAAGGATAGACAAAGTTAAATAACAAAAGGATATGAAGACCCTGTCAAGCGGTACATTGATGATATATGTTTTATTCCATCTAAAATATAAATATTTGGATGCAATTAGCATTTAAATAAGCAAATTATTTTAATTAAAATAATAAAAAATTAGAGAAATCCCATTAAATAATACAAAAATGTAACCATGGTGCTAGCTCTAATAACATCACATTAGAAAATAAATATCATCTAACATGTTCATTCATGTATGAATTGCACCATTTTAATTATTGTTATAAAAAAACACAGAGTTTTTTTTATAACAATGAAAATATAATATCTAAAATAGATTATACAATATATTTAAAAAATAATACCCATGATAAGTTTTCAAACACTCTCACAAACATATCAAAATTGTTATTTATAATTCAATAAAATTAAACACAAAAGCTGTCGTCATTCCAATCTATTCACGAGTACATAGAATCACTCTCTTTGAAACAATGTCAGTGTAACGTATATAACGATCATCTACAGCAATAATTTGATATTCTCAAACCAAATGTAAACGTATCATAAACGAAATCCACTACAAAACATATTCCAGTCATTTTATGTAAAATATATATGCGCATGACAAACATTATATCCGTAATTACGTTAAAAATATAACTATATGATGATATATGAACAGTCAACTAACAATATAGACCTACGGTACATCACGCCCATAGGTGAAGAATGAAGATTTAATGGTTACAACTAACCATTAAATCGTCGTGGCCACGCCGGAATGGGACAACTTTTACTAGGGACCGATGAAAGAAGTAAATGAGTTGAAGCATTCACGCCCGAGGAATACGGCACAGATCCGTCCCATGATTCGCATCAGGTGATACAGACCTGTCGGATCTTTGCTCCTTCCGAGGAAGTGCACAAGCACTTACTCGGAAGGAGTGTTATACTGTATCCGCTGGAGCTGCAGGTTAGCACTGTGTTGGGTTTGCGGGCAGGCCAACGGTTGTTTTATATACGAAGACTGGCAAACGGTTACGGACTTCAATGCAGATTGGTTGATTGATTCATCCATCGACCGAGCGACCGAGCTAAGATGGCAAATTCTCGTTGCAGGCAGATTGTCGTGTCAGTGCTGGTTCTGGTATCATGCATGGTCCAGGAGATTGTGGCAGTGGAGTACGCCAGCCAGCGAGTGAACGACCTTGAGACGATCGTTCCTCCATATGTGGACTCCTATGGAGCTCCGAGTGCCCAAGTGAAGGTGTACTTCAAAACCAATAGCACGGTTGGAAAAGTGAAGTTGGGCAAGTTATACGACAGGAATCAGACCCAGGCTGCGCCCCACGTCGTTTTTAAGGGTGACGCCATTCAAAAGCATGATTATTACACTCTTCTGACCGTGGACCCTGACGCCAGAAGTCCCACAAATTTCACCGTCAGGAATGTCCTGCATTGGATGGTGACCAACATTCCTGGCCATATTAAGAGCAGTCAAGGTAATTCCCTGCGGAAGCATACATTTTCCTCGGAATGATCGAAGTGATGAATGAGGTGTAATGACTGTCGTTTCGTTTCGTTTCTTGTAGATTGGATGATCTAGAAGCGACAACGCTTGGTATGAAGACCATTCTCCCTCTCTATGCGTAGAAGTCATGTTGATCCCCCCCGATTGCCTTTCAACACCTTCAGCATATTATTATTGTACTTCTAACTCGTTCCCGACGTAAGGTTTTCAGACTTCTAACCACGAGTTCATTCTCTCAGAAATTACGGACGTTGGTGACGTGGTCCAACCCTTCCGTGGTCCTGCACCTCCGATCGGCACCCATCGATACATTTTCCTGCTCTTCAGCCAGGTCAGTGTTTTAATATTTGCCCCGATTTTCTGGATGCCACAATCACTGCGAGTCAGGGAATGTGGTTTAGTGGGACTGAGTAGTGGCACATTCATTTGTTGGAACGATATTTTCAGCTCCCTCATTGTTAGGGTTCTGTATCGCATGAATCAAAAAACATATCCTGACAGTAATAAGATGCCAAAAGTTGCTGGAGGAGACGTGACAAGAAAGTGATAACGTGAGGACTTTTTACCAGTGTGAAGTTTACATGTCAACTACTATGAATTCAGAATCCTAAGATCCTCATCGATGTCCACAATGAGCGAACGGGGCAGGCAGGACCCACCAACAGCAGCCTCTCACATTGCCCCGTAGTTTACTCTTCATTTCGCAACAGCTCTTCACCACTTAGATTTCTAACAGTTGGAGAAGCCCTCGGTCGGATTGAAACGCTACCTTGCGATATTGTCAATCGAAGAATCAGATTCGAGAGAAAGGCGGCGAAGAGGAAGAGCAATTTTGACTGTAGTAACCCTTAATTTGGAGGTGTGACCTTCTCAGTCCTTTCATCTCGCGGCAAGGAAGAATGACATCGACTGTTCTTACCCATCTCTGCATCTTTTTGATGGGTTGAATTTTTTCATTATAGCCCTCTGTCGATCTTATTTTTCAATATTCTTCTATGGATCAGCAGTCTCACCCCATCCTGGAATCTCCTCAGGGATCGGAGACCAGGCCGAACTGTGGGGTCACTCGAAATTGACTCTCCTGGTCGAAGCAGTCATCGTTCGGACTCCTGCTTCCCTCATTAGAGTCAAAGACGAGCGACCAGTCTGTTTAAAGAATAACCAGATTCACCTACATTGATATTGAGAAGCAAATTTCATTCTGTTTTTGCCTTGGCAATCCGGGTCCAAGAAAGTCTCTGTGCCCATGACATTTCGAATTAGTTTTGAAAGAAAACTAGATCTACTAATCTGTAGACTGTTTCTGTGAAGTTCCGTTGTTTTGCACGAGCATGAACCTTTGTTCGAATCAGAAGGTGCGGCTAGGTTCTACGTGGTTTATACCGCTCTTGAAATCAAAAGCTTCATTCTCGCCGTGGAAATCACACTTCAACACGGTCGTCATCAGGAAGGATCAGGAGAACAGAAGGATGTGGTATGAGGATGAGCTTCGCCAGCTTGCCCTTGAATCCGAAAATGGCCAAGGAGTCAGCGTTTGCATGTGTGTCTGAAGTATCTGCCAAAAGGGTCGTTGTGGTCGTAGAAAATCTGATGTGAGGTGGTATTTGTGCATGAGCAGGGCCACAAGAAGATTGACGTTCCGGAGCAACCGCGCACATTGTTCAGCGTACGCAACTTCACCGACACCTACCAGCTAGGTTGGCCCTTGGGCGGGACTCTCTTCCGCGCTTCATTCGACGACCAGTAATACTTCCGACACCTTCTGTTTGCCGGCAAGAAATAAATCAAGCAACATTTGTCTTGTTGCATGTCAAGCTAGGTCTGTCCTGGCTCCTTGTAAACTTTTTAAAGAATAATGCCATAAAAGTGGGGTGAATTGAGGATGAATCCCACTTTTTCAATAGTGTTTCTTGTCAAATTTTGCAAATATGGCTCCTCTAGTGGATTCACGTTTCTTTTTATAAGACATGGTCACTTGCGGACTCTCTATCCAATGGAAGATGTCATTATCCAGAATAATTTGAGGTTAAAACAATGAGGTGCTCGAGACGAAATTTAGTTGGCTCTAAAAAATGAATAATGCAAAGATGGATTATGGTATATGGAGTATCACTCTCATTGTTCTATGTGAACAAACAAACCGTACCTGTGTATCCCGAAGAAATAGCAGTTTAGCAGTTACTTGAGCGGAAAATAGCAGTTATTCGTTTAACTTGTTTCACTCCATGTTTATTTTAATGAATGGATTTCATGGTACAGTATGTAAGCAGGTATGTTTCTATCCAACACGTCATAACTAAATCAAAACCAAATACACTTATTATAGTGAGAACATGAAATTGAGTTCAAATCTGTCATGAATATTTATATTTTCAATTGAAACAAAAGTTTGTGTACTTATTATTTAATTGTCCAAATGATGCATCTTTTGTAGCGAATGTTTAATATTACCACAAGCACTTTTTGCATTACTTTTGGATTGTGATTACATGATTTAATTAATTTGGATAATGATGACACACATTAATTAGAAATTGAGAATACTTATGGTTGCAAAATAATTACAAAAAGTTATATAAAACTTATTATAAATTTAGTATTTGTATTAATGGTCCATTTTTTTGGAAATTTCAAATACGATAAATTTATTTGAAATTTAATTTTTTAAAAATAATTTGAAAAAAATGTAACTTAAAGAAAAGTTTTAAAAAATTTGAATTTTTTTTAATTGTTTAAAGATTTACAAAATGTTTAACAGTCATCATTTGCAATGATGAATATTGTGATTTTTGGCAGTATAATATGGGTATGAATATAATTTGTCACAATTTATATAAAGAATTTCAATTCAATGTCATGATTTAAAAATTCATATTCATTAATGTTATAATCTTTAAATATGTATGAAACATCAAAATTTATATTAAATTAGTGTAAATATTTTTTTCATATCCTAATTCTTAGTATAACTAGATTTATATATATATATATATATATATTAATTATATGAACATATCTTCTAAGTACTCATGTTGTGGTAAAGAATGATCATTTAGCTATTGAAAAATCTTCATAATTGTCATTTAAGTTGCAATTAAACAAATAAACCTCATGTTAATTGCATCCATTTGATAATTAATTTTTTTTTAAAATCATTTTTTTTTTTACTCATCACCTTTGATTGAGACAACTCAAATTATTGCACTTCCATACTTGATAATTGATTTTAGATCTCAAAACATCTTAGAATAACTTCCATAACAATTGCTTTCACACAAGTCAATAAACAAATTCTAGTGTACAAGAGTTGTTGTAACTTTCAACACTTGTACTTCAAATGAATCCAAATTTCAAAAAAAATGAAGTGATAAAATCCAAGCTGCAATTGAAATTTGTCAAAAAAAAATTATATCCAAAATGATGATGATGTAATCATGCAATTCAAGATTTAAACAAAATCTTAAAGCTATCATGTAATAAAAAAATTTCATCATATTGAATTTAAATTTGATTTTTAACATAACTTTTGATTTGATATGCATTATGCCTAACTCATATAAATACTTAAAATATATTTTTTTCCTTTCAAAACACTCATATGTACATGTATGATATATATTCATTCTCTACACTATAAATCGTTATAATAATAAAAGTTTTTTTTAAATCATCCAATGATTATATTTTTCCTGTAGCTTTTATTTTGTGAAATATAACCATATTTGTGAATTTGTAAATATTTTTAAAAGATTTTAAACTCATAAAAATCTAAAAGCAGTTGTTCAAAGTGTCATCATAGTCAATAAAATATACATATGTTATATTGTTCATAATGTAACAAAGTAGCTTTCTTTATCTAGGAGTTTTAATAATTTTAATTAGTCATATAAAAAAATCACAACGTATATTTTGTGACATAACTTGTTGTTGTGATGTGACACAACATAAAATCAAAATAACTAAGAATTACAAACCAAACCAATAAGTTTATCACTTGAAAGTAAAATTTTTCATCAAAGTTCATAATTATTAATTTCTTGTTATTTGTTTTTTATTCTATGAATGATGTATATAAAAATTCATGTGTTGAAAATCATTAACTTCTGAAAATTTAAATGCATAAATTATCCACTAAATCAAAATATAAAAGACAACAAAATGATGGGGAGGTTAATAAATAAACATTCAACATACAATTATCACCATATTGATATGTCAGTCCAAATTGATTGTGATAGGATGTCACATGTATGTTGATCATAAATAGACTAAACATTTCTTATATGAAAATTCAACTTGTACTTAGAGTTTATTTATATCTCACATTTTGTTCATAAAAGATTTTTTCGCAAGAAAATAATTCAAAATTTCTTTCCATTTGATACATGATTAAAAAATCAAGATAATATTACCTAGATCTTTATCAATATCTCCAATGTACAACACATCCAATCAGACCTAAGTCCTAAAATGAACCACCAAAATATTTAATCCAAAAGTTTTAACTTAAGACTCGTAAGATCATAAATGTTGTCATTCTCTTATCACAACATAACATAACATCTATACCAGTTAAATCATGTGCATCCTTCTATATAGATCATGAAGCTAAACAAGATATGATCAATGTTATCATGATCTGCTTTAACATCTTAATCTACTTAAACAATTTGAATTCTCATATGAATGAGAGGTCAAATTTCAAAAATATCAAGCTATTTTCAAATTTTATCATACTCTTGGTGTGGATACATTGAACTTCACTTCATCCAAATCCCACAAAAAATAAATAATATTACCAGAAGATTGATCAACAAATGAAATCCAAACCACCTTTTTAAGAATTTTGTATGATGATATGTTGATAATGTAAACAATATGTATACACCAACTACCAATAATTCTCCTTAGTCTCCTTTGAGCTCAATCAATCTAATCTTGTTCTTCATGTGTGTATCTTGAAATCTTTTCACAGTAAACCATATATCTTTTCTTCTCCTCTAATCTATCGAATCCGTAATTTTGATCTCATCCTCCTTCAATAAAATGCAAAAGTTTAGAAAATTTTTTCTACTCAAATTATATTCAAGAGTAAAAAAACTTCATGTAGAATATGCTACTTTATTGACATGTTCATTCATGTAGCTGATTTTTGAGTAGTGGATTGTATCATTCCACATTTAAAATTCTTCACACAAGAGAAGAATTTTAAATGTGAGAAGCATTTTACACGTGTAGAGAGGTAACGTGGATAACTTATGATATAAACTCTCCCACCTTTGACATGGGTGAAATTCACCCCATAACTTTTTCACACATGACATTCTTTTTCCAAGTGAAAATTTGTTTTCACATTATTAGAGAGGGTGTGGATAGCTGTTGCATCTGCTTCACACAATATTGATTTGACTGTAGAACGGAATTGTACGTTGAGGCTATGGTGAGTTCTAGAATTTAGAGTTTTTTCAGTAAAGATTTTCTCTCTTTATTTTGGATTCTAGCAATGGATCAGTAGTGTTTTGGGGGACGGCATAGCTAACTGTCTGTTTAAGATGCAGCCTATGACAAGTTAGAAACGCATTGTCTTCACTCCAATATTAATTTTTCCCACGCACAGCACATTTATCGTTTACTTCTAAATGGACTCATGCGAAAAACAAATTCCATATCGAAAGAATTTCAAAATTAGGTCCGCAATAAAATTGCGTGGGCAGCAGCTTGTCCTCCGGGGGTAAACTTCCGGGATACAATCGGCACCGAACTCGTGACGTGTCGAATGCAGACGCGGGCTGTCCGAGTTGTAAAGCACGGAAGCAGAGGCAGCGCTTGTTTGTTCGAGGGCAGGGAAGTGCGAGCTTGCTTGATTCCGAGAGGAGGTGTAATCGATCGATCGACTGACCGGATTGGATTGGGGCAATTGGCTCCAGGTCGAGAGTTCCGACAGAGAATGCGGAGTGGAGGATTGAGGAGTGCAACCCAGTGGATCCGAAAGGCGGTGGGAAACATGAAGGCCGTGGTGATTACGCAGCCTGGAGGTCCCGACGTTCTGCAGCTGAAAGATGTGGAAGAGCCGAGTTTTGGGGCGAGCGAAGTTTTGATCAAAGTGTCGGCGACTGCTGTGAATCGAGCGGACACTTTGCAGAGGCAAGGGAAGTATCCGCCGCCCGCAGGTGCCTCGTTATATCCGGGCTTGGAGTGTTCTGGCATCATTGAGGCTGTAGGTGAACGCGTCCAGAAGTGGAAGGTTGGAGATGAGGTATGCCCTGCTCTCACTGCGGTTAACTCCTTGTCTCTGGGTGGAGGTTCCTTCTGTGTGTTGTTTAGCGATTGCATGTGCGTTTGGCAACGAAAATTTTCCGAACCACTCTATTTCTGAGTTTGGATCGGTCGTGTGAAAGCTCTGTGCTTATTTTGAGTACGGTCTAGGGCAGGTCTGTGCGTTACTCGCAGGCGGAGGATATGCAGAGAAGATCAATGTTCCCGAGGGCCAGGTTCTGCCAATACCGAAAGGAGTTTCACTCATAGATGCTGCAGCTCTACCTGAGGTCTCTTGCACCGTTTGGTCTACTGTTTTCATGACTTCCAAGCTTACTGCCGGTGAGAGTTTCTTGGTAGGTCTTTCTTTCCCCTTGCCATCAACTCGCCTTTAAGTTTTTCTTGTTCTATGGAGGTGTAAGGAGTTCAATAACCACGAGTGCCAGACAGCCCAGTTGTAAGGCTGGACATAGTCAACTTGGCGTACTAAAAAACCTTACATTCTATCTACAAAATCGATTCAGCTAATTCAGGCTGTAATCAATGTATTTGGTGTTTTTAGACGAAAAGGAGAAGAGGTACTGTGATCAGATTTCAACAAAGGTTGCCCGATAATCGGACTGGTTCAAATGCACGAGCGAAATAGAAGGGTAGTATGCCAGGATCGTCATGAGCTGTTGAATCGGTGTACTATTTTGTAGCTGCTGTATCTCACATAATTTTCCGAAAGTTGTGCCTAACATTGAAACAATGCAGGTACACGGAGGCTCGAGCGGTATAGGAACTTTTGCAATTCAGATAGCCAAAGCAAAAGGAGCCAAAGTATTCTGCACCGTGGGTAGGTCAAAAACGTGTGAAAAAGAGCTCACAGCTTTTAATGAAATTCCACTCTTTGGTCCAACTTTGTCTACCACATTTATTCACGGATTTAATTATTCACTTGATTATCGTGAAAACGTCCACGTCGTAATCAGTGTTGAAGGTGACGTTCTTTGTGCCGCACCAATGATCATTTAGAATTTGAACTTACCAATCTAAAAATTCTGGTCTTGGACGTGTGTACTCAGCTCTTTGATCTTGGCAGTTCAGTCAAATAGTGTTCCTCACTATCTCTCGCAGTCAGGAGACGATGAGGTCTAGACAGAAGAAGGCACAGTCCTTGTTACATGTCATTCTGAGATTCTTGGACGAGATTTCCTGCAGCCCTTGCTGTTCTTTCTTTCTCTGTAGGAAGAAGATTAGCCTTTCTTTACTCTGAATTGTATTATAGTTAATTTTTTTTGTTTGTTTGAGAAATTGTGTTGCTCTACTTTCACAAATACCCACAACATTTGACTCAGATACTCGTATCTGGATTGTTCACGTGCACATACCCAGTTGCGGTTCAGCCTTTGAAACTGCCCAACTTTATATGCGTTGCGAACTACTGGGCTCTTCCAAAGACGAAGCTTTGTCTCGATGAAAGTACCATGCTTCTTGGATTTGGAATCTGGTCATGCTAGATTGAAAATATTTTCCAGAACTTTCGGGTCATGACCAAAGCAGTTATGGTTAGAATATTTTCATTTTGCAAGTAGAATTTTCGACTCCCTCTGACATCCAAAACAAATGTGTTTCTGTGACCGAGCAGGAAACCAGGAGAAAGCAGACTGTTGCAGAAAGCTAGGTGCAGATGTTGTCATCAACTACAAAGAGCAAGATTTTGTCCAAGTCGTTAAGGAGGAAACCGGAAGCAAAGGTAAACTCTCTACCTTTACTTCTGCATTTGCTGCGCATCTGCATTCACAGATGAGATTTTTCTGGATGTTCGAGCAAATGTACAAATGAGACGTAATGATGGCCTCTGATGGTCGGCAACTTTCGTTTGTGACAAGTAATACGTTAAATAGGGTCTTAACGCTTCCTGAACAAACCTTTCTTCATGAATAGAGCCTCAGAATTTGTTCCCTTCTTGGTGCTACAGGTGTTAATGTTATACTCGATCATATTGGAGCATCTTACTTTCAGAAGAATGTAGATGCACTGTCTGTGGATGGGAGGCTTTTTATTATTGGATTCATGGGAGGCGCAGCCGGGCAAATAAACTTGGCTCCCGTGATGCTTAAGCGACTAACTGTACAAGGTATTGTCGTCGTTATCACATCTTGAATCTTTGATACATTAGCTTCAAGTAGTTTCTCATGATTTTTGGCCTTCATTTGTTGGAGTGTTTCATCATCGACCCGGTAAAAGTATCTGCTCCACATCTTTGCACCTTATTATCTCTCGACTGTTGCATTACATCAGCTAGACGGAGATATTTTTGTGTATGTCTCACCCATATGTTATTTCCGTGTCTGTCCATTGGATGACGAGCAGGTGCAGGATTGCGCAGTAGATCCTTAGAGCAGAAAAGTGAAATAGTTGCAGAAGTGCTGAAGCATGTATGGCCTGAGGTAGAAGCCGGAAAGGTGAAGCCCGTCGTACACTCCTCGTTTCCACTGGACAGTGCGTGCAAAGGGCATGAACTTCTGGAATCTAGCGCTCATGTTGGAAAGATCATTTTGACTGCTTAGGCTGTTATTTCTTTCCTAGCTATTGTAGCATAGATTGTAGACAGTTTGTGGTGACAAAATCTTTCTCGGAGTCTATAAATGAAACTCTCTACATGTACATATATTCACTATTTGACATATCGAGGTGTGTTATTCCCTTCTTTTTCTCTCTTGGAGCTTTACTACTTAAAGTATCACAACCTCGCCACAATGGTGTTTGAAATATATTACATGATTGGGCAAGGCTTGCCTTTCATGCGGGACAGAAAGAGCGAAACAAACAAAGTTGCGTGAGCAAAAATGAAACGTCTGCGACTGATACTGGATTATTGAGGTCGGTCTCGCGAGGGAACTGAGAGAGTAGAGAATGAAAATCCGGAAACAGGACAGCTAATTCAAGGATTTCAATAATTTCGAATGTGGCCACAGCTTGAAGACTTTTCAGCAAATTGAAATTGTCATGTGCTGAAATGTTCTGCTGTGCTTATGTTTGAGTAGAGAGCAATCTTCGGAACGTGCAGATATTTCTTCCGATGGTTTTCCACATTATGATCTTGTACCTGGCGCTACGAATTAGTTTCTCTCCGTTTGCCCTCGAGCCTACGTGACTCACGAGGAGATAACATTTCAAATGTGACTTTCCTCCCCTGTAGCATCGCACAGCGAGCATCGTCGTTAGTCTTTGAGGACACATTTCATTGAGAAAGAAGATTTGCCCCTTGTGTGCAAATTTTCTTTCTCAAGGTACTCTCGAAACTGATTCCCGACACTCAGCGCTGAAGAAGCAGGAATGTGGCTTGAGGAGTTCTTCCTCTCGCCGTTTGCACGAAAGAGTTTCTGTTTCGTAGAAACCAGTTCAGAGATGGCATTGAGCGGAGTTATCGGATTTTGCTGGCGTTATGGGCAGGAAACGTCTTGACCTCCGTGTACCGCGAACCTCAAATGTTGAAAATTGCATGTAGCAGATCCACCACTGGATTGCAGTGTGGATCTTACACTGAATGTCCGGCACGAATGTTCAGTGCCTACCATGCGCGAAGAGATTATAGCAGTTTGCCGGAAATATTTCCTATCCTGGTACTGCTAGTTCCAGATGCTATAGTTTCTCTGTCTTAGCATCATTTCCTGGTTCAGAATTACTCTGAGCACGCAGCAATTGCACTCCATATGGGGAGACTTCTCAAAACAGTCAGATGACCTTCCTCACAAGTGGCAGATTTTTCCGACGATGACGAAGAGCGAGTAGAGCATGAGATTTGAAGGAGTATTACGCGCGATCGACGGTCGAACTACTTTGCAATGCGCATGAATGAGATTCTCACAGTGTCCGCTATCTTGGACATTCGAGTCTCGGCTTCCAGGATAATCTGCTACCCCGACACTACACAATCAGATTCCAGCGCTGGCAAACTTTGGGTGGGTTAGTCGGGTTGAGTTCAGGGTGGGATCCGACTTGCCAGCCCAAAAGTTTGCGAAGTAGAGGAAGAGTTCTGTTAATTGCCGAATGTGATGAGTTTTACATTCGTCTTTCAAAATTCGTATTCTCTAAATTGAGGTTTTGGACGACCTGTGGTAGCAATGCCGACAGTCCCGATTTGAGTTGGCACTGAGACTGATGAGGTAATATTCATATGGTCTGAAACGTCGAGTACAGAAATTTGAGTGCTTCGTGAGACGAAGAAGAATGATCTCAGATCTGAGATCAAGAATTATGAGAAAGCTATGCTGATTGCGGGAGATTAAGGATCTTTCCTTTCGGTGCAAATTAGAAGAGAAAACTTGGGGAAAAGGGAAAGATGTTCGAAGGTTCTTGGCCAGTTTGTCTCCGTGTGGACTATTTCCGACACTGCTGTTATGAATTCAGCTCCAGGTGGGTGGCGGGAACATAAGCGACATGAAATCAGTGTACGTGAACCGCTTTTTGCAAAGAGTAGCGTGCGGCACGAGAACCGGATTGGGTGTTCTCATCGTTGGGCTACTTCTGCAATTTGTGAAGGGTTTGAAAGATTTAGTAATCTTTTCGACCTTCGCACCAGTGATGACAATTTGTATATGCGACACAACAGTTGGGAAGGCTTTGCGGAACTCCATAACTGTTGCCGTTATTTCAGTTTTTAACATCGGCACGAGCATCGTGGTGTATCGATTTCTGAAACCTCCCATGCACCTTGGTGTGTCTATTGTATGCATTGGCCTTTTCAGCTTCATAGTTTCTTATCCAAGCAGCGTGCATTTGCTGTCTAGAAAAATCGGGCTTGCTCAGGTTGGTGTGCTGTATGTGTATGCACACGTCGTTCCGACCATGGATGTCATCATGGTCCCGCTCAAGTTGCTCTTTTCGACCACTCTTGGATCGTTTGCTGGAGTCGTGGCAATCATCCTCCCCTATCCTCGATTCGGTGTTTGGGAGGTAACACTCACTGACCTGCAGCAGAGATTGATCTTGAGAATGTGATCTGAGGAAAATCCGCTTCAATCGTGGTCTAGACTTCTTGAGATCGGGGTTTGTTGTCCGAAATATGAATCCCAATCGCGCTGATCACTTTGCTTGACTGAAGGTGCTCCGAGGTGCTGAATCTACAGCGCACAGTACATCAGAATTGATGAAGGCAGCCGTCAGGGCATTTGCTGCACCTGATGAAGGCAGTTTCTCGGCCATCAGGCTTCATGCTAAGATGTTGAGGACAGCAGCTTTGGAGTCACTAGCAGAACTCAAGGAAAAGCAGGTACTTTTCGTTCTTCGGAAATATGGTGCACGACGGATGTTGCATCTGACATGTTGAGCGTGACCCTTCTCTTCTCCTGTTTCCAGAGGTTGCTGTCATGGATCTCTAGGCAGCTCATAGGAGACAGTAACCGAAGCCCTGTCTGTCACCATCCTCTAGAACCTTGTAGCTGTTTCCCCGCCTGATGATAGAGCATCCATTACCAAGTGAAGTCTTTTCGATCTTCTGGTTAGATGCAGTGATGCGTAATTCCGTCGAGTGTTTGCTTATCCTAGGACGACTGCTCGGTCTGCTCTTGAGCTGGTTTGGGTTTTTCGATTCAGCTGTCCAGCTCAACTGCCTGTTGCAAATGATGGAACGTAGAATGTCGGTGTCGAGTCCTGATGCAAAAAGAGTGCGAAGGTCAACCTTTGTTACATGAGGATCTGTGACTAAAGGATGTGTATTCGTGCATGAATCGCATTCATGACAGGCAGAGATATGGTGGGAGTTGAAGGCCAGTTGTTCCAAACGATCCCGTTTCACAAATATGACAAGAGGGTTGAGTGGTCTGAATCAACATCTTACAGGGATGGAAGTGGCTTTACAGTCCGGCTACACGCTACAATGTCCAGAAGTGATGCGGAAAACGCTGGAGCAGCCCCTGCTGAAAGTTGCAGATTATTGCGGTCGTCTCCTGGAGGTGGCGACCAAGACCTTAACATCGTGCACCGTGTGCAGTTGCGCATACAACTTATTGGCAGAAGAACGCCAGTTATTAATAGACGAAGGGAAGTTGGCACTGAGGTTGTTTGATCTCGCACTCTTGGAAGCCCGCAAGAGTGCGTACTACTCGACTCCAACGATTGATGGGTCTATCGAAAGTGAAAGCGTTGTGCATGCCTCCGGTTCTCCCAATGCTGAAGTTCATATTTTGAAGCAGGTGCCTGACATGGTGGCACCTGTGCATCGTAGATTCATGGCGAGATTGACGGCAAACTTTTTTATGTTCAGCTTGAGATTGTACTTTGTGGAAGCAATGCTTCTGGTGGACGCCGATTTCAGAATACACACCAGTATGCACGAGATCGCAGGAGCGCGCTTGATTAATTGGATACCGAAACGCCTGTCCAAGTTCCAAGTACTGCCTTCGAATCCGATTTTTGAAACAACGTTCGGAGATCGGATCAAGTCTTCGATCGACTTGTCCACGATAGAAGAAGTGGGCTCGCCTCCGTCAAGTGCCACTGCTACTGGTACCCGTCCAGAAGAAGCGGCAGGAGCAACAGAAGCAGCAGCAGTTGCTCCTGGAGAGTCTTCGGATTCCAGCCCTCAACTGTCAGATACGCAGTGCAGTCATTGCAAATCCAGTCTCCTTGCTTCATCTCAAAGCCCGGCACCAGACATTCGGACGCGCTTATGGACCGTGATGAAGCCCAACAAAGCTCAAGTTGTGAAATCTGCAAAAGTCTCCATCATAATGATGCTGGCGACTGTTTTCGGAGTTCATGCTCTTCCGAACGATATTCATGCATGCTGGGCACCTATCACCGTTAGTTTCATCATCGGCAACCTACAGGGCGGAGCATTTCGGCTAGCGAGTCTGCGCATTCAAGGCACTGCAGTGGGATCAATCTTCGGATATCTGGTCGTGAGCGAGCTGTACAACCATAAGTATATCTTGCCGTTGATTCTGGCTGGGTGGGTCTCATTCTCGGACTACATTCGCTATAGTAAAACTCATGGATATTCAGGACTGGTTTCAGCCCTGACGGCAGCGATCCTGATGGTGGGTGATTTTGATGGCCAAAACATCAAAGCATTTGCCATGGATCGAATCGCTATGACGTTTATCGGTGTTGCGTGTTTCGTTTTGGTTGAGACGCTTTTGCTCCCCGAGAGGGCAGTCGTTCTTGTGAGGGAAGAGCTGCTGCAAAGTCTGAAACGGCTCAGGGACTGCGTGGCGGCCATTGTTGCAGTTTACACGAGCCATGGGTGCTTGAAGTGTCGTACTTCTGCAGTGAAGGACATGCAGAAGCTCGAGCAGCAGATCACGGCTGGTTTGATTGCACAGACTTCCCTGAATAACGAAGCAGTGTTGGAGCCCGATCTGTGGTTTGTGCCACATCCCGGGGAAGTGTATACTCGAGTAATCTCCATCCAGAAACGGATGCTGGACCTTCTTTTCTTCATGGTATGCTCCTTGCAAGCCTCGACGGAGGATTGGTCAGACGAGCATATGCAGAAGCTCCTGAAGCCGCTCAGATCTTCCTTGACTGCTCTGGAAGACGAGGTCCTGTCGACAGTTGACTCTCTCCAGAAGCTGCTCGAGAAAACCAACGAGTCGTGGAATTGGCTTCCGAATCCCAAAACTCTTCTGTCCGCCTTCCGAGGCGAAGTCCCTTGTGCTGGCGATGTGGAGAGGCAGAGGCCCGGCCTGGCTGCTCCTCGAGTACGGCGGCGCTTGGGCTCGGTGGCCGAGGTGTTTCAACCGTCTCGAAGAGCTTCTCGTGCTCTCCTGGCCCTCGGGCACCGAAGGCGTTCCATCGGTGGTACTCCCATCAGGCTCAAGACCACCATGGACCGCTTCGAGCAGACATTTGAGAGCGTGCTTGACGAACTCATGGCAGCTCATACCAAGACAGTCGAATCAGGCGGAGGTGACGCGAACGTTGTGAGCAATTCAGTGATGCTGTCCATCAGCTCACTCAGTTTTTGTCTCTACTCCCTCTTGAAAGAAACTGTTGACCTCGAGAAAGCTGTCTGGGAATTGCTGCAAGCCGAGAATCCTTTGAGCATTCTGGATTTCTGGGAGGAGTTTGGTCCTGCGTCTCCACAGTATCGTCAACAGCCAGAGGAAGATCCGCTGCCGCCACAGAGAAAAAATTCATGGTCTTAAGTTAGCTGAGCTCACGCTGATTGATGTCTCTTCGCCCTGTGTTATCGTTCCGGCACTGTCAATAGATCCAGCACATCCGCCGTTTGACAAGGCACATCTCTCAAACATGGTCAAGAAGCTCATCTGAAGTTGTGTGTCTGAGGAAGACGAGCCGATCTGAGCATGTTTCCGAGAAACAAATTAGCCTTGGCCGTGATGTAAAAGATGATTCACGTAAAAGAGGTGATCCCATTCTCGGATTGACGTGCTGGTTTGGAGGAGACATAACTATGTATATTGCGCCTAGTTTTCCGGTTATCGTTCAGCCAGTGCGAAGAGATGAACATCTGGACGAGAGCCGTGCGTGGGAGGGTTACAAATACAACGGAGTTACAAATTCACTGTAAATTCGTGCCAAGTGATACCCAGACGCGTTATGCGTATCTACTTGCGCCCGAAGGGAATTGTGGACAGCTTAGAGTAGGACCGGATTGATCGGATTGATGGCGTCAATCCGGTCCTACTCTCGGTCAAGGATCAGGATCAAGCTGGAAGTTGGGGAGAAAATTATCAAGCAATATGAGGATTAGAATGTGCAGTTGCAACCAAATTCAAGTTGCAAGAGATCTTTCTTCGGCATGCTCTGCCAGTACAGTTCAAGCTCGAACAGAGAAACCACGGATTCTCTCTGAAGACTCTCCCCATGCTTTCAAATGCATTTTCACTGCCGTACAGGCCAGTTCGTTGCAGTAAAAAGTAACCAGACATGAAATTTGGAGTGAACATTGGTTCGAAAGATTCTTCTTGGCCGGGAGAAAACCATTTCCTCTCGACATTAGTGCTCCAGAAGAGGGATCAATGAAGTGAAAGGGGAAGCTTTAGGAGAAATTTCATTATACACCCATCTGGGGACACCTGCAGCTATACATGACAAAACTGAAAAATGGTAAACTTGGCTACCGACATTGAGCTCACCTACTACTTCAGACCTTTAAAGTCATGACATGCTCTCCTGTGCACAGCCCACTCATGCCTTCTCCAAAATAATGTTGAGCTGAATCTAATTTACTAACTACTTGGTGACACTCACTTAGCAATTACATTGATTTTCACTGGAGCTATAACTTCAGGGTGAAGCTTCACCTCCACAGTATACTGCCCTACTTCCCGAATTTCAGGCACGGTAACAACTCTTTTATCGACATCCCTGCGCACAAAAAGGAAGGCCCAATGTCAGAGCTGGACTTGGGTAGGACAAGCCTCCTGGCATCAGACATCAGAAAATCCTCAGACACAAGCTTCAAAATCAAGCAACAGAAGTCGTCCATCAGTAAAGACTAGAGACTTCGGCCAAACAACGAACATTTCGCAAACCATGATCCACAGCTCGAAGACTCTTGAGCCTAGAGATCACCGACCTGCCAGTCTGCGCCCTAATAATGTCCACCACGTCTTGGGCTGTAACTCTGCACGGGCAAGTTTCACGACGATGCATTAGGCTAACCTCTCCATCTAAGAGCGAACCAAGCCTTGCAGCCTCCAAAGCGTACCCACAAATTTTGGAGACACGGACATGGACCTCGACTGCACGACTGTAAGCTCAGCAGCTCGATAAACGCTTGCGATGAACGAGGGATATGACCATTGATGATCGACAGGCACAGAACTTACGAGCCAAAAATTTGCTTCCCTTGACCACCTCTACGTCTGACGTTGAAGAAACCAACGGCCTGGAATTGCCTGGCAATGTTCTCGGCCTCCTCCTTAATCTGTGACGAAAAACCGAGAGAGTTTAACTCGCGCATCTCCTCACTACAAGTCAGAGTTTCTATTAACGCAAATTATAAATAAATTCACTATGCGATGTAACATCACACGGTCAACCAAAAGCTACAACTGGGCCGAAGTTTTACCTTTCTCTTCTCGGCTGCTACTCTTTCGGCTTCCAACTTGATAGATCTGAGTTATGAAAAAACAAATGTTAGGTAATGTCGTGGAAAAAGTTTACCCACTAAGAATCTGCCGAGAATCACAGCTCACTCCCATACTTTTTATCTGAGTGCATTATGTGCTCTCATGACTTCGTTCACCAAGTTCTTCGAATTGGATGGCAAACAACAAAGGAAGTCTAAACCAACGGTCCCACAGAGTAAGATTTTTTCCGCTGTCAAGTATCTCATATGCTCGTCAGCCAAGACAGTTGATTAGTCGAGGGCAGTCTTCATAGAGACAACTTACTTGAGCAGCTCTGCGGTGGCGATTTTCGCCTTCCCAGTGGGGTATAGATAGTTTCGGAAATAACCGGTCTTCACAGAAAGGAGTTCGCCAGTCTTTCCTAATGATGGAATATCCTCGGTTAAAACGATCTGAAAGACACAGGCACAACAACCTTAGGGTGGGCACACTGATGAATGTGCGCTCAGCTGCTTTCAAGAGTGAAATAATCAGCTTATTCGAAATGTGCATCCTGACAATGTGCGTAATTTGGCCTCAACTTACCCCACATTCCCAATAACTTCCTGACAGCTCAAGCGATTGTCTTCTCCACGGAACGACCAACTTTGAGAATTTAATTTGGTGACCAAAGAGTTGAATTTTGAAGAGTGATTGTGGCTGGAGGACGATAAACTACAAGGCCAGTTCAAGAAGGCTGCCCAGAAAAGAAAAGGAAATCCATGACACATTTGCCGACGAGCATTACCTGCCGTCTCTTTTGAACCTTCTTGTCGGAAACGATCAGGAGACTCCCAGATTTCTCAAGAGGGGCAGTGACAGCTTTCACCTGGACAATGCAAACGTCGGTCAAGCACACAAATGTAAAAACTTCGAAGCAGGTTCCCAGAGTTTCCGAAAATGTCTACGCAAACACGGCAACGATCACGGCTGCCCGAACAGTCTTTCGACAAAGCTCCCGGCAACGTCCGGGGTTTATCGTGCTCACTCCTACATGACAGCAGGGAAATGGCGCGGCGGATGACAGGCGGACGCAATCTTCATCGGCATGACAAATGTCGTTTCGAGAATGGACAACTTTCGGAAGAAGGAGCAACATCCTCAGTCGACTAAAGACGGCGCTTCATCACCATCATGAACGCAATCATCCACAAAACCGACCACAAAGTTGCAATGCCGGCAATGACCGACAGAGAAACTCGAATTCAGGCAATCACTCAAATCACCGCACAGAATGAAAGGCCAAAGAAACGAGCAGGAAATCATGCGTACGCTAGTCGGTTGCTGTTGAGCTCGAAGCCCATCAAACGAGGGTAGTACACGCATCGACGAGGTTGGAGCCGAGACAGCCATGGTCACAGAGCTCGCCATCTCTCTCTCCCTCTCTCTCTCTCTCTCTCTCCAGCAAATAAAGGCCTTATCCACAAACCCCACTCCTCTCGTCTCTGCTCTACTCCCCAGACCCTCTTCCTCTGCTTCCTCTGCAGCACTGCGAAAGCGCAGCTCGGGGCGATGGCAACGAGCGAAGGGAGGGACGACCGAACGGACAGGGGTGCTAGAGACCGGAACGGAGATGGCGCTGGCTGAGCTTACCCATTCAGATAACCGATATAGGCATTGATAGATTCGTCGCCACGTGTTCCGCTCTTTCCCCTGGTGTGACGTCGCGTTCGACCGAATGGATGATGACTTGTCCTCAGAATCCGTCGGCCATTCCCGTTAGTGACAAGCGCTTGCGGTTTCACTTTCTCGGCGTGAGTGAACACGTAGACGGAGTAGATTTAACTGTGTGACTGGGTTGAAAATTCCAGCCCATTTTTCTGTTTTCCCATCTGTAGATTGGAAAACGCACATTCCACTGCTCGTTTGAATTCGGTTGAATTGTTCCGGCCCATTCATTTCATTCCAGCCCCACTGGTTTTTTCTTTCAGGAATGTCGTAGCCTGAAATATTTAATCTCTATTTAGATATTTCAATTCGCTCCAGCGCATTTGATGAAGATCAAAGCTCATGTCCATAAATCTAAAAGTCAGCTCTTAAATGCTTTAGACAACCATTACGAATTGTAAATAAAAAATCTTGGTATTTTTTTACATGATAAAAATATAATCAACGGATCAGCTTTTGATTCCTCCACATGCAGCCGTACGTTGCAGCACCTTTCAGAAAATCACGTGTTACATTTAAAAAAAAAAAACCTAATATCGAAATAGTTTACACAATTGAAAAAAATGCATTAAATTTTTAAATATATTTGTAAGAGCTAGTTAATTTATTTATTTTTGCTTTTCAAGTGTGAGCAAATTGTTTATACATTGATTGAATTGAAAAATACTAATATTGATATAGTTTCGGATTTTGATCAACTTTTCATTCTGCTTTTTGAGAATTTTGTGGTTGTCAAGTCTTGAATCATGGATTCACAATAGATTCTCAAGATTTTGTCACATGATAGTTTGATAAAGATCTACTACATGATTTGATGCACACATTAAGTATCTTCCTCACTTAAACAATGTGCAAGTTTCATGGGGCAATTTATCCACATTTAGCTGCAAGTGTTCCCTCTATTTAGTCATATTTATTTGCATGTGTTAGAAGATTATTATTTTTTTGAGTTGAGATTGAGACATATACATTACAAATCTAAAGAAAGCATTTTGTTTCTCACTTGAAAGCTCACATCAGAAAAGAGCATACTACTATCAAAAGTATTATACCCACACTATTTGGCGCTCTTGATTAACCAAGATTGCTAGTTAATGAATGATGATGAGAAGTTTTATTTTTGTTGTTTTAGATCGCACATATTTACTCATATTATAACAATTAGTATTATAATGTTACAATTTTGGCTAGTTTGCTCATATGCAAGTTTGAATATTTGTTAAAGTCATTAGATACCACGACATCTCTTGGTAGTAAATGAATAGTATATTAATATCTGTGTAATTAAATAAATAAATATCAAATCTTTTTATTTTTTATTTTTATTTAATAATTTTTAAAATCATATTTATAAAAAATATAATTTGAAATAATTTTTTTTAATAATTTTTAATTTTTTGGTAAAGATATAAAAATAAAATTTTTATATGTAATAAATAATTATATATATTTTGCACAAAATTAAACAACTTATAAATCTTTATTTTATACGTAGACAATATGATATGGGTTGTTGTGTGTATGTCATGTGTCAATACATATGAGTTGTTATCTACAATAGAGTTTCTAATTTTTAAATAAAATACTCATAATATGGAGAATATATTTCAATTTTTTCAATAAAATATATACATAAATACGTATTTAAAATTCATGATAAATTTTTATTTTTTTAAAAAAATAATTTAATTAATTATTATTTATATAAGATAAAAATATTCGATGATTGATATAAAAATATAAATGATATATTTTATGCATATTAAAAATAAAGATCCAACAACATGATTCATTAATCAAATTAGTGAATTATATTGTTGGATATTTAATTTTAATATGCATAAAAAATAGATTCCATGTAAATCTTGACATTGAACGAATCATTCATTTTGAGATCAAACAAGTTTTGAAACTTTGTGTGAAATTTAATCTTTGAAGATTACATGTATTGCTTTGTTTAATTTTAATTAAAATATATCGATGAAAAATATTTAAAATATATATTTTTAATTTGAATATGTATAAAATAGAGGAAAAAAAATTTATGATGAATTAACTCATCTCTCATTGGTAAAATATATTTTTTATTTTTTCAATAAAAAAATATTTTTTTCTTTTATTAAATAATGAAAATATTATATATATATATATATATAATGATTTATATTCATAAATATCAAATTTTATCATTTTGATAAAATATGTAGGCTTTTTTATCTTTTATAATTTTATGACCATGTTTTTTATTTTGAAAAATGAAACCATCATGACTGATTTAAACTTATAAATGTGTAATAAATAGATAGCTATATTAATCTAAAAATAAAATAAATAAATAAATAAAATATATTAACATTATCCATTTTTATTATATAAAAGATACTTGTTTTATATAATTAACATATAATCTATTTTGATTTCAAATCTCCTCATTCATTATTTTGATGTTTCACATCTTGGTTATTTAATTTGTGTATTTTGATTTTATTCATTTTCAAAAGAATTTTCATCGTGAGTATAGCGTCATTGAAAAAAAATTTGTACATGGTTGAGGTGAAAAATATTAAATAAGATTTATTATTATTTTATGTATATAATTTTATGATATTAATATGAACAATGCAAAAAATTTATTTTTATGTATTTTTTAATAAATTATAAAATCATAGAAAAAGATAAAATTATTCTAGCCACTTGTGCTAGTTTGTGAATGAAGTGTTGAGAACATAAGACAAACGTTAAATCATGAAATTGCTATGTAGTGGGATCAGGCCCCACGTTGGAGTCAGCAACAAGAACATCATATGTATGTTTGTGGTGATGAAGGTTTTGTTAGAAAATAGTCAACAAGACGTTTCCAATGAAACAAAGAATGAATGCAAATTGCAACTAAAACTTAGATTGGCAGTGACTAGACCTAGATGGGTAGTCTTGGACTAGCAACAAAGTTCATACTCACGTTTAGTTTAGCTTTGATTGCTCCCAAGCTCAAAATATTGGACTTGAGATCGTATTTTAAAATACGCCTACAAGATTATTAAAAATGTCCTTTAAGTCCTAAACTTATGAATAGAACCAATTGTTACGAAAAGAAAATCAGAACCAGATTCTAACAACAAGTAGCCAAAACATAGGATGATCCAAACCAAAAACGGCTCTAACGAGCCCATCATTGAGATTGAAATCTCCAAGCTTGATGAGATTTCAATACTCCTTTTGCATGATAATCATAAATGCACAATGATTATCATTTGATCTTTCAAGTAGTTATAATTGTATATCTATGATTGTCATGCAACAGGATTTCATAAGCATAATTTTTCATTTGGAGATGAAACTAAAAAAGTGAAATCAAATGATCATGGACATTCAATTTGAAAAGGATATAGCTCATCAAAATACTATGTTAGACATATTTAAATGGGAACTTCATTGGAACTCATATTGCAAGAAAAGTGGATATTTCAATACTAGATTGAGCTTTATTTTGAATTTCAACAGTGGCCGAGTTTGAAAAGATGAGCATGGATGTGACATTCCTCAACATACTTTGCAATGATGAAAAACCTATGGCAACAAGAAGTTAGTATGGAGATCCTTGGCTTGGGGGAGTTGAAACAACTTTTGATGAACATAATACTCAAGAGTTTTTTAAATCTTTGAGATTAATATGAGCTTTTTAGTGTCACGACTTATGTAGTAGCAACTCTAGTTAGGTAGATACGCGTATGCAAGAGCAGATACAACTGTTAGAATTGGGTGTGTAGTTAGCGTCGTTCGAACTGGAACTTCCGTTAGAGCCGACAGCGCCGTTAGGGGTCATAGGACTCAAGGGGTAGAGTTCAAATTATGGCTCCTTCGAGGTCAGTTTTCAAAGTTGAACCTTTGAGAGTGTGGCTATGATGGATAGTAGCTAGTGAGGGAATCTGGAGTTTTTGTAGCACAAAGTGGATTTGGCTTGATTGTAATTTCTCTTTTATACTATGATTATGATTGAAGTGTCCTTGTGGACGTTTTTAGAGTAGAAAAGATTATTGTGGTACACTTGTGTTAGTGTATAATGATCTATGTATTATGATGTGATATCAATGTATGTTGTGATGCGATATGTATGTGCACTACATTAGGTTGAGATAGTTGGAGAGCTTTAGCTCATGTACGGGAGTTAACGATAAAATTGAATCTATACTCAAACACTTGATGAATTGTTAAGAAAGTATAAATTCTTGGCACTGACGAAATCTAATATTGAGAAATATTCTTTTGCATGCCTTCACTTCCAAATACTTGTGTCAAACTCTTAAAGTTGACAAAAAATATTGGCAACAATGAAGATAATCAATCAAAATGGTTTGAGCAACACAATCATTATAAGAACGGCTTCATGAGGCCTTAGAATAGAATGGATTCTTCAAAAATTCAAGCCCTAGCAACAAAAAAGTTGTTTGTCTCCAAGAAACCTACCGGATTGATACTAACCGAAGGTGGTGAACTTAAGTTGATTTGCTATAAGTGAGACAAATCATAATATAAGAGTTGAACCAAAACCAAGATGAGTGTTTGGAGTATGAATTCTTTTGCTACGAAGGCCTTGTTAGAAGGGAATGTTTAGATCACATTTATCACCAAAGGTGACAATCCAAATATCATGCTTTTGAAATCATCTTGACTCATTTTTGAAGCCAAGGTTGGTGGAGTATTTGGGTTTATTGTTGATCAATGTCAACAAACCCATTAAGATGCAAAATTTTAAGAGCAAAAAACATAAAACTTCAAAACTAGTATTGGAAATAATGTTCAAATGTAAAAAATTGGAGATACAAGAAAATTTTACATGTGAGATGTATGTGATAGATGTTTTGTTGGTGAACATAATTTTGGACATGTTTGGAGTGGAGCTAATGTGCAAACTATTCACATGAAGCATCAAAGCGAAGAGGAAAAGATGGATAGTGAACCTCATAAGAAGATTGGTGAAGAAAATGCCATGCAATGTGTATTTGATGAAGGCAACAAAATTGATACTTAAATAAAGATTTATGTGTGTATAAAGGCAAATGAATGATGCAAAATTTAAGAATGTTGAGTTTGAAAATAGAAGTAAAGTTATGTTTGAGGAACTTAACAAGGCAAATAAAGGAGTTGTTTGCAATAAAATATTCAAACAAGTAATTCATTAGACGAGGTTTCATTTCTTTTTGTAAAAAAGAAGAATGGTGTCATGAGATTGTGTGTGGATTATATAACATTCAATAATGTGATTATTATGGACAACTAGACTTTGCCACATATGAATGAGTTTTTTTATTGACTTTTAGGGCAATATGCTTCAATAGGATATATATGAAATATGATACTATCCAATCCTAATACTCAATGAATCCCATATGATGATATTTTATAATGGATATTCCATATTAACAACATTGATGAACATTATTTATTGTGTAAAAACTGATGATATATTTATCTATTCCAAGTTGTGTGAGATACATATTTGACACTTGAGAGAGATTTTAGAGAAGATGTATCAACATTAAATTATATAGGAATATCAAAGGAGAATTCTTTAGGGAATATCAAGTTTTTTAGCTATATAATTCGTAGCAAAGAGATATTTGACACCAATTACTTTAAATGCAATGCAAAGGTTTGTTAAGATCTTACAAATCTATCACATATTTGTCAAACTATTCTTAGAAGTGGTTAGTATTCTTACAGTTCAATAAGTCAAACATGTTAAACTTATATGGATGCATGAAGTGAAAGAGACATTCCAATTAGTGAAGAAAATCCTTTCAAATAAATCACTATTCAAGTGGTCAAAGTTTGACAAACCCTTGCAAATTTATTCAAATGCAAATGACTAAGGGATTGATGTGTCAATGCAAGTTGAAAGAATTGTAGCAAACAAATCAAAAAAACTCAGTGACATGAAAAAATGTTTATAAATTCATTAAAATGAATTATTTTTTGTGATACATTGTTTCAAAAAATGAATGCATTACTTGTAAGTTCATCAAATCAAATGTTCACCAATAACATTTTCTTAAAATGCTTTGAGACACATGATTGAGTTAAGTTGGAGCAACTTAGATGACACGACACATTGATGCTTATGAATGTATAGCTCATTTATAAACTCAAGCAAAAGAATGTAGTCTCGGATATCTTTAATCATAAGAATGAGTACATATCATAATCCATACAAGTTTGACAACAATATATACCCAAAAGAAGAAAGAGAAAAGAATAATTTGTGAAGGATACATAATCAATCATTGAGCTCTAGAGTATTTTATGCAGTACATTACTTGTTGGGTTATGAGTTTGTATTCCATGTGGATCATTTTACTTTGAAACGTCTTGTGCAGAAAGTTGATCTTTTGATACGGTTAGCACAATGGATGTTGCTATTGCGTAAATTTTCTTTCTCTGTACAAACAAAGAAAGGAATGTATCATACAAATGTTGATTTCCTCTCACAATTGGAGACAAAGATACTAGTAGAAGCAATGGGAGATGATTTTTAGGATGCGTAATTATTTCAATAAATGGAATATAAGGATACTCAATACTATGATTTGTATTAGTATCTCCGCACTTTGGAACTACCGGAAGGATTATCATTGGAGCAAAGAATTGTATTCGTACATAAGACAGCTTCGTATCAACTTGAGAATGGTATCCCTAGAGCTTCTCTTTCTATAGTGGAGTAGTTCAGTTTTGCAGGTATCAACATACAACTAGCAAAATATATGGGATGATCTTTCCTTGCTCATCTCTTTGTTCCAACACCACTCTTCCCATGGCTATCGACAAAATATCAATATCAACATGAAAAGTCTTCTTCCAATTTGGTGGTATCAAGGTAGATGTTTTCACTAATTTCTACTTCATTCGCTGCAAGGTAGTCTGATGTCTCAATCCACTCAAATTTTTCTTCTTTCTTGAGCAAACTTGTTAAAGGCATTGCAATGACTGCATAAGACTTAACATATCGATGATAATATCCTATATGATCCAAGGAAGCTAATGTTGCTAGGGGTTTCTAACAAATTAATTACCTTGACCTTTTCTACATCTACTTCTAGACCTAGAGTCGAAACTCGACGATAAAGTAGAATGACCTCATTCATCATGAAGTAACATTTTTCTAGATGAAGAGCCAATTGGATGTATCAATACTTCTAGAAAGTCTATTGCATGTGATACAAATGATAAGTCTTAGATCCAAAAATCATCTATAAAAATTTCAAAAAACTTCCACAAGTAATATTGGAAAATACGAATCATCATTCTCTGGAAGGTGGATGGTGCATTAAACAATCCAAACATCACATATGCGGTAAGCATAGGTTCCTCAATCTATGGTGAAAGTAGTCTTATCCTTATCTTCTTCTCCAATGGACATTTCATTCTACACGGAGAAACCATCCATGAAACTATAACATTCATGGCCCGCTAAAAATTCAGAAAACTTCTCAAAATTCTCTAACTAAGGTTCTACAATATTTTGCTACTGACTTGTGGCAATCTTTGATTAGCTTGAATCTTAGTTTACCATATCAATGAATACTTTATTGTGTTGGACTAAGATACGTCCATGCATTAGGCTTATACGCATGTCAAATGATCGGAAACTTGATGGCAATTCGTAATAATTCACTCGACAAGTGATACAAAAATGGCGTGATAGTGTAGATGTTATTTCCATGTAGCTGCCTGACATGCACGTGCCTCGACTGCAGAACTGATGCTGTTGGGATTCATCTCACTGCTTGCGACAGCTAAATACGAATAAGTTTTAGTACAAAGATGGATGCCACGAATAAGTGTGATGTGTTGAGGAAATAGAAATGCACCGTGAGAAATCTCGACATTTAGGGTAATGGATGTTAAAAAGTGTTGTTGAGGTATAGAAGAAGCAATTGTGCGCCAAAGTCTCTAGGAACACACATGAAGGAGCCAGTGTCAATTTGATATGGTGCGCGTTGCATTCAAATATCAAAGTTTTTCTTTGTTTGGTGATGATCTAGATCCTACAGCCATTCATGGCAAATTGAAATTTCTCTAAAGCTTTGAATTATGAGTTCATCTTGATTTGTGTCGCTTTCTCTTCAAGTTGGGCAAATATCCTACCAAAAACAAAACGATTCTTTCTGGCCAATGGGAAGCATAACAGCTCTCTACCATTGCTAAGGCGTTTGCGCTTTATGAGAGTTGGAGAATTCGTTGACAGTAGTATAAACTCAAAACCGGATTTTTTTTTTAAATCATCGCCTTCACACTCTGAATTGTCATACCATTTTTTGTTCAAGCGCATCATCTTCATGAATGTCAAACTTCTTCCTATAATGTTATTTCATTTGATCCCTACATTTACATTTTTACTTCCTCTACCCTCAATTCACATGAAAAATCACGGAGGTTTGATGTTTACACTTTCACCACCATTTCTAGCTCTTTGAAACACTTGCAATTTTCAAAGACTTCCACATACTTTGCGTTCTAGATGTGTCACGCAACATACAAATCTCGATTCCTACAATAGTTGAATTAAAATAATTCAGCTCCGGACAATTCTCTTCAGTCAATTGTGCACTGTCAGCGTTTTCAAGTTCAAACTCCACCCACCACTTCAAACTCGCGTGTCAGCTGAATTCGATCGATCCCTCTCATTGAATTGCAGCCAGTTACATTTCACTTTCAACTACAACTTCAGTGTCTCTCAAACTCAGAACCCATGGTAAGAGCATGTCCCTTTTATCATGAGCTTTATCCCAGTACTAGAGCAAATTCTCAAAATATAAAGGTGATAGAGACACACATGTGTGAGCGGTCTGTCTGAGTACCATTTTAGAATGTGGTATTGTGGCAGTCCGGTGACAGAAATCGGGTTGGGAGGAAGTCAATATTCGCCGAAAATTTGATAGAACACTTCATCTCCCAGACCCAAATTCGGGATGTGACAATCTTAATCCTGAATACTAAAAAATCTACATACGTACCTTACAACGGATGTACGGATTTGTAATATCGTGGAAGACGGTACATGTATTTGCAACGTCCTGGGTTTCAGTTGGGAAAGAGACCTCAATGTGTTACAGCGGGAGAGGAAGACTTTACGTCATCTCCAGCTGTACGAGGCCAACTGTACAGGCAAAGAGCACCCAGCATCGAAATGTGAGTTTATACACCATACATATACAATTTTAATTATTTTTTTGTGCTTGAGCCCCAAGGATATGGAATCCAATTTATGCATATAGAATCCTATAAGGAGAAGCATGGAATAAAAAGCGCCATGGAAACCCATGGACAAGAGAACAAAAATCAAAGACACACAAAAGCGTATGTTAAGGAGATAGCTAATCTCTCGCCTTAACATACACAATAAATAAAAATACAAGAGTTTTTTCCTTTCTCTTACAAGAGTCGATCTTGGGTTCAAACCTCCTTGGTCTTGTGTAGGTAACGTCATAAGAGTTTAGCTTAGATTTATTCATCCCCACCGACGGATTGTAGGCTGCCTTTGCAAATTCAGTGACACCATCGGGGGAAATTACAATCTTCGTACAGGTCGGGTACTCTTGTCATGAAATAAGAATGCTGGCTCTAACAAAAGTAGTCCTTCTTACCTTGACGCCATATTTAGCGGAATAGACAGCCAGGATTCACCACTCCATCATAGACCATCTGCGAATAGACACCAGCAAAAAGGGGCACAGAGTCCGCGGATCCTAGACCTTGATTAAACTGCGATTTTGGTCCATGCTCTGGTATTATCTCACGTGCCATTAAGACGTTAATCAATTACATTTCCCAATGAGACTTTAGGAACCCGTGGAGTTTGTAACTTCAGTCAGAGCTGTAACTTAAGTTCCACATCTCGAGATTGTGAGTTTGAGACTTGAGGCATTTTGAGAGCTTTCAAACGAGGGACTAGTTTCGGGTTGGAGATGCTATCAGTGTCAACTGTGAAGAGAAGCCTGTGTATCCCCTGCATGGGGTGGCTGCTGCTTGAGCTCGTCAGGAACTGGCGGGAACTGCCCATTTATGTGCCCTGGTCACAGCTGCAGGCAGCTCCAGTACATTCGCTTCCTCGTTGACTAGAATCTCTACCTCGACAACGGATGTGGGTCCTGGATGTACTGTCGATCCCCGTCCTTTGTACTCGCCATCGGCAGTTTGGATTGCATTTCAGTCTGCTTGGTATGACACTTGGCACACAAGACTGTACTTGAAGACCTAGAGTAAAGGTTGTTCCAAGTCGAGCTTGGTTTTGTAAGGTTTGTGATTCCGAGCAGATACTCTTCTCGCCTGGAAAGTTAAATGAGTTTACATCAGAAACGATTCTACCAGCCGGTAGACCTCTATTGAAGTACATTGTTTCAACCAGTGATAATAAACGATTTCAATGTCACATTCCGTACACAACCATGTCCAGATGGGTTGTTGTAACTTGAGACCAGCACCTGAGCTTGATTACTGGAAGAGGTATGGGGCGAAGAGTTTTGAGAAACACATTCCATTTGGCACGGAGCACAACGCAAAGTCCAAGAAACGACACTCATTGACAGCATACACTGGCTGGCAAGAGCATTCCGGCTTTGAACACTAGAAGTGTAATTTGACGATCAGCTGAACGAAATGTGACAATGAGAGTGACAAATAGATATGAATCTAACCTCAGAAGAAATCTTGTGCTTCGACTTCTCCTCTACACTAAACCGAGACTGAGACTTCACTGGCATGATAACGAACTTCAGACAATATTGAAAAAAAAAATAATCAAGATTGTGATCCTCATTTTACAAGGCTCTCACACCCTGGACAGTTGTGTAGACTTTCATGGATGTAAACGTCACAATCAAAACAAAAGTGCTGCTTGCAACGTGGACACTCCAGTCTCACTCCTGCTATTGCCTTGCTTCCTGCAAAATCGATCACATCGCCACAACGACAACAACATGACTTTCAATCATAATACGGCTGCGAGAGCACAGAGGAGATCAGTACAACCCTAAACTGCTTCAACTGGCAATACTTACTCTGCAACTTCGTTGGATAGACATGCACAAAAACTGCAAAGAGAATTATACCTCCAGCAAAACACCCAATCATGTGCTGGACACAGAAGTCAGAAGGAAGGGTTCACCTGCAGTTGGAAGCTCCTGTTGGCATCCGTAGCAAAGTCTCAAGACATCGTATTTCCCTTGGGATTGCAGCTGAACAGAAACCTCCTCAAATCCAGGAACAGGAAAAAGATGGTGATATGATCGAGCCAGATGTGGAGACGAAACTAATGTCAGTCCACATATATGGCACTCTGTGGGTAGTTCACAGACACGGGCTTTGCAACGAGGGCATGTGTAACCCCCTCCTAGCTTCACTTCTCGATGACAAGCACACAGCGCAACTGTCCCTTCCGCACCTCTTTGTGGGAAGCCCATTCTTACGAGGCTTGCAACAGCGGACTCGGCCACAGCTGGAGGAGGAGGTGCGTGTTCTAGAACAAGCTCCTTCAGGTGACTCTGTAATAGAAAAAGCAACAGTGAGTGAGGTGAGTCCACCTAGTCACTGTGGCAGCATCTCCAGAGCTCAAATTCTGCATCCTCCAGACATAATAATCACAAATCAGAAACCCAAGAGTGAGTCACATTCACATACCTCACTTATGGCCACAGAGTAAACTCCTCCAGTCTTGTCACACAAGGTTTTGCAGATGTAGATTTCGGCTGAAAGTCCGACCACTGAGCATCGAATGTTAGCCTTCTTGCATTCACTGACGGAGTCCATGATATCACCAGGGTCACAAGTGCTCAGTGCTGAGTAGAGGATGACAACCTCCCGATGGCCATAACTAGGAATCGAAGAGAGATACCCTCTGGCAAGATCGATTGCATTTTGTATCGATGCATCTCCAGAGCACTCGAGATTGGCACGTAGTGCCCGAATATGCGCCTCTGGACTTCCACTCAGGTCTGTCAAGCGCCGAGCAACACCATTGCGTATGGTAATCAATCCAAGATGACTGAGAGGATTTTGGTCAAAAAACTCCCGGACAAAAGCTTCCACGCAGTTCGCCACGGCCCCCATACGACTGGGTTTGAAATCCGCCTCCGCTGCTGCCTAGGCAGAGCACGCACCCACCCACGGCTCACTTTAGCATGCATCATCCATCCATCTGCAAGGCAGAAAGCCTTCCATTAACCACCTAGCTTCTACATTGTTACTTCCAGCCTCTAACAAGAAAGTGAATGAACATCCAACCCTGGACTCGGACAAGACAGTACACTTGCAATGACCAAAAGGGTCTCGAGACTTTCATTGATTATTACGCTTCCACCACGTGCTGGGGCTTAGGCATCGACACGTTTTTATGATCCGACCACATTCCTCTGCAGCCGTGATAAGCTCAACTGTGAAATGGTAAGTAATGCAGACGAGTTCTTGGGCTATTATGAGTGCACTGCAGTGCGTTATTCAGTGCGTGCGGGTTCCTCAAAATTTATACTTGGCCTCGTCAGTTCGATTAGAGTGAGAAGATTGGTCGACGATTCTCAAGCTCCAATTTCCATCGGAGAGGTGGACACACGTTGCAGTTCTCCTCTCGAGCTACAGGTCAGAAATAACGCTGAATTCGTACAGGATGCTAACAGTTGAATTAGGTCAGGTGGCGTCTAACTCGAACACAACATTCAACATTTCGTACTGGAGAGGAACAAGTCGAAGATGCTGAGCTCACCCGTGAAAAATCGCAGATAACAAATACATAACGGATGATGCCCCTTTGAATACGAGGGCCTTTGCTGGCGGCAAACCGGCGGCGGTGTTGGCGTTGTTGTTGCGTGACATCCACAGCCAAAAGAAGGCCCGATGCATCTTCAGTGAGAGCCTCCCATGATCGATCCTCAGCATAAGCCTTCTCCCACGCCTCCATATCTCGTCCCTGCTCCTCCGCATCCCCATCTCCGTCCTCGTCCATGGGAATGGTACCATCTTCCTCTGGCCCCATGTCTCAAACCTCGTCTACACGAATTCCCCTTCCCAAGGCTCTGAATTTTCAACCAAACTCTGCAGCCTGAACGATTGAAGATCTCCAACGCCAGCCCACAAGCTTAACAAAAATCCTCCAGCTCCCCAGCTTCATGCACGCCTCGCCCGCCTCTAACAAGCTGCTACTTCACAAATTGCAGACATACTACAACCGTACCAGTCCTCTCTTAAACCCTGTGGCGGAAGCAAGCACAGCATCCAAATTTGCCACCGATGCTGCCCTACAGGAGGGCCCGCCCGCACACATTCTCATCTTACACAACCCACTCAGCGCCAGCTTCCAAACCTTTCGGTGACAAGCCACACTCATTCCAATGGGGAAGACAGACAGCCAGATTACTGCTGCGCTGCTTCAGTATGACATCGCTCGCTAGCTCTCTTCTTCTCTCTGTCTCTCTCTCTCTCTCTCTTTCCTGCTTCTGTTCACACAGAAACGTTTGCAGGGCCTGAAAGAAGGAAAAAGGCAACTGAATGAGAGAGCGAGCTGCTGCAAAGAGTGCAAGTACCCGGCTGGGTGGGTTATGCACTGAAGCTGCTGCAGATCTGGAAAGAAACCAGCAACGTCAAGAGTAGAGTTCGTCGGGAAGGAAGGAAGGACTTCACAGATGCAACCGTAGAGTCACCTCCTTCCCTTCCTTGGGGCAAGTTTTACTGGAAGGATAAAATCCATGTACTGCACTGCACAGGACTGTCCTCTACTGTACTTTGGTGCTAAGAAAACCCTACCTGGGAACTGCAAGCGATTTGGGCTACGTATCCTATCCTCTGGTGGCATGCTAACAGCCTCCACAATGCATACTTCACGGTCGATCGCTGGAAATTGGACCGAGGATGCAACATGCAACTGTTGGGATAAGTGGTAGTGGTGGTGGTCGTGTACTTCTGAAACATTCACCTGAAATTCCTGATTGTGTTGCGTACCCTGCCGTATTGCCGGCCCTACGGGCCGGCTACAACGGAGTGGTGATCACGAATATGAATTGGTGTGTACTTAGAAGCTAAAGCTTCTCTACAGTTCCTAATTCTTCTTCAATGAATTGGATTGTTGACACCGCATTACTTACTTTCCTTTGTCATTTAAGAACAAAACGTGAGAACCCTTCACAACACGTCCTGGCGATTTACTCCATTTGTAGTGGTTCTTATCCTCTCTCCAAAAAGTTTTTTTTTTAAGTGATACACGATAAAATACAGTACAACATCAAAGTATACAGCAATGGTCAGGTTTGTTCCGTACTATCTAAAGTTTAATTGGACAGGGTTCCAACTTCGGCAATGGGTTTCAGCCCTCTTCAGGTTCCTCAAAGTAAAGGACGCATGAGGTGGCAATTCACAAACAGCCCTCTAATATTTGAGGTCAGCACAATTTATGAAAGACCGTGTCAAACCGTGAGAGATAAATCGTTGCATTTTGGGCTCTGTACGACAGATGCTGACATGTGAGATTTGAGTTTTAAAAACTTTCAACATTCCCACTGAAGTGTTAAACTCTTTCCTTTCCTCGAGTGAGGATTTCAAAATTGACCCATAAATTCATGGGTTATAAGAATAACAGTCTATGGGATAGATTATCAAACTGGTAGATTTTGGTTGGACCTATGCTCGTCATCTTCCAAATACTCGAGAGTCTCTAGCACAGTCACTTCATTTTATCTTCATTTTTACTTCACTCACTTCCACCTTCCCGGGACCTCCCGGCGCACACCATAGGTCTGACCCGATGACACGAACTGCACAACCCCATCATGTAGTAATAGTGGCTATGAGATTCTGAACCTGCATTGGTTCCAGGCTCTCCCATCAAGTTGCTTCTAATCCCTTCAAGAATTTCATATTAATGCTATCTACATCATCTCATGCAAGGTCGCTAAAGTTCCTTATATAAGTTTTGTTTACCAAAGTGAACCTATTGCACATTTTGACCGCGTTCTATACGTTTGTAGACGAAGGTCAACATGAATATGAGAAATGAAGAACTGATGGCACGCAAGTTCGTCGTCTATGACATCTCGTTGTCAGGATGTACGTACAGTAAGACCCATAAATTGTTTCAAACTTTACGCATCGGAAGAAGTCTGTCAAGACTAACGTCAAACCTGAATTCATTCGCAGTTAATTATCCGACGACAAGCTTGCTTGATACCACAGTTTGTCAAGCTACAGATTCCCAAAGCTAGTCCATGCGTTTGCCTGCTCACAAGTTTTCTTCCATTATTTTCTCAACTAGACATATCACGACGAAAGCACATCTTGTCACAATGAAGGGGGTAACTTCAAGCCATATGGTTTTTTTGCGCAAGTAGGGACGTTTCCATCTGCTAGGAGGCCTTCCCAATTTTTAATCCATAACTTGCTATGACCAGGTGAATGATGCTGAATAATAGGTGGTGAACAGATACAACGCGAGAAGTAATCCGTAACCTTATGCAGAATAGCTGAAATTCAACAGTTGTACCTGGATATAATCTCCAGTGTCACTCTCTAGGGTAGTGTTCTACGACAAGGTTATTTCAGATTTTTTACAAATGCGCATTACTCCTATGTACTCAGGAGGTTAACTTTGCAGTTCAGAAAAAAATCCTTCCATTCTCCCTAACAGGAGAAAATAAGCACACGGCTTGCCAAAGAGGATATTTACTCCTGAAAAGTTCAGAATTCATCACATTACTCCAAATAACTGCTGACAGACTAATCTCTTCCCGTTAACTTCATCAACAAAAATCACCTGCATTCGTCCGAAGTTACCGCTTGGAACCAAACTCTACTTAACGCCAGCACGTCTCATCATCTCCGGATAAACTAAGAACGTGAAAGTATCGCATGATCTGGACTTTGAAGCAATCACACAGATTGCTTTGAAATTCGTGAGTAGTAATCATTCCTTTGGGAATCCAACATAGGATAATACTTCAATAGCATTAGTCGGGGAAAACGACTAGCTGTGGAAGCCTCAGCATTTATTTGGAAAAAAAGTTGCCTCACCGAACTGACTTCATATCTACAAAACCCTCAACGTGGCCAGATTTTTTGTCTTCCAAAGTTCTTCTCAAATTACAGCACTGACTTGAAACATGCGATTGGTGTGAGAAACTCTGCAAGTGCCACATGTTTGAAATTCTCCGGATGAACTGATTCAGGAGGGCAAGGCTTGCTCAACGTATGTCCAACTTGTCGAACTTTGAAAGCCTCATACGTTGGACAATAGGATGTCTGGGATAAACAAAGTCAAAATGAAACTTTGTTCTCAAATTTCCGATTTCATTCTTTTGATCTCACTGCATTGTTCTCCTTGATCCTCCTCCTATTGTCCAACTTTAAAAGCCTCATAATCTGCGAAAACAAAAGTAAACACTGAGTTTCAGATGTGGAATGCACAATACCATCAGGATTTAAAGGGATGAAGTAACATATGAACAACATATGACTATGAGTAAGGGAATGATATGGGGCAACTCACATATCACATATATGAATTTCTGATTGTCATAAAATATGACAATAAAAAATTCAGCTGATTAACAAATAACATTTCTTCCTATGTTACAGGGCAGCCACTTGCTAGGTATGTGACAACTGCTAAAAGTTCAAGCCATTGATCGTTGTGACTTGAATAGAACGTTGGTAGCGTACAGAAATTTCTTTGGTCAAAAAGTTCGCAATTATGCTAAAATAGATAACAAATTTTATTTTTTATTAATTGTGCTTCAGTCCGTATACAAGTTTCCCTCACGCCAAAGATATTTTACCGATAGTGCAGAGCTTCTAAATCAAACTTGTTCATTACGGATTTCAAATTGGAAAAACCTTTTATCGCAATCCACTTGCACGTTAATAGAGGGTCTACGCAAAGGATACGACATACATTATCCTGTGTAAACTTCTCACATTCTCGCTGGCTTACATGTCATCCATGCCCAAGTACTTTGTTTACAAAGATGATTCCCGCAAGATTCAGAGTTATTCCAGAGCTCAAAAGTAGACATCAAGGAAGAAAATTCCCACTTATTTCTCATCCAAATGATCCTCAGTCAAGATCACTTTAGACCAGGTTAAAACTTGAGAAGCAATATGGAGATAAAGTGTACACACCTCTTTCTCATCCAAACTTTCAGGATCTCGTCTCTCCAGCTCACTAAGAGCAGGTCTCTTGTCCAAGACGTTGAAAATCCACGGAGGATATGCACTGAAAGACAAGAAATCAAAAAACGTTTTTTTAACAAGTACAGACGATGGAGGTTCTGCGCTCTTTGAAAACAATCGGGAGTCAAATTCTAGTGAACAAAATCAGCTGCCTCCATTTGTACCCTTGCCATATACCAGACTGTAGATGCCCTAATTTTGTGGGAGATTTGCTTATGCTGTGAAACTCTGAAGACTCCCCATCCCCATCAGGACTTAAAGCTACTAAAGGCTGAGAGCAGAGTTGTTTCAAAATTTGGTGCAAAGTTTATGCGAGAATGATGAAAACACACCTGTCTTCCAAAATAGGAGGATCTGCCCCAGTCTTCAAGATGTTGGCTCCCAAGGTAGCTTTCTCCCGGAGTTCCTTCGCTACGACAGGGATTACTTGAGCTGCAAAAGGAATTCCAAGACGATGCAATCAGGGAAAACGAATACTCAACGGCAAGAGAATGCGCATTGCTTATCAACTAACGATCACGCATCAGACTGTCGGCTGGAATTGTCTCTAGACACCAGCTTCCAGAAATCCGCTGGTACAACTCATTACGGCAATCGGTAACACAAAGCACTCTGCTTATTCGAAGGCCAGACAGGTTCCGATTATCAAGAACCCTAAAACCCATCCACTATTTCAAATTCAGTTCCTCTGCCCTCAAAGCCGCCAAATTATAATCACTGTCAAGTTCCAGTTCCAATGTCAACAACTCTGCAGAGACCACAGGACAGGAGATCTGCTTAGCACGACGGAGGGTTTAAGGCAAGTAGAAAAACCTTCTCCCTTCCTTTTCTTCGCAGCAGGTGCTCCTTTAGACGGACCGGCTGCTCTCAGCCTCTGGACCGCGTGCAGCGCCCGAGCTCGCACGCTAAACATCGCACTCCCCTCAGGAGTAGAGACAATTATCAAATCGCTTACTCGATCGATCGATCATTCACGCAATCACTGATTCTCGAGTGACAAGCACAGCTCCAGGTTTTCTTCCTTCCGACTCATGACGCCACTGTCACTCTGTCACCGAATGTGCTCGCACACTCATTCACAGACTGCCTGGAATCGTGGCTCCGTCAATTCAGTACTGGAGGTGTGCTTACACAGCCTCCGACACCGAGCCTGCGCAGATTATTTTGCTCTCCTGGTGGGAATGCTATGGATTCCAAAATGGTAGATTTGTCGGTTCTAAATAAACCAACAAATTAGAGAAGTCATTCAAGTCATTAGAGAAGCCATATTTCCTAAAAAATTTTATCTTTTTCTACACTTCTTGACTTCCATCTCCATTTCATGTATGTTCGGTAATACTTAAAATCTGCCGGCTCTCGGCTGGGGCTGCACCTAGCAAACAAGGAGTGTTCGGGAAAAAGTACTATGTACATACAAATATATATATATGTATATAAGAGTAAGTGGTACCTTCACATTAAATCACAGAATCATATAGAAATTCATTTAACAAACCCTATTTCGGGTAGTGGGACTACTAAACCGGAACGGATTAACGTTCTTATCTAAGAGTTCTCAAATATAATGATTAAAAATATTCTAATATTAGAAAATGTTAAATGATTTATTACTGTTATATAGTACATTGTTTAAACACTAACATTTTTTGAATAGAATATTTTTAAAATTAAATAATCTAGACACTTATTTTCGGGATATATATATATATATATATATATATATATTATTAATATATGCACAAACATGATATGTACATGTACAAGTTTCAAATCTAACAACATTAAAGATGTGTGTGTTATAACATTTCATCAACCAAAGAATAATAATAGTGATTCATATGAATACATGTGATGACAAAATAATCACAACATGCATTCAACATAGATGTCAAATGCAAGTACTTAGATTTGAGAAAGAGAAATGATACATGTGTCATTTTTAAATTGATTGGGAGAGAAATGATACATGTATCACTTCTTAGTTATTCGGTAGAGGAGTGGAGTTATAAATCCATGTATCACTTAATTGCAATAAAATATTTAAATTTTTTTTTGCATGAATCAATTATTAATAATTCAATTTTTTTAGTGAAAAATAGATTCAAAGAAAAAAAAAAGAAGATGAGCAATCATAATGCATCAAGAGATGTTAATTAATTTATTTTAAAAAGTGCATTAAATTTTTTTGCAAAAAATAAGTCATGAGGTACAAGGTCCAATCACATATTTTTCCCATTATTTTTTACTTTCAAACAAACCAACACTATAATTATTTTTTGAAAAATTTTATGTTTTTTTCCTTTCTATTGTTTTTATTTTAGATCAAAATCTTACAATTTAAAAGCTTATTTTTTCACATAAATGCATAATTTTGAAATATGAACATCTATGTTTTTAAACTTTTGAAATTTAATGTAATTTTTAATCTCAAAATAATACCAAAATCTCAAATATATGTCAAATTATTTTTAAAAAACGAAAAAAAAAATTAATTTTTTTTCCAAATCAAAATTATATTTATATCATTCAGGCATCAAATTTTAACTTTTAAATTTTTTTATATCTTTGTTATTTTTTGTTTTTTGCATTCTATGTCAAAATTTTATAACTTAAAGCATGCTATTTTTTCACATTAATGCATAATATATTTTTTAAACATTAACATCTTGTTTTTTAATTTTAGATATTTAATAAAATATATTATTGCAAAATAATATCATAAATTTCAAATTAATATCAAATTATTAAAAAATATGATCATTGAATTTAAATATCTTTATTCATGACAAAACTATATCCCAAAATTATGTTTGTATCATGCAGACATCTTATTTTGACTTATTTTGAAAAATTTTATGTTTGTTATTTTTTTTGACATTCAACATCCAAATTACATAACATACTTAAAATATGTTCATATCATCAATTATACATGAAAGAATTTAAAGTTATGATAAATAGTGACAATACACAGCATTTAAGAATTAGCATTACATTACCGTCTCCTTAGTCCGTGAAACAAGGATAAGTAGTCTAACATGCCCCCGACCCAGGGTCAAACCCACGACGTGAGCGCAAATAACTATAAACATTCAGCAAATTATGAATGTTCATTTGTTCGACATCAAAGATCGTACCAGAATTCAATCATTGTTTTTTGACCTGAGGACATCGGAATATGTCGATGAAGAATATGGGTTACTCCAATAAAACCTAAAAAGACAATGCGCAAGACGTAAGCTTGCGATTGAAAGGGCCCATCATTCATTATTGGATATTGACTCTTGCCTCGAAAATTCTGGACACAAGTCCAGGCAATACTATACCCGTCACCTGTAAACGGCAAATCCATGAATTTGTTGGAAAATTCAAAGGCTAGGGTCGTTGTGTTAGATGTGGCAGTCAGGGGTGTATGATGGTGGGACATGTAACAAGAGGGAGCATCTGGTTGGCATGTTTTCCTGGTCTCCACTGTAGGAGAGTGGATGGGTGCACGATTTTAAGGCGTCAGACTGGTTTTTCATTATCGTTATTGGTCTTGGTTGATTGATTTCTGCTTGCTTTGTAATCAATCTCAAAAAAAAAATCTTCCCTGACGTTGCGATTAAAGTAGTAATTTAATCACAATTTCAAGACGGCAAGAGTTTCTAAAGACAATATCGAGACCAAAGAGCCTTTCACGCTAGTAGTGTATGCTTGGGTTCTTCGAGTTCAAGTTGATTTTCTTTATTTGTAGCGAGATAGACTTACAATAAAATCAATTTTCACTCATGAAATTCCACCGTTGTAGAGAATGATAAGTGAGAGTATAACGAGTACACGTAATTATAACGAAATTTTACTATCTCAGAATGATTCAAACTTGGTCCACACATTTTTTCTTGGACCAAATAGGACAGGAATCAGGATGATGAGTAATGCGATAGAGTAATTTAACACTTGTACGATTTGACGGGGTCTTATTTTACTGTGTCTCATTGAATACGTGTCCATTGAACAGCTGTAATTTTTTTTATGTTTGCACGAAGCTCGGACGTGGGCATGGTTGCAGCCGGTTCGCCGGAACTGGTAGCAAGCGCCATCAGTTCCAGCGATACCGCTTTCGACACGCTGTCTTTAAAGACACGGAATCGGGCTTCAGTTTTGTGAGCCTTGAAATTTAAAAGCTCGATCGAGCAATCTTGGAAATCGACATGAAATGGAAGGAACTCCTCCTGGATATTAAATCCAGGAGGTGGCACCCTTCGATATGAAATGCGATCTGCGATTTTCCGTTGAGAATCTATTCTACAAAGATGAATCCCTCGACCTGTGCTTTCGTTGCTGGATTTGGGATTTCATTGCTGAATTTTAGATTTCTTCGCTAAGAAATCGAGCTGTTCAACCTCGAAGCTGGAGTATATGTGGTCCCAGCAGACGGCAAGCTTCGTTCCCTGGGCATACCAGCACCTAAGACAAGATAGTACAAGAGGTCTTGAGGAGGATCGTTGAACGTGTATTTGAACCGCGAGTCCCGTTCACTGTCATCATTGTAGAAATCACACAGTCTACGAGTCGGAAGTAAGGCTCGTTTTATTTCCTGAATTTATCTCTTTTGTTTCTCGAATACTCTGCCACTTGCCGGTTTCCGTAAAACTGATGTCGGTCGTGTAATATCTTTACCTCGCATGTATCTGTTTCAGGTTCTTCCAACAGGAATGTCGCCCTTCTGGTGCAAATCCTTTGCCTTTGCTTTGGCAGATATAAACTCACTTCTGCTGGCAGAGGAATCCCATTTGCAGACTTCATATTCTACCGTTTCCATGAGCTATCCGCTCGCATGTTTGTCATTTATTTCGCGAGGTGGATTTTGAACCTGCAGATCACAGATCCAGTTTCTATAATCGTATTCACACTTATTTTATTGATATATATATATATAATTGAGTGTATACACAAATCTCGAGGACCAGATCTCAGTCCCGCAGATCTCAGAACTGGGGATCATATCTGCACCCTCCGTGGAGCACGTAAATATTACCATCATGGTCAGTTCTCATCTCTTTATAACTATCAATTTTGCAGGGTATCTCTGTTGTGCATAAGGGAATTATAACATGTTGATTTGGCATTTTCTTGTGACAAACTAGAGCCGAGTATGGATATCCTTTCGTAGAAGTCCAGTCATAGTCGTTTGCAGATGCTGGTATTGGAGCTGAAGTTCGAAACGATGTGACAGGTATATATGAAGGTGATGGTACTGTTATCCATTACACAAACATTGATGACAGCAGCTCTTTGAATTTAACTCCGTCAAGCCCTTGGAGTTCCCATTCCAGGACGTCTAAGGGGAGAAGTGTACAGAGAACTTCCCTGTCACGCTTTCTTGGATCGGGAACTCTTTATAGATTCGAGTATGGGGTCCCCAAATCTGAGTTTGACAAATGTTTATCGGGAGGTATCTACCAATCTCCCACGTCTTTCGAAACATTTCGTTTGTATGGTCATGGCAAAGAATCTTGAAAATGCTTCTCAGTAGTCCCTTGTGGGCACTAATCATGAGTTCGGTCAGAGAGGCGAGGGATGACACTTTTCAACCTATGCAGGCTGCAGTGGAAGGCAAGCTCAGGACCCGGAAATCGTGCTTCGCAATTCAAGGGGATTGTTGGAAGCCGATGGGTTCGGAACCTACCATTGGCGTTCCCACAACTGTGAAGATTTCGCGATATTCTGCAAAACAAACAAGTTCAACCAGGAAGGGATGAGTACCCAAGTGGCGTCGCTCCTATTAGTTTATACGGCCTGTCGCATATACTTTTCAGCGGTTGTTCGAGGTAATAAATTTATATTTTTCAGACCGCAGGAAGCCTTCAGGCTCGCAAGTGACGAAAGATGGGAGAAGGATTCAGCGGGAGTCTCCGTGTCTACGGAAGAGTTGATCAAAATGATGAAAATTTGATATTTAATACACAAATAGTGTATTAAGGTTTAGGGTCATAATAGAGGAAGTCGGATACAAAATACAACAGCTAGTGTAATCATCACGGATTGCATAAAAAAATAGTCATTATGAGAACTAATGCTTCTAAGACTGTAGTTTTCAAAATTGAGAACTTGAGAATGTAGTTACGGTGAATATAAACTAGTGCAAAAACCTCCCATCTTTGAAGGTCAAAGAGGGTATGGTATCGACTATAATCTCTCTTTTTATGTTATGGTTTCGAGCGGAATGTTATTATATACATTTTGAGAGTAGAAAAATTATTGTGACACTTGTACCAATATATAATATTTTATGTATTGTGATGTTTGATGTGACAGTGATATACATACATGAAAATGATGATAATTACATATATTTTAGATTTTTTGAAATGCATAATGGATTTAGTTTTATTATTTTTTTTTTTCAACTATGATTTATGATGAATTTTTTTTAACCAATAATTTGAAATTGTAAAAGTTTATTAAAAAAATTTTGTTTATTTTTTTGTGTTAATGAGAATTTAAAACAATCACAATTTTTTGACAAATTTTAATTAAGAAAATTTTTAATATAATTGTTTATAATATGCATGAAAAATATGCAAAAAAACATTATTGATATTTTTTTGTTTATGTTTCAAATTGTTGTGCATTATTTTTTCAACTCTATGAATTATTTTGACTATAAAAGATTTGAAAAATTTCTTAAGATTGATCCAAGTGGTAAATGATAAAATTAATACAAGATATTTTTATAAATTCTGATATTTAATCCGAATAAATTTAAATTTTTTATGAAATTTTTTTATAAAAAAATAGTAACAATTTGATGTGGATATGTCAAATATATTTTAATTATAAATTGATGTAAAAATTTGATACTTGTGGATTAAATTTAGCTTAAATGAAATGTGATAATTAATTCAACCAGAGCATTTATATTCAATATTAAAAAATATCATATGCAAATTTCTATTATGTGTTATGTTAGAAGATTGTGGTGAAATGTCAAGTGGTTTGACACACAATCTTGCATTATTGTATAATGATGATTTCATGTAGATGCATAATATAGTATTTTATGTATGAATCTTGAATTTTTATTGTTTCCAATTAGTTTTTATTAACTTATAGTTTATCTAAATATTAAATATTTAAACTTTCTTTTTTCTTTTATGTGATTGAACATGGTAAGATTTAGCAACTTTTTGTTTATATGTTTAGCTTATATTACTAGTTGATATTTTTTTATTCATGTTAAGTAACTTCAATAAATACTTGGAAGATTGTATAAATAATTGTTAAAATATTTAATTGATGGTTAAATTCCATAAAATTTGATGGATCATATTTATAATAATTTTTTTTAATAATAATTTTTTTAAATTTTTATTCATAATTATAAATTTACATTATTTGGATAAAATATTTAATTTATAATATTTTTGGATTATTTTGTATTCAAAATAAATCACTATCACAAACTAAAATATCTACTTCATAGCTTGATGCAGATTTATCAAATATTTTTTTCATCCAAAAAAAAATTTGATAGATTCAAAAATAATGTAAAAAATATTTTGCAGAGTGAGAATAGTTAGACATTTGAATAACAACGTCAAAATATGAAATATTTTTATTTAGAGAATTCGAAAATAAAATCTTAAATTTTTTGAAGATATCAATGTTCATTTAGAAAAATTGAAATAAAATTATAAGTTTAAGCTTTTTATGAAGATTTATTAATTGTAGACATTCAATAAAATATTTTGACTTTCAACTTGACAAGATAAAAATCCATTTTTTTATTCAGGCTATAATTAATTAAACTCTTGAAGCTTTGGTGTGGTCAAAGATTTTTTAACGACTTAAATATAATGATATTTTATGTTCTATAAAAATTAAACATACATTATTTTTGTTTTAAAGAATATTACTATTTTATATACAAAATTTTAAGATTAACTTGTAATTAGAGTCTTAAATAAAATATTCATCATCAAAATATAAATTTGGATAGCAAAATGATTCAAAAAATATTATTTTGTACTTTTTGTGCAGATTTAAAGTTAAGTTAATACAAGAAAACATGTTGAATCAATTGATTGGTGTTTTAATATGTGAGTGATTTTAATTTAAACTTTTATTGATTTAACTATCTTTATTTTCAATTTTTTATTTATAATATAAATATATTGGTAAAATTTAAATGGATAGAACCATCACAAATATAATAATATGCATAGAAATTTGAATTTTTAATGTATAAATATTTTTAAAATATATTTGACAAGATGCAAGATATAAATTTTTATTGATCATATTTTTACATTTCTTCAAAATATATTATAAATCATTTTTCAAGTGAAATAAAATTGGTATTCATATTTAAAAATATTAGATAGTTAATAATTCTCATATATAAAAAAATTAATTGCATGAATTTTGTGGAGAATGTGGAAGTTTTGCCATCACATCTTTGTATTTGTTAAAAAAATTTGTCAAATTTTGTGAAAATCTTTTTCTAGGTCCGAAATAGCAATACACGGAGAAACACACATGCAATCAAGAGACGAGACATGAAATACGTGGTTCACCTCACTTAGGCTCCGTCCACGGAACACACAGAGTCACTTTACTGAATACCATGATTGTGTCACAAAGAGCTTCTGCCATCACTCTTATATAGCAGAACCAGCCCTAGCCCTAGTCTAACTAAATATAGTCAAACTAACGAGAATTACTCAAGACCAGAGTTAACTCCTAACAATGTCTCCCTTGACTCATGTCTTGGGGTCTCTAACTCTTGTTATCCATATACATACTCCGCGGAAAGTCCTAGAAGGAAACCTGAAGCATAGGTCCTCCTGTAAACAAAGATTAACTAGAACTAAGCGGTAGGCTAACTAGGAAGAAGTAAAGCATATACAAAAATCAAACAATTGCTAGAGTAACTCTACTAGTGCTCCTTGTGCAAAATCTGCATAGTAGCACAATCACTCCTAAAACTATCTAAAGGAATAATTTGGGTCAAAGCATCAGCTGGATTGAGTTTACTGTCAATCTTGACTAGCTCAACCTTTCTATCAGAAACTGCATCTCTGATAAAGTGATATATGATATCGATGTGCTTCACCCTATTATCCATCACTTGATTTGCTGCAAGATGTAAGGCACTCTGACTATCACAATGGAGATTGACAACATCTTGTTTCAATCCCATCTTAGTGATAAGTCTGTTCAACCAAATAGCGTCCTTTGTTGCTTCCGTTGTTGCTACATATTCGGCTTCCGTAGTTGACTGAGCTATGCACTTCTGCAAGGTAGATCTCCAACTAATGCATCCACCTCCAAGTGTAAACATATACCCAGTTGTAGACTTCCTCTTGTCCATATCTTGTCCATAGTCAGCATCAACGTAACCCAACAAGGATTTGGCATTGTTCGATAAACCATCAAACAAAAGACCAAAATCTTTAGTACTCTTGAGTAACCTGAGAATCCACTTCACAGCTTCCCAATGCTCCTTTCCTGGATTTGACATGCTCATCTTGCCCACAGCTAGAGCAATATCAGGTCTAGTACACACCATCAAATACATGAGGTTGCCCACTGCCTTGTCATAGGAAATTGACATCTTTCCTCTCTCAGTTGCATCTCCTCTCCCAGATTATGAAGATCAATAACAAGATCACCAAAGGCATCAATGTGATCTTGTATCTTTGTACCTGAATCTTTCATCTTGAAGCTCATCAGCTTCAAGGAGTTGTACAACATGTTTGATAACTCTTTGCGATGAAACCTTCACTGAAGAGCCTCAAACAATAAAGTATAATTGTCATAATCATCCACTTGATTCAGAACTCAAGGTTGTAAATGGAGTATAACAATACTCACTGCTTGCTCGTGAATGTCCTTCCGGTCTTCATCATTGAATGTAGAGGGTTTAGACCTCAATGATTTGCCCAAACCAGAAGCCTTCAATTTGCCTTTGACTTGCCTCTCCCACAGAAGATAGTCACCACATCCGTCATATTTGACAATGTCAAATCTGGCTCCTCCTGTCTTCATGACTGCCATCTCGCTTCGTCTAGGCGCTAAACTCGTCCCTTGTGTTGTTCGATTGTCAGATGGAACCTCCAAACTTGACTTCTTCCCATTCATATAAAGGAATAAAGGAAATTTATCCTGGGTAAAAATCACTAAGCCACAAGGGATACCTTTGCTGCTTTGCTTGCTGTTGCTAAACCTAGATTCAATTACACAATTTCTATCCTATTTGTCAAGGCATGTAGTGTAATCCCTGCGTAGAACAACGACTACGACGATGAAAGCTAGAAAAAAAGTGCTCCTCGCAAGATCCGAACCACTTATCAGCGAAAACCTCGTCCGCACTAATCCAGATGTAATGACGCCGTCAAGCTAAAACGCTACAAAACGTTGCAATATGTATGATCATGCCCAGACATTCCAATCCGTCCCTACCAAATGCCAATTTCAGCAGCACCATGTCGCTTCTACTTCCACGTGAACTACAAAAGGAGACGACCTGGCGAACATCAACAACAACAATCAAGTCACAATCCTAATTCTTGCCGCTCCTCCGTAATTTGATATGACTAAATTCTCGCGGTCTAGTATGCTTGCCGCCTCAATAGCCACTTGCTAGCGGAGATGCAGGCCACGCATATCAATCCACAGTAACTCAAGATCTGCCATATCAAAAATCCCCATTTTTGGCCTTCCTCATTTCGATCTCCTCGACGTTTAGACCAAAATTGCAGCTCTCGAGAGGTTGGCAATCCAATCCAGTCAAATCAATCGATCCGTAAATTAGCGATCTTTTTGAACTGCATCAACAGATTTTGACGTGGCGTGCATTCTCCTTCCTCACTCGCGTCGGCTCTGGAGTGCTCCTGTCTGCCTAGAGGCCCTACACGGCAAAAATTCCACAGGCCGAACCTACTTGTAGACAAACTCCAACGTGCCGTTGGTTCAAGGTGAGAATTCGAACCCCACCCAGCCCAACCAAACGAATGAATGGATCTCGATGCTCAACGTTAAAATCACAAACGTCTATCTAGACATTGCTCCAACATTCCACCGTATTCGTCATCCGACCAGCCACCTCATCATCCTATTGTTGCTCTCGAGGCCGGCTGGCCAGTAAGTAATACTCTACTGCTTGTACCCCGCCATGCCAAAGAAATCACTCACGTATTGGGACAAACAATCAACCAACGTTGGAATACCGTCTTCTTCGTGGAATCATGGAAAAAAGGGACAGAGTATTCTCAAACTCCACATTGCACAAGACGATAATGCTTCTGTTGTAAGTCTAGAACTATGTAGCTAGCACTCACTCTCGCTCTTGCTCTCGTCGCTCCTTCCGTCCGTCCATCCGCCTGCTTCTGCTTGCCTGCGGCTCACAATCGAGCATTTGCTTCACCTCAGACGACCACCAGGACAAACGATCAAACCTCAGAAGGCTCCCCACCCATGTGTGAATCTCGCCAGTTCCGGTTAGAAATTTACAAGCACACACTTCCTTCCACGCCTCCAAAAAGCTAAAGATCTTGATTCTCAGCCTTGGCAATTGAACTTCCTTCCTCACACCAAATCCTCAGACCCTGAACGTCTGCACTTTCGTAACGACTTGGACTCCCAGATCTGCTCCTCGTGCGCAAAATGCCCTCCGTCCGAGTTGTCTTCACAAACAGCGACACCCCGCCACTGCTCCAATTCTCTGCTGTGATACCAATTGTAGGTCCAAAATAGCAATACACTGAGAAACACACATGCAATCAAGAGACATGAAATATGTGGTTCACCTCAATTGAGGCTACGTCCATGAAACACACAAAGTCACTTTACTAAATACCTTGATTGTGTCACAGAGAGCTTCTGTCAGCCCTCATATATAGTAGTACTAGCCCTAGCCCTAGTCTAACTAAATATAGTCAAACTAACCAGAGTTACTCAAGACCTAAGTTAACTCCTAACATTTTTGTTAAAAATTAAATTTTTATTTTATGGTTTAATTTAAAAAAAAATCTCAATTTATAATGCTATTTTTTTGAAGTATTTTGATTTGAAAAAAATATCAATATGATATAAAATCAAACTTATTGAGGTCAAGCATATAATATTTCAATTAAAATTTATTTTTTAATTTTTAATTTTTTCAAAAATGTTTGATTCTTAACTTGACCTAAATGCAATCATCTCTTATGAAGTTGCAATAATGTAACAATATTATGTCTATCATATATGTTTTGAATAAACTTGTGAATAATACCTTGTAATAAAATCATTAAGAGTTCATTATTAACAATCCTCGCTAATATTCTATCAAAAATTTAATCATGATTTATGTATTAAAAAGAAATTTGGTTGACATAATTTTAAATATGTTACCATTAGAAAGGATTTAATAATTTATAAATCCTCAATAAATGCAATAATAAATTTATTCTGTACTTGTTACAGTTAACAAAAATTAATTATATATGTAATAAAATTATATTTTTAAAATTTAACATATATATTATTTTATAATTTATATTATAAATAATTTAATATTTTTATATATCAAAATATATATTTTTTAATAAAATTTTGATTATGATTAATTAAACTTAAACTTAATTTTAATTTTTTTCAATAAAATAAAATGGATGAAAATTATTTTAATTTTAAATTTTCAGTTAAAGTTTAAAAATTACTTACTTCAATGATTATAAACTCCTCATTATTGCACCAAATTATTCAATGAATTAATGATAAAATGAATCAATTTTTTAGCAAGTAGAAAGTTTTTTCTTAGTTAAATGCAATTTGTGGAAGATGTTACTTGGTTTTTATCATCATTTGTTTAAACTAACTACTGAGCCTAATACACATAGAAAATACTATCACACACTTACAACTTTGACACCTCAAATTGATCTGCAAATTTGAACAAGATAATCAAAATCATTTTCATCGGTTTTAAATTTTTTAAATGATTTGAATTATGAAATTGATTTCAAAAATTAATGATTTCTAATGACACACAAAATCGAAAGCGCCTTGCAACATATTCAAAGAAAGAAATACGTCAAAAACTCGGAAATTTGAAATTTCGTAATGCATTGGGTGTTATCCATATTTCACCTATTCTAGCCCTGATACACATCCATATCGAAACGAGTACTGAACCTTGAAATATTACCAATTGTAGTGCAGCTTCACATCGCATCTCTAAACCATTCACGTATTCAATCCTATGCCGTTTGCGAGCCATTCATTTGTGTGTGTTTTAATGCGATGCAGCCCAAATAACAAAAATGAGACCCAAAGTTATGAGAATAATGGGAGTAAAGAGAAGAAGGAAAACAAAGAAGGGCCATTAGTGACCAAAACCAGAAGGTTAAATGAGACGCACGCCAAATGGAAGAAGAAATACCTCACAGTGATAGCTCTTTCTTGCAATACACCCGAAGATAATTGAAGAACTCTTGAACTTTGATGCGCAGGTTGGGAAATAGTTGATAATTAAAACATCACCGCTATTCATTTTTTTCGTCATAAAATTTGGGCATTTGAGCAGTTGCTTAGTACATACTATATAGTTTCTGGTCAATAAAGACGCAATATGGGTAGAGGAGATTCAGGTAAAATCAAACGTCTAAAATAACATCCATTGTTTGCATGACCAGATAATGATTGAAAAAAGAGAATGTAAGGTGGTCAACAGTAGAAATAGTCATTAAAATAACAGGTGTAGTACATAAGCTGTAAATTTCTTCAATTGTTTTACTTGTGACGTAAACCAAGAATATTCATTTACGTATTCACTGATTATTCTGTTATTTAAGGTGCCATGTGATCATGATTTGAACATGTGGTTGGATAAGTTGACGGTTTTGGCAATAACAATCAAAGTTTCATTTCAAAACCAAAAATAATGTCTGGGGATCAAATAAAAGAAAGTAAAACATGAATAAAATTTTATTTAATGCATATGGTAAGAAATTAAAGTACGATGAGAAACGAAGTAGCTAGTTCTGTTATATAACATGAAGTCTTTAGCCCTTTTGAGATAGTGATTCTCTCTGACCTTTCATCTCACTAGGTCAAAAGGTCACTATTATATTTCAGATAAATAGTAAACTCTATCTCTTAAGAAATTTTTTCAAACACTGTACCTGAAATAAATATTATTGAAGTAGATGAGGGTTCGCCCATCACATCACCAAATATATTTATTTATAGTTATTTTTTAGCACAACAAAGAAAACCATCGACTCTTATAGCTTTGGACTTGACCGCTAGATTTATTATGCTCTATGACCCGACCTGGCTTTGTCAAAAATTACTCAAGCACTTTCTTACGGTTGGAATAATTCATCTTCATCTACAGAGTTTGTAATGATAATTCCAATTGGGTACGAGCAACAAAGAACGGTGGTGCAAATTCCAATTTACCGAACCTCAGGCTTAGTTATGTGACAGTCGAATGGACATTACGAGTCAAGGTGTTCGAGATTCTCCATCTCCACAACATCGATTCTCGTGTCCTTTGATCTTTTGTCGCGAAATATTTGATCAAGAATTGTCTCTAGAGAGCAAGTTGGGATCTTTGGTCAAAAAGAGATGTTTGTATTGTATCTTTCCTTGTCTCCAGCTAGTTCTATTTGTCATCACATCAAAACGTATGGTGTCGTCTTTTATCGTTTACAAAGTCAAAAGATGCATGGGCTGCGAAACTTACGGATTTAGAGGCAGCCAATGCGAAATTTACGGATAGAGTCAACCAATATCGATGGACTTGCGAACTTGATGTTAGGTTCATTCCAGTATTATTACAAGTAATGTGTATTTCAAATTCACTATTGAAGTTTACATATTGTATGTATGCAGTTAGTTGTAAATACATCTTTGACTCAGGAACTTCCGGTGTGTGATAAAAGATCTACCATTTTTTACCAATTTTGTGTAGAGAGGTAAGGTTATGTACGAAACAATATCTTTAGTATTTTTGGCTAGTTAGAAAACTAGCCAAAAATATAATTTATGATTGAATTCAGTTTACTGAAGTACAAAAATATATACACTTCTATGACTCCATGGCTTTAATTTTCTAAAAGAAACATCTGGATATTATTCCAAGGTCTCCATTTTCTCCCTTGCTCCACACCATTATATTTAAGAGTGATCACACTTCCAGGTGAAACTGAGCTTCTTAATTCCGTGGAACTCAGGCTAGTCATTAAACAGCACAACTTTGAAAAAGCTAGAAGTCGCGTTTTCTGTCATTGTGAGAAACTTCTGAATCTCCCATGCAATGACTTATGCAAGACTTAGGCTCCAGCCGGTGACTTTGATAGCCAACTGGAACTAACGACGAGAGGTCCACATTCAATGGGTTTCGGACAGCTGAGCTGAAGACAGTCAAAAGACAATAACGCCGACCATGATTTTAGCACGGGGTGGAGTGCTTTATTTAGCTCGTTCAACGAATTGCTGTGCTAAATCAAGAAGGACGACATGTGCAAACCGCATTGATTCGACCAGGTTCGGTCGGTTTGGACTTGGAGAGTTTTTGAATCGATTCTGGTTTCTTCTGGGAATAGCTAATGTGGCCATAAGGCTCAGATGCGAATTGAACACGGCCACTCAGCAGAGTGAAGTTACGGGAAGGTGCAGCATGTGGATGGTTGATTACACCATGTGCGTAAAATTCTCCAAATGTACGCAACAGACTTAATCAGGACAAACAAGCAGGAATTTTTTTGGCTAAATATGGCTTAACTGTGCTCGGAGAGATAGCATTTGACAGGACATAAAAAAGATGCTCATTTGATTACAGTAGTATGTGAAAGGCTGACAGTAAAACGATAAATGCACTTTTTGTCTTCACGGTTCATACGCTCCATCTTTTCTCTTCCTCGCTGATACGGCGACAATCATTTACCATCGGTGTGATTAAACAGCTGAGAGCACCCCAGATTGCGTCGCTGTGTTGGTGATTGGTGACGGTTCTACACCTATTTCAACTGCGACATAGAATGCTGTAAATTAACTGCTCTACTGCATTCTATACTTTCAGTGATGCCTTGTGTGAGTGCGTGACATTCTGCCTCAACTTATCTGGATATCAGAGGCTAAGCAAATGTCCCAACGAAACGGATAACAGTCCGAAATGGGGACATCACCCGTTTCCACCACAGGTACCCATCCATAGCCCGAGCACCAAACTACCGAACAACAAACGCACGACGAGGACACAGGGCCACAGACCAAAATCAAGAAGATGCACCATCTAGCACTTTCTTAAACGTTTGCGCAAGTTTATCGTACATCATTTCTTCCCTATAAAGCCTATCTACGACATCTCTCCCCTTCTGTCCCATCTGCTCTCTTTCAGTTTTGTGATCCAGTAGCCTCCTGATGTGCTGAGCTAACACAGGGACCCCTGCCCTACCAACTGGGTGGAGGAGACCTGTAACATTTTTACTGATGATCTCCTTGGATCCTCCGGCGTTCGTGGCGAGTACTGGTAATCCGAAAGCCATGGCTTCCACAGTAACTCTCCCGAATGTTTCTCCTATCCCTTGGGCGTTCATGACATAAACATCCGCAGCAGCGTACAGGGAGGCCACGTGAATGGTTGAGGGAGTTGACAGAGTGAGCTTCGCTAACCGCTCGCTGCGATCCAGAAGCCTTGTAATTTTCTCCAAGTAAGGCATCTTGTTGCTTTTTGATCCGACTGAACCGATCAAGATTCTGAGTCTGGGACTCCCGTCCACAACCTCACTACCTACGGCCTTCGGTCTCAGCCTGAGGATTGTGTTGCGGACAAAGTTTTGGCCTCGCTGCTTCAGACTAGATTTCTTTCCCTTTGCAAGAGGTAATCTTGCCTTCCTGCTGCCTCTCCCAAGAAGAGATTTTGAATCACCACCTCTGGATTTCTTGTCTTTCCCAGGTGCACCTGAATGCTTCTCCTTACCGGATGCACTGGGGGGATGACTTCCTCGGTCCCTGAATGTGCTGAAAAAGCTAAAACTGTCAGCAAGGGAGAATATTTGCCTACCTGTCAAAAAAGTTCGTCTGGATCTCCATTCCAAAGCAGAATTAGTCTCCACGTGAGCTAGGCCTGCTAGTCCTTCATTTTCGACATGATCTACAACCATCAGTGCTGCTTGCAATAAAAGCAGCTGACCTTTACCCGGATTTATGCTACTGAGTGACGCTACAAGTACATCATTTGGCTCTAAACCCATCTCCCGACGCACTTCCTCTCGTAATTGCGCCCGCTTCTCAGCAAGTCGGTCATTCGACTTATTCGCCAGACCGGCAACTGAAGCAAGCTGTTCATTGACGGCGAGAGAAACAACTTCTGCGTGGGCAGCCATCGTCAAGCTTTCATTCCTAGACCACTCCTTCCACAGCATAGATTGAATATCTGATATGAAAAGCAAAGCTTTGGGCCTTCCCAGAAGATACTTTGCCCGGTCGAAGTACTCTCGTCGATTCTCCATTACCCACCATACTAAGCGATCTCCTCCTTTCGGATTGGACCTAAGATACTGGCCGATCCAGGAGGCACAAGCAGCTGAGCCCACGACGACGAGGTCAGCCTTAGCAGCTGTATTCCAACTGTGATGAGCTTTGTCTTGTAAGATGCGTATGCCTCTCTCAACAAGTTCAGAAAACAGTCCTCCTTGTTTATTCAGCACTACGGCTGACACTCGGCCCCCACAGCTGCGCATTTTGGCTCCGAGCTCCAGCATGGACAGGGGGGCCCCGGTGACTGAGAGTTCGTGAAGCACTATAATTAACGACTTCCCGTTCACGAGTTTTGCAAACAGAGAATCTGTCCGGCAGCCAAAGCCCTGCTTTTGTTCATCTTCCACACCCAGAACACTTGTCTCCAGCTTATCGAAAGGTCCCACCACTCTGCCTATGGTATAATTGACGGTCGGCGGAGCATTCCATACACTGCCCTCGTCAGGGGACGACCCCGGTAGCGAGTCGTCTAACATATCAAGACCCTGCCTGAGTTCCTCGGCTTCCTGCTGACTGCTGATCCTGGGAAGCGACCAATGTTGCTCTGGAGGTGTCCTCAATTTGCCCGGTTCATCCTTCGGTGAGACGTCCGCGGTATTTTCCTCTCGACGTTGCGCACCCGTCACAGGATTTGCTCCGGCAGCTAAGCTATGGTCTTGCGCGGCCTCTACGCCTGAGGCTCTCACTCCTTTGAACACCTCCCAAACCCATTCCATGCTCCAGACGGCCTTTCCGGGATGTCCATGGACTGCATTGTACAGAAAAGAACGCCCCTCTCCACCATTGTTGCTATTGGCATTGAAAGAGGATATTTCCACCGACCGCCTCTCCAGAGGTACATGCGCGTTGATCTCCTCGTTACTGGGTGTGAGATTCTCCATGTAGAACCAATTGAACTGGACGTGAAGCCCGAACACAGTCCACAGAGCTATGAAGACGATCCATGGCAGCAAACGGCGGCCAGAAAAAACACTAGAAAAGAAAGAGCGTACGATGGCTCCGGCGAACCTGGAGTTGGAATATCGCTTGGGAGTGCAGCAGCAGTTGTCCGCCCGATTCGGAGGAGTTCTCACGGTAGGAGAAACTCGCCGCGACGACGGTGAACTCGTCGGCGTCAAGCATGGAGAGCCTTTGAAGCTACGACCCACGATGAGCGTTGGCGGCCGCACGACCGCCCCCGTCAGATCAATTTGGAGCTGGCTCCGTCCATTGCTGTCCATGGCAGAACACTAGACTCCACGCACAATCCATATCCTACATCGTCCTCCGTCCCACTCCCGCTCCCCGATACCTGCGACACCTGCTACCGCTCACCTCCTCGTCCACAACGGCAACCGCACACAGCAAAATCCCACTGCGCTCGACTCGCACAGCATCATCTGGACGATGAAGCAACCGACCCCCGGCGAGCCCACTGATTGACTGAGGAGTCAGCCAGTCAGTCCGTCAGTCAACTGACAATACATCACGAAAACGCAGCAATGCACGACAATTATTGTCTCGGACTAGAAGAAGCTGCTTGTCTCACTCTCGCCACATGTTCTGTGACTCGCACAGTTTCGCACCGCGGAAGTGTGTCTGGGCTACGACTGCCAAAAGCTCACTCTATCGGCTCCAAGTGCGACGAGTACACACGTACAACTCGCGAGCTCGTCTCTGAGGCCGAATGAGTAGCCCGAATCCACCTCGAGCTTCTCTCTCGACGAGCACTAGACAGCACATAGTCCTGTCCTGTCCTATCCCCTGCTCCCCTCCCCTCCCCTCCCCTCCCTTCCTGTCTGCGACGAGGCCAATCAGAGACGCGAGCGCAGCAAGCCCCAAGCACAAGATCGTTTTCTCCTCTGCATCCGTACTTCACTGCGGCAACGCACAATGTGCTTAAAAGTACCTCCTCTTTCACCAACTCCCCCTCGCTCGCCTTCAAGTCACTTAGCCCCGCCCCCGCCTCCGCCTTTCCCCGTACCCGGAGTTTTAACCCCTCGGCTCGACCCCGCCTGGCTGCCTGGCTGGCCAGGATCTCTCCTGCCTTCCCGTCCAAAACCCATGCATGGAAAGATCCACGGTGCCACTTGCACCCAGGCGCCAGGGCGGGCGAGCAGGCCACCCGCGCCGCGCTACGTAACCACCGGGGTCCATCCCTCGGCTTCTTGGAGTCTTACCTGCCTTGAGCCGACGACTTAGAGTCTTAGGCTGAGAAGTCTGTCTATCCTCATCTCTACAGCTGCGGGCGGTACGTACTGGTTCTAATCATGCCGACTATGGGAAATTAGAACAATGTCAACCTGTTCATTATTGCTTCCCACAAACAGCGCAAACTCCCAGAGTCCAGAAAACACCAGTGTTCAAGAATCAAGGCCTTGGGTAACTTGGATTGTTGGAAAGCCTATCGCATAACGGTTGGATATGTTTTTTTTACACATTCCACCCTGACCAGTTTTCTAGCAGTTGGAGACATGGATTACGGTAGATGACAGCAGCTGTTGGGCTACACAGTTGGCACCGTATCTGTGTACCGTAAAGTGGGGCCGAGGATTGTCTGCGGATCTTCTCTTTACAGTACCGGCATGAAATCTTTTCCGTTTTCATTTAGTGGAGCGAAAGGGCGCGTCATGGGCACTCATGGCCTGATTCTTGAGGACCGAAGGTAATGGGAAGGAGGAAAAGCAAAAGATGGCGACTACCGGAGTAAAAAGTAGCAATCGTTCTCCACGAGTCAAGATTGTTTGTTGTAGACTCCACGTGAAAGAAAAAAGGGAACAGAAAGTGACAGTAGTTTTGAACGTATTGTTTAATCATCGACAGTATTTATGCCGGTGTTTTACCTGACCGGGGCTTTTAATACAAGGCATCAATCGTGTGTTGCTGAAAGCAGATGTAACCATCACTTTGTAAAACCTATTTTTGATGTATTCAGTTTCCAGCTAATCACCTCTTTTAGTATCAAACTTCTGGGAATGAGGTGAATAGACATAAAAGTTCAATTGTAACTTCGCTTTTTAATCTTAATTTCCTTCAAGAAACTCTTATGTGATATATATATATATATATTCTAGTTGTAGTAGTGTAGACAATTCTTTGGGACATTCCAAAACCAGATCATTTGAATCGCAGAACGCTGATTCGTCCAGTTTGCGATAACGAACCTTCACTTGTCTCATGATGCTGAACAGTATACACCACTTGTGGACGTTATCAAAGTGTCATCAAGAAAGTAGCTTCATTTTTCAAGCAAGAACACACTTGTGTTTCCCAGTCTACAAGTAGATGTTCTTGTTATGCCAGTTGGATTTTACTTCGTGGTTCATGTACCTTGATATCTCAATGGTAAGGATGTGTCGACCTTTAGTTGCTTATGCCACATTGTATTTGATCTTACTAGTTTTTAAGCATCATAAGGAAAGAAACAATTTATGCACCAGTTCTTCATAGCTACTTTTATTGATATCAGTAGATGAAACATTTATCTACCATTAACCATTTGAGTTGCCTACTCATATTCATATTTTTCCAAATCAATATATCAATTTATGCAATACATTGATAATAACCAATATAAAAAAATTCAATTTCGAAAAAAGCAAAAGAATTCAATTGTAAAATCTCAAAAAAAAAATTAATAAGAATGTCACTATATCAAAGTCAAAATCTCTAAACTATTAATAAATATTTCTATTTATTTTAATATATATAAAAATTACATCAAATATATAGATTAAAAAAATTGATGTCCGTAAAATTATATCCTACAAGTGATTTTCTTAAAATTAATAATTCTATATATAAATTTTGACTTTTCAATAAGAAAAACTAAAATAAAAAATATTTTATCTTTATTTATTTCAATAATTATTATATAATTATTATATATAATTGCACAAAATATATTTTTTTCAAATAGTATGAAATGAAGTATTCAAGTTAATTTATACATAAAATTTTTATAGAAAATATATTTGAAATGAGTCAATTTTTTTAATAAATAACATTGATAACTTTGATAGAAAAATAATTTATCATTTCAAAATTATAATTTTTTATTTATAGTTAAAACATTACAGTAAGTTTGTGTGGTAATGCAACACATCAGCAAATTTTTGTTGTATTTACATATATAATTATTTAAAAAATCCAAATCATGAAATATAAACATATTAAAAAATTAAATTTATTTTGTCCTCAACGTTACATCAGAATGTAGTATTTTTCATCAAATTATTTATTTATGTAATGTTTTAATAATCAAAGTATAATCCTTTAACAATGATGAATAACTTAATCAAATCATAATTTCAAAGCTATTTTAAAAACAATACATTTATGGGTTAAAATATATGAATGAATATAAAGTAATTAAAAAAAATTAATATAAAAGTTAGGGTTCACACATATAATAGCCATATAATATAAAACAAAATTTCATCAACAAATATTATAATCAATATTTATAATTATTTGTATATATATATTTCATAAAATTTCAAGTCTTATTATAAACCATACATAAAAATTTCAAATTAAATTAATAAATTAATTTTTTAATAAATAATTTATTATATTTTAAAAATATATCAATCAAACTTATATTTCAAAAAAAAATAAAATTTTGATGAATTATTTGTAAAAAAATTTTTTTTTAATTATTTTAATTATTTTTTTCATAATTGATTAAAATCATATTAAATATCAATTTAGTTAAAAATTAGGATATTATAATTATTATACAACTTTAATTTAAATCAATATTATTTGTGATAAATGCATACAAATTTCATGTTGTTTTTTCATGTGAAAAAATTTACATGTGTGAAAAATACTTATCACACTTTAAACTTCACAAATAATCCTCCTATGTGAGAAAATGACAAGTCATGCGTTAGATTGATATTAATATATCAATATGACAATGATGAATTCACATGATTACAACAAAATAATGCATATTTAAAAATTAACGTTAAGTAACTTATAAAAAATTGGATTATTCATACATATGAAAGAATATGTGACATGGAGTTTCACTATTTAGCTCTTTGATATTAGATTCGACATTTGAGAGGAAATTTTCCTCTCACAAGACTTTCACAACTAGTGTAAGAATCTAGAAGCACTCATTGTGGTCTACATATCTTTCCTAAAGGTATAACCAAACATAATATATCAACCATGTTATCCAACATCACTACACAATGACAATCTTGTATACTAGTTTGAAAACCTCAATAGTAATTTCCTTAGTTTAGTGATGACAGCATGTTAAGTTCCACACATAATAATCATCATCAACAAAACTAGTGTTGTCGATATCAAAAGTAACCATCATATCATCTTTGTTGTTATAAAGTTTGGATGTTATTCATAATACATGGGATGATGACATGTCTAATGCTAATAAATCACTAGCTAAAGAAACAAGAGAACAAAAAAAATATATGTCATCCCCAACATCACTTCAAATATTCCCTCGAACAATGTGAAAAGTTGGACCAAATTTCTTCCTTTTACAATTATATAAATTGTAATAATACTTTTTAACATAAATAATTTCAATGTCATGAAAAAACCAAAGAATTTTCAAATCCTTTATGTTAAACATCTTGCATAATTGATTCTTCACCTTATATAACATATCCATACGGATACAATATGTATATTATTTATGTCAAATTTTCATTCAAAAACATATTGTCATATCGAAGTTATCAATTTGTCACTTATATTGTGTAACAATTGCAATAATGATATAAATTGGATAGATTTTGGTAACATGCAAAGCGTTACCTCTTAATCAATTCCATACTTCCAAGAATATGTCTTTGTTACATTTGACACCCTCTTAATTTAAAACATCCGGTTGCAATCAATAACATGTTTAACTCTTAGAATTTCGATCAACTTCTATGTTATTTATTAATCTAATGTAGTAATCTCCATATAGCTTGTTACCATTGAGTATTCTTCATGGTTGATGTAGATTCATGACAATTTAATATCATTGATATTATTATATATCAAACATCAATGGGATAATAAAAATAAAAATAAAATCATTTCATCATTTGATTACAAGACAATGTGGGCTAATGATCATCTAACTAAACTAAACTTGTTATTCAAATATCAAAACATAACATGACATAACCAGCATGCATGAAATTAGAATACATGTCCACAATAGTGCTAGGGTTATAGCTAGCTATTTGCATTAATGAATGTGGTATCAGAATCGAGTTAGCATGTTGTATAAGGTAAGTAAACCTCGTCAGTACATCATGATATGAATGTGCAATAGTCAAATATTGATTATGTCATGTACGGCAAACAAACATTCACAAATCGTACAAGAGACCATTCTAACTGGTTGAGACTAATGAGACTAGTTTGTTATCAATGAAATCAAGGATGACATATGAATGCATAAAAATCATAAATCTCATTTTTTAAGATGAAAGAAGGGTGATGTAAAAAATATACATTGCACGTGGCAAAGTCAGCCATACTCCTTGTTACTTTCGTTCTTGTTCAATAACCAAATATTATTCTCATACAAAAACTTCAATGCAAATATTTAGACAACTTTAAAACGGAACAATTCTTTACATTGTTCATGTATTAATTACAAACGAAAAACTCAAACATCCATAGACATTCATAACGCATTACGCATTATTCATAATCATTGTATAATACAATTTGCAATATATTTTTAAAATTTTTTATAAATCTGTATTTTTGCACACTTTTTGTTATGTTTTTAAATTTATAATATATAAATTTATCACATTTCAAATTTTAATTTTATCTTTTTTATTCTAAGCTACAACATATTTAGTTATAATTAAACACAGATTGTAATAAAGATGATTTTGTAATAAAAATATATGATAACTTGATTTTCATGTATCAAAATTATAAAAATTAAAATGAAATAAATTTAATATAATAAAATATTTAAAATTTAAAATTTTCAAAGGTATTTAAAATTTCATGTAAATATAAGATGAAAAAATATTTTTTTAACCTTTGTATCAATATAACACAATTTAAGTGATTATGATTTAAAGATGTCAATAGTCCATGCAATAAATATAATATGATTTCATTTCAATAAAATTAATTTAAATATATATTAATATTTAAAATTATATACAATAATAATTTTTTTAATAAAAAAATGAAAAATTCTATAATTCAAATATATATAAATACCAAAATATTTCAATAATTTTGCATTTGAAATAAAATTAATTTGATATTTAAATTTTGGCTTGAACAATAATTTATCCAAATGATATTAGAATATGTATTGTGAAAAAAAAATATGAATCAAATGTATATGTTAGTTTTGAAATAAATTATAATATATCACATAAATCTAGTAGAAAAAATATTAAAAAGTAAAAAAAACAAACCAAAATTTAAAAAATAAATTGTGAGTGATGATTTGAAATATCAAACCTCTTCAAATTGACTATTAGCCTTCCATACACATTGGCATGTTGAGTTATCTCACTTTTGTGTAAAAGGATGATGCAGTTGTTTGGGGATGGGAATAAAGCTTCCATAATTGGTTGAAAATGTAATCTTGGTAGATTCTACTAGGGTGTAGTTATAGTGCATGTTTATGGAATACTTAATAAAAATTGCAATATTTTGAGATGAAAAAAAATACCTTATATATATAACATTTGTCATTACCAAATGATATCCAAAGAGATGTTGAGTTTATCATATAGAGACCATTAGTTTTCATTATTTCAAACAAGACATAGTATAGCAAATAAAGTTCATGTGAGCTTTTAAAATTATAATAAAGTTACAAATTAACTATTGATGTTGAATTCATTGTGAGGGATGGAAGGTTTCAAACGATCAAGAGTGCATAATTGAGAATTTTGGAGCAAGTTGGTATATTTTTTATTAAGATTAATTTATATTGATGTTGAATGAGCTAAACTTGTTAACCAACTTGTTGCAAGTTTACACTCAATCAAAAACAAAACACAAAATCTTGTGCATGCAAGAAAGCCATCACATAACTTAAGTAGAAAATTTTATGCAATCGGTGCAATATCTATGCACATCAACCTTAAACATGTGAAAATAATTCTACATACGTGAGAAATACTTCTTACAATTCAAATTTTTTTTCTCATATGTTAAAATTCTATGTTACAATATAGACAACTATAAAAATGACAATAATCACTTCACATAAATACAAAAATGTAAACTATAAAATTTATTGTCTCACAATTTCAATAGTGATATAGAGTTTGTTGTATTTATTCACATTAATTTTTATGTACACTTATGAATCCGAATTATGAAAGTATTTAAAAAAATAACTTTAAAATAAATTTAAAAGATAGATGAAAACCTATGTACATTGTCTTTATATTGATGATAAAATATAAAATTTTGCAATATTTTTGATTTATTTTAAAAAATATTTTTTGATTTATTTTAAAAATAAATTCTAGCAACTAAGAAGTGATACATGGATCATTTTTATCTCAAGCATGTGAGAAGTGATAAATTTATCACTTCTTTGGAATGTGATCCAAGTTGACACTTTATCGTTTACATAAGTAATATTTATCTTAGCGCTTCATTACAACATTAAACTACTAACATGTCTAAGATAACAATTCTCATCACACAAAACAAGATTGTTTGACAAATAATTCATGCCCTTTGGTGTTACATGCAATCATTTCATTTCATTCACAATTTTCAAAATAAATGGAATATGGACTTTAATTTCACAATCCACATTCTTCATCACTATATAGATTATTCTTCCATTCTAAGAAAACTTTCTTCAAAAGCTTGTTGTCTTTTAGACTTATTGATATGTTCTTGTTCAATACTATGTTGTAGCAAACAATTATTGTTTCTAAAAGCTTCACCTAATATTTATTGATCTTGCTTTTCTTTTTTTCCACTAAGCTTTTCAAGATGATAAAATCCCTTCATCAAATTAGTCATCACTATTGTTTACTAGACTATCTTCAATCTCTTTTGATGTCTTCAACACACGTCAAAATCTTGTAGAATTTTTTAATCAAGATGATAGATTGTTATAAATCAAAATTGTAATTAAATTATTGATTTGCTCAAGATTTTTTTGAAAATGTGTTTGAAATTTAAAGAACTTCCTCATCATAAAACATCTTCTACTTTCAAAGTATGCACTTCCTGCTTCAAGAATGACTTTTTTGTAACGATCAAGCACTTTTTTGTTGACTTTAGCATCACTTGACCTATGAGATTTCAGACATCTAACCCCTATAGCAAACATGATGCTTTTAAGAATATAGTTCAAGAATTTCACACTTTTTCCTCAGTCCAAAATTGTAAACAACTTTTTTCTCTCACAAATCTATTTCATCATTTGCTAGATCCTTTTTTATCCAAAATTTTTTCTAAAAATTGATTTTTCAAGTCTTTGATTGCTTAAGGCGAACTATTTGTCATGTATCATTGAAAATCCAATTGACTTTTAAAACTCAAATATCTAGTATACACTTGTAAATTTTTCCTAGTATTTTCTGCAGCATCCTCATCTAGAACGCTCTCTTGTGTCAAACATCTCAAGGAGTAATTAAATATTTGATCAATCTGATTGTGTTTATAACCAACAAGCGAAAAATCTAACTTCATTTTTCCAAAAATAGTTGTCTCTACTAACATGTTAAGGTAAGCAATCACAAATTTGTTCTTGTTTTCTTGTGCTATGTTTTTCAGTTATATGTACAACACCTCATGGAATGGCAGAGACCACTATTTGATTATGTTGTGCCTAATGATGACTGTAACATTGGAATTTTTGTGTCTTGGCTAAGAATTATAAATTATCGGTTGAAGCATCCCATGAAATTTTAAGCAATCAACGACATGAATTGATATGAAGTATATTTTGTTCATATTTTTTGGTGTTTAAGTAATAGAATTTTCACATTTCAGAAATATTTCTTCTAGATATGACAGAAGTATGAATATGAGAGTACCCATAAATATCTATCTCAACATTTTTATGAATGTACAAAGCATAACTTCTTTTTTTGAGTAATTGAAAAGGCAAATAATAATCATCTTTGTTTGGAAGCTGTTCCACATTCTTCTAGAAGAAACTTCAATACCACTCTTTGTAGACAAGAGGACTTATGTGGACATGCATGTTACAATGTTCATGGTAATTTTGGATCATCTACTGACAAAAATCGTGATAATCATCTATTTTCCAAGTTGTACAATATATTGAGAGCATAATAACACACGAGTTGCCAATTTTGCATGAGAAAGATATCTAACTTGTTTTTTTTCAAACAAATTTTTTTTTCTGATATTTCTTTAGCATCCTGGCTACGAGAGAAACAAAAAATTTATGGAGATAATATTTAAATCGAGGAAGTTCTTTTAGTTTTCAAGCATCAAGGCTACTGGTTAAAACCTTATCTTTTTTACATTGTGCTTGTAAAATAGTCTTTCTAACCAATATTCAATTTGGACTAATCTAGATTTCATTTCTATGTAGAATCTTCAAATCCATGACAAATTCAGTTGAGTTGGACTTGTCATTTTCATCAGATGTTGTTTTTCTCACGTCCTTTATTTGATGTGAAGAAATTTTTAGGTTGAAATGAAAAGGTGAGCTTCTAATTTGTGTGGAATGAAAGGCATCCCCCTTGTCCCAAAGCCTACAACCCTCTTCATCCTTTAAGCTATCTGAGAACTTCATGAAATCCTCCACCTGTAAGGTTAGACTTGGTTCTACCTCCTCTCCCAATTCCTTATCCATTATTGCACATATGGATTGAATGTCTACAAATTCCATGATAATGTTTGGTGAACTACTTTCACTATTCTTGCTTCTCAACTTCTTCTTTTTGTTAATGAAGTCACTCCCCTTATTATTGTATGTCTCACTAAGTACATACTTTTTCTTCACAACCACCCTCTCTATTTGATTGTGGAAGCCATAGCCCTTGAAAGCGGAGGATGATGCAAGTAACTCATCACATGGAGAAGTGATACATTACCCACTATTTACTTATGCAACAAGATCATCTAAATTTCTTTGGCTCTCTTGATTATGAACACACTCCTTTGAAGAGGAGTCAACACCGTTTAGAACATAGTTAGACTTTAAGTTAGTCAAATGCAAAATCCTTAGTACTCATGACTTAGAAGGAGAAATATGAAAAATACATTCAAAACTTGGAGAAAGATGCAGTGATTCTCAAAATATGTTTTGCACTCCCCTATCATGTTCATGTAAGTAGATCAATACTTCTTTTGGCATAATAAAACTTTGACTTCAAAATGGTGAAGGGGAGGGAGTAGATTAGAAAAGGCTAGGAGCTAAAACTGTACTAGCCTAAGAGCTAGAACGACTCCATTACACTTGGAGCCGGAGATGACTTTAATTCTTTACAAAACATCTTGGAAAAAAAATATATAAGCTCTTAGATCAATTCTCAACAAAATTTCATGCAAGCTCAACCAGACTCTTAACACTTTTTCATTCCTCAATCTTTCGTCAAATGATCACGTGAATTTTCTCTACGCTCTTTATATTTTTTGGATCAAAAATAACAAAATAGTCGATAATTCTAATTTTTTAACTATGATTGTATATATCTAAAATGCATGTAGTATTGTAATATGTCTACCATCATGTTGTATGGAGGGTTTGATCAGATTTTAAACTTCACAGAGATGATCATTATTTATAGTTCTTAAGTCATACGTGAATGATAAGTAGGACTATATGTTTTTTTTATCATTGACAAAGATGATTTTCATAAATAAATTTTAACTACCGGATGAATTATGGTTAGAATTTTTGTAGCTTGGTGACATTTGTTGTACTTTGGTTCCATGGTCAATACTATCATTATGTCTAACCTTAGTTTGTTGTTGTGAAAAATAGAAGTTAATGTTGACATTAGACAATGATATGTGTTTCATTTTTTCTATGAAAATTTTTCAGGTGTTTTGTTAAGACATTAGAGTGTCTAAGAAGTGATACATTTATCACAAAATTTCTTTTTTGGATTTTTCATTTAAAAAAAATTCAATTGCATTGATCTTGAAAACAAGGATTTCAACTATCAGACTTGTTTAATAATTAATTGTCATTTTTTAAACATTTAATAAGAATGTCATATTTGGTATCCATTTGCCAAAAACATCTAATTTCATATATTTTTAATAAAAAATTGACACTTGAGAGCTAAAAATAATGATATGTATGAGACATTTCAAGAAAAGAAATCTTTGCGTAAAAATGTATGACAAATTTTACTCATTTTCAAACAACCTTCCATTTCATGGTCACATTATATGTTTAATCCGTCATTGTGTTAGACATAAAAAATGACATACTTATGAGTCAAGTGATTCATGTCAAGAACCAGTTCTAGCATTTGACTATGGAAACAACCTCCAAGATTGATGATATTTATCATGCAAGTGCACATGATACTTGTTTTTATGGTTCAAGGATTTTGAGGCATAGCGATTGAATTAATTAGTGATCGCAATAAACAACCTCAATGATACAAAATATCAAGTATCAAGAGAAAGAAATGTATCATTTGATGGCCAAAGAGTGCCAAGAGTCTATGCAAATCCATCATTATGAGATTGCAAAGGTCGTTCGGGAGATGCAATTCAAAGAATCAGATGTACAGAAAATTGACCTAATTTGTTGAATGGAATAATCAATGTATTATTAGTAAAGATTGTTATGAGTATGACTTGCACATAAGTAGGTTCATGAATAGGTTGGGAGCTCTTAATCTCAAACATTCTAGAAAGAATATGTTGATAATGGCAAGGTAGGACAATGCATTGGGGGCACAAAAGCAAGGCTTAGATGGAGCCTACAACAAAGGCAAAGCAAGTGTGGTGACACTTACAAAGGATACTTTTGGATCCTTTATAAGTGCAAGCACATTTAATTAAATATAGAGGATTCTTTTGCATCTTGAGGAAGAAGTTTTTGAGACATATTTTTGATGTAATGTTTGTCATTGTCATAGACCTTGTAATGAAGAATTTTCCATTCTCAATACCGTATGTTTATAAAGTTAATCTTCTTCTATTAATGCTTTTTGATTGATGGGTATGTTTGTGGATGTTTGGATGGAATTGACTATGTGAATCCAAGCAAATCATGCCATATGTCACATGTTAGTACACACAAGAGTACTAACAAACCACCAACACAAAAAAATATGTCACACAAACAAAATGCCAAGATGAAAATATATCAATCACAAAAAATATTTAAAACAATCTTTTAATTAAAAAATCCATTAAAGTGGTCAAACCATCCTGATCTAGACTTACACAGTCTTATACTCTCTAGATAGATAATTTGAAATTGGTTATTTAACTATATAAAATATCATTTTAATTTAATCTTTATTAATTCTCTATATTTTGCAATTTATTTTTCACAAACAGAAACCACTTGTAACTTTTACAAAATTTCCAATAGCTTTGTCTTAAAATTTGGACCATTAACTCAAGAATTTTGAAATTTTGACATTATTGATAATGTACTTGATACCTCTACATCTACGTAAATAATTTTATATTTTCCATTGTATATTATGCACATACATATCGCATCGCAACATACATCGTTGTCACATCAAACATCATAATACATAGATCATCATACACCAACACAAGTGTATCACAATAATCTTTTCTACTCTTGACACGTCCACAAGAACACTCCACTCATAATCGTAGAATAATAGAGATATTACAATCAAGCCAAACCCACTTTGTGCTTCAAAGACTCCAGGTTCTCGCACTATCTATTCTCCATCATAGCCACACTCTCAAAAGCTCAACTTCAAAAGTTGCCTTCCAAAGAGCCCTAATTCAAACTCTACCCCTTGAGCCCTAGATCTCCTAATGACGCTGTTGGTTCTAATGATAGTTTCAGTGCTAACGATGCTTATTGTACAATTGATTCTAATAGATATATATGCTTTGGATACACATACCTATCTAAGTAGAGATGTTGCTATATAAGTTGTGACAGCTATCATGCATATACATATCGCATCACAATATACATTGATGTTACATCAAACATCACAATACATAGATCGTCATACACCAACACAAGTGTACCACAATCGCCCCCCTAACTAGCGGTTAGGTCCCTCTAACACGAGATAGCCATCTAGTCCATAACATGATATGACCTTCATGGGACTAACATCAGGAGACCAAATGCTACAATGCCCCATCGTTAGTCACCTATCATCCATATCATGTAACGGTCAAACCTGCTTGCCTGCTAATTGCATCGAGTACATCTCCACCATCCACTACGTATCGCATTGAAAGGAGGTGCCAATCATGACATATGTCATCCTCTTGAACAAGAATCATAAATCATAGGACAGAAGCTCCCTTCACTGGGACTGCCATGTTAGAGCCTTTTGTAATTATGTTGACGAGAGTTAGTCACAGCAGCCAATTTTGCAAGGAGAATTTTTTCTTTTTGTATGATTATCCGAATAATATATATATTATATGCTATGAATGTATAAACTAATTTTGACTTGCTCGATATCACCAACCTTGAATTATGTTACATGACTTGTATTCAATCATAATGGAAGACACTACTGTTTGGATTATATGTTGATATAACCAACTTAAAAGCCGGGCCAACATACAATGTAATTTCTCAAATGGTGGAATAAATAGCATAACGTAAAGTATCTCTATATTGACTAATAGTCAGGTTCTCAAATGTCATGGGCATTACACTACGGAAGATTTCTACCCTTTGAAAACACACCCTAATCCAAACATCTTGGTTATCCAAGTCCAAGACTTTAGGTCACTCTCAACAAATAGATGCAGGTAAGTTTGGATCTCTATCATATAATGCTTGCCGGCTAAATCAATAACCCATGGCCAACCATGGAAGTTGGATGTCCCAATCTTCCAAATTATCTTTCTCCAAGCCAAACTTTCTTAATCCTCTTTTCACCATCTGAACAATTCTCTCAGCTAGATCATTAGTCTCAAGATGATCTCTTGAGATGGTACGATGATTGATCAACGCTTGATCACACAAAGCTTGAAACTCGTCAAAAAAAAGTAATACACTGATCAATCAACACTTCTGCTAGTGCACCAAATTGGCTATGCATCGTAGCTTAGAACTCATAAGATATTCTCTCACTTGACTTGTCAAACAATGTCATCAACTCAATCGACTTGGAAAAATGCTCCACCATGACCAACACATATTGATGATGTCGTATAGTCAATGGTAGAGGTCCTGCAAAATTCAAGTTCCAATGGTAACCAAGTCTCATAATCAGTAGAGGATGGTGTAGGGGCATTGAATGATGCTCGAACAAGATCACATATCATACATCTAGCCACAAACTGTTGCACCTTAGTTTGCTTACCTCTCCACCAGTAGTGACTTTGAAGTAAGCTATGTGTATGCTTCACTTCAAAATGAGTTAACTCCTCATGAGCATGTATGATCAACTGTGCTCTCTAAGATGGAGATGACACAAACGTTGTCATCTCTCCATACTCGAAGAAGATGTTTACCTTTCCATTTGAACCATCGAGCTCTTTGTAAAACTCAATCCTATCCATTGGCACTCAAAGTGGCCACCAAAGCACATGTACGAATATACTTCAACATCATCATGTCGTCATGAATGTCTTGGCTTACCATCAAACTGTCCTCAATCTCAACGTACAAGGATAACATATCCGTTCTCTGATCCAAAAGAGATATCACATAGCTCTCAAGCGTCAATATACTCAAAAAAGTATATGCATACCAACCGGACATTATCTCCTCATCAATATCACCGTGCTATAGAGCCCCGGTTTCATCAACTTGACTTGTACATGGGTTTCAACTTAACCTATCTGTCCACGGTCCACCACTCTAGATTTGTGAACAAACGTGAAATCATACTCTTGTAGTATAAGAGCCCATCATGCAAGTTTTTTTGTAAGCTTGTTTGATTCCATCAACCACTTCAATGGTTGATGATAACTGATGAGAGTGAAGGAGTTTCCAAACAAATAACATGTGAAATGTACCACTGTCCAAACAACTATCAAACATTCTACTTCATAAGAACTATACTTTGACTCCACTGCATTGTTTGGGTGACTTGCATAAACCACTATAAACTCCTTTTCCTCATCATCAATTTGCTACCTAATACAAATTTTTTTTTGCAAATGGACACCGTTTGAAACTTCTTCTTGATTTTGAAAATCTTTGACTCTAATTTCATACCCCTAAACGTCACAATTTTGCAATTCTGACACTGAGAGCCTCACATCTTACATCTCTATCCATGTGCAAGATACTTTATATCTCCTATAACTCCACCAAATTTCAAATCAAACGTACTCCTAGTTTTGAACCAAAAACTTTGAAACATCAAATCTTGGAATTCAAGCACTTCTGTCCAAAATATTTTTCGGTCAATCTCGATTGTAAGCTCTAATATAACTATGAGCATCGACCCATTTCGTCAATTTTCAGAAGTGCTTTTGCACTCCAAAATTCTCAATTCGGATTTAAGATGTCTTGCACACTCTATAGCAAACAGATTGAAGCTATCATCTATTAAAAATTACCAAAACATCTTCAGCGCTCCAAGAACTCATAATTCTCATCACATAATCCAATTTGAGTTTTCGAAGTAATATTTTTTTATCTTGAAACATCCACAAGGATACTCCATTCATAACCATAGCAGATTACAGTCGAGCCAAATCCACTTTGTGCTTCAAAGACTCCATGTTCCCGCACTAGATCATCTCCACCATTGTCACACTCTCAAAGGCTCTACTTCAAAAACTACTCTCCAAGGAGCCCTAATTCGAACTCTATCCCTTGAGCCATGGGTTTTCTAATGGCGCTATCGGTCCTAATGATAGTTTCAGTGCAAATGATGCTTACTGCACAATAGGCTTTAATTGTTGTATTTGCTTCTGCATACGTGCATCTATTTAACTAGAGATGATGCTACAAAAGTCATGACATGCCCCATCAAATTTTGAAATGCTATATCAAAGCAATATTATATGATAATCCTACCGCCAACAACCTGATTGTTTTTTCAAAAATTAAAATATCAAACCATAGTCAATTCCTTTTTTATATCTTTTTTCTATATTACAACTTAAACACCAACATCATTATAAGCATTCACTCACTTGGTCAATTTTTAGTAGCATTTCTACCCTCAAAACTCTCCATTAAAAAATGAAGCATTAAATACAAGAAAACATAAATTTAAATTTGATCATGCAGATTTAGACTTGCTTATATTTTTTGATCGCCATCATACTCTTCATTTCATCAAGTCAATGCATATTGAACATCAACTTGATTGAAGATAACATCAATCATAACTTGCTAAAATAACTTCAGCATACTCAAAATTCATAATTTTTACCATAAAATTAAATGAAAATTTTTGAATGATTTATTTTTATTTCAATCCATAGCATAAAAGGAAAATTATAATAAAAAAATTAATAAATTTCAAAAAATCCAATTTCATAGAGTAGTAATGCACTCCTAGTCACATTTTTCATAGCTCAGCTTTGAAAATTGTCATAATACAAATCTGACTCTAATGTATTTGCTCCTGCCTAGTTGCACCTTCATACATAGGTCATGACAGATCCAACTGGAAATGATGTAATACACACTACCCAGGGTAATTCTCTACAATAGTATCCTCATTTAGTGTGATGATTACTAGGAAGTAGACTTTGCCAATTAGCCTGTCCACATGTTAATTCTATCTATGTTCTCGCATCCTTGGTTAGATTGAAATTGTGAGTGTCCCACCATGAGGTTTCCATTGGTTGCATCTTGATGGATATAGGGTCCTTACTGTAGGCACGTTTATTATTTCCTTCCTCTTTTATACAACAATCTGCCTCTTGCAATCTTGTAACAGAGTTTAATTGTGAAAAGTTAATTTCGCACAAGTGCAAGCATAACATATGAATAGACTGGATTAAGACAAAACGCCTCCAATATACTCTCTTGAGAATAAGAGTAACATAATACATAATATATTTTAAAATAAAAATATTTTATTTTAAATTTTTTTGGAATTTTGTACTATATATGATTCTTAAATAACATCATAAATCTCAAAGATATGTCAAATTATTTTGAAAACATGACCAATTATTTTAAATGACTTTTTTCATGCAAAATTAGATCGCAAAATTGTGTTTGTTTTATGCATATATCACATTTTGACATTTTGAGAATGTTTATTTTTCTTGCTTTATATTATTTTTATTCAACATCAAAATCTTGCAATTAAAAATCTGCTATTTTCACATTAATACACATATTTTTAAATTTTTAAATTTTCAAAATTAAATATAATATATAATTTTAAAATGATATCATTACTTTCAAAGATATGTCAAAATATCTTTTAAATATGACCAATTATTTTAAATGGTTTTTTTCAAACCAAAATTATTTTTGAATTATGGTGAAAAAGTTAAAATTTTATGTCTTCATTACATTTTGATTTTTTGAGAATTTATATTTGTTTGCTTTGTATTTTTTTTTCTACATCAAAATCTTGCAATTTAAAATTTATTTATTTTCACATAAATTTATATATTTAAAAATTTAAAATTTAAAAAAAAAATTTATTTTTTGAAATTGAATGAATATATAATTTTAAAATAATATTATAAATTTCATAGATATGTAAAAATATCTCAAAATTATGACCAATTATTATTAATGATTTTTTTCATACATATCAACATCAGTAATCATATTAGGACAAGGATGAAAATGCATGAACTACTATCAACTAGCATTGTTTGTAATCTAATGAAATTAGAATGCAAATGTATGTCCATTCTAAATATTCAGACAAAATAATAAAAGTGATTTAATATATTGATATAAAAATTTAATAAAAGTTATATTAAATTATAATTCTTATTTTCGTATATATTCAATTTATAAATCTATTTAATCCAAATCAACTCAAATTTGAAATATATCAAATTATAAAAGAAAAAAAATAATAAATATAATTTATGCATAATTTATAAATGATGAATGATTTTTTTGAAAAAATAATTTATATTAAAAATTACATGACATTATTGAAAAAAGATTTATATATTAATTTATTATATTTTATTAATATAAAATAATATAAAAATAAAAAATTCCAAATATTGATGAATTAAGTATGATAAGATAATGCACATAAATTGTTGTTGAATTTTTTCTATAAATCTGATTGATAAAAAAAATTATACATATATGGACAAAATCATTGTATGATGCATTTGCATAAATAATTTAAAAATGACTACATCAAAAAAAAATATTTAAAAAAATTTTATTATGTGGCAATGCATCAACATTTGAAAATGTATTATTTTAATATGACATATGTATATGTAAATAATTTTTTCAACAAAATAATATAAAAATATGCTTAAAAATATATATCAAGAATATATTAAAATATGAGGTAGAAAAATATAAAAACGTAAAATTTAATATTTTAATATGTGTAAAATTAAGAATATAACATTAAAATGATAAATTTTTGATTAAATTAAAAAAATATTTTTTTATTTTAATTTCATAAGATAATTTTTAATCTCACATTATTTATATAATTATATTTTTATGTTTTAATTTTAACATAATATAATTTTTTATATTATGTTGTCAAGTTGATTACATCTGAATTAAAAAATTAGCATGTGTCAATCTTTACAATATGTTAAAAAGATTCATAAATAAGTTGATACCAAACTATATTCCAAAATTATGTTTGTATTATATACATTTCACATTTTGAGTTTTTGAGAATTTTAATTTTTTTAATCTGTTTTATTTTTCTTCTTTTTTATATTTTGACACGTGGATTTAAGCTAAAAAATCCAATGATCAGATTTTATTTAAAAAATAAGTAAATCAAGGAAAAAAATAATGTATAAGAATGTACATGAACCACAAATAAATAAAATTAAGAAATTTTTAAGAAAGAAATTACTGACGAATTAACATATTTTTATTTTAATTTCATAATCTTTTTGTCATAAAGAAAGAGATTTAGGAAGGTTGTTAACATTTTAAAAATATTGTGACTTATCTTTGAGATATATATATATATATATAATGTTGTATATTTTATTAAATTTCAAAAATTAAAAATTAAAAAATTAATATTTTAAAAATTATGCAATTTTTTTAGGAGATCCATTATAAAAAAAATTATGTCATATACCACATAATCTAATCTTAAACATATTTGTATTGGATAGATCTTCATGAAACATGTTTAAATGCACATATAAATGTATAAATCTAGAATATTTTTGTAATTTGCACACAAATTAAAATATCTTGTGTATTCATATTTGTGTTGTGTACAAATTACTTTTCAGTGTGAAGTGGATATATTTTTGGTTTGAAATTAGGAATTTTATATGTAAAATATCTTTAAATGTCATTATATGATATTTTAATTATTGGATTTAGATTCTGATTTGAGAATTTTTCCCATTCAAAATCTTTTTAAATCAAATAGTGAAGTAGATGAAGATCCACATAGATATGTAAAGCTTACTGTACTCCTCTTCCATTCGAATTACATTTTTTAGGTAGTTAAGATGGAATTCTTTTGGATTCAACTACAATATAGCCAAATGAGTTTCAAGGTAGGAGCAAATCTTATAAGAGACAGTACTGAACTGGTATCTCACTTATCTCCTCATCTACATGGAGGAAGGACCTAGAAATCTACCCCACCTCCTTCAATCGCCAGGAAGTGTAGGATTAAAATAAGTGTAATATACTTTTTTCTTCTTATTATGTTAGCAGATGTATTTCTACATCTACTCAGAGTAATGAAGAGCGGTAGCACTAATAAATGAGAGAAAAAGGTTACTGGGATGATATTTTGACATCTATCATTTGTTTATGCACTTCGAAATTCAAATTCAGTGACATGTAGGGTACTAACTCATACTCGGATTTGTATTAGTGGGGATTTTGATCGAAACTCTTTTCTTTTGATTATGTTCGAGCCTGCTCTGTGTAGATTATGCCCATCTTGTGATATCTGCTCTACCATACCTCGTTTTCGACCACATGCTGTTTTCATAAGCTTATCTTGATGTGTGTTGTTTCATATACACTGGCTCAAGTAGTCAAAATTTTCTGGATTCCATGATATACCCTTTGGGCCATGTCACAATATCGGGAAATAGAAAAAAGATGATGCATGGAGTAAACACCAGATTTAATTACGAAGATAGAACGCTTACAGATTACAGAAAACACGCGAGCGGACCTCACAGACCTAAAGAACCTCACAGAATCTGGTATCCGTTACACTTGATATCACTGAATCTGATCATGTGGTTCCATATTCAAATACTGTATTTTCTCAGACACACATCTTCAAAGATACATAACCTCTCGCAAGTTACTGTAATTGAATGGCGGTAGCTTCTTGTTCACTGTAGAATCTCAACAACTCAACAGTACGTGGCAAAATTGTAGAGGTTTCAAAAGAATGACCAGTGCACGAATTTGAACTCATTTTGTTTGCAGACACAACAGGTTAAAGATGACATTTTCTAATGAATGTACTCCGTCAGTTTGAAGGAAATGAAGAGGCTACGTGACTCATTCACATCGATACCCATTCTCTTTCGATGCCATGCATCATATTTCAAAGGGGGAGACATTTGGAGTTACAGTTATTCCATCCCCATGCTTGGAACCAGAACATGCGGGAGTCCGAGTCACATCGCACACCAGGGGGCTGCCCCCCAGGTGTGCCAGCCTCAGATTCGAATACAGGACCTCACCAGGCAACTGTGATACAACGTTGGTTCGATACACACTCATTAATCCAGTCTCCGTTATACTCTACCTACTCAGTAGAACAATCTTTTGGCAACCTGACGGACCTGATCAAATTCTCCTATATGGTGAGAAACTGATCGCATGCATAGTTTCTCCCTGAACTAAAAGAATTGGGTTTTATGGGATCGTTAGAAGGTCCATCATTGTTTTTCACTCAGCTGCGGGTGGTCCATCCCATAGGTACATTATCCTGTAAGAATGTAACAAAGTCCTATTTAGAAGAGTTTAAGAAACCTGATGCAAAGAACAACGATGACATCAGCAGCTGACAATATTGTCAACATGTCGAATTCTCGACAAGAAATAATCAAGCTTTCGGAATTTGCAGCCGAAACTAAGAGAACTGCTGCAGCCGGAACATGCTGAGTCAATGAGCGCAAGGTCAATGCGCCTCGTATATCATGTTATCTGTGAAACGGTTGTGAGGGATACGACGAGCACCTATTGACATACATTGCCTGGTATCAACTAAGTACCCACCACATTCTTGACGACAAGATCCACCCTCGTCTGTTCGCCATAGACCTCGTCATGTCTAGCAAATAACTCAGTCCTCATGAGAACTTCGATAATGGCATCACACGAGCTGTTTCCACTAGTACTCGCCCCATCCTTTCCAGCCGTAACCTGTGCTCCTTGTGCTTCCATTTCGGCTTTAGCTTTGACGATCTCGTCTATAATTTCTCTCTGAGTACTCTGTAGCACAAGACTCTTGTAAGGTCGCAGAAAGGGAAGGTCTGGATGCTTCGGCTTCCACAGTTTACCGTACTCTTGCTCGACGTTCCACTCTACAATGCGGTAGTAATTCTCCGTTCTCGTTCTAGCCATCGCCCGTGTCACATTACGAACTATGCTGTCCTTTCTTGCACTTGCGTCCGAGGGTCCAAGACAACACACGATTCTCTCCCTTCCGCGCAAGAGAACGGTCCCCAAAATCAGCAGATCGGCTGGGCTTCGAACTAGTATCGTATCGCGAGCTCATGGTCGGGACTGGGAAGCGAGCCAGGGAGTTCATGATGCATTCAAATTCTCGTCACATATTCTGCATCGGCGAGGAAAGTCAAATTTGAAAGATCCGCTTCGGCCGTTTATTCATGAGCTGTGCAGTGAATATGGTATAACGCATCTATAGACCGCGGTCGAGGCGCTACGGCGCCACGTGGCATCCTGCCAAGTGAAGATTCACTGTCGAGCTCGGCAGGAAGTGGTCCCGCTGGGTCCTACCACCAACCAGCTGGTTGGCGCCACGTCCTTGCCATATGTTCGGTGACGAGCTACACAAGAACTATAGTCGGGCCTTGATAACTGCAAAGTCAGTGGAAGTCTCCATAGAAATTTGGTAATTGCATGCAATCTTCAATCTTTCCCTCGAAAAGACAAATGTGTGACTGCAAAGTAGGGCGAAATAATATCTTCCATTTAACCATCATTTGTGAAGAGTTCGGATTTATTCCAATTCCCATCACCACATGGTGTCGTGGAATCAAAAAAATGTGAGCTTCATGTACATAAGATTTTTGTCTCTATAATAAACCTTTTCATGAGAACTGTAAGTTCCACACTACAACACAATAGCATGGGCATGTCATTAATTCGATTAAACTTGATATATATCAAGTTTGAATCTCCTTCAACCTTTTAGGTAGGCCCCTACATTTAAAGGTTTGATCTCAGTCTATTTAGTGATAGTGAGATTTGAGGTTGTAATTGTAATTGCACTTCTAAATTAGTGCAACTATGTAGTTATACATAAGTGGAGCATTGTAGTCATGTATTTCTGCAATCCGATCATATGTGCAAGGTTGAGTTTACTCCTGAACCCTTGCACTTATCCAGGCCTGACTGTATAAGGCTCTAACGCAATCGTGCGGTAGACGAAGGAAAAGCTACCATGATAAATTTATACCACGTTGGCAACGAGGTTGTGATTGCCTTAATCTTGGTCTTGCACAAGTGCGGTGACAAAAGGTTGATCGCCACCCATCACTTCAATTTACTGTACTTTACACCCAAAAAAAAAGTTTGAGTTCTAGAATGATATGCTCCGCTTGTAGTGCAGTACACCTTCAATACTTGTCAAATACATTTATTTTTACTGCTGAATCGGGCTTTTGTCTTCTTATTTTTTTAACACAGAAGAAATCGTGTTGAGTTGTCAAGTTTCTGTAGCTACAAACACTATTTTGAAAACTGTAAGAGATGCACTGTCTCAAATTATATTTAAAAATGATGTTAATTTAGTCTTCTCAAGAAAACATCTAAGAATTTATTATTGATTTTGTCAGTTCAGCAGGGGGTTTCAAAATTGACGCATAATTCTTTACACCAATCATGTTAGAGCTTTTTAGTTCAGGTTCGGGAGAGAGGTTTACGAGATCCTGAGAAGAGAACTGTAATTTTACGCGACATACAGTTCCCGTAAAATTTTGGTCAGGAGCCTGGTTTCACTGCAAGTCGATCTTGTCCAGGAGGCAGAGCAAGAGGACGTCCACTTTCTGCTCTGTCTGGAACAGACGTAGGTGACTGAGGCTTCAGCTTTAAGCCTTGATCAAGAGCAGAGTTGGGCCTTGCGACAGGAATTTCGGGTACAATAAGCTTCAAACGTGGGATACACAGCGTATTATCTGGCTGAACTGAAGGCTGAGACTGAGGCGCATCATCTCACTCCCGTCATTTCCTTCACCACAAGGAGCTTGACTCCATACCAAATCAGGCAAATGATCTGAAGCAGAACGGAACGGTCGATAGTTCCTGGACTGACCAAATTTTTCTGTGGCAAATTTACCAATGGGCACACTAAGAGATCCAACAAAAAGTGCACCGCTATCCATGGTGTCCTCTTCGTTCTCAAGTTCCTTCTCCCGAAAGAAAAAGGTAGAATCCTCGGCCAATCCACCTGCCTTCATTTCCTGCAAACACTTTGAAAGGAAGACAAACATTAGCTCTTGTGATAGGGAAGCATATGTGGTGTAGGTCGTGTTTAGTCAACAGAAGACATTTAGTTTTTCCGTTTTAAGAGAGACTCCGTACAGTACAAGCCATTCTAATTTGACATGCTGACGGTCAGATGTGCTAACACTGTAAAACAGAAAACATGACAGGCTGAAAACCACCTTAAGATGGTGTATTCCTGTACTCACATTTCCAGGCTTCACGCCCACTACAGCTGAAGTAGTTGCGACTTCCTTCATCTCTGTATCTTCTCTAGCCGGTTTCACAACATCTGGAGCCCCTCGGGACTCCGAGGCCAGCTCTACAGCATCTGTCAACTCTATCTGTAGCTCCCAATCGTGACTAGTTAGAGAATTGTTGGGCAACTTATCATCTTGGATAACCTCCTCCTTCTGTCCTTGCATAATTCCACCACGGATGGTTGCGGAACCTTTCTGGTCCAAACAACTTGACCATTACCTGCAATTGGCGTCGTACGATGCATACCTGGAGGCTTACTTCGATACTGCTGGGATCTTGAAAGACCAGCCAAATCAGAAGTCCCGGAGTCACTCTTCAAAGCGAAAGAGTTCGCTTTTCTGACAGGTTTGTTTGCCATTCCAAAAAAAATTATATCTATTCTAAATGTTTTTATATGTATTTTAAGTATAAACCTTTTTTCTTAATCTACACATAAAAATGATAGTGTACCGTGCTTCAATTTTATGGCAACTGCTCCTCTAACATAGGTTTTCTTATGTACCTATTTTGAAAACTCTAAATAACCAAATGTTTGAATATGTGCCCGTAGATACATTAAATATGAATTTTTCTCCATTATCTTTATTATCTCAAAACTTGAGCCGATGCCACCATACTCTTCATTCATATAACAAACGTCAATTTTTATAACATCAAATATGTCATATTATAACTTGTTTGCACTCACATATGACTTGAATGAGGTCATCTACCCTCTGCTTTTTTTTTAACATATCACATTTTTGTGTGATTCACATCAATTTGAAGTCTTGGATTTAAAATTTAAAATAAATTCAATTAAAAAAATAATTGTCCTATATTAAAAAATTGGTCTATTTATTAAGACATATATGCATTGAATTTTAGTTTTAAATAAAAAATATATTTATTCTATTATAAATATTATTCTAAAATGTTCATATTTCATTCATAAAAACTAATATATCTTCTTATTTAAAAATTATTTTTTAAATATGATATAATTATTTTTTTATCTTTGAATACATCAAATAACTACTTATTTTCTATTAAAATAAGTAGTTATTGAAATCAATTTATTTCTATAAAAATGCATATTACAAAAAAATTCGAATTATAATTTTCAATTAACCATAATAAAATAAAATAGAAAATTAGAAAATAGAAAATCTTTCTAGTTCCATAGAGATTATTCTATTTGATTGTAAAAGAAAAATATTTCTATCAAGAAGTCATCATCACATAGCTATTCATACCAAATAGTTTTGTGATGATCAAGGACAAACATAATTAATTCAACATATGAGTTATGTTATTGTATCAAAACACTAGATATGATTTGGCAGAAAGGTCAATTTTGTTTTCTTTGTCAACATTGGTAACGAATGCTTGGAGGAAAATTTGATGAATGAATGTGGCAGCTAATCTTGATGAAAAAGTCTTGAAGAAAAACATCCCAAAATTCATAAGCAATTTGACTCTACTTGTGAAGTGGCCAATATTATGTTGAGAGTTGTGTATGTTGACACACTTCTTAGCAACTTATATGCATACAAAGTGCTTCAAGTCTTGCCTGAACGTATTGTAAGGTATAAAATATTGTCCAATTTTACAAAAAAGGATCAAGTGCAAAATGAGCAAGAGACAAGCAAATACAATTCAAAAAAAGATGGGGAAATCAACAATGCATCAAGTATTATAATGTGGATTTTTGTCAAAAGGCTAATAAGCAATTGATTAAAGAAGAGAATGTTATATGATATTAGTTTCAATACTTAAATAAAATAATTCTTCTCCAAGTTTGATTTTTGTAGTGCAGAGGATGTAAGCAATGGTCAAATGGTTTTTTAAAAAAAATTCTTGTGCTTAAAAATATATAACCAAATCTTTGAATTTTGCAATATCATATTTCATAGGTGTAAGAATATTTTTAATAGAGGAGCTAAAGTGAGATTTCATGGCAACACAGGGTTGAAAAATCCATGGTCATCAACAATAGCAAAAGTATTTTTGCACCTATTCTTATAAAGAACAAAAAGTTATTTCTTATTTATCATTCAACAATTGATTGCTTTGTAAACTATCATATTCATGGCACAAGTGCATCTGCAAAATATAATGTATTTTGTGTGCTTAAGGAAAAATTGATGAGAGAAAGGAAATCCAAACATAGGATAAAACTGAAGTAGAATTACATTTGTCTGAGCAACAGTTGTTAAAAAGCAAGTATTATTATCATTATCATTTGTCTTGATCAAAACCATCATAACATTTGGTTATTATTCATACCAAGATGGATCAAAATAAAACTTTGATTTCACATATCAGTAGAAAAGAAAAGATCCTTGCGCCACTATCCTTGCATTTTTCATTGTTGACACATGACTATATTTTAGAGTGCATAGCACATATCTGTTTTATTGAATTATAACATGGGATTCTAAATCATCTCTCTTGTTATTTGCGTAAGAAATTTGGAAATATTGTGTAAAGATAAATATGGAAACTTGAAATAACAAGAACAAAGATTGCATCATAAATTTTTTAGTATTTTTTTGGAGGAGGCTATTCTTAAAAAACATTCTTAAACTAATAATAAGATACTCTAAAAGTTCTATAAAATTCCATGATGTATCAACAAGGAGGATCACGTTGTTAAAGACCATGAAGAGTTCATGCCACTTCTTGAACATCTTTTACTTCAATTAGAAAACTTGGAGAGCACAATAAAAATCATATGGTGATGATATTCTTGAGTGAACTTGTAATGAGAGGGCTGTTTAAAAGTGTAAAGATGTCATTTTTTTATGAGGACATTGATGCATTTTTTTTTCAAGTTTATTTAGCTTTGAAGAGAAAAAATATGTCTACACTGATGCAATCAATGATAGAGATATATATTATAGAGACAATAAAGACTATGCCATTCTTTGTGCAACAATATGATCATAGATGATAAGCAAAGACTTTTTTGCAGAAAATCAAAGGCCAAAGTTTGTCATGCTCATTTCAATTTTTTATGAGGGATAATATGTTAGTAGACCAGACAAGAGATAGCATTATCTTGCCATTTTTGCTTGTCAATGATCGATTCTTATGGAAACAAGTGGACAAAAAAACAGCTATAAATGATGATGTAGTACTTCCTATTGGTTCCATAAAACTTCTTCCAATGAGCACTATATATGAGAACTCAACCGATATACTTCTTTACCTCAAGAATTATATTACACATTTGCAATTGGTATCTTATAACTTGCACAAGGAGTTTCATGATACTAATTTTTTTATTAAGTATTGAAAAGGTGTCATGATTATATTCCAAAATTATGATGAATGGAAGCAATTTTCTAAGAGTGACAAGAAATCAAATTTTTAACCTAGAACCAACCATGGTACAAATGCAAATCCAACAAAGTAAAAATAGTGATAAAGAAGAGCATCTCCTTACTTAAGTACTTGCGAATGAGAGAAAATATTTGTTAATAATCCGCAAGAGGAGAAAGGGATAGGTTTGTTCATCTTATAAGCATCAAGGTGGGAAGGATGTTGACTGTTTGATCTAAAAATGAGTTTTGGATGAAAGATTGTTTGTGTTGCCAATGCCTTATGAAGGAGCCATAAAAAAGGTTCCTCATTTTTTAACCATGTGAATATTTAGTAAATGCATCCAAAGTACCACTTGACAAATGCAACTGAAGTTCAACAATATGAAGTACAATAAGAAATTATATATGGAAAAAAGATCCACAATATGATAGCAATGATGAGGTGGACGTATCCATGCATATGTTTGTGTGATTTTTTGGATTACACAATTCAAATCCATGATGAAATTCATCAAGATGATTACAATTGAGGCTGAAGATGCTGATGATTTTTTCAATTTATTTTCAAACTAATTTTCACAATTCAAAATTTTTCAAATTTTTAATTCAAATTAATAATCTTCATATTTTTTTCACTCTCTTGTGTATGATTGATTCAAATTCTAATTTTTTTTGTTGATGTTAATGATAATATCAATTATTTGACTACCAATTATGTTAAATTTAAGTCTAAGTTTAAACACCTTGAGATGCATAATCACTTCATTTGTGAAAAATTATTTTCAATAAATATGAAGATTAAGTTATTATAAAAATTTAGATTGTTGATGAGTTTAAAAAACTTGTCTAAGTTCATTTCAAAGATCTTAGATTTCAATAAGTTGTATGTGAGTTAAACAATATCATTATTTGAATAATTATCTATAGTTAATTAGATTTATTTTAATGATATGCTATATGGATAATTAGATTATTTAGTATTTTGAATATTTTTTTACTATGAAAGAACTCTTATGTTAAGATTTGAGTCTTATTTGTTCTTATTTTTCAAAATTACTTAAGATATTTTCAAAATAAAATTTTCATGTATACAATGGATCCAAATTGTTAAAATTATTGTTTATTTTAAACACATGTGATGTTTTTACATGCACACAATACCATCAAAATATATCATTTGACAATATGCAAAACATTTGAAAGATTGATAAGTGCATAAAAGTAATAATGTGCTAATTTTGTAAGTTGAAGATATTTTATAAGAAACATATTGTTACTATGGAATTTAGTATAATTATATATAACGTATGATTTTATATATGACTAAGTATAAACATCAAATTTAGTTTAACTTGGATGATTGTATTAATGTTTTAAATTTTTATAATATTTAATATAAAAAATTAGATATTTATAAAATTAATCAATAATATAACATAAAATTATATTCATCAAAATTATATACTATATTTTAATTATATATTATTGATTTAATAAAATAGAAAATATTTCAAAATTGATATTATGAAATATATATAAGACTAGTGTTATATTTATGCAATATATAAGCATAATAATTTAAATTTAAATTAAAGATGTATCTATTTAATTGTTTTATTATTATCATTATAATCTATGATGATTGATAAATATTTAAGTTTATTTTAATTTTCAAACCATATTTAAAAGTTTTATTTTGTATTAAATATTTTTATTTTTAAAATAAATGAAGATATAATAATTTATTAAAATATTAGAAAATTTGTAACAACTATGTAGTATGATTTAATTATATTGACATATTATATAAGTTTTGGCCTTACTGCTTTGGCCCTCCTGGTAAAATACCAGGAGGGCCAAAGCAGTAAAGCCAAAACTTAATGGAATGGTTCCTGTTAGTATTTATTACGTGTTCCTGAGTTTGTGTGGAGCATAATGTAAAGGATTGTTGACCTGGTCATGACTGTAGGACGACAATGTGGACATGTTACTCCTTTGCTTGATGTTGGGTAAGTTTTTCCAGGGCTGTTTGAATGTTGACATCCTCAACATCTGACGGGAACTCGATTTTGACAGATGAAAAGCATGCCACAGATTGCATATTATGTAAATTAAAAAATTTGAATAAAATGATTTACAAAACATGAATTTTTGAACATATGTGATTATATTTTATGCAAATTTATTGAAATTCTTTTTCATTGCAATTTAATTATACATATCATATGTCTACTCCAACCATGAAAAAATTGTGAATTCATGTTTGAATGTGCATTTAAAAAAATTAAGTAATAATTTGAATTTTGCAATTTAGAATTGATAATAATAAAATAGAATACTGATTCCTTGATTAGTAAAAGTTTGAATATTTAATGCAAAATGGTTCTACATAGTAATTACAAGTATAAATCTTAGTTACACATGATGATTAATTTTAAATGATATCTAAATTTAATTATCATGTGTACATATTTTGCAAGAAGATTTGTGATAATTAAAATCAATGTGAATTAAAACATGTGAAAATGAAAAAAAAAACTAGTTTATTGATATTTCTATAACAAAAAGTTATATTACACATCAACAAAAAGTAAAACCAAATGATAAGTAATTTCTATAAATTATCCCTTATTCAAATTATACATAAATGATTGCCATCATCTCATATTTTGAATTGTTGTATTAGTATAGATTGACACGAATACGAAGCTTGAATGTTCGAGATTGGACAGAAGATTTTTTAGGACTGGAACATGCAATTTCAACTGTGCTGACTGAAATGCCACGCTGAGAGATTAGTGATAAAAATAACAGAAAAGTTGAGTCTTCTCCAAGTTACGGTACTCCTTCATCCTTCGGCAGCAGGGAATGGTTTTCACGAGAGTCTTCGCGATGACCCTACATTAGCATTCCGGAATCCGCATCTTTACATGATAGAGGTCTAATTTCCGGCTACAACCGGTAGAACGATACACATGTCACTCGGGAACAATACGTACGCAGCATGTATACGAACGCCCATGCTGGGCGCTACCTGGGGACATTGGGGAGGATAGAAGCGAAGGTTCTTCTTCCCTGCCTTGTCACTGGGTGGAGCGTTTGTCGCTGACGAAGCATGGGAGAAGCATGGCATTCCCTTCTGCGATGGAGGAGTAATGAATTATCGTCCACCAGAGATTCCTCAGCACCTGTTGCTGCATTCATCGGTGATTCCGTGTATTTACTTTGCTGTGACTGCTCGTCATGGGGTTGTACAGATAGATCCTTTGACCAATCTCAGTTCACCCTTCTCAGGAGGATGGCCTGTATGATCCACCGTCGTGCCGAGAGAGGTAATTAATTGATGGAGGAGAAACAAGCTGTCTTGCTCATTGATGATCGAGGATCCCTCGACTTGTATAAATGAGAAAACATCTCAAAGTGTTTCAGTAGTGTCCGAGAGAGAAGCCGGTGAAAGGAGCACGTCCGTCTCCCTCGCTATCAAGTCTTCAACGTTTGGAAGAGAGATCGAGTAACCATGTGTCAAAGTTGCGCACCGCATAAACTGCAGAGGACATATTCGAGAGGATTGGTGGTGGTCCAGGTTCTGGGCAAACCGCCGGGACCCTATGCGGGCGCAAAGAATTCCTCGACAGCAGTAGCAGGAGTTGCTTCTTGTTCAGCATCTTCCCACTCGGAACGTTCTGTTGAGATGCCGATGAAAGAGAATCGGATCAAGGAGCAAAAACATGACAGAGCAAGGTGTAGCAAAGCAAACATTCTCCAAGGACCTAGCTGGAAGTTGTTTGCTGGAGGTGAGCAGACTCGTCTTGAAGACGGCGAGGTGTCAAATTCAACCTCTGTTGAATTCGGTTGCTCTATTGAATCCGAGATGAAGAGTGTGGTTGATCTTCTGCAGCTGTATTGGACTTGAGTTGGAATGTAAGTTCACGTAGCACTGGAAAATTGATCCTCATTGGATATAGATTGTTTGATATCAGAATAAAACAATGTCACTTATTTGATATACCGTAGAAAACAGTAGAAGCATTTACTTACTGCTAGAGAATCATCGCTGAACTGATCACTCATGCATTAATTCCCTCTCGTGACTAACTTCCATGTGAAATTGATCAGGTTGGTGACACACATATTTTCACCGTACCCACGAGCAAGTCATACCGAAGTTAACATTGTATGGAAGCAAAACGAGGGTACTATGCAAGCAAGTACAGGGCTTGTTGGTATTAGCGGAGATTTTGACTCGCTGTATGTTACGAATTTCAAGGTGTGGGATTTAGGTTGAATAGCAGGAGATGCAGATGGTATGATTCTCAACTATCATGACGAGTTGCACTTCAACCTGTCTCGAGAATGTGGAACTTTCGTCGTCAGAATAGAGAAATCAGTTGTACAGAGCAACTTTAGATTGCATTGTTTCATACTCATTACCGTGTTACATCACTTTGATCTGAGCAGCCGGATTTAAATGTTTAGAATTGTAAATTTGAAGTCTGTCACAGGAGGATTTTGGGCTGCACAGCCTTTGGGTGATCCTTTCCTAGTAGGAATAGAGCTAAAATTCGTTCGCTTTTGCGAAATGTGCAAAGGTAGAATAGGATTAGAATCTACGGGCAATCTCTCTTCTCTCGCTTCTGTAACCCTGAGGTTCGAGTATTGTACATAATATTGAGAAATAGGCAGACCGATAGTACACCTTCACGATCAATTAAGTTTATTGATCGTGCTTTCACTTATAAACGTCTAGTGGACATGCTCTTGGTGATTGGCTTGAGTCAACGAGTCCTGAACGTGAGATAACCACCGTTTGCCTCTTCGTACTTTGATCTTTAAGGGCCTCCCTTTATTCTAATACCTGATGCTCGCAAGTTCATATCTGCACTCGCAACGTAGCTATGGTGAGAAAGTCCTGATCTCCATATGACCACTGTCTGACGCCTTGTCTGTCAACAAGACGAGTTTGGACAGTTCTTGTCACTAGGGTCCCAAGAATTCGGGTACTTCCACATCGCTGTGTGGTTAAAATAATTGAGCTACTCTTCTTGAACACCACAGTATTTTATACCAAATCCTGTGTCTGAGATATTGTCCCTGTCCTATCTTTCGCCGATATCACGATTTCTTTTGATCCTTCATACGAATCGAAGCAGCCCTTTTTTACGGAAGAACTTTTCTTGATGGAGGATGAGGTGCACATCTTACGTCTGCTGATGGTTCAAACTTATCCAAACCTACTATGGAAGAATGTACTTGGATACTCAAGGGCAGTTCTCCTTCCTCTAAACTGAACATGTTCAAAATTGGAATTATACGCACGGGTAAAGAATGTTTTGACAAAGTTCACATCATCAAAGTAATGAACAGAGTACCTAAGGCGAGATACATCTTCCTTGTGGTGTGCTTTATATGGATGAAAGAAGAAATAAACTCAACAGTAAAAACGTGATCGCAACAAGCATAATGATAACGAGAGAAAACAATGTATGTATATACGTGTGTGTATATATATACATACATCTTAAGAATCTACAACATTTATCCATTTTCAAGGTATGGAATCATATATTCTGAAAAAAATGCAGACTATGACAGTATCTTCTCATATGATATTTAAGTTTGCACTTTGTGACAAACGTTTGTTTATATAACAAATTTGGTTGATGATGATATATCATATGAAAAATATGATTTAAATATAAAAATGATATTATATAATGTGCATATAAGATGAACACAATTTTTTTTTCATGTTCAACTACAACTGTTTCATTATAATAGCAAACTTTCTATACATTTCTTCTAGACCTCATGAGATAAAATTCTGCAAATAATCATAAGCACAACGTTGACAAAGACAAGGAGAGATTAAATGTTACCAAATATTGTTGAAAATTTTATTCATGTCTCGAGGTAAATACGTAAGGACACTCTAATTAAAGCCAAGTTTATATAACATCCTTGTCTAGATGCATTGAACGTTTATTCCCCATGGCCTCCAGTTATATATATCACCACGGTTAAGGCGGGTCGCTCGCCATTGTCGGGGTACAACATGACCTTCTTTTGACAACAATTATGTAATCAAGACATATGAAAATGATGACAACACATGATAATAAGACACAATACAATGCTTTTACAATTGATCGTGGAGATCTTTAGGATGACTTGATCAGTTGAGCAACTCAAACGACCGTGCAAGACAACTGTATATATATATATATATATATATATATATTTCATATTGAGAGCATACTATTGTCAATCGATATTCTTACATGTAACATGATCACACATTGCCAGTTTTTTGGAAGGTTTCCACAAAATCCACCATTAGATCATGTAGTATTACCACAATATATTTATGGGATGTGTCATTTGGGGACATGTTAGTATTCAAGCACATGCTTTTGTGATTATTTTCATCTACATTGGACTAAACATGCATTCACTAATTTCCAACCGAATGAATTTAGCTTTATTTTTTATTTATTTTTTTTCGTAGGGTGCACTCTTGCACTTCATGTACTTTTCACTCTTACATTTATGTACTGGTTGGCCTCTAGCCTTTTTCTCTTTTCTCCCCCTCTCGGGGCTTCAAGGAGAAATGCTCTCTCAAAGAAATAGGAGCTTAACTAAATTAATGGTAGGAAGTATGAGCATCTCAAGAGGTATATCGATTAACAACAACCATAAACTCAGTTTGCAGAATTTTAACATATCCCTATTCACAATCTCTAGCGGTCACTCTAAACTCTTCGATAAATGTTGACGCTCCATGTAGTATGATCTCATGCTGCGTACGAATATGCCGTTTAAGCAATATACATATAGATGACGCTTGCTACTACGGAGATCGTTTATTCCCTATACAAGCCAATATGGAGGGGTCAATCCCGGCTGCAAATATGGAGATTAGGGTCAGGAGTAAAGTGGGTAGACTGCTATATATTTACCCATATGGATAACCTTGGGACTCATATTTTTTTGTATTTGGTACTCCAACCTCAGATTTGGATGTTACGGCTTGCCTGTACCGCTGCAGATGCTCCGTCTTCCCTCACAAACTTCCACTTAGCAGCTACATCTAGAGAGGCGTGAAAATACCTGCAATTCGCTGGCGGGTTCTCTGTCTGGGGCCTAGCCCCATGTTACCGGTTTGGTTCCATCCGATTTGATGGGGTCTTCCCATCCCTTTTGTTATTATACTTTCTCGGTTGAGATTTTCTTATCTGTCAATGCATGCTGGACGGGCATGTCATTGTCGACTTGCTGGGTAGGTTGGCAAACAGTACAAGGCAGTTTTCCCCAAGTTTGTGCGGCACGAATCGGAGAATGTACGATGTCGATGCTGACTTGGACACGCGGGAATCCACCTGATCATAGTACAGAATAAGTTACTATTCCAAAGGCGAAGGGTACAACTCAGTACTTTATGCTGCCTTATTGTCCAGTTGTCGAATTGTGTACTACAAGTTGTACTGCATTTTGAATAGTTTTTTATTTTTTATTTTTTGAATAATATCAAAGAGCATAACGCTCCCCACTCGCCCAAAAGAAATGACTAACAAACTTTGCAAATACAAGAAACCATCCGAAAGGGTAGACGCATGGAATACAAGAAATACACAGTTATTACAATGTTATGGAATGGGCCAACTGCCGTAAACAAGTACTCCCGTTTCCATCACTAATTTTCGGCTAAATTAGGGGATTTCAAAACACAACCTCAACCCTTTATTTCCGTCCCCGAGAAGTGATTTACGGGCTACCCTATAATATTTGATGGGTTCCATAAAGGTACTCCATAAATTTTACGGTCAAGTAAACATTCTCGTATTATTTTGGTTGAGTCTTTCCATTTCACAAATTTTCATTTTTTCTTGAAGGTATGGTGTATTCTGAAGAGATTTCTTTTTACTGGCTTTATTTTTAAATTTTCACCAGTCACATAACCATCTGGTTACGTGACTGGTGCATATTCCACTGTCGCTCCTGTTTTCTACTAGGATGTAGTTAGCATGGTTAGGACGGCATGCTTACTCTTCTTGCTCTTGCAAATGTAAGTACAGTATGGTGTGAGTTGAATTGAAGAAAGTCTAGCTAGACACATTTGGTACTCCTTTAGGGGAACAAACGAGAAAGATTTTTAGATTTCAGCTCCTTCCCAGCCTAGCAGGAAATCCTTTGCATTGGTCAGTAATATTGGGGAACAGTCTAAAACACTGAAGTAACATAGTTGTAGTATGTATTATTAGATAAAACTGTGTGCAACCAATGTAGAGTACATGCAGAGGTAGAAGTAAAGGTGAAACGAGAGCATAGTCCGCTTTGGGGCGGGGACTTGATCCATGTATCTTGGAGAAAGGGGAGGAGGGTTCTAGGCTATTGTGCCTATGCTAGATATGCTATATCAATGACATGCACGTTATGCATTTTAGGAGTAACAGAAGGGTTTCAGGATTTTATATCATGTTGTCTACTCGTTGCATGTGCATTTGCCGACGATACTTTGCGTGTATATGACATTCCTCTACTAGGGGATCCGCAGGTGACGTTTGCTATACTCTCATTTAGTATTGCTCGTCGACCCACCTATCTTCTTCGCACAGTTCATACTTCACCTACATTCATATCATAATTGACAGCCTTTGATAGGAGGATCATGGGCATCTTTGGTGACATCATCGGGCAAGGACTTTCGAGTGTGTGACATGAGATTTGGCACTGGAACATATATCTTTGTGGATTTCGTGTGGATGGGTAGGCTTATTATCAATGGAGGAAACTGCACCTATAGCATTCTTGGCTAGTTGTACACTCTCAGCACCTTTGTTATCTTCTAGATTTGTGATGGAAGATAGGACTATCCTTGAGATATATGTGAATGACGTGGATACGGGATCATTTCCCTTACAGTTATTATTTTGACATATGAGACATGCTTTACCCTTGGAGGTACGACATGATCTTCCCTTTTTTTCCTCTTAAACCATCTATTGGACTAGAGGTCTACAATCTACATTGATGAACCAATAGTTTCAACAATTTTCTACATTCACTCTTAATGGATCCTACCATTCCTCGTATTGCTAGGGCTCGTCTACGCTCTTGCTCTCGCAAGGGTGCATGCTCTTGGATCTTCATTCGACCATGCATCAGGGCTTTCCGACTCGCACCATCTACTTTCTCTATCGCGATGAGGTTATGTCTTGGCTTGGTCCATCCATCTACATGTTCATTCCTCACATGTGATTGTGGTATCACTTTAGATGCAGCAGGTGTTCATATGACTCGTTGTCCATCCGGATGGTAGAGGATAACTACCAATGATGTCATTAGGGATGTGGTGTTCGCTATGGTGCGAGAGGGTGGATACCTCACATGGAGGGAGCATTGGTATGCCTTGCAGTCGACTAGGATTAAAGCAAACTTGTACTTGGTTCCAGAGGACCATGTTACTATGATGGATGTGGTGGTTACCGATACTACTCGTGACATAGTTTCAAAGGGGATGATCACCCATCCTCCAAGATGGACGGCGAGTGGAGTGGCAGCAGTCAAAGTCTCCAAGTATAGGAAGTAGAGGAACACAAAGTCACCTCTTTGTTCCACTAGCTTTGTAGTTATATAGAGCTATGGACACCGGCTTTCACATGTTCTTGAGGGAGTGCACGAGAGCCTACCCCACTAGGAAGCTGGGGTATCACTCTCTTTAGCTTCATGTATAGTCTATTTTGAGCACTAGCTAGTGCAACCCATAGGAGAGTAATCATGTTCCGTGATGCTTCTTCATATGCTATGTTGTTTGTAGATAATTGGGATATCTTAGGTGCTCTAGTACATATTTCCCCCCTTGGTGATACTATTGGGGACTAGTCCCATGTTACATCCTTGTCAGATTTGATGGGGTCTTCCCATCCCTTTTGTTATTTTAATGTGTCTATATTTTCGACCAGCACATTCAGAAGTTTCCATTATGAAGAATAGATACTCCATGAACACCGTAGAAGTAAGACTCAATCAGATTAAATGCTGACTCCGATTTTGATGCTTACGGTAAATCTTTCTGCCCGAAGAGGAAGTCCATGCCAGTCAATCTAAGCCCACTTCAAGAAACCATGCTGATCTTTACCGAACAAGTTCTGTAGCCTGGTGCATGGAGAAATGGATGCTGATTGTCAAACTCAGGAAATCATGGGTGCTGACAAAAGTCTTATCTCATCTCCATGGACTCTGGTCTACACAAGAACGACTCGGATCTCGGAGTACAAATGACTGGTTAGAACTAAAGTGGTACGGAACTCGGCCCATGTTGACAAAGCAATTCACGAGAATAGAGTGAGGACTCTTGAGGAGCGAGGCGTGCCGACCGCATGATCCTGGTATCTCTGTGCTGACCCAGCTGACGAAGATGGCAAACCAAAGCTGAATGTGCAAAACCACCAGAAAGGATGGGCAGCCTGAAATGATTGTGAAGATGGCTCGGACGCACTGCTGACGAGCGAGAGTTGCTCCTCATAAGTGGGAACAGGTTGCTAACTGACGTCAAACCGGTAATTTTTTATATTACAGTATTCTCTGGCCTCTTATCCGACCCACCTCATCCAATCCGATCCCTCTCTAAATTATATTTCCTTTCTGCACCGCACTGATACTACTCCTACAACTGCTACTACTACGTCTCTGTAGATGGCAGTTAGTGCCGGTGAGGCAAGGCGAGGCTCTTGCTGTTGCTGACTATGCAAAGCAGAAGATACACTAAATTAACAGCTTCGTAGTTTTATCCTCCCGGGGGTGAGTTCTTCCACGCGGCAACTCGTTCTTTTCTTTTCTCTCATGGAGTGCTCTCTGCATATAAAATGTTGGTGAAAGAGGTGATTTCATCATCAGCAGCAAGTAAGCAATTGCATATCAGAAACAAGGTGTGTAGAGTATGTGAAATTGGAGTGTTAGTCAGCGACGGCGATCGAGTTGGCAAAGGAGAAAAAGAGCGTGAAGAGTATCGAGATTGTGTGGTGGTATTGGTAGCCGTGGTAGGGCGATTTGGCGTCAGGTGTGGTTTGAGAAGCTGGGAGTAGATTTTTTCAGCCATAGGCAATTTGAGTTACCTCTCGATTGAGGATTTGAATTGGAGCAGAATTTCGGACATTTCTGTAAGTGAGACTTTCAATTTCTGTGCGTCCGCACGTCACATTCTGCAATCATGTGTCAAAGTTACACAACACAGAGGGTGCAGAGGCCCAATTTGAAGGCAGTCATCACCCAGGTTTTCGCCAAGCCAGCGCCAATTGCTGCTGCCGAGAATTCCCCTGCGACTCCTGTAGCTGGTCATACCCCAGCAAATGCACACACAGATCGACTGAGCGTGCCTCCAACTCCTCCTACTCCACAGAAGCCCCGAACGCCGGGAACTTTCGTGGAAACAGAATGCTCTGTTATACCAGCATGGAAGCTGTTCGCTGCGGGTGAGCAATCCACATCCATCTGTGTTATCTTGCTTAAGAACTTCCGGAAGATATGTATTTGTGGTGTATGGATTTTTCATCAGGGACGGTTGTGATTTAGGTGAAATGATTTCTAGATTTGTCCGTAAAATGGGTGGGAACTTGGAAGAACGGAATCATCCCATTGGATTCCTTTCTCTTGTCCCAAGTCCGATTTCTAACTACAGCTGCTTTTTTCTGAATCAACAGACTGGTAATCAGTAAACAGCATGAGGCACTGGACAGACTTGGAGAGCATGACACGTAACTGTGAACAGCCTACTCCGACTGGCTTATTTCCGAGATTTCGGATTTGGCTGAGAAGTTGATGGTGGAAGGCCACAGTTATATTTTTTGTACAGTTTAAAAAATGGGTGTGGACTTGCGACGAGGTGCTGGTATCATCTTAGGAGATTCAGAATCGAGAATGCATATCGATGCAGTATAACTGCAGACCACAGGCGATTGCTACAATGCCAAAGGAGTGTAAGTCACTAGGTTTTAATATCATTCGAATAGAGCTGACAAGGATATCAGATCGGAACCTCCAGCTAGTTTTGTAGATATTGACTTTGAACTCCTAGATTCTGTTCTAAATTCATGAAGTTCAACCCACTCCAGCTAAATCTGAGAGTTGCTCTACATGAACGTAGAACATAACCTGTATCAGTATCTTACCTTGCGGATCATTTCTGAAGGTGTAGGTTATATTTAGTGTTTACATCAGGTTCACGTGTTCGTCGCTCAATTGAGTATTGAGAATGAAATGAGATTTAATGTGAAAAATGCGTTGCAACTACACACGTCTAGTTTTCTCCGAACTGGAAAGCACACAGTTTGTAAAACGTGTCATGAGAAGATGAATGGTAGTAAATCGTCATGTTGGACATTGCACTCTCCCGACAATTACTCCCGAGATTCAGAAAGGACAGACAAGTAACATTTGGAAGTTCTTAATTTAGCAGCTCAATCGGGTTTGCTTTCTAAAAAGTTTTTATTTTCCTGAAGGGATTTCCAGGAAATTGCAAGCTTATTGCTGGAAAAGCCACATTTTTTAAAATTTCAGGGCAATGTTCCATATTAGTAAATTTCCACTTTTGCTCGGTGTTTTGTGAGTTTCTCTACAATTTTTCTTTCTAAAGCTTTTTCCATATACAATTTTGCAAACGTACAAAATAGCGGATTTAAAACACACAGACGTAACATTTTATGGCAGTGCCATAACCGGTTAAACAGGGTTACGGTAGAAAATTTTATGGGTTCCATAAAATTTTCTATCCTTGCCCTGTGTTCACTTGCCCACATAGTTTATGGGCAAGTGAACACTCACGGTAGTTTTTTTCAAATTAAAAATAAAATAAAATTTCACCAGTTTTCATTTTTTTCTCGAATTTTGGTGTATTGTGAAGATATACGTTTTTCGAGTTTTTCTATCCTGAAACCGGCTATTAAAAAATCTTTAAAATATTCCTGAATATAATCTTTTACAAACTCCAAAGATGTGATTCAACGAGAGAATGTCCTCGCTGAAGCAACTGAAATATATTCTCACAAAAACTCCCAAAACTTCATGCAGATTTTTGAATCTAAAGAATTATGATATTAGGAATGAGAGTGTTTTGAAGTTGTTCGCGCGTCCACAGCAGTGGCCATGAAGACAAAGATAAAATTCTTACTAAACTTCATATAGCTCGTGACACACTCTTTATGAACCTATATTGAGAACAACTTAAAGAAAAAACAAATACTAGAGCAATTTACAACCCTACAACCAACTATAAAACATAGTCCCAAAAAATTTGTAGAGCATGCACATCAACTATACATTTTTGTTAGTTAGTAACTTCAATATGCAATACATGATCAATTCATTTTTCAATGTATTTTGAACAAGGATTTCTACTTCATAAATAGTATTGTGCAAAATATTATCATCAATTTTTCTTATCACCATGTTAGTCTCGTAATGTTTTTTGAAAAGTAATAATAATAATTCATTTCACTCATAAGTCTATGTACTTTTAGTATCCAAAGTATTTAATCATTTCAATTGAGGAGTCTTTATCTTCTAGATACTCTCCATCATTTGTCAAGGATCGGAGAAAAGTAAGGAGTAAGAGGTAGTATGACTAATTTCTCACTATCAACATTGTTACTAGTATGAGTTTTTTGTCACTAAACTATCCATAACAAAATATCTAAAAAGGAATTTTATATTTTATATTTTTTTAAATGTAAAAAAATATTTTTTTAATATACCATACTTACCATTTTATATATATTTAAAAAATATTTTTATATTTGATTTTATATTCATGATAATTCAAATAAGAAATTTTAAGCAATGCTTGTTTTACAATGGATAGAGATAATCACATTGCATGAGCTTTGAATATAAAAATTCATCTTAAAGCTCCAGTTTTTTACCCACAAACTTTGGAATATGTCTTAAGTACAAGCATGTTAGCTTGCACTAATCATAATAAAGTCTTGTATTTATATGTCATCATCTAGATAATGCTATCAAAATGCAATATCTCAACAACAACACAAGAAGACTATGGAAAGAACTGAAGTAAATGTTGAATCATTAACAAATAATTTTTGAATGATTTTATGTTTTTGTACAAAATTATCCTTTAGTATTGCAATATATCACATTTTATTTTAACTTTTTTTTATCAAAAAAATCTATCATTGAGAAAAATCTATGAAATCAATATTTTTTACGTCTAACAATGTTGGAACATGTGAAACAAAAATACTTTGAATTAATCTTTATCCTTCTTGAAGTAGAGAAGAAAGCTTCTTTTTTGCTGAAAAATCATGAGCAAAAGTGTGGAAATATGGTACTTATGGAAATCTTAAATTTTTATTTAGGAAAAGTTTGTTTCAAAAGCTCTAGGACCTAACATTCAAACTTTATGAACTTCATCTGAAAAAGATCCAAAGAGGAGACTAAAATGTGAATTTCATCCAAGAAACAAGCCAAATATGAGATTAAAAGATATTTTGACGAAAAATAACATGAAAAAAGATGTATCGCGATGATAGTTTGGAGACAAATACAGGCTACATGATGATTTGGTACAAATGATCATTCAACTCCAAACTGCAAGAATTGGATTATCTAATGGGGCTCTACAAAATTCATAACCAAGATATGCCAATGGTGATTTGGTACAAATAGTTGTCTATCTCCAAACTGTGAGAATTGTATCATCTAATGGAGCTCTAAAAACTTCTTAACCAAGACATGACATTGACAAAAGAATTTCACACCTTATACATTAAGGAACATAATATCTATTTCATAAGATGAAGACTCAAACAAGAAAAATATGATCCAATTTGTTCTTCAAGTGGAAATTGTGTATGAACTTCATATGATGTTGCAAAAGATACATGGTGATATTTTTGACATGATAAAGTCTCCTAGTCAATTCATGATTGATGCATCTAATGAATTATCTTATATATCTTTTCTTGCAATTATAAACTTGACAATGTTAGATTACTTGCACTAATCTATGCACATATCTAGATAAGTATGTGCATGTTTTTCATTCGATCCATTTGTTTACATGGGGTTGGAGAATTTAAGTATAAAGTTTTTGATTTTACAATGAATCAATTAAAATCAAACATCTATACATTATGTACACATAGAATAGTATTGTAAAATCATTCATCAAAGTTGATCGTAATGCTATAGATAGAGATCATATGATATTGCAAATAGGAGCATTTGTTTGATTGAAACCATTAGCACTAGAAAAAATAATATATAGTAAATATTTCTAGTATATGGCAGTTGAATTATTTTATTTCAAAGTATTTGTGACTATTTTTCTATCATAATGAACAAAGATTATTCCAAAGATGTGAATGAATTTATCTTGACTTTGATCCCCATAATATGAAAATATAAATTAGCAACCTATTATATGAAAGTTTCAATGATTGATTCTCTTATGAATTAATTTTGCCAACTCTTCATGATTTGTTCAACCCAAATAGAGTTTAATTTTTGATATATTTTTCAAAAAAATAAGTTGAAAGGATCTTATATCTTAATCACATAGAAAAACTACATAATCATTTAAGCTATGCAACTAATGTGATTAAAATCACACATTGCAATTGTTAATGATTGTTTTTGTTTAGATATCAATCAAAAAACACTACATCCTTGGAAAAAGTTCATGGAAAAAAACTTCAATCTTGCAAAAGATGTAGCTAGTCAAAATATGTTGTCATTTTCAATCATTACAATGTCAGATTATAGACATAACTAAGATTTTTATCAAGATTGGGTACGTATTACACAAAAATTATCATCTTCGATCATTACAATGATAGATAATAAAGAAAAACTAAGATTGCCATCAACTTTATGGAAACATGAGATTTTTGAAATCATACTCATGTGCAATTAGATATATATCATCATATTGAAATTGATGATTGTAAATCAATTACAATTGATGAATCATGTAGTTGAGAGGATTGGTCCAATGGAAAAAAAGACATGGTATTTGAATTAAGATCCTTGAAGTATCAAAAGATGTTTGATCTAGTGTAGATTATATCAAGGGAGTTAACTACATAGGGTGCAAATGAGTATTTATCTTTTCTCATGAAAAAAATAATAATAATAAATCAAGAATCAAGTATAAATCACATTTGATTGACCAAATCTTTATCTAACATCAATGCATTGATTATGAAGAGATGTACTTTATGATATTATAGTTCATCATATCATAATAATAATTTAAATATCAATATCTATATACAAAATTTTGATGGGTTCGTGAATAATTAAGTGTATTTTGATAAAATCATGTATGTCAAACTTGAGAGAGTCTTGTATGGTTTCAAACAAGTAATATGTGGTATTGGTGTGTCATTGATTTTCTTATACAAGGAATATTTAAGGTAAACAAGTTTTGTACATGCATCTTTATCAAATCGAATTAAGATAAAAAAATTTTTACTTTTGTGGTTTATATTTTAAATTTGTGAGACGCAACATAAGTCATTGCTATAATCTCAACTCAAATATGAATTTGAGATAAAAGATATGGTCAAAACTATATGTTGTTTTGATTTGCAAGTGTAGTATTTCCCAAAATTATTTCTTCATCACCGTAACTTGTAGCCATTGGAGTCTTGATGTTTCTTCAAATTGGTTTCTTAATTAGCAAATTTAGCACTATACAATGCCAACTCTTTTATGAGTCATTTGAAGATAAAATCTGAGAAAATATTATAACAAAAGGGATGGGAAGATCCCATCATGAATGGTGTGAAACATGTTATTCCTTATCTTCAAGGAACTGAAGAGATGGATATGTTCTACAAAGCAAGAGTTCCAACTGATTGGTTATGTTGGATATCTCTCCTACTGTCTCAAAGGCAACTCACAAATTGAATACATATTTTTTGACAAGGAACAATCATTTCATGGAGGATGATGAAATAGTGCCTCATCGCGACATCATCAAATCATGTTGAAATTTTAGCATTACATGAAGAATCTAGAGAATGCATGTGGATGAGGATGGTTGATAAGTTTGTAACAAGTTTTTGTAGCTCGACTTCCATATGTAACTTGCCCACCGTGTTGCATGAGGACACTTTGTCATAGCATTGCTCAAATGAAAACAGGTTAAATCAAAGTTGACCGGGTCAAACACATACTTTTGAAGTTTTTTTTTTCAACTCACAATCTGAGATAAAAATCAAGCATATCATAACTTTGGACAACCTTGCAAACTTATTTACTAAGTCTGATGGGTGACTACCACCCATCGAAATATCAATCAATGAGTACGAAGAACTCTTTTTTAAATCACTCTTTATTTTTTCTCTCTAAATTTGCATCTTGAAGGTTTTTTTGTTAGGATAAGGTTTTTAGAAAGGTGAATCAACACACCACATATCAAATCAACGTAGAATGCGATAAACTAACAAAATAGCGGAGAGGAATGGGGATGAACCCACCTCCCTCCCCATGGCATTCATAGAGAAGGGAACCGGGGTGGACAGGCCACCGTCCACCTAACTCATTATACTTACATTATTAAGGGGGTGGACTCTTGACGACGGAGGTGGGAGGGTGGTACACTATCCTCCCTACGTCAGGGCATATACCCCTCATATTTAAGTTTCATTCTTTTTCACCTTTTCTTTTCACATTGTGAAAGTCAATAATAAAGAGATTCACTCTCTTTCTCTCTCCCTCTGTTTTCAGTATTTCCTGACTACTTCACAACACCCTTTCACTGGAGAAAAACAAAATTTGTGGTATCGCCATAAACCTGTGGTGTGTTTGAAACCCGTACGGAAGAGTAGTAACTCTGCACATAATTCTAGCGCGGCTTTACATATTCTACGTCCTCACTATATTCTCATGAAGTCAGATACTACGATCCAAGGGTGTGATCATTTGTATGGCGCGCTCAGAAACGATGAAACAAACGAGAGTTTCACCGTGGAAAGTCACAAGCTGTTAAAATGGACCTTGCTTATGTTAGACACAGGCCGGCTTGAGAATCGATCTTCGGTTCAAAGATGACCCGACGGACTTCGAGGACAGACGAAATTCTTCGATACCTTGAATCAAATCAAGAATGGCCAGAGCCTGATGTCGAGATAACAAATAAAAGACAACGCGAAAATCTCATGAGTTGGGAATCTAATTACAAGTCTGCATCGCCAATATCTACGAAGAGTAAAACTCAACCAAACGGACATACATACATGGACGAACAATCCGGCTCAAACCTCCGGCCCTTCTGCTGTGATCGTTCTTGGGCCTTCATCTACCCATGTCCAGGACTGTACTGTAAAGTTACTCTCTCACGCTTCACGAAGGGCATGTTCGGAAGGTTCTCTCTCGATGAGTAGTATGCTCAATGCACTGGGTTTGAAGAGCTTAGTGAGCAACAGTCCACATTCCTTTACCAAAACTTGCGTGTCTTCCGTCAGAATAGAACAGAAGTTAAAGCTGATCAAATCCAAGAACACGATTTTGGAGCATTTGCTGTATGTAAAATTCGACAGATTACCGCCTCATCGAGGAGCAAGTGTAGGAGAGGGTAAACAACGTCAAGGTTAATTTTCCTCCACCCACACCGCAGTTGCGGGCAGTGGTTATCAGGATTCAGGGGCGCTGTGACGCCTTTCTCACAGTGACGCTCTTTACAAGCGGATGAATGTGATCATGCTTGTCACAACTGGAAGGATAGTCAAAGCTGACCACCAAGTGATGGCAAGCGTTCAGGTCAAAGATATTTTGTAGAATTCCTGTAGAAGATCGTGGGCACAAGGCACTTGACTTGTTCATAACGAGACGGCATGAGCTGTGAATTGCATAAGCATAACCAATCAAAGAGGTACGCATATTCAGTGGATGATTAAGGCTGCACGGCCTTGAGTCACGAGCTGCTGTACACGAACGACTCTAGAAAGCCATCAGCCTCGATTCTAATCCGCTATAAAATATGACCGAGTTGCTGATCTCGGCAATACCTGCCCCTTCTCCAAGAACAAATTACAGAATTCCTGGTCATACGACGGGAATGGGTACAAAACCGTTACGATCTGTCTAGTGATATACAACGGGGGCTTCCGTTGAATAATCGACAGCAATTCTGCTCGTTACGGCTGTGACGGAAAACTGAATGTCTGCCTTCTAGCCTAGAACTTGGTGCCAACAGAGCTTCAATCGTCTTACTACGACTAAAAAACACCAAAGAAGGCTCGAGAATTTTCACCATGAACCGAACCTCACGTCCCCCCACCGAGATTCTCTTACCAAGAACAGGTACTATGTCAAAAACATGCTTAGCCTACCAAATCGTCTCAAATCGTTCCAACTTCTGAGATTCAACATTCGTAGTATTCCAGATAGAGGAGTAGATTCACTTCCCGACCAGTTCGTCGGATTTAGCACTATCTACTCAGCCTCTGCGAGTTGCTGCTTATCTGAAGAATTGTGCGGTATCTATTTGGTCGTAGGATGGCTGATAAAAGCGAGCACATGCAGGATGAAACTGTGGCACCTGCGCTCGCTGCAGAAAAACTTCCAGCTTAGGCTTCAAAGTGACCACGGCCACGGACCGCTGCAAGCGTGAAGCAGAGCCATGGCAGCACCCGCACGGAGTCCGGCATTGACAAGATCCACCTCCTGTGTTTCTTCGCCACGTCGAGCGACCACTAGAGCAGAGAACTCCTTTTGATCGGGAAAGTAAACAGGAAAGAGCCGTGCTCTGCTGCGTGAAATCCTCTCCTCGCTCTTTCTCATTCTCTCAGTCTGTCTCTATTTTTCTCCCGTACACGTTCATCTTCGTTGGAGAGCTCCTCGAAAACTGCATGAGTTCGACCACGGACAATGGAGGATCCTCTGGGACGGATGAGTACGCTTCATTCCTCTGTTAGCCGCTCCGATTTCTCTCCTCCCTTCACTGATGCTGCGGCTACTCGAGGGTGTGGGACGATGGAAACTTACTGCTGTATATACATTCATTGCTAAGCTCTTACCGCATACGGCAAGGTTTCCTAAAAGCTTCATAAGCTCTACCTTGCGTGCCACAATTGCCGGCCTCCGCATCGGCGTCCGCCGTGCTAAACCAAATTTCGTCTGCGAAAACCTATCATGGATGTGCGTGCTGCGCGGGTTTCTCGTGTTCTGTTCGAATTCTACAAAATTGCAGTATGGAAAGTCAAGAAGGGGATGATGATGTGCAGCTAGCGCAGCAAGGGCGTGTTGGAAATATTAGCAGGAAAAGATTCGGTGGCGCCGTGGCTGGTGGCGCTGGTGGTGGTCGAGGCTGTTTCTCCTGCTTCTCCTGTCTTGCGATAAGACCGGTCACTGCCGAAGTCAATGAAAAACGAATCGGCATCCGCTTTCCATCCCAGAGCTTGAGTGGGCTTGCGAACCAGTCTCTCCGTCATCTCGAGCTCCTGTTGCAGGGAAGCTGGGAGCTCAGTGGGAACTTTAACGCCCTCGATCATCCTCAACACAGCACTCATATCAGGTCTGTCATCGGGATCTCGCTGTAAGCACAGCAGCGCGATGGTGATCAACTCCTTGGCTTGGATCGAGTTGAAATTCCCTTCTAGCCTCGGATCCACCACGTCTATCTCTAACTGAACCATGACTCTCCTGATAGCCCATGCCGGCAGGAAGAAGCGATCGTCTGCAAACGAGTGATCCAAGTGCCTGCGCCCGGCCACCAGCTCCAGCAAGACAATTCCGAAGCTGTACACATCCATTTTCGTGGTGGCAGCTCCAGCGTACACCTCGGGCGCCATGTAACCAAATGTGCCTCCGGACGCGATGGTATGAGTCCTCGTTTGACCGATGAGCTTCGCCATGCCGAAGTCTGCGACCTTGGGCACGAACTGGTCGTTCAGCAGAATGTTCTCGGGCTTGATGTCCAGGTGAATTATGGCCTGCCCGATTTGAAGCTCCTCGTGAAGGTAGCTCAAGCCCTTGGCCGTACCTCGTGCTATGTCCACTCTGGTCTGCCACGGCAATCGCCTGTCCTTGGAGAAAATCCACTTATCCAGAGACCCATTCGGCACGTATTCGTAGACGAGGAAAGGTTGGTTGCTCTTGACACTGAACCCTCGCAGCGCTACCAAATTAGAGTGATTGATGCTCCCCAAGGTTTTCATCTCTGATTCGAAGTCCTTGATACCTCGCTGGCTGTCTACCAGCTTCTTCACCGCGATTTCGCTGCCATCTTTCAGAATGCCCTTGTAAACTATCCCATAAGCTCCGCGGCCCAGCTCCTTGCAGAATTCATTGGTGGCTTCGTTCAGAGTTTCATACGTGTACCTCATGCCCATGACCTTTCCTGCGATCGAGTCCTGTATCGACGGCAAGGTGAGCTCAAAATCGTCCACGGGTGGTTCGCTCGGCCGCTGCTTCTTCGCAAGCTTTCGTTTTCTTCTTGCCAGGACGTAGAAGAGCAACCCGAGGAAGAGAACGAAAGCTCCACCGAAGGCAATTCCGATTATGGCACCCACGCTCAAACCTCCCGAGCCATCGAAGCACGCTCCGCTCTTGCAACCGGTTCCGCAGTACTCTTCCGTGGTACCGCAGAAATTATACTGGCTGCAACAGAAGCCTTCCTGGCAAGGCAGCTCGCTGCAGTCTCCGCTGGTGAAGTTGGTGGCAGTGCTATTGCTGCTGCAGTCGCCATAGTCCGGCTGGCAACCTGATCCGCAATAATCAGCCGTGCTCCCACAGTAGCCTGCAAAGCTGCAGCAAAGCGAGCCGGCACAAACCGCATTGCTCGCTGCCGTTCCGCAGTTCGGCTGAGCTCCGCCGAGCTCGAGCAAGGACAAGAGCAAAATCGACACCATGACGAGTCCTGAGCTGCGCTTCCCGCTGACACCCTCGAAGGTATCCATAGTTGCCAGCCCAAGAAGCCAAGGCGTGGGCATCAGCTCCGAATTTCCTCTGCGAATGAGGAACGCTCGTCCTCGAGCTCGAATGCGGCTGCCGCAGGAAATCAAGGAAACAAAACCTACGAGAGTCTGAGTCCGCCTCGCCTACAATAGAGAGAAAAACTCTCCTACCTCTGGAGAGAGATTTGAATGAACGTCGAGCGGGATATTTTCACATCTGCCAGATCCAGCGACAAGACGGTCTAGACTGGGATTGGGATTGGGAGGGAGCGGAGAACAGAGAAGAGGAGCTCAATCAGGCTAGCTGCGAAGACGTGTGATGAAACGGGCTCGGGACAAGAAACATACGCACCCTAGAACTTGTGTCCGAGCACATGACGACGAGTGTGTACCCCAATCTCTCAGACAGGTGGTGCGCAGGATGGCACAGACGACGAGGGCTGGACTGCTCCCTCTCGCAATAGAAGGAGACGAGTGGCAACAGACAAAGGCGAGAAAAGAAGGTCGAAGCGCAAGCGAACGCGGAGACGAGACCAGATTACGCGACGCCTGAAAGAGCGCAAGACCTGGCGTGGAAAGACGAAACGCTTTCCGCCATGTTTAGACTCAACAGAGATCCACAGGATCCGAAACAGAGAAACGTGCGAACTCTTGCAACGACTCGCACTCTCGGAGGTTGTGGATGGACAGATCGGTCACCGCTCGATTACGCTCCCGACTTCCCTCCCCGCCCTCGCTGGACTGTCACAGCACAACACAACACCACAGTGCACCACAGCTGCCACAGCGCAGCAGCGCATCAGAGCACAACAGTACAGAACGGCGAGGCGAGCCACTTAACGCTAATGCAACGTCGCGGCGAATGTACAGTCTGCCTATGCGGATTTGACTCTTTATCAGCAGGAACATAAATCGTCGGCTGCTGCTGCTCGAACTGGTCGAGCGGTCTCTCTTCTCGCTTCGGTCGCGAGACAGGACTCGGGAGCGGGATTTCCGAGATCTTCCGGTGGTGATGGATTCTGCTGGAATGCTGACGTGACCAGAAGGGCCAAGGCTGAGCCTCCAAACCGCAACGCCCGGTGAGTTTGGTTTCGTTGGCAAACAGAGCGAACAAAACAGGTCGATTTTTCCTTGTCCTACTCAAGATTCCCCGACACTTCTGGTTCTGGTTCTGGTTCTGGCTGTCTGTAAAGGAAATGGAGAAACCGATCAGCATCAGCGGGAGGGACGGAGGAGGGAGTGAATGAATGATCAGAGCCCGTACCGTACCCACCACCTTCCGGGACAGTAGTGGCCAGCGCTTGCTTTGCAAATTGCTGACCCGCGGGCACTCTTGACAATGGGAGCTGCAATCCGCTTCTGCATCCTATCCCTGGAAAAAGTTTCAGATTGTGGACAGAGTGGAGTGGGTTGGACTAGTTAGAGGCTATGGAGTAGAGTAAAGTAGGTGGATCTCGCCTCGTTTTCGCTTTAGCTTAGCTTAGCTGTGGCTTGGGGATGCGTTCGTTGATCGATTGATTGGACGTCAAGTCTGTATGTATGTAAGCACTGTATCGTCGTCACGTATACCATCTGCGCTGGACTCTGTCCAGCCCGCCTTCAATCTGCGGTCAACGAACCGGTCTTGGGCCTTAGCATTGGGCTTGCTCCGTCGCTCTCGCGCTTGCTTCACGATGTACACATGGGCCCGGTGTCTCCGGTCATCGTCCGCCGATCTGACCGAACCGCCAAACGAGGGCGAGTAAATCATCGAACAGCATCTGCGATCAGATAACCGTATCCATCGGCTCTTTCGGTCTCTCGGTTGATTGCTACTCTGTAGCCATGGGGACCAGGCACCGGTGACAGAGTCAGGTGAATGAGTAATGGGCAATGTCCTGCTGTGGAGTGTACATGTCGTTTTCTGCTTAAACACACTGCCTTCTAGTCCCTAGGCCTACGTCTACTGTGACTAACATCTGATGATCTTCGAAGCCGGAGCTCAAAGAGCGAGCGAGCGTTTTGACAATGAGTTCTGCACAAGTGACAGGTATATTTCTCTCGTAAGGTATCTGGGAAAGTGTCAGCTCATCCTCCATCACTATTGTCAGTGAGCCAAAGGCACGAGTTCCTAGACTGGCACGACCTCTTCTCCCGTTCTTCCCCCAGTACCGTATTGCCATCTTTAGATGGCAACGGTTGACGGCTCTTCTACTGGAGTTTCTCTTCTTCGAGCTGCAAAACGCTCGCAAGGCTGACTACAAAAAGTAGAGATCTCACATTTGTCCAGAACGTAGACTACAATATAGAATACAATCTCACCATACGCGACCGACGAGGTACAGTATAGTACTTTGTACACTACCTCAATTTAGTGTACTGTACTGTATTGTGCCGGTTCTGTACGTGGTTGCTGCTCACGGATGACTTGGTTGTGACCTGCGGCCGTCGTAGTCGTCCAGTGGACTGGACTGGCCCAGGAGTCCAGGACGCAGGGAACCAGGATGTTATTATAAGAAAGATCCTCCACAAAGTAATATATACATTACACGTGGTGGCTGCATGCATGCTGATCTAGTACTCTGGCCTAGATCGAACCGTTCCTTCGTAGCCCCCTCCTGAATCTCAACAACCTACTTGCTGGATTTGGCGGAATGTTGGCTCTCCCGGCGTGTTTACAGGGGGTTACAGGACTCTTGTAGTTTAGAGGAGTTTGAACCCTCTCTCTCTATCGCGCGCATCCGTTTCTTCCCAATTCTCTTTTATGAAGCCTCTCTCTCGGAGACTGTTTCTGCGATAAGCAGCGTAACATCGCATCTCTGGTGAGCGCACCTGATGATCTTACCCAGCGGTCTGTTCTTTCTGTTCTTACTTGCCTTCTTCCCGTCTTCCTGCTTTCAACGAGCCTGAAATGTCATGACTTGAACGTAGGTCTAAGACCATCTGGTCCTACACGAGGGAATTGGTGATGGAAGTGATAAAGCTCTCCATTATACTTTGCTGCGGTAAATGTCAAAGATTGAATTGAATTGAACAGATTTGGTTTCATCCTTGTACGACTTGATGGGGTCTTCCCATCCTTTTTGTTATTTTACTGTGTCTGTTACCGAAATTGAATAGATCATTTTCATCGTCCTGAGGGCATGTATAAGCTGGTTCTCTGGCAGCATTTGTTCGGGTGACAGTTTTCGGCTGTGGGGTATGTTCAATTTCGACGCGAAGACTGTAAACTCTAAAGTTTTCACGTGACACTGACTAAACGTGCATGTGCAGTTCAGCTGGAGAGTAAGAACTGCACATGCACGGGGGACAGTCAACAGAGCTTTACGACAATGAACCCGTTCGCATGATAACAATTAGGTGGACCCCGTCGTATGCGTCACTAGGAAACATGAGTTGTACGCACAAGACCAGAATTGAGTTCTAGAAGTCACTAAGAAGCCTGAATTCGGTCGGTAATAAGTAGCAATGGTAGTAATAATGTGTACATGTTCACGTATTGTTGATAATAGTCGAGGGGGAGCTCGCAGGCTGAGCCCGCACACGTGCGTAAATTAGAGATTTTAGAACTTTTATGACCATTCTCTTTTCCTCCCTAGTACAACCGCTGGCATATGCGTTGGAAACCAAATTTTCCATCATTTCTTGTAACCAAAGGACCAGGTCCCACGCCAGACTTGAACTTATTCTCACTCGATTCAGTCAGGAGTCTCGTACGTCATACATCACGATGACCTGATCTGACCTGACCTGACCTTGACCTGACCTCTCTAGCCGCACCGTCAAGTGTTGAGAGTACAGCTAAAACTTGGAAACTAACGAGTCGGACAGCTGCCGACTGCCGAGGGCTGTTATATGTCAAGCTTCCTCCGCCTGACCGAGTGAAACACAGCGATGTATGGTACTCTCGCTCTCCGCTTATGGCTTACTTTTAGTGGACCGGTGGAGAGGTTTACATGTTGGCGTATCAGAAATGGAAAATTACTGTTCCTCTGGTACCTAGATGATTCTTTGGTGACTCCAGCTCATGTAAGTAGTCAACGAGTGGTGAGAGGCCGCACCGTCTCCAGCGGGCCGTCTCATATTCGGAGGCGACGGCGATTGAGAAAAAGCGTCAGGGGGATCAGAAGCGAAAGACGAGGGAGACTTATTGTTAGCATTTTGGAAAGCGGAAGACAGACTGAATCTTGATCCCGCTGTGCCAGAGGAGAGGCCTTTTTGACTTGAGCGGTCGGACGTGAAGGCAACGCGAGAAGTAGCTGTGGAATAGCTAGGGCTTGACCCACGGAGAATCCTCTCTACCAGGTCGATATCGGCCTTGAGAGTATCAGGCAATTCGGGAGGCGTGATGAGGCCCTCGATCATCTTCCACACAAAAGACATGTCACATCTCAAGTCTGGATCCCGTTCTAGGCATAAGAGTGCAGTCAATATCAACCTCCTGGCCTCGGCGGTGTCGACGTCTCCATCCAAGGTTGGATCCAGTATATGGCACTCTTCGTTCACTAGCACCTTCTTCAAAGCCCACGCAGGCACGTAGAATTCATCAGCGGGCAACAGAGAATAGTTGAGAAACCTCCGACCGCACAAGAGCTCCAGCAGAACCATGCCGAAGCTGTAAACGTCCATCTTGGTCGTCGCCGCCCCTGAATACGTCTCGGGGGCCATGTAACCCAACGTGCCACAGGCAGCGATGGTGAGAGTTCTTTCCTCTCCGATCAACTTGGCCATGCCAAAATCCGACACCTTGGGTGTGAAGTTCTCGTCCAGAAGTATGTTCTCGGGTTTGATATCCAGATGAATGATGGCCTGCCCGATCTGAAGATCAGTGTGGAGGTAGGCCAAACCCCTGGCAGTTCCTCTGGCCACGTCCACCCTCACCTTCCAGGACAGGGCGGGGGGGCTGTTCTCAGTCCGGAAGATCCACTTATCCAGAGAGCCGTTCGGAGCGTATTCGTACACGATGAAAGCCGGTTTGTTGGGCTCGCACGAAAATCCCCTCAGCGCGACTAAGTTGGCGTGATTTATATTCCCCAGAGTTTTAATCTCGGCTTCGAAATCCTTGAGCCCCCGATGGCTTTCCAACAGAGACTTGACGGCAACTTCCGTCTTATCCTCGAGCAGCCCCTTGTACACCACTCCGAACGCTCCGCGCCCGAGCTCCTTGCTGAACCCGTTCGTGGCAGCACTCAGACTCTCGAACGAAAACTTCGTGCCCAGAACTTTATGATTGTCGGAGAACTTGTGCGTCAACCTCGGCGGAAGGGCCTGGTCGCCATTCGCTGTCGGAGATCCCACAGGAGGACTGTATAGGCTTTCTCTATTCCGGATGACTTGCCTGCATCTTCTCCGACACATAAAAATTCCTCCGACGACACCTGCAAGCGCTACAACACTCACTGCAATGGCGGCTATCTTCAGCCCCGCCTGCGTCCCCGGATAGCCGGTGACAGCCTGAGATGGCGTCGGCCCCGGCCCCGAGGCGCCGCCTGGATGTGTTCCGAAGCACGGGCCGCTTTGGCAACCTTTCCCGCAGAACGCAGATCTCGTTCCGCAGAACCCCCTCGAATTGCAGCAAACACCTTGCGGACACGTTTTATTGCTGGCACCGACTCCGCATTTCAAACCGCGATTCTCACTCGACGTTAAATTACAATTGCTCTGGCACCCGGCACCGCAGTACTTAGGTCCAACACCGCACCACCCGTACTGACTACAGCACCACAATCCCGTGCACACAGCCCCACCCACATTGATGCCACACTGCTCGGCTTCGATCACTTGAACGTGAGCTAGCAGACCTCCCAGGACACACCACCCTATCAGCAATTTCCTCAGAATGCGGCTCCCCAGCGGGTGCCCCGTTTCGTTGTGCCTCTCTAAGAGAAGCCGAGATTCAGACATTCTACCCACAGATATCCCGACTTCCATCCACGAGGAGTAGGCGCCAAGGCTCGCTACATACAAACTCCTTTCCTGTAGCGAGGAAACAAAACTCGTCAGAACTTCAAGAGACCCAAATCTTGTTGAAATGTACACTGCATTTGCTGTTTGTCATAATAACGTTGAGGGTGCATTTCGTCACGGGCACTCTTCATTATAAGAGGAGGAATGAATTCCGGATCCCTTCTGTTGGGTCTAATCTCGAGCTCGAGTGTATGGTGGAGGAACAACTTTTGAGTCTTCACCTTCCGTGCTCCGAGTTGGCCCAGCAGGCTTGTACAACTGAAGGCTACTGATCAACGACCAAATTCCTCGTTGTCATCGTTGTCGTCTAAACACGGCCAGACGATGAAGCTCCTCGCATCCGATGAACTCTACTCTAAACTTCGGAGCTGCCAGATTTCGCAGTTTGTAGGTCTACCGGGTAGCAAACCTTCTCGAAGCAACGAAAATAACGACCTCTAGCTTGGGATGTCTGCTCGGAATGTTAGAAGACCCTGTCTACCGCTCTGGTTGGCAATTCAGATACGTCGGAACTCTGTGACGGAAAAAGTAGAGAGTTGTCATCGGTCGCAGATCATCCCGCAATGAACTCAGAGAAGCAACCCACGCCGTCAAGGACTGAGTTATGAAGTCAAATAGCTCAACTGGAAAAGCAGCCTAATGAATTTGGATGAAAGTTGTGTTTTGCATCGCTCTAAGAAACCTCCACTGATAGGGCTCTTCTGATCCTCGTTACATGTTCACTCACGCAGCCAAACAGATGTAGAGGGATACACTGACGATACTAGGGAAACGTCTGTCAGCTTGTGGTGCGTTGACTTGAGAGTGGCAACCATCATAAAAGAGCGATTCTGTCATGAAACAGAGATTTTGGAATGTATCTAGTGCTTCTCTTCGTCGGCAGTCACTCATTGTCTACAAAACTCGAACGAAACGGCATTTATCCAGTATCGTCTTATCTATATATTCCATTCTTAACGTGGGTTTCCGCCGATGCCTCCTATCATGATGGATCGACCACACTGATAAACCTTGCCACGCAACTTCTATTCGAATCGATTACCTGCATTAAGTACAGAAAACTTATGCATGTGAGCATCCAGTTTATCGTACCGCGTGTACAGAGAGTGTACATTCAAAACCTGCTTCCAGTTCTAGCTGCCCCCAAAGTTTTTCTCAACACTGACTGCTCTACATAGTTGTCAAGGAAACATCTATTTCCTGTGGAGTTCAGTGACATAAATTAAACGCAGGGCCGCCATCGACGTAGTACTTGAAAATGTACTGAGTCGATGGCGTATTAAAACCTTCTTCACGATTAACAGTACCACTGACTGTGCGTGCTGCTGTTCTCGGTCGAGCGACGGCAATTGACTTACAGTTAGTGTGGAAAAATGGTCAGAAAAATCCAGATCTATAGCAAGGAAATCGAAGTGCTGGACCTTAACACTGAGACACAGAGCATCGCTCTGTGTGAGCAAAGTACACATGAGTTTCCGTAACACCGTCGACTTTCAAGATGCGTTTGAATTCCTTTTGGTGGCAATCATGACTAGACTAAGCCGACGTGTCAAGAACGATTGCTCAATGTTAATACATAGGCATAAGTTGGTCCACTCCAATTCGGGCAGTAAGTCGAATCATAGGGCAGATAGAACTTCGTCAACGATGGCCTTCAGCTACTGAGTTCAATCTACATAAGATGGACACGAACAGCGCCAGATTAAAACACGCAATTCTATCCTGCTATGGCAAAATTCAATTCGCAGGCAATTTGGCTATGGACAGTAGACGACAAAAATCAGTCGGGTCGGACTCGGGACTTCGCAAGCGCAGCATTGCAGGAGTTCAATAATAGATTATATCACAAAGCTCCAACGAGAAAACATCGATGAAAAAATCCAAACATAAATCAAAAAGCCAACTCGGCACGGACGAAAGGAAAGATAAACTTACTTGACTACGTGAAATGCGACAGCATGATCACAAACACTGAGATGCACTGCCGGTTGTCAATAGGCAAAATATTCACTGACGTCGAGACCAAGTGGGTCTTAAGAATCGACTGCGGCCTTTGCTGAACATAGTTACTCTTCACAAATTTTCGCATTCAGAGCTGCGAGTGACAGCCGTACGTGTAACAAACGGTCCACACGTGTAGAGACTCAGGGAGCGCTAATGGTAGACGTGAGAACCTGTTTTGAGCGCCATGACCTTTTCGCGTCCGTGCATCTCACAAATCTTGTATCATCATCGATTGATCGATCGACAAGGCATGCTTCGCTCGAGGGGCGTGCGGTTATTGTACTGTCACGGTGAGAGAGTGTGTTCAAAGGTTCGACCTGTGAGCATTCCGTGAAGCAAGATATGGTGACCGTTGTTGACGCTGATCTACAGAGAACGCAGTGGCGAAAATAATATTCTGCGCGAGTTTTCACGGCCTCATGCTCGAATTAGTATGATGCACAAATTCTCCTTGTCTCTTTCGGAGAACTTCTGAGTCTCCGGGGTCCCTTCCCTCGACAGAAGGCAAGTCATTCGTTCATTCAGGAGGCGAATGTGATTAGTCACGAGAGCATTTTCGCCGCTCGCGCGAGCCTTACGGATAAAGTAATTCGCTGTTTTTGACTGTCCTAACGTTAATCATGTTTACCATCCGGTCCTAAGCGGCCACGATGGACTCACATCTGATCTCTTTAAACAGTTGCTCTTGCTCTGCAGTCAGAGCCTTCGGAATAAGTATCAGATGCTCAGTATGAGCCTCTCCGCTCCTCTAGTTATTTCTTTCTGTGACCGGATGACCTAGAGTGGCGGGCGTCGCACATCCATGCTTGTGATATCTCCACTCCGGTCACAAAGTAGGAAAATGGAAGACGCATGGAATAAATAAAGGGGATGAAATCACATCGACTAACGTACAAAGTCAAAGCAGGCTAGGAAAAACCAGGTCCAAAGTCTAAATCAAGCTGTAATGCAAATGTGCTGTCTAAAATATTGGATGGAATAAGAAAAAAACATTGGTGAACCAATACTTCTGTAATGATAAAATCTTTCACACTCTCTAAACAACTGTCCGTATCTGGTCTATGCCATCCGTCCATCTTTAGAAATGAGTGCGAACATCAGGTTTTTAGTTTTATATTTTTAAACTTTTATTATTTTTATTTTTATTTTATCTGGGTTGCTTTTTGGGGCAGACACCTCGTCCCATCCATGTACTTCAGATGGTTTTTCCATCAGTTTTTGACCGATATACCTTCTTGTGCTTGTTGGGGATGGTAATGCGGCGTTTTCATCCTCGCCCTCCAGTCAGTGACGGTCAGTCACATCACCGCCGCACCTTCTGATAGAGAGCCCGCGTCGTCGCAAAGCATTGGCATCTCCAGGTCGGGACGTGCATGTTGTTCTCCTACGTGTACGTCGTGTGCTGGAGGTCGCCGCTGCTCCTTTCATGTCGCTCCCCGGTGAGGTTCGAACCTAGGGTTGTTCACAACCCGAGGTTCGAACCTCACCGGGTTCAATGCTGAGTGGGTCGAGTTGGGTGTCTTAGTCGAAAATCTCGATAGGATATCAGCTTATCATACACTTAAATTATCTCCTTTAGATTTTATGTGTGATATTTATTTTATTGCATTGAAACACAGGCAAAAGTTCTTTAAGATCAGCCAGGATGACATTTAGAGGGGAACAGGGGGTTTCTACAGCAAGGAGTCCCAGACCGGTCCGACCGACTATCCAAGCAGGTGGTCGGTTATTTTGATAGTTTTTTTTTAAGCCTTCATGAAAATTACTTCCAAGCTTCTTTGTCTTTCCTTCATTAATTTGGCGCAATTTGATTCCTTATTGAATATCAAGATATTCTTTCCGTTGCCTTTCAACGGAAATCTGATCTCCACCAGCCTGGTTTCCTCCTGAAGCGCGTCTGTAGACTCAGTACTCAGTTGTCTTTTCAGCTGCCATAACACCGTCCGTAGCGGCGTGGCGTAAGTCTCCTGGTGATCACCCCCATCGTGTAGGGTGCTCCTGTCCTCAGCTTGTAAGCTCACCGCTCTGACGACGTACTGTATTGATTGATCGGCGTACTTCCGCAACTTTTCGAGGACGGACACGACCTTCAGGTGGACGGGCTGGACCCGGTGGAACGCGATTGGTACGAGGTGGAAGTAGTGGTTATCATGCTAATCCCATCGGCTGTGGTGGTACCACTTCCAGGCCTTGTTGCTGGTAAGCATTTGGAGAGTTCAGAAATAGACATGTTAGCCGTAGATTGTCTTAATTTCAAAATAAGTTTATTCCAATTTTATTTTTCTTTAGAGATATCACCTCACCGTAGTTGAGTTCTACACCAAACACTACTGAAATTGGCAGTAAATTAGATCAAATAGATATGCATCAGTGATATCGGCAACAACTAGAACAAACTTCCTAATAAATCACGAGTTCAAAAATGTCTCCCGATAGTACATGTATAAAATCTGAGCAAGTTTACCAAGTCACAGGAAGAAAATCAAACAAAATATTTATCCAGACTTAAGGCTAACCTCGCCTCATTCATTTAGCAACAAGCAATATAATGAGTCAACATGTAAAGAACTTTGTGGTCAAAGTGTTCTTCAACATCATCGTATCAATCACGATATGATTCATATCAAAGTAGTTGTTGATAAGTTAAGTAGCAAGGTTGAAGATGAATTGCTTATCATGATCATAATCAGTTGAACAACATATCAACACAATGTTTTCCAAACTTTGATTGCTCCAATTCTTGAGTTTTCTAGAATTAGTAGTATCTCTACTAGTGGTTGTAGAGTAGAGAACATTTCCTTATGCTAGTACTTCTTATAGCAAGAGCACATCTATGTAGTAGGCAAAGATATAAGCATATTGTTCTTATATAAAAGCTGCAAAAAAATTATATATTGATCTATGGCACATGAGAGTAAGACAAATGATTTATATGAAGAAGATTTCATTTGTTACCTCATTTCTACTCACAATCAAACTAAGATTCAATGACCAACAAAACCCCATTGTATGTACATATGTAAGTTTGAAAAGAAACCAATGTAGCATTTTTCACATGAGGATATTACTATAAAATATATTTCATATTTTATACACTCGAATATATGGACAACATCTAGAATAGCTTCAGTAGGAAAATTTATTTTGTATCCTTCATTTAAAAATACTCTACAATGATATGGGTGTATTTTATGAAACATAAGTAAGAATCCCTATTAGTAAGGAGTTGTGTGGAAGAAAAGTGGACAGTTCATCAAATAATTAAGATTTCATAGAGGAATAAAATACAAGTCAATCATATTTGATGAAATTTTTACTTAGTATGGTGTAGAACAGCAAGTGATCATACCATATATCCCTATATATCTTTGTAGAATATGCTTTTGATTTAAAATCATATAGATGTTAGGATCCAATTACTAGATAATCATTCATTAGTATAGATGTTATGTTTGATGAAGGAAAATCATGGTTCAAATGTTTAAACAAGATATTTATTTGAACCATACTAGAGAAAAAAATTTGAGATGTAGAATTGTGCATGTAGTACATAATACTAATTTATTTGATAGCTCTTGTAAGATCAAAACATGTTTTGAAGTTTCAAGGGGTAAATAATTGATAAATTGCATATCATATCTACTCATGGTGGATAAAATTGAAAGAAGTAACACAAAATTTGAGGAGTTTGCCACAATATGTAAGTTTCAGTACTTCAGAAGCCACAAGGCCACAAGGCAATTATCAAATATCTTGTGAAGGTTTTATAATATTACATCAAGGTAGGCAAGGAGAAGGAATCATCAGATTTTTTTTAAATGGTGAAGATTTTTCCATGGCAACAAGCTATCCAAGAGCAAATTTTAAGATTGGATCAATGACAGACATAGAAGTTGATTGACCTGTCAAAAGTTAAATATTATTACTTGTGAGTAAGTGTAAAAGATTAACCATATTTTTTGTAGAGGAGTGATTAGATAGATACAAGACACTTATTGCAGCAAAGTGATTTTTTTAAGAGTTTGAATTGATTATGAAAAGATATCTTTTATATGTTTTATTGTTGAAATTGCTAGAAACAAAAATGAGATATGAATCTGAAATATATTTTTCAAAAATGATTTAACAAAAAAGATGTAGTTCTCTAAAATGATGATTACATGAATCTTAATTGGATATATCCAGGCTCTTTATGGGATAAAATAAATACAAATGGTAGAATACAAAATAATAAGAAGTGTGTTTATGATCAAATTAAAATTTGAAGTTGTAACTTTGATTCTTTTTTTTTATATTTATCAAGATAAATTGCATAATTTTTATTAATGTCTTGATAGATGACTTGATCATCACAAGAAACGATGATCAAAAGATATATTATGTGAAAGCAAATTGCAAAATGAGTTGAAGATGAAAGAAATGGTTATTCTTTGGTTCTCCCTTGGTATCAATATTCTTTCTTTTAGAAAGAATATTATGATGATCTATCAACAATATGTATTACATAAGAAGCTTTATCATTTTCATGATCTATCAACAATAAGCCATCTACATTAGTTTATCATATGCAAAGACAAAGTACATAGCAATTGTCAAAGCATCATGTAAATTGACATGCTTCGAACAACTACTAACTAATATGTTTTACCAATGTAAGATGCGAATCAGCATTATTGAAGTAATTACTAACTAATATGCATTGATCATTATCTAATTCAATTATTCCATACAATGATAACAAAGATGATATTTTATTGGCTAGTAATTATGTGTTTAATGCTAGGACTAATAAGATTGAGGTTCATTATCATTTTATTTGAAAAAAAAATCCTTGCATGCAAAAAAGATTTTAGATTTTTGAATATTGACACTCAAATTTCTGATGTGTTTAAATAAGTCTTATTGATATGCAAATTTGAATATTTTAGATTTCAGCTAAGTGTATTTGATTTAGCCAACAACGTTGAGTAGATATATATCAAGCTTGATATAGTATAGATTTGAGTAGGAATATTGATATATTTTTTGTTTATAGTATTAACTAGTTACTATTAGTTAGATATATCTTAACATCATGCCACATAAGCATGTTAAGTCTTTTAGCTCCTTTCGCATACTTAGAATGACTATGAACTTCAAGTGTTTATATCAATTAAGTTGTGACTCTTTTTATAAGATTTTAACTTTTTCATCAAAGTGTTTCATAGTGAATTTACATATATATTTTTATTTTTTGTGTATGTATTGATCTGATTTATAACAATTTGTTGTAAAATCATTGAAGAAAATTTATTTTTTTGATGAGAAATAATTTTTTATATTTGGAACTAAACTAAATAATATATTATTTATGAATAAAATTCAAAAAAAATCATATTTTATCAAGATCTTAATTTAAATCAATAAAATATGATGTTTGATTTTCACAAAGAATCAAACATTTATTTTGAAGATTTATTTAAAATTTTATTTATGATACAATATATTAAATTTGGATAAATACTAATAAATACATCTTAAACTTAGCCAATATTTTCTTCACAGGTTAGTTTTATTCCAATGATAATGTCAAAGGATTTTAACAAGAATATGAGACAAACATTGAGCTTTTAAATTATGAATTTTAATTATTATAAAAAAAATTAAATAATAATATATGTATGTTAATTATGGCATGATACAATTTTTTATTTGATTTTTTATTTGTTGTTGTGTACAAAAATTTTATCATAATCAATTTTTTTGGAAAAATTTATTCATGAACATGCACAAAAAAAAATATCAAGCATCTACAATGTTGTTTTCAACACCTTGTCATTAAAATGAGAATAACTATTATCTTTATTTTAGATTTTCAATATAATATTTTTTTTATCATACATGTGATCATACTATCATGTGACCATAATCATAATATTACTTCTTTTACTAAGAGCATGTATGCATATAAACAATATTATTTTTGTAAGACTCAAAATCTTAATATCAAAAGCATTCACCATACAATGAGTTTTATACATAGTTTTTATCATGTCCAACTGATCAAATTCAAACTTGCAAGTAATTAATTTTAAATGATAATATTTTCATTGATATGATTTTATTTGTTATATTATTCATCAACTTTTTATATTTTTTATGTCAAAAATATTTATTTTATTTAAAAAAATCATAATAATTATGAAATTTAAATCCTTTTTCTTTTTCTTTTTTTTATGATTAATCGTATTACACGTGACAATGATTTAGATGGGATGAAATATAAGGGTATGCGGAGAGGTCATCTCTTTATTCCGCTAGCTTTGGAGTTATATAGAGCTACGGACACCGATTTCGACATGTTTGTGAGAGAGCCTATCATACTAGGTGACAAGAGATATCACTCTCTTTAGCTTAGTTTATAGAAATTTTTAGGCAATGTGTTTCCATTGCTCTACAGAGAGCACTAGCTGACGCAATCCATAGGAGAACAATCATATTAGCTAATGCTTCTTCGGAGGCTCATGTAGTATGTAGACTCTTTGACCTATATAGTTAGGATATTTTAGATGAAGTAGGACATATTTTCCATTGTGATGCTATTGGGGCCATGTGAGAGCAATGTTGAGTATAGAATTTTTCAATGGAATACTTGAGTGAGGCCAAGAATAATAGGGATAGAGATTCATCATGATTGGGAGCAAAGACCATTGTGATTGTCATATCAACTCTACTTGAAGGAGATACTTGTTAAAAATGATATGGAAAATGCAAAATCAATGAGTTATGTATTGACTTTCTACTTTAAATTCTCACCAAAAAATTATACTTCTATCAAGAAAGGAGATGCAATCAATTTCCCATGATAGTAATGTTGTAATCATATTGTCTCCAAAAATAACTTGGTCCTCCCAAACCAAATATCGATATGATCTAACCCGAGTAGACTGCAAGACATACCAACGCTCGCTCCATGCTAAACACCACATCCCTTATAGCATCATGGGTAGCTATCGTCTATCTTCCAAATGGGCAATGAGTCATATGGACCGTGATGCATCTAAGGTAGTACCACAATCACATATGAGTAATGAAAATACAAATGGGTGGACCAAGCCAAGGCGGAACCTCATCGTTATAGAAAAGGTAGTTGGTGCAAGTCGAAAAGTCGTGATACATGTGCCATGAGCTTGCGCAAGAGCATAGACGAACCCTAGTAATACAAAGAATTACCGGATCCACGGAGAGAGTGTAGAGCATGCTGAAATTATTGGTCCATCGAAGTAGATTGTATGACTCTAGTCCAATGGGTGGGCAAAGAGCAAAAAGACTAAACTCGACGGTTGTTGAGTGCAGTACTTCTTTCTTGTCCATTTTTTTCTAACATGATATTTTGAGTAAATTATGTAAGTTAACCTTTTCTTCCGGCCCGGGATGTGCAAGATTTACTCGCATGAGGATATCCGAGTAAAATCTTGGGCTATTGAAGATTCTTTGGCCAAAGTTTGATAAAGACATTTTTATAAATATTTCCCAGTCAGCTTCTCAAAAACTCTGATATCACCTACAGCTACGCAAGGAATAAAAAAAACGGTGGATCAAACTACCAAAAATAAGGGGAAATAAAACTATTTTAATGACTCATCTCCTGGTTACTCTTAGGAGGGAAGAAGAATAAAGGAGTTCAAGTTTAATTTTGCAGTCCGTGCGGGCGGACATGGTAGACAAACCTTTACCTCTTAACTACAGGATAAGAATCCAACGTGGTAATTGACTTGTTTGGGTAAAGTTTTAGTTGAACTTTGTTTTTGATACAAATTCTCATCAAGTCCTAGAGCTCTCTAGAGTGAACCTCCACTATCTTGTCTGCATCGCCAAATCCAATCTCCATATCTCCTTCAACAGATCTCCCAAACCAAACTACTCATAAACTCCTGATATATTCACCCTCCTCAAGAAGCTTCAAATCTGCAAGGTCTTTTTCATATATATGCAATTTGTTTTTTTTCCATCTTTTCAAATCAACAACCTCCTTGTATGTAGCATATCCATAACGTGAGAACTCCATCAACCCTGTACAAAAGGTATTTTTCTCCTGCATATGTGAGAGTACATTCTTCTCTGTACCAATATATTCTCTCTCTACATCAATACTTCTCCAAAATATTCAGTTTTTGGAAAACATAACTCTCTCAACCCTACTTTGTTTCTGTTATGGTTTGCTTGTTAAATACCTTTTAGTAACTTCCACCAACTCACTATCATTAACCCTAAATCTTCTTCCGACGTGAGGCTACATGGACCATCTATTCCAGGAACAAGTTGTAGTATCGCGCTTGCTGCTCCATGGATTCTCCACATCCTAATCTTGTCGCGAAGATCTCTGTCCATCCTGACTCAGTTCAGTGACTCTCTACTTCCTTATGTTCCCTTGTGAGCGGCAGTTTGACGGACACTTGTCACTCGAGCTGCTGATAATCTCGCACGTGACGTGATCGTGTAACTTGTTTGTCATTTGCCACGATTCCTAGTTTATACTGTATGGGAAGATGACGTTTTTTCCTGTTATGAACCGCCGTGGTAACCAGTCTACTGGGGCAAACGTGTGTGTGAAGTAGTATGGCTCATAACCAGCGGGAAAACGACCACAACAAAGTACAGAAATTTGATATGACATCTACAGCAGAACAGACTGTCCGATAAACACTCCAAACGGTGTTTTTAAACGAGAACAAGCGAAAGCTTCATTCAATATCCTCGCATTTCATGCTCATGATTGGTTTTACCTTAAATCATTATAGTTAGTTGCCTTTAGTAAAATTTAATTAAAAGATTATCCATGAAAAATATTGTATACATGTCAAAAATATTTGTCACATTTGAATATTTTTCTAATATGTAAAGAAATGATGTATCACAATATACATATGAACAAACATAAGATTCTACAAAGTTTATAGGTTCAATCCATCTCATACTTCTTGAACACTTATACATATGACTTATGAATGTATATAAACAAATAGTTCCAAGGTGATGTAAATAAATTAAAAAATCATAAATTTTGAACAAATTTGTAAAACTTACACATATTCATAACACATTAAGTTTATAAAATCAACATACATGAAATGAAAGAAGTTATACAAAATATATATAAAATCACATACATGATAATAATTATTATCTACCTACATCATCTTTACATTCATCTAAACTATATTTTATTTTATTTTATTTTATGATATCACATCAATTTTATTTTTTCAAATTTCAATTTTTAATTATTTTTAAAATATTTTTAATTTAAAATATTATTATTTTATATAATATATTATGAGTTAAAAATATATCATATCATCAATTATGAGAATACATACAATCAGTGAATCCATGTTCATGATATTTTCATTTACAAATTTTGAATTTCACAACTTTGTAGATCCATAAAATTGATTTCTTATAAATAAAAAATTTCAAAAAGAATAATTTTATAATATAATATAATATAAATTTTTTAACTATTATAATCTAATTAGAAAAAAATGTGTAAAAAAAATGAAATATTAGAACATTTGATAAGATTTGAACCTTGAAAAATATGGATACATCTATTCATATTATATTAAATTGACATAAAAAATTATAACATTAATTTTAACTTTCTTAAATTTTAGTTTATATTTTGTAAGATATGGTGATTAGTTTTATATCTTTGTTGTTTCAGTTGCCATGTGTGGCAATGTTGTGTGTAAGAAAGGTATAAAAAAAATTAATCTTATTCCCAATTTAGTCTAGCTCTTGACATTGATTTCAGTATTTTTGTTTCAATAGACCCATGTTGTAATATATAGTGAAGACTATAATCTTTTTATAAAAAATTATTTCACTATATTTGTAATAGTTGCAATATTAAAATTAATGTTCAAGATTCAAGTATGTTATCAACTAGCAGCAAAGAATATAAAATACTATACTTGATAAATAAAATTATAGGGGTTGAAATTGATTAATCTTAATGAAAAAATATATTCATCAAAGAATGTGAATATGCTCCTCCATTTATTCATATATTATTGAATAATAAATTATTTCATTTAGAAATGCCAATCTGGATGCTAAATCTGCTAAATTGATGTAAGTGTATGTTTATGAGATAAAATCTTGAAACAACCTTTCAATTATGTTATTTTTTAGCATATTAAATATAAAAACTTATTGATTAATCATGAAATAATTTTATTTCATCTATATAAATTTTTTATTTAGAAGTAAAATGAACATGTCAAAACTAGACATGTTGATTTTACTTGAACATGTCTATTTTGACATGTTCAAGTAAAATGTCAAAACTTGAAGCATTTTTTTCAAAAGTTTGAAGATTGAATTATTTAATTATGAGTTTGAATTATTTAATTTTTTCAAGTTATGCAAATATTTTAAAAGATTGATATAAAGATAAATAATTAATATTATAAAATAAAAATTTGAATTCAAATTATTTAAATAAAATATATAATATATTTTTTGTAATAGACTAATTATCGTTGCAATTAAAGTAAAAATGTTCAAAAATGATGAACTATAAAGTCAACCATATTCATCTTGGGGATATATCACATAACCATTGGTTTAATTCTAAAATTTTAGAGATTTATATGTTTGATTTCAAGGTGGATTTGGTTACTAAAATGAAAACAACTTTAATTTGGATTGCAACTTACAATAGAATTCTAATTTTCATCAATTTTATAACAAATAAAATATATATTTATTTAATAAAAAATGATTAAGATTTTTTAAAAAAATTTATTAAATTGATATATGAAATATTTAAATTTAAATTATATATTAAAAATTTAACTGATTCACCATTTATACTTTTTTAGCTTAGAATGATTATTTTATCTTTTGTTATTTTTTATTAATAATACTTTAAAAATACTCATATAAAAGGAAAAAATTTCAAATATTTCTATTAACAAACTTGTATATATAAAATATTATTATACATGTTTGTGCACATTTTATTCAACATTTCAAATTTCATTTAATAACACTTAAATCATCTTTTTTTTAAATGAATTCACTAATTTTTTGATGATCTAGAAGTCATGTAGTAAAAATTTTGCAATTCTGATGTTTATAAATTAATTATTATCAAAAATTATATAATAATTTCTATTTAATTAATTATAAATAATTTAATGCATCAAATAATTTTTTCACAATTTATATATATATATAACATTTATATTCACAAGTTATAAATATTCAACTAAAGGTATTATAATCTATATCATGTGCTTGCATGGGAGACATGTTTATAAATATTATAACCTATATCATGGTCGTAAACATTTTGAAGTAGCTTCAAAAAGTCTTCCTCAAAGTAATTTAATGAAAGATATCATATCCTTATAGTTCGCAAATTTATCTTAATCAATTTGTCGTCCATAAAGCTATTGTGTCACTTACCACAAACTCATGCAGTTCACATATTACGAAAAATCCTGACATGAAGGAGTGTTTTCAAAATGAATGACCATAAGATCAAATCACACAGTCGATCCCAAAAAAAGCCACAAAAAGTACAACCAATCAGAGACACCAGACGCTGCAAGTGGACAAAAACAAGGAAACAGCGCCAAATTGTTATATACCACCACCTTTCGCTCAGAACAAACAAACAAACAAAAATCATTTGTTCTAAGGCATGCTTCAGTGGTCAATCACAATTCATAACATCATGGTGGCCTCGTCTTCTTCTTCTCAGCAGGTTCCGGCGAGCTAACATCTACCACTAAAGTGATAGCGTGACAAGTCCAACAATCAGAGAAGATAGAACGACGGTGGGCCAATTAGACCAGGACATTGCAGAACTTTTGGCTTTAGAACCTTTCCTTCTATCATGGTTCCTCTTCTAGAAGAGGAGGACGCAGTAAAATAACAAAAAGGATGGAAAGACCCCATCCAGTCGTACATGGATGAAACCAAACATGTAATCTACAGTAGTGATATACCCAAATTAATAATGATGATCTCAATGAGGCATGAGGTGCTTACTATGACTAGAGTCCTTATGAGGCATAGCCTGCCGTGGGGTGTCCAATCATACTGCAATTTTGATATCTAGCTTTCAAGACCTATTGTAATATTTCTCTAACACCTCCAATCACTTCGCTTCAAGAGATCGATGATACTTGAAGTGTTTACTAAATACAGCGTGCAGGTTTCGATGGCTGTAACGACAAGCCCAGGAATTGCGATGCAGAAAGGAGACCTAGAATGTCTTTACGTGTATTTACTCCAAAAAATCAATCTCAAACTAGTCAATCATACCTCCTAATGTTTTTTTCCATCTGGCCTGTGGAAGGGCACTTAGTTTCGTCCAGTCATTTTGGGACCATGATTGAATCACAAAGTTTGACCATAGACTTCTTCGCGGTCCGCACTCGGCCTCCACAGTGGTTTCTTGGCTTACGACATCAGCTAATAAATGCGAAAGACATTGAAAGTCAACATCTGGTGTAACCAACGTGAAGGACAAGTGTCATCCCAGATCGGGCAGAGGCACCATCTTTGGCTCTTCTTGTGTAGAGTCAATCTATCTGGACATTTTCTGAAACTCTGACCTATATTGGCATTGCATGAAATGCAGTGAGCCTACACAATGTTTCTAGCTCCGCTGCTTGTATTCCCAGCTTCAAACGTTCTGTGAACGAACTCCAGTAGACTTGGACTACGCTGATAGAGGTACAGGGATGCTGGGCGGAGTCGACTGCAGGTCTTGGGCAGGTATCCAAGAGCGTTGTGGATCTATGAAAAGAGTCGTCAGAAACTGTGAGGCTTCGGCGTAGTGCAACCTCCTTACCCAAGGGACACGCTTTTTGAAATCACTTCCAGGGCCTGAACATCTGCACGCGGAGACCGCAGTGTGTGTGTGTGTGTGTGAGAGAGAGAGAGAGAGTCGGAACACCTCTACTACTTTCGGCAAACACCCGTTGGAGCTACCACAATACTTGTTCAGTGAAACGGAAAACAGTGCAGAAGTGTATCTCAAGCATTCTCTGCAAGGAATAGTCAGTCCTCGCGACGTGGCTCAAACAGACAACATGATTTCGTTTGCTACAGGGAGCAAACGTTCGGTCGTACCTGTACTCGTAATAGCAAGCGGTCTTCTCGTTGTCGGTATTATTCCAATTGTGCCATCCTGAAGGAAATATGCAACTGTCCATATGGGTGTAGGCAAACACCACTCTTGCGTGTGGCCCCCATGGCCGGCCCAAGTGCATGTATGGCTTACTATCGCCATTTCCAGTGATAACACACCTGCAAACCAAACCAGAGAATTTCTTAATCAGCTCCTGCTCCTTCATGACTTCAAGTGAAATTGAGAAAAACAGTTCAGTCATATGTTCCCTGTTTGGAGGTTGCCCCACATGTCCAAACACCTTGCCGTAGGCCGTCCTACTCTCAGTTTTCCATACATGATTGCCCTGTCGCTCCTAACACCATTGTTCTATCAGATGCTGTCGGTGCTAATTCAACTCCACCACTCCAATGAAAGCAGTATACATATATTGATGCAACCTTTCCATTATCGGTCTCTCTCCCTGGCCTTTAAGCTAAGGGTAGCTGGCTCCAATTTCTTGCGGCCTCCAACGGAAAACGCAAATTTCTAATGGTGCGTAAAACTTTCACATTTATCACCCACAAGAATACAAAGCCCCTCCTTTCACTCGGACTAAAGAATACATCGAATCTAGAGTACCATTGGGGATCCTTTCCCCGATACTCCCGCTCTAGTGGGATTGGACATCACATCGCGTTTTGAAGACACTACTTCCATTTGAGGTGGCCAATAGACAACATGAGGGGACAAACCTGAGGAAGACATAACCAGTCGATTCATCCGCACTCTTCCGTTGCTGTGCAGTTATGAACCCTTGAGACTTGCAATGTATATGACAGTGCTCCAAGAGAACGGTGGCGTTGCCAAAAATAAAGTCAACACTACCTTCGATGTAGCAGTCTCGAAAGTACTGCTTCCCGTAATGGAGATAAGCTGTATCCTGCTCCCGGACAAAAAGAAGGCAATATTGGACTTGTTACTCTTCTGAGTCTTGATCAAGCACAGGCTGGGGTCTCTATGCCAGAAGATTACATCAATAACGACCTCAGGGGCAATGTTCCTTGTCTAGGTACAAAAAACCTAAAATTCAACGACAAAACATTCTGCGCATGGATGCAGATTTCAAGTTTTTACTCCCATGAATAAATAGAACCGAGGAGAGCTTGTGTGTTGGCACTGCTACTCCATTCTCAACAAAAGGGTTTTCAGTGCTCGATCCTTGTGATATCTCGTTTTATATCTCGTTCGCCTGGTACGCTGAGCATACTGGGCAGTTTTTAGACATTCTCTGATAAATGTCTGGGTTAAGTTTCGTAAATTCTCACATGCATGCTTTTTGTACACAAGAATCCAGATAGAGGTTTCCCTTGAAAATTGCTGAATAGTGTCTTTTGTAACACTTCATACTTAATTCGGGTCAAGGAAAAGCTCAGAATCATACAACTTCATCCCATTTTCATGAAGCGACAGCCCTATTGTCCAATTCAATGAATGGGGATCAAGACATACCTGCCATCCAAGAAAGCGACAGGAGTAAAAAGCACATCGATCAGCAGTTACTCTAATTGCCACCGCCTGGCCAGAGCCCTGCACAAACAAATCAGCAAATCACTCCAACTTCAAAACATATAAATTTGTGAGAAAATGTACTACTAATGGATATACGTCATAGAATGTGCAGGTGAAGATTTCCCTTGACGGGTTTTCGCAGCCAAAACATAAGAATCAAGCAGACAACTATGTATATTGAATGCTCTACAGTGCATGTGATGTCACCTGCTGAGTCGTTATTAAAAAACACTCAGAAGAGAACGAACGAGGATTGTGCACAGCGCGAAATGCTGTAGATAAATATACGTAATCCAATAGGGATCAATGGAAGCTATCGATGGTGCGGCGACGCTAAATTCAGGTAACAAGAGGTGACAAAATACACCAAAGCACTCAAGGATGAACTCTTGTTTGGTGAAACTTGGTGGCTTGGTTTCTATCAGATCGTACCATGAAACGAGGTCGAGACAGAAATGAGGGGGTATACTTTTCCCTGCATCTACATTTTCTCGCTTCTATTTATATTCTCACTTGCCCGGATGATCGCGCTCAGTTCGCAACAGACGACAGATTACAATACGTCGATAGCAGAGTATATCACGGATCATGGACAACCATACAACAGGACAATAGAATTTCAACAGAGACAACGGAGAATTCTGACATCCTGGACGAAAATCATTTGGAGTGCATGCCTGAGGTGCAGCGTTCTCGAATGCGAGGTTTTCTGCGATAAAATCTTCGCCCTCCACGATGACAGAACCACAGGCAAAAGTGCCAGTTCCAATTACCCTGGATGCCTGCAGATCAGAATAAACATCCAGCTGAGTAAAACCTTCCCATGACTTTAGCGACAACTAATGCAACGAACATGTCTCTGCACCGTGAGACGGAAGGGAAGGGAGAAGAGAGATATGCCTGGTGGTGCTGAACACTGGTGGCAGTGTTGTTCCAGCTCAAAGTGGTTCGGTGTGGATTCTTCCCCGTCAGAGTGATCAAGTTCTTCGTCTTGGGTACGTAAATGGGTTGACTGTACACTCCCGGTCCGATTCGGATCACTACTCTCCGAGTGTTGCACAGAGGCACTTCATCGATCGCTTCCTGCACTGTCCTGTAGAGTCCACTTCCATCCTGCGCTACCGTAATTTCCCGGCGCCCTTGCAAGCTCGTCATTGTCAACCTCCTGCAACTTCACAATTCACATTCGTGTCCACATCTCCGTACTGCTAACCTTCCTCCTGAAGACCTGATCCTGCCCGCCAATCTATCTCTTCGCTTCCCACGACTCGTCCGACCAACTCGCCTGGGTTGCTCAATTCGCATCAAGTCCCTTCCCTTCCCGACTCAAACCGATTCCCACCGAGTTTTATCTCGTCCTCTCTGGGTGCGAAAACAGAGGTCATGAAGTAATCCAACACCATCATACAGACTCCAAACAATGAGCTCAAATACTACCGTTATTGCAGACAGTACAGATTGTACTCTGCTGTCAGAAAACTGCTTCCTTGAATCCTTGCGCGCCTGCCCGACCGACCGACGGCCCCGGCCCGCCTGCGTTACGCACCTACGGTCCTGTCCTGTCCTGTCCCGGCCCCATGATCCCATCATCGACGGGAATGCAGCTTCGGCATCTCTATGCTGCCGCGCTGCCATAGAGTGTTTCTCCAATTCGCTCTTCGATAGAGTCGCGACTCGGGCGTTCCTTCCAGTTCGCGACTTTGACTTGGTCTGTCCTTCCACGTGGGAGAAATATGGCGATTGGCGAGAGAAGCCTGTGAAGTTAACAGCATCAGTTGGCAGCTTGTACGTACGGACGAAGTTAAGTCTTTTAACGGACGCTCCAAGCCTCTAACAGCTTCCCCCAACCCCATTTTCATTACGGAAAATATGCGCGACAATTTTTGTTTAGTGTAGATGTTTAACATCATAGTGAAATGAAGTTTCATGCAATCCGAAAGCTAGGACATCATAGACCAAAACTCATACAAAAGTGAATGGATATGGGAAGAAAGAGAAAATGGGAAGTGAGAAACTGAGAGTGTCTGTCATGTGACATAACGAGTAGCGGTCAATGAGTACTTCCTGGCAAGGAAGAAAAAATGTAGCGAATGAAACTATTTATTTGAGCAGTATAGTGCTAAGTAATAAATAAATTACTTCACTATGGTGCCAAGTTTCAGAATTTGACATGATTGATGTTCTTTTATATGCATTACATGCTATATCTCGAAGACTTTTCTATAGATTTTAATATGAAATAAATATAAATGGATCATAGAGTTGATGTTGTTGACCTGCTATACCTTTCGGTATACATTTGGCATGCGTGGAATTATCGAAGTCAAACTCACGCGTGTAAATTATGACAAGTCATTTTTTCACCGTATAAATGTATTTTTGAAATATGAGAAATATGTTTCACGTGTGTGGAGTATTTTTTAAATATGAATAGCTTTTGGTATGATTGCACAAAAGTATTAAGGACATGAATATATAATCTGTTGTTTCTTCTTCCAAGTAATATTCTACATAATAGAAATTAAAAAAATGTTTGAGATAAAAATCAATATATACATATTTATTGAAAGATTTGATGTATATAGTTTACATTTGGCTAGAGTTAGTGGAACCTATCTAACTCATATGCCACATAGATGATTATGACTGTTATGATCTTAAACAATAGGATTATCTACATTTTTAGAATAATGATTATCATTGGTTTTGGATACTCTCTTCCCCTAGATTTCAAATGTAGCTTGGAAGTCTCAATATAAAGATTTTTTTTCATTTTTTTTCTTTTGGATGGTTGATATATATTCTAACTTGATATTAAAATATAAAATTGGAAAAAAATATCATTGTTGTGCTACAAAGAAGAAAAAAATTCGTGAAAAGATTCAGGTATTTAAGTTCAAGAATATTGTTTAAATGACTATATCTCAAAATATACAAAGGAATATTATAATTTCATTAACTGAAAAGATATTTTTGCCAATTTTGATCTGCTCATTATAATTTTGTATCAACAAATATCAAATATAATACTATTTTGAGTAAAAAAAATCAAAATTATAAAACAATCAAAAGTTTGTGGTTTAAAAACAATCAATATTTCTATATGCATCTCATTTTGCAAAAAAATTGATTTTTTATTAATATGACTTGAAATTTTGAGGCTTATAGTGTGTTGTTCCATCGATTGATGCTTGCAAAATCAAGATCTCTAGCAATATTTTTATTTTATTTTTTAATTTTTATTTCTATCAATATCTTCAAGAAGATATTGATAGAAATTTTTTGCTAAAAGATATTACAACAATGTATATATTAGCTAGAGCATACTTATGTAGTATACAAAGTTATGTTAGCAAGCCTTTTGTAAGACTCGAAATGCATGTTATTTTACCTATTCAATTCAACAATAGCTTGGAAAAAATTATTCCTTTGAAGGTGGAGTAAATTTCAGTGTAAGCATTTGATAAAGTACCAACATTAGGATATAGTAATGACTTTTGTAACTATTAAAACATCAAAGATTATTAGACTGAGTATGGTTGCAACTAAAATGACATCATGTGGAATATATTCATGTAAAAATTATGCAGTTGTCAACAAAGAAAAAGGGACCATTTTGATGAAAATGCATTAACCAACATGGTAGATCATGGTATCAATTTTGACAGGTAGATTGATTAAAAAATCTGAAATCACATTTGGCAAAGTATTTCAACTTTATGTTAACAATTGATTCTCTATAAATATTACTCGTATGAAATATCACTGTTCATTTCATTACATAGTTAATAATGTTTATATTCATAAAGATGTGATTTGTGTATGCAATATCATCATAAATATGCTCTTAGTTTGACATATGATATGATAAACCTATCATATTTAATCCCATCATTTTGAAGTCTATGTCATGAAAGATATGAAAGAAAACATAAAAACAATAAAAATTTATATAATGATAAGAGCATGTTCAAATTAAATGATATTATACTTGTAAAAGAGAATGATGCTCATAATTTAAACATTAATTTATGTCATAACAGATTCTGTCACATAAACAATTTTAAGTGGAATTCATTATCCACCTTATGGCTAGTAACAATCATACACATACTCATTGACTAATAAAATCTTCATATAAGTATATATGTCAGCTTGAAAACAAAACCAATGTAACTTTTTTGAATGAAGACGTTAAATCAAAACATATCTATCTCTTACATGTTTATATATGGACAATGTTTAACACTAGCTTGAGTAAGAAAAATAATTTCACTATAAATCATCAAAATGTACTTATTAGATCGGATATTAGTGATCTATTATTAGATAATAAAGCAAAAAATTATATTTTCTTCATATTTAAAAGCATAAATATATATTATGGATAAATTATCAATTCTAAAAATAAATCAAAATTGATCCATAATACATATTTGTGAACAAAATATAATTTTTTGCTTAATGTTTAAATTGTATTATCATTCAACATTAAAAAAATTACACAAATTTATTATTTATAATTTTAGTAAAAAATTATTTACATTATTTATTCTTTATTTATAAAAATATTCTCATCATTCATATAAAAATTACACCCATCCAACTCATACATACCATTATCCTTGTAATCTATCTATGTGAGATAAAAGAGAAATAAAATGATTAAGTAATAAAATGAATAAAATAATTCATATTATTTGCATGAAATTATAATTCTTTGATCACTTAAATTTTTTCAAACAATCACATTTTGAATGGTAATTTTTTAATAAATTTGTTCAAAAATATCAAACTTAAAAAGATAATTGACATTAATTAAATTCAAAGCCAAATAGATAAAACATCACTATAAATATTATTTTTTTCAAGAAGCATGAATATATAAAAGTATATATATCATCAACTCAACATTATTATCAAATTAAAACATGAGATTTTACAATAATCAATGGAAACAACTTTTGAATTCAACAAGTACTCTTCATCGTAATACTCACTATCTACAAACATACTCAAACACATGATTACATTTATATATTTATGCAACCATTACTCTATTAAATTTCATCAAATAAACCTAATAAATAAATATATCACCTAGCTAATGGTCTAATGCAAAACATCATCCAAATTAACACCATCTTAACAAACAATAAAAATCAAAATAATCATCAACATGAAAATAATTTTGTATACTCATAGGATTCATATGATGCACATGTGATACATGTTGTGTGTGTGTTTTTTTAACTTAAATCAATTATCATAAAGATTGATCATAAAATATTTCACTTATATTATATAATAAATCAACATGTTGCATAAGATTTAGCAAATTCATATCTTGCAATTATAGATTATTTTCTCATGCAACTAAAAAATACAACAAAATTCAACATTCTAATACATTATTTAAAAAAATACAAACATGTTCAGATGATTTAACAATCATAATAAAATAAATATTATCATTTTTTTACTTAAAAAAATCAACTTATTTATATAAATAGGATACATATGTTGTCTAAATTATTTAAAAAAGCATGTAATTAAATATAAAAATAATAATTTTATTTCAAACATCATCATTTTTTATGAAGACTAATATTGTAATACTTGATAATAATTTTTTTTAATAATTTTGTTGGACATTTTTTTGTTAGTTATATTGTATAAATTTGGATATAAATTATATATTTAATATTTATTAATTTGGTAATGATATATGATTATTTATATAAATTCTATGTAAAAAATATTATTATTACACTTTTTTTGATGTATTAAAATATTTTTATCATTTAAAATAATATGAATCAGAAAAAAAATTGCACAAAATTGTTATTATTGATATTCAACCTACAATGAAATTGAATATTTATTATAGCATATGTCTAGATTATCAAATAATTCCTTGATTTTGATTCTTATATTGGCATAGAATCAAATTTGTTGATGTAGAATTATCATTATGAAACTTCTAGTGCTATAGTTAAATGGATATAAAATAATTTTTAAAAAAATATTATTTAAATTGATCTTTTGAATAACAAAAATTTAGCTATCATAAAGTATTTAATTTTAAAAATTTTGAATCAAGAATAAATAACGAAATGTTGGTTTTGAGTTGAACATAGATTGGTAGATAAATTAAACATAGGTAGGAATTTTAACTTGGACAAAAAAATCTTTAGAATGATTTACCTTTGAAATAATTATGAACCCTTGATAAAAATCAACTTTTGTTGAAGTTGATGTATGAGTTATGCATATAGTTGACACAAAAATGAAATATACTTTACACATGTGAAAAATACTTATCACAATTGAAAAATAGTCCTCATATTAGTAAACCATTGAGTTGTTAGATCAATGTACATACATTAAAAAATGTACACAATATATTAATATAAGTATGTAAATTAAAATTTATCCTCATTATTTTTATAAAAAAATATTAATCAATTTTTAATATAAATTTTTTAATAAATTTAATATATTATTATAAATTTAATATTTTTAAGTAAATATACTTTTATGAAAATTTAAATAATATTAATATTAATATAAAAATTAATTATTTAACTTTAATGAATATCAATTCCACTTTGGAGTTTTTGCTCTACACAAATCAAAATATTTGCATTTCACATTGATGTCATGCATGTTATGATAATTTGTTATAATTCAAACAAAACTTTAGGCATTATCAACCTAGAAAATTATTTTTTTTTAATGTACATAGTTTGTATCTAATGAATGAAATACACAAGTACGTACAATAAAAAGCTACTACTCATACAAAAGTTACTTATAATTATTTTCAGTCACATATGAGCGCTTGTAAACTATGAGATAAATATAATTTGAAATTTAAAAAGTAAATAAAAATTATTAAATATTCATAATGATTTAAATTTATGTTTAAAAATTAATATAATTTAATAAATTAAAATTATAAAATTATATTTAAAATATATATTTATTTTAAAACTTAAAAATTTTACTTGAAAATAAATATATAAGCATAATATAATTTTAAAACTTTTAAAATAAAATAAGATTTTAGTTTTATTTATTTAATATTAAAAAATTATTATTATTATTTTAAAAAATTTTATTAATTCTTTTAATGAATTGAAATATTAACTTTTAAAGAAAATGAGTAAAATAAATTTTTTGGGTTAATTTTAAAATAATAAATATTTTTTAATTAGTTTATTAAAAATTTAAATTTTTGAACATTTTTTTGTATAAATTTTGATATAAATTATATATGTAAAATATAATTATATAATTTATTAAATTTTTTATGATATATGATTTATGATTATTTATATAAATTATATGTAAGAAATATTATTATTAAATCTTTTATTGATGTTTTAAATTTTTTGATCATTTAAAATAATATAAATCAGAAAAATATTTACACAGACTTTTTATTTCAGACCTTATTGAAAAACTTTTAGATATATTTATTCCTACAAATAAGACATATAAATAAAATTCAGTTTATGATGTGTATGTAACATATTGATTACATTTAGATTTTAAAGTCATCAAATGCTATGTTTCCTTTTTTACTTAAAAAAATATATTATCAAATTAATCTATATTTAACCTAAGTTATTATGTATGTTGATATAGTTCAAAAATGCAAAACTCATTCATAAACAAGTGAAAAATTATACCAGATGATTTGTTGAGACCTTTTTTTTTCAAATATTCAATGTGATTATCTTATATATCAAATATAATTATGTATTTAGATGATGCGTATGTGTTAATTATAGTATGATCCAATATTTATAAATTTTATATATATATTAAGATTTATTTCATATTTTAGAATAAAAATATTTAGATTTTACAAGCATATAGCATGTAATGAAACTACCAAAAAGTATAAAAAATTGAATGCCAAATTCATTTTAACATTATGAAAATATCATTTTCTGATCTCTTAAATTTAAGCTTTTAGGATGAGAACATGATGTAAACAAATTAATTTTGAAAAATTTAGAAATAAAGGTTGATAATAATAGTTTTTGTTGGCTTAAAACATGTGTTGCATAATAAAATATTAAAATTTTATGCAATCAACTATATTATACATCCATGTTATTATGATGTAAATGATAGAGATGCAAAATATAATTTTTTGGAAATTTGGATTATTTATTTTATACATGTAACTCCTTAAACTTATTACAAAGATCAAGTCATATGTATTTATTTAACTATTTTATAAACAACAACATATCAACTAATATACTTTTTGTATATACTAGGTGTTCCAAACAATACTATTATTTTATAACTACAAGTTGTTTATATAGTTACATGATTATTTAATTTTTAAAAAAAACTTCAAAAAATTTGAATTTATAATAGCTTTATCATTAACAACAAAAAATACATTTTTTATTAATTTATTTGTTTGAAGATGAAAAAAATCTTCAACGCCAACTATATTTTTGAATAAAAAATATAATGTATTTTGTTAGTCTACATTATCTTTCTTTTGGAGGTATTAAACGTCTCATAACTTCAATTTATATTTTCTACATCACCACATGACATACATAAATGTATTCTTTGCTCTTATTTTTTTGTTTCATGGATTGATTTTTCAATTCAAACATTGTTGTCATGGTTCATTCATTTCTTTTGTTATCAAAATATGCAAATCAATGTATGTGTGTGATTCCTAAGACTATGTAGATTGAATGTTAAAATATAAGAAATCAAAAATAAAAGTAAGAAAATTAATAATGAATATAATTTTTTCAAATAATGATGTTTATGACATTTGAGAACTTTACTATTGCTAAGAATAAAGACTACATTATGACTTCATTTTGAAGGTTTATATTAAATTTTTAATTCATTCATTTTATGAAGCTGAACTACGTTTACTTGAAGTATAATGGATTCATTATTGAATGTGACAACTAGTAGTATGATTTTACGGTAAGGAAATTTTACCTTTGGAGTTTTGATATCAAAAGTGTGTGATGGTGTGGTTTAGAAGGATCATGTGTGTAATTGAGCACCATGTCATCTTCCAAATATTGATGATATTTATTATGTAACCAAGTTTGGGAGTTATGGGAACAAACTTTCAACATATGTTATGTGAATCAATTGATCCGTTACTTAATATGTTGATCTGAATCTTATTCAAGAGAAGGTCATAATTCATCTTTGACATCTCTTCTCATTGCGGTGTAGGATGTACAATGGAGATGTCTTTAATGTGGTTAGAAAGAATACTATTTTTATATACATGATATGGATTGCATACGGACAATCAACATTGGAGCATTGTAGCATTCGGACTCCAAATCTTAGCCCCTCGAAATTCACATCATGTAGATGAACTAGATGGCTACATGGTGTTAGAGAGATCTAACCATCAATTAGAGAAATTATTGTGATTCACTTGTGTTTGTGTATTGTGATGTTTGAAGTGACACTAATGTGTGTTGTGATACCATATATGTGAACAACTTATGTAGCAATAGCTCTAATTAGATAGATGGATGCATATAACAAGAGATACATATCTTAGAATTGGTGACGTAGTAAGCTTTGTTTTCACTAGACATCTCGATAGGGCCAATTTGAGTTAGTCTACAAAAATAAGTGTATGACTTTTTGATTGAGTATTTACTCATAATTTTTGGATGGGATAGTATAATATGCCTTATATTATGTTGAGTTGTTTAATTATTTGTTTGATTGATTATCCGTGATATATCATATCAGGTACATATTATCAATAAATGCATAATCATGAGAGTGTTTCAGTAATACATGTCTATGTATAAATTTTGGATTTAGCAATATTTTAGATTCACAAATAAATATTCAGTGTATTATAATTTTCAAAATTATTACGTAATTAATTGAAATAATAATTTAATAAAAGTTATATTATATATATGTATATATAAACATGTCCTTTCTCCTTAACCAAGTGTCTTTAAAACGTCGACTAATGTAGTTTTGTATGTGTCGTAACAGGAAGGAGAGGGAGTAGAGTACTAGAGAGTCTTGATTGCGAAACGTAGTCTGCCGAGAATCACGAGCAACGTCTGCATCGTCGTCAAGGCAACTGCAACGAACGAACGAACATGGAGAACATTCCTCCTGTACCAGAACGTGTTGTTAGATTCCTTCATACAAGATACACAGCTGCCACGTGGACGAGCTATAGACGTCGGCAGATGAGACGACGGACGCGGTGGACGGAGTCATGGAGCTGCAAGACTAGAGACAGAATCAGTGTCAGATCTGCAGGAAGATGAAAGGAAAGACATTTCAAATGACAAATGAAGCTTCGCACGCTAACTACACTCTGCAGTTTAGTTTCTGTTGCTGGAGAAACATCCGCTCCGGCGACTGAAATACCGTCAAAGAAAACACAAAGGAGTTCAAAGACGACCTCTGCGTTTCAAAAGTGGGTATTCAAAATTCTGCTTGTTATCGCGTATAGTGATGAGCCACTCGGACATGTGTCTGCGAGATCCATTGCGTCCAGTGGATGAGGCCGAGCGATACGATGCCAGTCTTGAAGGAGCAGCGGTGAGGAGTCTGTTCTGGTCCACTGAGGTATGTATGTTTCATGTGATAGGAAGTCGATGAAGACAGCTACATTTGGACTTTTAACTGATTTCGATTCGATTCTTGTATCAGCGCAAGTACTTGTGGTGGTTTTGAAATTCAGAAGTTTCTGAGTGACCTGCAGCCAGTGGCACTTGATAGATTGTCAGTTGGGCCTTCCTCATTTCCATCGACACACCACACCACATGGGTGCTGGCGATAGCTACATCTTGAATCTTTTCTTGCTCTATTTCGATTTGATTCTTGTATTAGCCTAGATACTCGTGGCGGTTCACAAATTCAGATGCTTTTTTGTGACCTACAGCCAGTGGCACGTGATAGATTGTCCGTTCGGACTTCCACATTTTGATGGACGCACCACCATATCACGTATGAAATGGAACACGGATGACAAAAGGTCACGATGTGTATCCAGCTGCACAATTGCAACTCGGTTGTTTGAGCGCTACTGCAGTTATCTAAGGGAATCCAATAAAGAATAATAGTGTTTATATTGGTTCTTCCAATTTCTGCAGGATTGTAATTCAACTGTAGGAAATGTTCACGTTTTCTCGAAGGGCAAAAACTAACAGAATTATATTTCAATGTTTTGTTATGAAATGCCTTGACAGGTTAACTGCCTTTTTGCTAACGAAGGCAGCAACGATAACGAGCACTATGATGAGAATCAATCAGTTCAACTGTTTATCGAAACTATTACAACTTGTGTATCACCTCCACCACCCAACCATCTGCCGGAGGCAGTATGGCACTGCAGCTAATGTCGTTGGAACCGTTCGTCAAACTCTAGATCAAAACGTTGAAACTAATGACCCGGTGGAGAATCACGGAGCAGCTTCCCATGGTGTGCCACCTTTTAACGTTGTAGTAGCTCGTTATGTTTAACCATCACCTTCAGTGGTGAAGTTCGGTTATCTTACTGAATGTCAAGTTTGTAGTAATTTCTTTAGTAGACAGGGTAAGTAATGTATGCGAAAGAATAATTTGAGACTTTGAAATGTTGCTGAGGTCTTTGAGTAGAAGTTTCATAGACATGCAAGGGGCAAGAGACTTTATTTCCTGCTCATGAAAGCCCTACGTGTCCTGTTGTAACTTCCTTCCTCTTTAAGCTTATTTTTGGCTTTTGCAGGCGATCCAAATTTTCTGGAATCAGTGGATATATATTTCGACAGGGCTGCCGCCTATGCACAATCGACCCCCGATATCCTCGCACAGATAAAGGTTTCAAAATCGTTCTGAGCAATTTCAACACCAGTCATTAGTCGTCATACTCATGATAATAGAACATGATCTTCATGACTAGTACAAGAAGATGTCTTGTTATTTCAGTTTAACTGATATCATGAAAAACCGAACGAACTCACACTAGTCTTTCTTTGAGATGGGGGTCAGGCATGCAATAATCTAATGAGATTGCAGTTTCCACTCAAGTGCGGAAATGGTACCGTCGAACTTATTGAGGCTTATCGGGCGCAACATTCGCATCATCGTTTACCAGGTGTGAGCTAGACATTTCAGAACCCTTAATTGCAATGCCATGTTGATGTGAACCTCATGTTTCAAGTTTAAAGTTTCAAACCGTGGTCGATCCATCCTACACAAATATATTTTTCTTCGCTGGTGGTTTTAATCTCAAATAAGAATAAACCATTATTAAGAATCGTCCTTGAGATCTAATACTTGTTTCGTTGTTGCAACAGTCAAAGGCGGAATTCGCATGGCACCAAATGTTGATGCCAATGAAACTATGGCTTTAGCTGCATTAATGACATTCAAGTGTGCTGTGGTCGATGTACCTTTTGGAGGTGCCAAAGGTGGAATCAAGATAGGTAATGGTGTCAAGATTAGAGAGTATCAGGATTAAGAAACGACATCAAGAAACCACTCTCTTTACTTTACCCAGTATGTATGCTGCAACCTCACAAGATCAATGTTTATTAACAATCTGGGTACACGTGCAGATCCAAACAAGTATACTTCAAATGAAAAAGAGACAATTATCAGACGATATACCAGCGAGCTTGTAAAAAAGAACTTTATCGGGCCTGCTCTGGTAACATTTGACCTTACTGGCATCAATCCCTTTTTCTTTACTATGTTCTGGAAGTGAACAATATAAAATATACCAGCAACTCAGCATTTCCTGCATATCACTGTCAAATGAGTAGAAGCATTGTAGGAACTGGATTTAGAGCTTTACATCATCCCAATTCGTCTTATAAATTGGCCGTCCATGATCTAGGATGTACCGGCACCTGATTATGGAACAGGTCCTCAAGAGATGGCCTGGATCAAGGTGATGAATCATCCAATCCAGTTGCAGTCTTCTACCTACAGTCAATTTGAAAACATTTCGCGAGAGGAGTCCGCGTACAGAGCGGAGACCTTCTGCAAAATTGTCTGAATGCAAATTTGTCCAAACGTTCTAGCAGTAAAATTTTATCTATCTTGTTAACTGGTAATAAATCCATATGCCAGTCCATGAACATAAAACTCTTCCATTTAAATTCAGCTATCTTGATGCATTATACTGAAGTAAAAGATCGGTTTCAATTCTGATGGGTTGAGTTTGTTGCACTTATTGAATATGACATCTACAGGATACCTTTGAACATTTGCGCCCGACAGACATCAACGGTTCTGCTTGTGTTACTGGGAAACCTCTAGAAGAGGTAGTGTATGGCAATACTTACCTGAACAAGATACGTAGGTGGAAGAAAACTCAAACGATTTGAATTCAGTCTGTAAGTAAGCAAACCATTTGCAGATTGCGCACAAAGAATACATGACCTTTCACGAATATTGCCTACAAAACCTTTCGATATGGTTGAGAAAGGACCCTTATGAAACTTCAGTCCACTTTTCAGGGTGGAATTGATGGAAGGCAAGAAGCAACCGGGCTGGGGGTGTTCTTTTGCGTGAGAGAATTTTTGAACGACAAGGTCCGTATACCCTCGGTTTGATCCAGTTGATTGATATAGGTTGTGGATATTGCTTCGGTGGCAAGGTACAGACTTCTCATGATAAGATGAACCATTCTGACTTCCTTCTTGCCCGCAGGATTTGGTTTCAAAGCTAAACATGAACCCTGGTGTGAAAGGCAAGACATTTATTGTTCAAGGGTTTGGAAATGTTGGTCGACATACTGCTGGTGTAAGCTTGGCCAAAGTTTTGCGTTGTCCACCTAAGCTGAGTGATGTCCAAGTGAAAATGCACTAATGCAGTATCTGATTGTAATACTATTTACACTGATTGCCCTGCACAACGTTGCTATTTTAAAAATATATTGCCTATAAAAAATAAGATGGGATGAAGAGGAAGCGGTGTGAGGGCTTTTTGAGAGTGACGAGTATCTCTATAGTAGGATTTCTCCCTGAAAATGAAGTTCGTTTGGAGCTACCAGGTGTCAACCAAGGAAACCGTCACTAAGTCATCCACTTTTAAAGTTTTTTGGCCCCAAAAGGTTTGACTCAAGAGCACCAGGTTTGGCCTTTGAATCAAGGATCAGAATTCCGGGTATTTTTCTGGTTCCACCAGCTTAGCGAGGTTGTGGTTTAAAGTTCAATTTATTTAGTTAATTAGACTAAAGCAATATCAAATAAATGTTCTCTTGTCTTGAAGGTGTTACATGTCACCAGATGAAGGGCAGTTGTTTCGTCCTCTATTACACAAAGGCGTGAAAGTAGTGTGGTTCCTTCTCTTGCTCTTCTTGTAGTTAAGAGGGACGACTCCTATTCAGTACTTGAACTTTAGACTTGTGCCTAGGCGTGGAACCCTGAAAATATTGCTTGAAAACCGATGGTTGAGGTATATTGTGGACGGGGAGAAGGTAGTTTTATGAGTTGCTTCCTAAACTAAACTTTAAACGACCTTATCTTCCTCTTTCTCCCACAGATCTGGTCCCGAATTTAATTCATTGGGCTTAACGTTTGATTTTTTCCAGTCCATATAGCATCCAGAAAAAACTCGGGGGTTCCAATTCTTCTCCACTTCAGGTCGGCAATATCCAATGCTTTAGAAATTCGTCCAAACCAAACTCGGATCTTACTCCTACTCGAGATATTCTTGTGGGTGATGAGAGCAGAGTTCGAAATGCCCTGACCTATACTCATTTCATACAACCTACCACACCTAATGGTCTTACCATTCTTTCCTGTATGTGTGGGTCGTTTAGGGCGGTTTCCGCGTGAAAACTTTTTACTGGACATAGATTCCTTTCTGAGTTTCTATATTTTTCTATGTATTGGAAGCTCCTGCCTTTTACATAGGAATTCTTGTGATTCACCTTCGTCCATACACTACAGAAAATTGCAGCTGCTGGAGGTAAAATTATAGCTGTTGCTGAATACGATGGAGGGATTGTTGACGAGACAGGAGAAGGTCTAGATATTACTGCAATCAAAGCCTATCAGACAACAAAAAAATCTATTCTTGGATTTCCCGGAACTACAACGGTGTGCTCAAAACCAACCCTTTTTCTTCAATTTCCAGACATTTCAGTTGCTGACTCTCTTGGTATGTGGAGTTGAGAGTACTGAGCATTGGCCTGTCTGGATCTGGATGTCTTCAATCGCAGCTAAGACACTCTCGAGATATTTTGGAGCTTGAATGCGATGTCCTAATACCTGCAGCTCTTGAGTCTCAGATCCACTCTCGAAATGCGCATAGAATTAAGGTACTCACACGAAGACGATAGTTTTCATTGGTTCTTCTTAGTTTTGAAAAATCTTTTACTTGACAAATCGAACTCTCTTACGTGATCGTCTTTTAACCATGACTTGATGGAACTTCGGGCCAGCTGTCAAGGCCAATTTCTGAGAGTGACCACCTTATGTTTAGCTGAATATGCTTTGCGATGGCCAGGCGAAAGTGATTGCTGAGGCTGCTAATGGTCCTGTGACACCCCGAGCTGAAGTCATTTTGGAGAAGAAAGGGATTGTTATTCTGCCAGACTTGTTATTAAATGCTGTAAGTTTCATCTTAGTATTTCCAAGATTATGACGGTTTAGTTTTAACTGCTGATGGTGAACTCTTTGAATGTTAATCTCGTGCAGTATAGGAGAAATTCTTCTAAACTTACATTAGTTTTCGGACAGTAAGAAGTTGGTCTGGAATGTTTTTCAGCACATAACACAGCGGGAATAGGTTGTTTCTCTTCACAGGGTGGCGTTACTGTCTCCTACTTTGAGTGGCTCAAGAATCTGAACCACATGCATTTTGGACGAATGAGTAGGAGGATGGAGGAGAGTGGTAAGAAGGTAATTTTTCATACTTCCACCCATTATCAACTTACTTGTGTCACCTCTTGTCTATAATTCTTCCAGTTGTGACTATCTTAATTGAACATTTTCAACTGGATTTGGACCCTCGCACAGGCCTTAATTGATGCGCTTGAGAACCAGTTTGGCAATGGAACCAAACTCTCAGAGGATCTTCGCAGCCAGATTGTGAAAGGGTAACATGTCAACTCAAAGACCGCGGTGTTTTGATCCAACTGCGAACTACAGATAGGTTTTGAATTGGTCTTGTATCTGGAATATTGCTTGCAGGAACACAGAGGTTGATTTTGTGTATTCTGGCCTAGAAGAAACTATGCTGGTCAGTTGGGACAACGTTAGACGCACGGCCCAGAGTAAGGTAATGTACTTATCTTATTCAATGCGAGTGAGATATCAAGCACAAGGCGTCGAGGTAAACATACCACTTCCTATATCTATTCTGCATTTTCCAGGATTTGTACCCCATATTTTGTACTACACCATTAAAATCCATCTTTACTCTGTAAACCACAACTTAACGATTATACCAATCAGTGTTAATCGTTCGCAGGCCATTAGAGGTACATAACACTTTTCTTGGAAGAAGTAGTAGATGTGTTCGTGTAGGATGTTCAGAGTTTTTCCAGATATGACAAGGATCTACTAGGAAAGGCCTTTGGGACCTTCACTTGGATATTTCATTTTACTTCCAAGTGATTTCATCAGAAGATGCAACAGCCCACCTCTTTCTAGATCTCGCTCCAACATTCCCAAAAGAAGGTAGTGCTGATTTAGACCCACTGACGTTTCGTAGGGTCCTCAAATCATGTCGAATGCAGGGTTGCAACTACCGCACAGCAGCATATCTGATAGCCATAGAAAGAATCGCGACTTGTTACAAAGTCAGTGGAATATTTCCTTGAAATCCTTCTCCTACGACTATCAGGCGACATCGCCCGAGACAGGGGTGAAGCAGATTGCATCCACATGGCGGAAGCTCCTCGGCACAAGTGACAGTCTACATAAAAGTGAAATGAAAAGTAAAACAACTTGTTCATTGTACAGGTCAAAGCCTTTTCGCAGGAAAGAAACATCAGCACTACCGAAACGCATATCGTAGATGAGTCCGTTAGCAATCAGCCTCGACAGAAAGTAACAAGACTGCACATGCGGTTTATTGCTGCTCATTGTAAGATCAAGAACCCCTTCAGCAGATGGCCTTTGCAGGAGACAAAAGGCCATTGCCAGCTTTCAGGAGACACCTGCTTTGGACTTTCCAATTCCAAAAGGAAAATTTGTTCTACAGAAATCCCCGGCCTGTCCTCACGTTGTCACACAAGAATTATATTCCAAGAAATTAATTACATCTGGTATCCAATCTTCAACAGTGTCTGCATTGAGTAAAAAAGTTCTGATAGTATAGCTTCACGTGTTTGAAGTCTCCCACGGTTACCAGGGAAATGAAAACATCTGGAAGATGTTTGGCCTTACTGATGAAACTCAGCCTTTTTAAGTGCAAAAGGTTTGTGGGTAAGCTTCTTACCTCTACCATATATATGTCGCATATGTCCCTTGGGTCATAGCCTTTGAGCTGCATCGTATGAAAACAACATATGTCCCTTGGAATTTAAAAACTTAGCTCTTGATTAGCAGTTCAGCCCTGTTTGTCCAGATCTGACGAGTTATTGTGAATCTCCATACAAACCTGTAACCTTCGCCTGAGGTAATGTGCAGTCTTCATCGTGTACGTATGTTAGTCCTCACCTTGACATTGCTTACTATAAAGCTCGAATGGTTATGTGGAGAGAAGAGTCTGAGAACCAATCGTACATTCCAGGTAAATCCTCATCAACCCGCTGTCTGAATCTGGCCAATGCTGCTGGCACGGTCTTGAGAAAATGCACTAGAGTAGCCCCAGCCTTGGAATTCCTGTAGTGAGCAGAGCGGTTACCTGCAAGTCACACACAATATTCATGACATCACCAGGCAATTCAGATGCATGTATGAACATTGACTATATTTTGATAGTAGAATATCAACCTTGTATCTACATTGCCTATATATTTATGTATCAAAATCGAGTACAAGTCCTCAATGCGAGCGGCGGGACTGTGACTGAAAATAAAAGGTGTGCCAGTACGGTAAAGTTCCATTGTGACCTGCAGCTTGGCAAAATGAAAACAAATTCTTTTCACATGTGAAATGGACATATTGTAACCTAGTTGTAACCTACTGCAGCGTGAAGAAAAGAACTGTCATGCAATCCAGTCCGATGTTGGTTGAACGTAGTTGAGAGAGGGCGGAAGTAGAGTGCAGATGACGTTGAAGCAAATATGAAAGTGAGGAGTACTAACTAAGAAACTGGAAGAGAAATGTTAATAGGTAACGACGAAGGGATGTGCAAGCTTGGATTCTATGGAAACTAAATAGACATCCAGAGGCTACAGTCAACTCACAAAGTGAGCGTGTATCAATATTTTCATTCACTGTAAATAAGTAAAATTTATTTACACACAAACACACACACACACACACACACTGATATAACAATCCTCCGCTTTGACTTACCGGTTTTAGAGGTGAGCACATGATACTTCTCAAGATTTTCCGCAGCGAACTCATCCAGAACTCTTCGAACATGCGCCTTCTCTTCAGATGTGGGCTTCGATGTCTCAACAGGGAGTCTTAGAGGGGTAGTTGCCTCCAAAATTATCTTCTCAAGGCAAGAATTGTCATAAAGAACGACGGACAAATTGTCCACAATTATAGGTGGCGTGGAAGCTGCTAAGACAGGACTTTCCTCACTGCAATGTTTCGAGTGAGATAAAGGATCAAAATTTGCCTGGGCAAGAATTACAAGCAACGTGCCTTCTTCTCTCTTCTGCTCAAACTATTCAACATCTGCACCACATCCAACAACCCTCGTCTACCCAGAGTGAGACTCGCAATTTCCCGGTGAGCAATCCAGATATCTTGTAAGGTATGACAAAGAATTGAGCTTAAGGAGCACGAAGGAGAAACAAAGACTCATGATGACCCGACCAGTCCAGAACAGGATGAGTCGGATCAGTAACAGAGACTTTCAGCAGAGAGGATAACCTGCAAATTCTTCGGAGCTTTGATAGCTGCTCGAGGGTGAGAACTTTGTCATCGCGCAAGCAAGCTAAGCTGGTCTTCGGCCACTTGGACCCGGGATTTTCCCTAACCACTCCCTGCAGCTCCTGGTCCACATCTCGTTTGATCTGAGCACACAAACAAAAGAAGTTAAAACGTGTACAAATTCTGAACCCATTAGTGAATTTTCGAAGAGATCCACGCATCCAATCTAGGCGAAAGAGACTTCATTTTTACCCGTCACGCACTACGCAGTTCCAGTTGATGCAAGGGAATTGATTCGGAACCGCTCTGTATCTATCCACAAATTGTGTCCTACGTGCTATTCAGCGGATCCAGGTCTCAGAGATTCACAGCGCCGTTGAATGGAGCTTAGAATCCCAAAACCCTCGAAGAATTGTTGGATGCTGATCATGAAGATTGTCAAGGATTCCGGCCAGCTTCGTTTCAGATAACAGAAAACAAAGACAAAACTTCGCGAAGCGACTCTATCTACAATGTCGATCGTAAACGTCCACACCCCACCGAGAAAAAAATACCAAGATGACTGAAGATTGAAAGGTTGTTACCTGTAAGATGGAAGCCGGAATGCCGCAGTACGCAATGGTCAGAACTCCTTGCCATGCTACGAAGTACTCGGCCGCGTCATAAACGCAAGCCTGCGCCCGAGAAATGATCGAAATCAAAATTCCGCACGTCCTGGACTCCTGTGACACAACATTCAACTCTTCCTGCTTCTCCTCCACCTCATTCTCTGCCATTTGCATCCTCATCATCTCTCTCACTCTATACCTCTCTCCCTCCCCCCAAACAAAGATTGGAAGGAATTCAGCTTTCCTCGTCTATCCTCTTTCTTAGATGCCTGCAGAAATCGACTCTACCCGTCGTCCGCAACATGCGATATGGAACAAAGAAGTCTACTGTATCATCAAATCAAAATAATCTGCAGTCGGTTTGCTCCGATCACGCAAGAGATGGGAAACCCATAAGGAAAATTATACAGCAGAGAAAATCCACACAACAAATCAAGGAAAAAGCACTATGATTGTATGGGTATGTGACCTATATTATCAATGATTTCAGACCTAGTCATGTGACTATATTGGATAGCATGTGTAGGACCAGAACCCTAAGAAATACTCAAATCTAAGACACAAAGAATGAAGTAACTCTGCTTGAGGTTATGTAACGCAAGTTGTCGAGTCTAATGGAGGTATGCAACAAACCATGTCTCGTGAAGGGCCGTCATGCTTATATGAAACCAAACAAATGCACAAAACGAGGATGTAGACAACCAAAAAGTTCTATGTAAATGAAAATAATATGACGGAAGGAACACATTGAGTAAAAAATTGCTCTTCCTAAGTAATACTTCAGGTGGTTGCATGACCAACTGGTCTTGATGCTAGTCTGACATGGGTCTCACAAAGGGGATAAATAACGAAAACATTAGCGATATAGGCCACCCCCTTGTGGTTGAAGTATTTCCTATGTGAAAGAACTCTGATGCCAAAGGCATAAAAACTTTCTACACCTTTGAATGTGAAAACATGAGATATGTAAGGCGGTAAGCGCTATATCCCTAAGAATATCATGTGTTGTTGTAGGCTAAGCGCTTTGTGCATATATTTACATGACCACCTATAGCATCCCGCCGTATCATACAAGAGCAATGTGTAAGTCATGACATTATTGGATGAGGAAGTCTAGTTCGTGTATGAATCGCTATGACAAAGTATGAAGATGCAATGCAAAGAGATGGATATAGTGGCCTAGTTGTGAGCCAACCTCCCGAGCTGGGGTCCACAAGTACGCATTTCGTGCTCTAGATCTAATTAAAGAGTGTCACTTGCCCAAAAAATTATGGAAACATGGTGGTACTAATGCTCCACTATGATATGGGCCTTAGAAGCTCATCAATAAGATGCAATGTTGATATATGTGTCACCACTATAGATGATAACTATGTTTGACACTCTAAAGAGGTAAGATGCATTCATGTAACTCAAGTATAAATTACTCCATGATAGGGATGTGATCTACTATGAATGTAGCCGCAATAGAGAAGTCAAAGAGAGCCCAACAATCAAAAAATCTCAATATGGGCTAGGGTGAAACTCCACGTAAGATTTACTCCTCCTACCTTGCACCACCAAGTGGCATATGTTCATGCATGGGCTCCCTTTGGGCCTAAAAATGTCCATAGTCTAGAAGTATCTAAAAATTACTCATAAGTATGTAATCTACGCTTTGCAATTTGGCCCTAAAGGAATTGGATGGAGCATCCTACTCTACAAGTAGGAGTACCTCCAAGTAGAAGAATGGATGGAAACCAAGGCAATTTGTAGGTCTCCAAGCTCTAGCAATAGGTGGACATATCTAGTGTGATCTAAAAAGCAATCCTCTAAAAAATAGATAAAAATTCTCACTACCAAAAGACAACCCTAGCACTCTAATGCCCTTAGGTGATGGATTAAAATCCTCTTGAGAGACAATAGTGGATATCAAACCGGATGGTGATCAAGCTTTATGCTTAGATGCTCTTACATAATACTCTATGGCCGACAACTGGTCTCAAAGATTAATTAAAAACCTATGTGAATTGATGTGTTGGGCCAACGATATGGGTATCCATGTGTAGAGAGAGTGTTAGCATGTCAACAAAGTGCTGTGATAACGCTCTAAGGGCTCTATAATGGGCTATGTCAAAGAAAGTAACTCCAAATTGGTAGTACTTTCTTGTCCCTATAAATCAAAATATCTTCAGCAACATCCTAATGATAAAAAGAGAGGAATTGACAGTCTATAGAAGGTCAACAAATGATATAATTTATGACAAAGTAGAATCCAATGCCAACAACTCATAAAAGATAACTTATTTAGATATAGTGTTGAAATCATTCTCCATATTTACTTGGAGCACAACCTAGTCTTGATACACATCTAGAGTAGCACAAATTTTGTGTACCACTATCTCTTGGAGTAGCCTTGTCAAATATGTTAGGATGAAGATGGTCCACAAAGCTAGATATTAATTGCAAAACAATATTAATACTGATCAAACAAAGAAAAATCTCACGGACCCATTGAGCTGAAATTCCTCTATCATCCTTGGCCATGCCAAAGAGACAACATGATGCTAGTACCTCTATCATACTATGGTAGATCACTCTTGTGCTAATGAAGAGTAGCAAACACTTGGAAGTGATGCAAACAGTTACAAATTCTTGCAATTGGTTAAGTTCTCTTGTATAAAATATTGTCTAAAATACTTATATTTCATGACTGAATTACCACTCACTACCATGACTAAAGATCTAAATGTCAAGACAAATAGTTTTTATCAAGCATAATGGATTGTGTCGTATGATATGAACATATCTCTTAAGAAAATAGTATCTATGATTTGAGGGTGGAGCTCTTTAACTCCAAAATGGTGGTGGTCATAAGAGACGCTTGAAATGTGCATATATGGGTGCAATATACATATATGGGCCACCCCATTCTAATTGCCTTATGAAATTTTCCATGTCTAGCTAGGTTTAGATAACATCTCATGCACCACCCTCTAAGCAAGTCTTGGTAGAAGAAACACATGTAAATACTTATGTAGATATTTCTCATAAGGTAGTGGAGGACAAAGTTCTTGAGATATGACATCTAGCGGCTAAAGCTACATCAAACTCAAAGTGTAGACCCTCCCACTCCCGTAGCATAAACTGCCAAATTTGGGAGAAAATGTCACTATAGTCATTCTTTCCACCCCTTTCATATCTAGGAAAAGAGGAATAGTAGGTATCATACATGCTTGTCCTCCTGTAAAGTAGTATTATACTTTATATTCGTCCTCTTGGTTTCTAGTTATGATATCTAAAGAAAATCTAAATGCCCTTATGACGTCTTTGCGTGAAAAGAATGTGAGGAATAACATGGAACATGTGAGGGGAGCAAGTTTCAACATAAAAAAGATGTGATGGACACGGATTGGAACAAATCTAAGTCCAAACATATGTGGAAGGAATAGAAAACAAAGGGGATGATGTCATGAAATGATGTTGGAAGTGATTTCGTCAAAGATGGCAAAATCTAGAGGCTTAGCAACTACACGTGACACTACAAGTAGCTAAATGTCTAGCTAGAGATCCTCTTCAAGTAGTTAAAAGATCTCCACACTTTTCACAAGGAATCTTGCAAAAGGATATGGAGGGTGTCATTCCCATTGGAAGAAGCCTACCCTAGAAAATACCTATGCTTTGGAGACATGTAGAGCAACCTATTATACTAGTAGAGATAACACATACACTCAAATTGACAAGGCCGTGCCACATACAAACTCATACATTGTAGTAGCAACATGTGGAGGCTTTTATGCGCTAATCCACAATTATTATACTTATCTGATTACCTAAAATTGTGTTTGAAAGTTATGCATTTCTTCATGGTATCTAATTTAATACATAACATTCCTTATATAACATGGAAAATAAAACATATGGATCCCTCACATATCCCCATACATACAAGATGAATGTGAGATAATCCAATGAGAATATGAGCTAGACTCTATAAACATGCAATGAAGGAGTTAAGAGTAATAGTTCTTATCAATGTGATAATGATGATGTGATGTGATGTTATTTCACTTTTTGAATTATCTCAATACAGCAATGCATCATTTTGCTTCAAGCTTCAATCCCCACTTCTCATTTTTCACAAACTTTTCATTGACACGTATGAAACTACTTTCTTCATCTTTACATCTAAAAATATTTATTCATTTGTACATTGCATCTATGGAATTGCTTCAAGGCTCAAACCCACACAAGATAGAAACCATCAATTGGTTAGATTGACAAACTTTGACCAAGGTAAACCTTATTGTTGAACAGTAAAAAACTTCTTGAATTAGTTTAGGCTGAAATGGAGTCGGGAAGAAGTAGTGAATAATATAGCAAAGAAGATAAGAAGATCTCATTAAGTCACATAAGGATGAAATCAAGGAGTAGGATGGGACTAGGCCCCAATAACATCACAATGGGAAATATGTCCTAATGGGGCATCCAAAAAAATATCATTTAACATGATTGCTCCTATGGATTGCACCAATGTAACCAATCTTGATTAGCTAGAGTTAGTTTAGCCATATCTTAGATTAATCACTAGATCACTAAAGGACAAGGTAATGGTGTGCATGATCCAAAAAGCAAAAGGTAAACTTTGACTTGCATGGATAAATGACGAGGTGTTTACAATGAATTGGTGGATTGGATTGAGTGCTAGATGTCTTTTAGGAATTGATAAGTATAAGATAATGAAACATGCAACCTACATATATTAGCCATGTGACATAGTTTGGATTTAAGACTATCTTAGTTTTATAGTATATAAAGCAAGAAAATGTCTTGAAAAGACATCTCATCTTGAAAGCCATTATGGAATCATTGACTTATGTGTTAAAAGAGTATTAGAGAAAGCATATTGTTCATAAAAATGTGGATTATCCCTCTTGGAAGAGTATTCATGGTTGGTACAATAATTTGAGGAGAGAGTGTTTGTTAGAGGATGGAAGTGGTCATTGAGTTGCAAGTAGTGAAAGGGGGTTATTGTGTATGCAAGTTATGGATGGGATAGATAGAATAGTATTGAGATTTCCATTTCTTATTCCTTTTCATTCAAACTATTATATATTGAGAGAACAAGGTTGACTCAATATTTAGTTTATCATTTTGGTGCCAACTTTATGGACCAAGTGATGAAATCTTGAGATCTGATTATCTTATCTATAATCACATACAATATTATTTGGGATCTCACAATCTACATATTAGTTGAGAGATGGAACTCAATAAACTATCACCGGTAAGATTCAACATATAATGTGAAATCTATTGTGTGTATCATACTAAAGCTATGTTTTGGAGTTTAGTATTTAGAAATTTTGGAGAGGAAAATTACCAAAAGGTGATAAAATCACCTATTTCTTTAGTGTTACCAATCTTGAAAAATTGAAGAGTGTTCATCTTAACCCTATATTGAAAGAGTGGATGGGGACAAATCATGGAGAACACTTTGAGAGAAATGATTCATGAGTGGAAAGATTTGAGAAACACATTTGAGCAAAGTCAGAATTAAGTACAAGAGCTAGCTCAAGAATTGGTATCAATCAAAGCAAGAGGAATGGAAAATGAGAGAATGAAAGAATATCATATGGAGATAGAGACATTGCCATCAATGAAGGAGAGTGAAAAATCGTTGAGAGCTCAGGCTTTTGAAACCCAAGCAACACAACGAGTAAGAGAGTTAGATCTTCAGACATCCATGATCATGAAGATGACAAAAGCTTGTAAGATAGAACCTTATCAGGGAAGTCGGGCCATGGGAGTTTTGGAAGATTGGATTGAGAGAATGGAGTATCATCTTGTTTCGTTCAATATCAACCATCACATTGCAGGTTTTTTTGTTCGTACTTTATTGTTAGACAAAATTTCTATTTGGTTTCAAGGTTGGATGATGGAGCTCAATGAATCCGGCAATCAAGTTACTTGGAGTGCAATGAAATGAGGTTTTCTTCTGAATTTTCAAGCAAATGATCCCATAATCACGGCACGGATGAGGTTGTGGAAACTTGAGCAGAAGCAAAGTGTGGAGGAGTACATAGAGGAATTTTGAGATCTTTGAATTCAAATACAAGATATGAGTGGAGCTAAAGACCTTGATTTATTGAAGAGAGGGTGAAGAAAAAGATTCAACATGAGGTGATTCAAGACAATCCAAGCAACTTGAACAAAGTTATTGCTTGTGCACAACAAATGGCCAATGTTAACCACAACGGTGGAGAGTATTTGTCCCCACGAATCAAAACTATGGACCAATTCCTATGGAGTTGGACAACAAATTAGAGTTATCGACACACATGAAAATACATCATATTTTTCACGTGTCTCTCTTATGAAACTATATTCCTTGATCTTCTTCCTTCTCACATCAACCACCTCCTTTACCATCAATGATTGATGACATACAGTAATATGAGGTAGAATTGATCCTCAAGAAATGGACTAGAGGTTAGCAAAATCCAAAAGGAGAAAATCTAGTCCAATGGAAAGGTTACCCACTTTATAAAGCTACTTGAGAACCTTTGGCAAATCTTACAAATGCCAAGATACTAGAAGAGACTTTTGAGTCTTCTCACGACGAGATTGTTACGTCTAAAATTTGGATAGGTTTGTAACCAATCTTGGTTAGCTATAGCTAGTTACGCCAAATCTTAGATAAATCATTTGATCACTAAAGTACAAGATAATGATGTGCATGATCCAAAAAGCGAAAGATAAACTTTGGCTTGTATGGATAAATGACGAGCTGGCTACAATGCATTGGTGGATTGTATTGAGTACTAGATGTCTTTTAGAAATTGGTTAGGATAAGATAATGAAATATACAATCTACTTATATTAGCCATTTGTGTATAGTTTGGATTTATGACTATCTTAGTTTTATAGTATATAAAGCAAAGAGAGGTATTGAGAATACATCTTATTTGAAAATCATTCATGAATCATTGCCTTTAGTGTTACAACCGCTTTTTGTAGACCAATGCATACAAGCTAGACTACACAATATGATAAAAAAGTGATATAATGTCGCCTAGTATGATAGGCTCTTGTTGTCGTGTTGTGACACGCCTATATGATGATGACATGTATCATCTATAGAGCTATTGTTATGACGACGATAATTTAGGATTTAATAATCAAGATGAACGACGGCTCATTGTAAGGTTGTTAAGAGCCCACAGTTGGATCGACTTTGTAGGGTCAAGATGTTGATAAGGCTCCAACAAATATTTATCTTGGACCTTATCAGATATAAAATTATTCGAGTGCATTAAATATAATTTGTTATATTTTTGTGTACTTTAGATAAATAAATCTATCCACATCTGACGTGGCAAGGGAATGGGAGAGATCTAGAACATTATTTTTCCGATTAACAAGCTTATTTGATTGAAGTGCAGCCGACGTGGGACATGAATAGAGGACAACATGATCCTCCAAATGTACTGATCTCCAATCCATTTGTGATCAACATTTGGTATCTTCATTGTGATCACTTTCGGGTGTGGTTAGTATATCATTTTAGAGATAACTTTATGTAACAAGTGATAAACTCTCCATATCCGATTATTCTTCCAATTTTTTACTACGGTGCAATTTGGCACTTGACATTATACGTTTTGATTTAGTTTGGATGTTATGAATATGAACTTCCCAGTAGTAGTGGCTTTCAATACGTGGGTTCCAATCCATCATTATCGTTTATCAAAAGTAAGCCATATGGAGTTGATTGTTAAGAATTTTGGCGAGGAGTATTATTCTCAAGTCATAAACACCCCGGTTCCGTTCGTAGTTCTGTTCATACTTAACCAATTTCGAGTTGTTATTTTGACTCTTTATTAGTGGCGGCTCATATTGTTTATATTATGGCTAAGTAGTGTATTTAGAATAGTTGTAAAGCTCTAAGTTAATATGGAGCTAATGTGGCCACACTAGAGGTCAAAATGACACTTTTCATTCTCATTGGTCTTGAAATTTGGACCAATGAGGGCACTTAGTCAAAGTTCTTCAAGGTTTTGATTACTTTTGGAAGACTTTTAGAAAAACATTCAAAGATTTGGACAAAGGTTGGAGAGATGACGGGAAGAGCTAATGGGTTCAAGAATGGATGCAATTGAGTAGGTTGTCACTCTATTGTGATGATTTAAAATTAGAGAGTGAAATTCAGACTCTAGAGTATGTTTGGATTGATTATGAGAATAGTACAAGGGTTTTTATAAATATGATTTAACAAAGATATAGTTTACTACTCAAGTTTATGTTGGATTGAATTTCAGCTTGATTGGGTGACTTTGGAATACAAAGTGATAGTTTGAAGTTGGTGCATATAATCACAGTTGCAAGATTGCATTGATTTTCACGAAGTTAGTACAACGATCATAATTTTTGCTATCAAAAAGTTTCATCATTAAAACTTTTCACAATTAAAGCTTGGATGATAAGTGATGTTTTTATGAAATTTGAGAGTAATTGGAGTGGAGGATTGGGATATGTGATGGTTTTAGTACACATGGGTCTGCATATCACCTTGTGATATAGTGTACAACTCAACAATTGTTTTGAGAGATCTAGAAGAGAAAAATATAAAAAAATAATTCGAGAGCACAAGAAGATTGTATCCAACTATTTGTGAAGTTTAGGCATAAGTATTGGTCCAATTGTTGAATATCATAATCTTTTTCCGCCGAAGTTTTACCGGTTGTAATGAATTCGAATGTGAAGTGTTGAGGAGGAGAAAAAGAGAGTGTCAACTCACACAAGTATCATAAGGGTTCTTCTACAGCCAGACAATCAAGCATTCTCAAAGCAAAGAAATGTCCATGTGATATTATGCACTCTCTCACGAATATGTCGAAGTCGGCATCCAAAGCTCCAAGATTAGATAAACAAAGAGCTGACCTCTGTGCATACCCCTACTTGAAGACCTTGAATGTTGTCACTCCACTCGCTGCCCATCCAGGAGAATGTGTAATCATCCCTCTAAAACTGTGTAATGTGTTATATATGTAACCACAACATCGTCAACAATAACCTAGTACTCCCGAACCAAGCATAGATTTGCACTAACTGAGTGGTCTTCAACGCATGTCAAGGCTTCCTCCATGCAAGGTATCTAGCTTCTCATGCCATAGCAAACACCACATACATGATGACATCATGCGTAGCTATTCTCTATTCTCCAAATGGGCAAAGAGTCATATGGACGCCCGCTACATCTAAGGTAATATTACACTCACATATGAGTAATGAAGATGCAGATGGGTGGAGCAAGCCAAGGCTAAACCTAATCGTTATAGAAAAGGTAGATGGTGCAAGTTGAAAAATCCTAATGCATGGTCGAGTCAAGATCCACGAGCTTGCAACCTTATCGGAGCAAGAGCATAGACAAATCCTAGAAGTAAAAGGAATGGCCAAATCTACTAAGATAGAGTGTAGAGTTTGCTAAAATTGTCGATCCATCAAGGTAAACTATATGACTCTAGTCCAATCAAAGAGGAAAAGGACGGGAGCTCATGTCGTGACTTCAGGAACAAAGCATCTATTGTGTGTCTTAATAGCACTTGTAGGAAAAATGATATGCCCTCCACATCCCTCACATTCATATCAAGAATGGGTTATCTGTAATCACAAATTGGGAGGATAACAAAGGTGTCGAGAGTGTCCAACTATCCTAAAATGCTACAAGTATCGTCTTCTCATAGAAGAGAGAAGAAAATGAACTATATGAATGGAATGAGTCTCGCCAAAGGTCCACTAGCCTCCCTAAGTTATCTAAAGATGGATGCATGTGAAACGTTATTAAAAATATTCTCCATCTGTAAGATAACCCAATCTAGATGTATATCTAGGAATACTATAATGCTCACAATATTGACTCACAACCTCCTAATATGGAGACTCCAAACTCGTGTACAAAGGTATTGCTTGAAGTGGGAAAGATATAGAAGTACAATGATACGACTAACAATTGCAATAAGACCTTCCCTCTAGCACTTGATGTAATGTCTCCATGTACATCTCCATCGCTAGAAGCCCACTAGCAACTAACACATGGCTAAGTAACAAAGTAATCTCCATTCTCGCAACATATGCAGATATATGTAACAACTCAAGCTGCAAAAGAAGCTGCTCACGGATGCAACTGGAGTTGTTACATATGTTTGCAACAACTTTAGTTGCATCCGTGAGCTGCTTCATTTTCTGAAAATTGAGATTGGACTACTTGTCATAGTGTCTCTTCTTCTCTCTCTTTGACATTGTCATTGTCTTGTCATAGTGTTTACGAAGTCTTTTCGATTTTGTTACTAGGTTGATGGAGAGCATCGTTTCGAGGTATCTTGTTCAAATCTGGTTCAACATTTATTTCGGTGCCGTGGACCCATGGTGGAGCTAGTTGCGGACGTCGGACTCGTAGTGTGGAGAATATGATTAGAATAGGAGAAAGCACGTGGCCTTCAAGAGGGACCACATCTTCGTGGGCATTGTTTCTTCTGTTTTGTGGCGCCGAGACATGGCTGACGAGCAACAGAGTTGGAGTTGGAGTTGGTGAAGGTGGTTGGTAGATGATTATTGTTTGATACTCGCAAGCGAGTGTTGTTCTTTTGATGCAAGAGGGGAGCAGACTATGATTGTGGGGAGCTGTAGTGGAGAAGATGTCTACGTTTGTTACGGTTCAATATTTCGTTCTACAATCCATCGCTGGTACTCGAGAGGGAGATCCTTTGAGGGGGCCCCTATTTGCCATGGCTCATTATAGAACTCTTTTGTCTACTAATTTGGCCATGCTAGGTTGTGTGTTCCACTCTTTAGCGGATGATACACACATTGGGGGCCTTGTAGACCACATTAGGCATGCCTTTGATTATTTAACTACCGAGCTTCATATTGTAGGCTTGAGAGTCAAGGTGTGAAAGAGTTTTTCTTGATCTCCTTTGGGCATTCCTCTCATCTCCAACTTCTAGAGGGATGTATGACATCGACAGACGATTTACGTATTCTAAGAGTTCTAGTAGGGTCTGAGGATTTTGTCTCATGCTACCTAGACGTTGCACTTGCCGATGATGTTTTGCATATACATGATCTTTCTTTACTAGGGGATCCGCATGTGACGTTTGATATATTGTCATCTAGTATTGTTCTTCGACCCACCTATCTTCTTTGCACGGTTCCTCCTTCATCTATATTCATATCACGTTTGATAGCCTTTGATAGGAGGATCATTGGTGTCTTTGATGACATCATCGGACCAGCCACATTCGAGTATGTAATAGGAGATTTGGCACAGAGATATGCATCTTTGCTAATTTTGTGTGAAGGGGTAGGCTTATTATCGATGGAGGAGACGACACTTACAACATTCTTGGCTAGTTGGTCACTCGTTGCAACTTTGTTGTCTTCTTGATTTGTGATTGCAAATAGGCTTATTATGGAGATATATGTGAGTGATGTGAATACATGAGCATTCCACTTACATGTATTATTGTGACATACGAGAGATGCTTTATCACTGGAGGTACGACATGAGCTCCCATCTTTTTCCTCTTTGGCCCCCGATTGGACTAGGGGTCTACAATCTATCTTGATGGATCGATAGTTTCATGAGGCTCTACATTCACTCTTAATGGATCCGGCCATTCCTCGTACTACTAGAGCTCGTCTATGCTCTTGCTCTTGCAAGGTGCAAGCTCATGGATCTTGGCTCGACCATGCATCAAGGCTTTCCGACTCGCACCAGCTACTTTCTCTACATCGATGAGGTTCCGTCTTGGCTTGGTCCATCCATCTACATCTTCATTACTCACATGTGACTGTGGTATCACTTTAGATGGAGCATGTGTTCATATATGACTCATTGGCCATCCAGAGGGCAAAGGATAGCTACCCATGATGCCATTAGGGATATGGTATTTGCTATAGCGCGAGAGGGTGCATACCTCACATGGAGAGCATTGGTATGATTTGCAGTCGACTAGGGTTAAGACAGAACTATACTTGGTTCGTGAGGTCCAGGTCACTGTGGTGGTTATCCATCCTACTCGAGACACAGTTTCAGAGGGGGTGATCATCCATCCTCTAGGATGGGCAACAAGTGGAGTGGTGGTTACCCATCCTACTCGAGACACAGTTTCAGAGGGGGTGATCATCCATCCTCTAGGATGGGCAACAAGTGGAGTGGCAATAGTCAAAGTTTCCAAGTATAGGGGTATGTAGAGAGGTCACCTCTTTGTTTCTCTAGCTTTGGAGTTATATGGAGCTATGGACACCGACTTCGACATGTTTGTGAGGGAGTGCGCGAGAGCCTACCATACTAGGCGGCATGGGGTATCACTCTTTTTAGCTTGTTGTAGAGCCTATTATAGGAAACGTGTTTCCATTGCTCTACAAAGAATACTACCTCGTGCAATTCATAAGAGAATAATCACGTCAGATGATGTTTCTTCGAATGCTATTTGTAGACCGACCGTTTAACCTTGATAGTTCGGATATCTTAGGTGTTGTAGACATATTTCCCAATGTGATGCTGTTGGGGCCTTGACACTTGTTACCATTTTGGTTCTATCATTGTAGGAATTGATGTGGTATTCCCATCCCTTTTGTTATTTTACTGTCTCCTATTAGTGGGGTTTTCTCCGTGTACTCTTGTTGCCCCCAGTGGATTTAGTGCATGCCTGGAGTTTAGGTTGAAGAAGTCTGAGGCGTCGACGAGTCTTTCCAGTGCCGTATTGTCCGTATCGTCCGCGGGCGCCTTGAAGGCCGAGAACCGAGAATCGTTGGCCGAAATGTTGCTCTTGCTATTTCGAGAGCGGCTCTCTTTCCTTTCTTACGGGGGAAGAAGAGGGAAATTCGAAAAAGTGAAGATTGAGCTTCTGGATGCTACTGCGGCTCTGGGCGAGGCGCTAATGCATCACCCGACGATCTTGCACGAGTGGACCTCGTATGAAACTATCAAGCGTTAGTCTGACCGTGTTCGAAATCGCACTTGTTGGCACTCTTACCCACATCGCCATGTGCCAGTCCAAGACTATTCACAAATTCTAGAATGTGCCTGGAATATCAAATTAAATTATGAAATGATCGTAACTGACACATGGCGACGTGCTCTGAAGGTCAACGGACTGGCACGAACGCCACGAAAAACTAAGTCCGACAATTACAGTGTTTATTTGATGCGAACTTTCTGGAGATGGACAGTGAGTTTGAACATGCATCTCTTGTGCTCCGTAGTTTACCTCACGTTTTAGATCATACCAGCCGTGAGATATAGGGGACAAGGTTGCAACTTATAATTTTCGCTGAACGTCAGCAGTCATGGCTGATTCTCACGATCACTTGCAAGAATCAAGTGATCGTCACTGGCTCTAGTAATGTCTCATTTACCATTCGTCTCACACGAAGATCCGAGTCTCTTCTCCTTATTTGGGTAGGAGCAATGACTTTTCTCAGCCAGCTTCTTCCAGAAGCGCCACCTACGAGGCAGCTTTCCCCAACTGCGTTAAAACATGACGTTGCCACAAATGAGACGGACATCATAGATGGTGATCTCTGATGTGTCACACATCCAGCATGTCACCAACTATGTACACTGATAACTTTTGCACCAAGTGAGGACGTCGCTGAGATTACGGAGATTATGCAATTTCTACGGTGACCCAATGGAGTCTGACGACATGAGCAACTAAAAGCAGATCAGCTTTGTATAAACCAAAATGTTTGCAAGGTTTGACCTAAGCTTGAGGTGCTGATGAGGTGGGCTCCTAATTAACCCCGTCAATCGAGATGAATGAGAGAATTGAGTAGGAAAAACTTCCAAACTGGACACGTGCAACATAAAAAGGTGGGTGCCATGAATTCAAAGCTCCTTTACGTTATAGCTTTGCATCCAGTACAGATTCAGGTTAACAAGTCTATATTAAACATCGGCACGCGTAAAAACTGTTTCAGGAGCATAACTTCACTTTAAACAGCTGCACTAAAAAGTGCTTGCCAGTTCTCTTCAAAGTGGAACTCTATATCCAGGATCTTCCATTACAAGTACAAATAAGTTTCCCTTGTATCCTCGAGAAACCCTGCACATGTAAAAGTATTAAATTTAGAATTTTGGCAGAATTTATCTACATGGTTGATTAAGTCCAAAGAAAGAAACACAAACACCAAACACAAATGATCGTCAATGCTTGCAGAGAAACACACCGCAGCTGCTCGTCAACGTAGGTAATTTCCAGCTCACCACGCGCCCGCTCTGGAGCTTTTACACTTACCTGGAAAACCCAAAGGCAGGACAGGACAATGACATTGCTTTCAGTGCAAACCTACAATACCAACATCGACCGACACATGCGCAAGCGGAAGGTTTAGGGTTCAGGGTATGGCTCGACCGACTGAATTGAAATTTTTAACGAAAGGTGGAATCATTCCAGAAAGATTAAGATAATCGTGTTGCTTCCGTGGGAGCATTCAGGATTATCAAGCATTTCAACAGAAATGCGAGCAATTCCGAAGGTGTTGCTTACAGAGTATAAAACTGCACAGAAAGTAGGCCGGCCACGTAACCTTGTAAAACTATTCAGTCCTATAAGGTCACTAAAGGATAAGTTCCGAAAATTACGAACGGGTATGCTCTCTGATACGTAGAATGATTCCCGGTTGAGAGAAATCAAACCGCCTATGCATTCTCAACTGGCAAGATTAGTGACGAGTGTTCAAGCGAAGACTCTCTGAGATCAAAATTATGGAGGATCTAACAGCGAGACATAGCTCGGAAGGAAACTGCAAAAAGCGAAGAGGATCATGCCTGTAGAGAGTAAGGACGTAGACATGAGGTGGCTTATGATCCTACAAGTAAATTGCGGAATGATGTCCCGGTACAGAAGGTATTTGACCCGTATCTGTCCGCCATGCAGAACTTTTGCAGTACAGTCATCAGAGATCAGTTTAGTATATGGAACAGGCAGACAAGACAAGGCCGTAGCTTTGGCCTCGCCCTCCTCGCCCGCTCCACGGGCCCACTTTCTGCTTATCACTAGTGCTGAGTCCAGCGGGTCATCTGTTCAGCAAAAGTAGCTCTCTATACTGCAAAACGTGGCAAAACTTGCTCAAGGTGTTACTATAAAGCCTCCTCCTAGATAACTGGCAAACAAACGCGTCACCAAGTCATTAAGCTTCTCTCAGTTAGGACAGTGTAACTTTCATGCGATGCGCAACCGAAGCTACCTATGACTAGGTTTGATATAATCGGCTCAGTATGTCCCTTGAGAGGGTCTCTGAGTTTGAAGTAAGTTTCCATTCGCTAAGTTTGGAGCTGGCTCAAATTGTGTGAGGAATCATAACTAGAGAGAGAAGAAGCCAAGTAAATCTACGTTAACTACTCCGTGAAATGTACACGACAGGGCTCAAGACATATAGACTGTTAACATGTAACATCATCTAGAAAGTACACGGAGCCTGTGCATTTGATATTAGAGTCTGTGAGGGGCAATGAACAATATTGTAACGCATGATTTTTCGAATTGGAAAAATACCTGAGAAGTGTTCGTCCTCCACACTTAAATGGATCTGGTTCAAGAAGAAGGCAAGCTCCTGATAGAGCTTCGTAAATGTCATTTGCTTGATAAAGATGGATAGTACGACTACTTCATTTCCACGGATTGTATCCATGTTTGAAATAAACTTGAATCCAAGTCACCGACTTCGGCTGGCCGGAACTGACTCCAGTCTTCAGTTAATCAACATCTGCTGCTGGGTGCTCCTAAGGATTTCCAATCTTTCATTTCGGTTGTCGGTCATCCTTTTTTATACCACACATAAGGCAAGGCAAAATTCTCTTTCCAAAGCACGTTTTGCAACGTGACCAACCGACTCTGCCTTTCACTCCTGCGAGACCTGGCTTTGTCACATACCCAACTTCACCCATACACAGCTTCCACATCTCATCCAACCTTCTCGGTTCCCACAAAGTCCGCACCACTTTGAGTCTGGTTTATCCGAGTTAACAGGTTGAGTCTTTACGAGAAAGTCACAGGGCTTCTTCCAATCTTCACATTCGAAACCATCGCAGTCTGACACTTTGACAGGTCTTGCATTGCCTATTGAAGTATGACTTCGAGCACAAAGCTAAACCGAACTAAGTGACTTGGAGATAAGATGCGGGAAACTGCCCGCAACGCCCATCTCCCTACCAGTTGAGATAATTGACTGCGGACAAGGAAATGCATTATTTAAGTGAGGTAAACAAAAGGGTTGAACTTTTACCTTCTTACATATACGCAAAATGCAGAATTCTGGTGTTCATCAGATGTAACTCATCTGTGCAAAGTCAGTACTGCTATTTTCTTGTTTTCACGTGGGTAAAGGGCCAGAGCACTTGCAGATGAAGGAGCTAGCAACTTCCACTTGACGGCCAGGTATGCCTAATCGACGTCAAGCGAAGCCTCTGTGGCAAGAGATTAAACGTGGGCACAAAATGGTAACATTGTTGTGATGTTGCAGCACCACGAAGCAAGATTATCTCACCACCAAGAAAGTGATAAGAAAATTAAGAAAAACCTGCGCTTTGTGGGGCAGGTTTGCATGGTCTAATACCAACATGCGATTCTTCGAAACCGACACATTGTGGATCCTTAAGAGACCTGTTCCTTCGCAACGTACACTTCAGAAGTGAGATTGCCACAAAGTCGGACCACTTCCTGAGATATATAACAGAGGCCTTTTGTACTTTTCGTTTCTGTTTTCAATCGCTGTCAATGATTTTGAAATACACACTACACATCGACTGGAACATCAGATCTGCTAGACGACATAACATCCTAAACATGAACTAGTTCTTGATTCCAATAAGCTGACTTACCAGACCAAAAATCTTGAAGTAGTCAAACTTAACTAGCACCTTCCTCGAATCAATTGGTACCAGATTGGCCGTGACCTGTGCAAATGAACAGAACCAGCACGTAATTGACAGATAGCACTGAAAGACTGAGAAGCCCATGTGTGTACTGACGAAAAGATTGCAGATGAACGAGAAATTTCGAACACAACAACATGCCATTACTAAGAATCTAATCTACCTCGAGACCAGGCGAGGTAAATACAAGCTCTGATGTCTCAGCATCCAAAACCATATAAGTTTGTTCCTTACTTGATTAAAATAAGGCCACGTTTCCATGTTTTGAGCTCTAAGTGTATCTGTGTTGATAGCTTGATAGATTGGTCCATTTGGTCTCAGTAAACCAGGCCTCTGCGCTTGCAAACCAAACACGCCTCAGTTTTGAGACTTGAGAACACAAGATAAATGACTTCACGCAGAAAGTAGTTAATTGGAATCAGAATCTTCTCCATCTCCCAAACACTTTATCTGTTAACATCTTCCTGTTCAAGATACAACAACATCACAAGACCATTTCATAAAAAATGAATTACATATGCATTCATGAGCAAGAACAAACCGTTTATCATGAACTGATTGGGACAATACTAAAGTCAAAGAAAAACCACCTCGGATAGTGGTTATCTCATCCTGTGGTTACAAAAACCCTCCATTCTTTAACGAGTGAAAGAGAGAACCGAAAGCATCTCGTACCGATTTCTTCAAGATGGAATCCGAGGTTGTAAATATAAGTTTCCATTTGCCATTCAACAGCGGGGATTTCAGCGGCTCTTTAGACGGATTTAATTTCTCAAGTTCCTGGCAAATCTGCGCAGGTAATTTTGCATCACTCCTTTGTTCAGTTCAACTCTAACTGGTCAAAAGCGAAATCTGAAAAAAAAAAGAAAAAGAAAGTGGTTACAAACGCATGTGAAACCACTTTAGACAAACGAATTTCCATTTCCCTTCAGACTTGAATCGTATTTTAACATGACCCTGCTGGTGCTTTCATAATAACTTGATATTACAGGCACATTATAGGACTTGTGAATAGGACGTGGGTAAGATTGCCAACAAGTGCGATTTCGAGCACGGTCAAAATAACGCTTGAAAACAGAACAGGAGCAAATAAGTTACAAAGAGAAGAAGAGTTTCATACGAGGTCCACTCGTGCAAGATCGTCGGGTGATGCAGTGGCGCCTCGGTCCAGAGGCGCAATAGCATCCAAAAGCTCAATCTTCACCTTCTCGACGTCCTTCTTCTTCCCCCGTAAGAAAGGAAAGAGAGCCGCTCTCGAAACAGCAAGAGCAACATTTCGGCCACCAATTCTCGGTTCCACGACCTTCAAGGCGCTCACGGACGATACGGCATTGGAAAAACTCGTCGACGCCTCAGTCCTCTTCAACCTGAACTTCCGGCATGCACTAAATCCACCGGGGGCATCAAGAGTACACTGCCCAGAAGAAGAGGAACACGGAGAAAACCCCACTAATTGAACAGCAACAAACGCAGACATCTTCTCCACTACAGCTCCCCGCAACCACGGTCTGCTCCCCTCTCGCACAAAAGGAACCAACACTCGCTTGCGAAAACCAAACAATAATCATCTACCGACCGCCTTCACCAGCTCCAACTCCAACTCCGCTGCTCGTTAGCCATGTCTCGGCGCCACAAATCAAAAGAAACAATGCCCACGAAGATGTGGTCTCTCTCGAGGGCCACGTGCTTTCTCCTACTCTAATCATATTCTCCACACTACGAGTCCGACGTCCGCCGCCAGCTCCACCACGAGTCCACGGCCCCGAAATAAACGTTGAACCAGGTCTGAACAAGGTCCCGCGGAGCAACGCTCTTCATCTGCCCAGTAACAAAACCGAAAAGACTTCGTGAATACTATGACAAGACAATGACAACTTAAAAGGGACAGAAGAAAAAAAACTATGACAAGTAGGCCAATCTCAACTTGAGGCAAAAGAAGCTGCTCAAGGATGCAGCTGGAGGTGTTCCATATGTCTGCATTTGTTGCGAGAATGGAGATTAATTTGTTACTTAGGCTTGTGTTATATGCTTGTCAGCTCCTCGCCATAGAGAAGTACATGGGGGCATTACACCAAGTGTTGTAGGGAAGGTCTTATTGCGCATTGTTAGTCTCACCATTGTAATTCTACATGGGTACCACTTCAAGCAACACCTTTGTACACACCAGTTTGGAGTGTCCATACCATGAGGTTGTGAGTAGGTATCATGGGCATTATAGCACTCCTAGATATCCATCCACGCAGTAAAAACATTGTATCACATGCATCCATATGGAGAGAACTTAGGGAGGCAGATGGACCTTTGAAGACTCATTCTTTTCTTATCTCTTCTATAAGAATACGGCACTTGTAGCATTTTGAGGTAGTTAGGCACTCTCAACACTTTTGTTATCCTCCCAGTTTATGATTACGGATAGCCCATCCTTGATATGTATGTAAGGGATATGCAGTACTGATCATTTCCCCCAACAATCACTATTAAGGCATACAATAGATGCTTTGTTCCCATAGGCACGACATGAGCTCCCATCCTTTTTCTCTTTGATTGGACTAGAGGCCTATAGTCTACCTTGATGGACCGACAGTTTCAGCAAACTCTACACTCTCTCTTAGTGGATCCAACCATTCCTTGTACTACTAGGGCTTGTTTATGCTCTTGATGTGGTAAGGGTGGAGACTTGTGGATCTTGATTCGACCATGCATTAGGATTTTTTGGCTCTCACCATCTACCTTCTCTACAACTATTAGATTCCATCTTGACTTAGTCCACTCATCTACATCTTCATAAATCACATGTGAATGTGGTACTACCTTAGATGCAGCGGACGTCTATATGACTCATTGGCCATTCTGAGGATAGAGGATAGCTACCCATGATGCCATTAGCAATGTGATGTTTGCTATGGCACAAGAGTCATGATACCTCACATAGAGAGAGACTTGGTATGCATTGAATTCAACTTGGATTAGGCCAAACCTATACTTGATTCTGGAGGACCACGTTATTGTTGTTAATATTATGATTACATATCCTACACATTACATAGTTTCATAGAGAAAATTACGCAATCGTGCTAGATGGGGAGCGAATGGAGTCACAACATCGAAGGTCTCCAAGTATAGGGGTTTGCAGATAGGTCATCTTTTTGTTCGTCCAACCTTGGAGCTACAATTCCATATATATAGAAGGCTCCTCCAAGGCTATATGGAAATATATGGATTCTCGAAATAGTGTGTGAGAGCCTACCATACTACGTGATATGATATCATTTTCTTTATCATATTGTGTACCCCTAGCGTGTATCCATTGGTCTATAAAGAACATTCTCTACTGCAATCTATATGAAATCAATCATGTTAAGTGATGTTTTTTTGGATGCTCCATTAGGACATATTTCCCATTGTGGGCCTAGTCCCATCCTATGCCTTGATTTCATCCATGTACGAACTTGATGAGATCTTCCTATCTATTTTGCTAAATTACTCACAACTTCTTACCGATGCAACTTCAGCTAGAACAAATTCAACAAGTTCTTTACGCTTCAATAATAAGATTTACCTTGCTCAAAGTTTGTTGATCTAACCTACAGCTGGTTTCTATCTTGCGTGGGCTTGAGCCTTGAAGCAATTCCATAGATACAGGCTTGCAATGCACAAATGAATCAAAAAATTTAGATGCAAAGCTGAAGTAAGTAGTTTCAAATTTATCAATGAAAAATTTGTGATTATGAGAAGTGAGGATTGAAGCTTGAAGCAAAAAAAATGCTATTGATAAGAATTACTACTCTTAGCTCCTTCATTGCATGTTCATAAAGTCTAGCTCATATTCTCATGGGACTATCTCACATACACCTTGTATAGATGGGGATAGGTGAGGAATCCATATGTTTCATTTTCCATGTTATATAGGGAATTTCGTGCATTAGGCACTCCGAAGAAATGCATAACTTTCAAACACAATTATAAGGTAATCACATAAGTATAATAATTGTGGATTAGGGCATAAAAGCATCCATTTGTTGCTTCTACAATATATGAGTTTTTATGTGACATGGCCTTGTCAATTTGAGTGTGTGTGTTATCTCTCATTGTATGTTAAATTGCTTTACATGTCTCCCAAACGTAGGTCTTTTATAGGGTAGGCTCCTCCCAATGGAAAACACACCCTCCATATCCTCTTGCAAGGTTCCTTGTCAAAAGTGTGGAGATCTTTTTACTACTTGAAGAGGTCCTCTAGCTAGACATCTAGCTACTTGTAGTGTCACGTGTAGTTGGTAAGCCTCTAGATCTTGTGGTCTTTGAAGAAACTAATGCCAACATCATTGCATGACATCATCCCCTTTGTTTTCTATGCCTTCCACATATGGTTGAACTTATATTTGTTCCAGTCCGTGTCCATCACATGCATTTTTATGTTGAACCTTGCTCCACTCACATGCCCCATATCATTCCTCACATTCTTTTTACGTGAAGACGTCATGAGGGCATTGAGATTTTCTCTATACATCATACATTGAGACCAAGAGTACAAGCATGTATGATACCTACTATTCCTCTTTCTTTAGTGTCTTAGATATGAAAGGGGTGGAGAGATTGGCTATAGTGACATTTTCTCCCAACTTTGACGGTTTATGATAGGGCAGTGGAAAGTCTACACTTTGAGTTTGACGTAGCTTTAGTCGCTAGATCTCATACCTCAAAACCTTTGTCCCTCACTACCTTATCTATATAAGTATCTACATGCAGCTCTTCTAGCTAGATATGGAAAATTTCATAGCGTAACAAGAGTGGGGTGACCCATATATGCATATGTCAAGCACCTCTTATGATCATCACCATTTTGGAGTTAAATAAGCTCCACCCTCAAACTATAGATACCCTTTTCTTAAGAGATATGTTCATATCATACGACACAATCCATCATGCTTGATAGAAACTATTTTGTCTTAACATTTAGATCATTAGTCATGGTAGTATGTGGTATTTCAATCATGAAATAAAAATATTTTAGACAATATTTCATCCAAGAGTACTTAGCCAACTGCAAGAATTTGTAACTGTTCGCAACACTCCCAACTATTAGTTACGCTTCCTTAGCACAAGGATGATCCTCCATAAGATGATAGAGGCCCTAGCATCATATTGTCTCTTGGGCATGGCCAAGGATGATAGAGGAATTAGACCTCAATGGATCCGTGAGATTTTTCTTTGTTTCATCGGTAGGAATATTGTTTTGCAATTCATATCTAGGTTTGTGGGCCATCTTCATCCTCATCTATTTTGACGTGAAAATCCCAAGGGGTAGTGAGAGAATGGTACACAAACTTTGTGCTACTCTAGATCTATATCAAAATTACATTGTGCTCCAAGTAAATATGTAGAATGACTTCAACACCATATCTAAATAAGTTATCTTTTATGAATTGTTGACGTCGTATTCTCTTTTGTCACAAATTCTATCGTTTGTTAACCTTCTATAGATAGTCTACTTCTTTTTTTTATTACTATGAGGATGTTGCTTCATGCGTTGTGAAGATACTTTGATTGATAAGGACAAGATAATGGAGTTATTCTCTTTGATATAGCCCATTATAGAGCTCTTGGAGCATTATCATAGCATTTTGTTGATATTTTTACAATCTTACTACACATGGATACCCATATTGTTGACCCAACACTCCAATTCACATAGGTGTTTAATTAAACTTTGAAACTAGCTATTGGCCATGCAGTTGTGTGTAAGAGCAACCAAGCATAAAGCTTGGTCATTATTCAGTTTGACATCCACTTTTGTCTCTCAATAGGATCTTATTCCATCACCTAAGGGCATTAGAATGCTAGAGGTGTCTTTTGGTAGTGATGAGTTTGTATCTATTTTTTTAGAGGATTGACTCTTAGATCACACTAGATATGTCCACTTGTTGTCAGAGCTTGGAGAACCATAAATTGCCTTGGTTTTCATCCATTCTTCTACTAGGAGGTAGTCCTATTTGTAGAGGAGGATGCTCCATCCAATTGCTTTAGGGCCAAATTGCAAGACATAGACTACATATTTATGAGTAATTTTTAGATATTTCTAGGCTATGGATGTTTTTTAGGCTCAAAGGGAGCCCATGCATGAACATATGCCACTTGGCTCAAGGTAAGAGGAGTAGATCTTACATTGAGTTTCACCCTAGCCCATATTGAGATTTTTGGATTGTCGGGCTCTCTTTGACTCCTCTATTGCGACTACATTCATAGTAGATCACATCCCTATCATGAATAACTTTGTACTTCAGTTACATGAACGCATCTTACTCCTTTAGAGTATCAAACATAGTTAGCATCTATTGTGGTGACCCATATGTCAACATTGCATCTTATTGATGAGCTTCTAAGGCCCAGATCATAATGAAGCATTACTACTGCCATGTTTTCATAACTTTTTGGACAAGTTACTCTCTTTCATTAGATTCTAGAGCATGAATGTGTCCTTGCGACCCAACTTGGGAGCTTGGCTCACAACTAGGCCATTATATCTAGCTCTTTGCATTACACCTTCATACTTTATCATAGAGATTCATACACATACTAGATTTCCTCATCCACTAATGTCATGACTTACACATTGCTCTTGTATGATACGGCAGAATGTTGTAGGTGGTCAGCTGTATAGATGCACCAAGAGCTTAGCCTACAACGACATATGATATTGTTTGGGATATAGTTCTTACCGTTGTAGTGTTGTGACGCGGCTACTATGAGAAGAGGATGACATGTGTCATCTTCAGAGCTGTTGTCATGACGGTGATACTTTAGGTTAGGATAATCAACGGCGCATTGTAAGGCTGTTAAGAGCCCACGGTTGGATCAACTTTGTAGGGCCATGATGTTGAAAAGGCTCCAAGAGATATTATCTTGGACCTTATCAGATATAAAGCGCGGTCATGGTGGAAAGGATATGGGAGAGATCTAGACACATCACTTTGCTGACTAAGGAACTTATCTGATCGAAGTGGAGCCAACGTAGGACATGGATAGAGTACAACATGATCCTCCAGATATATCGATGCCCAATCCATTTGTGATCAACATCCGGTGGCTTCATCGTGATCACTTTCAGGCGTGGTTAGTATATCATTTTGGAGATAACTTTATGCAACAAGTGATAAACTCTCTAGACCCGATTATTCTTCCAGTTGTTTCCTACGGCGCGATTTGGGACTTAACAGTATAGGTTTTGATTTAGTTTGGGCGCTATGGATCTGAACTTACCAGTAGTGGTGGCTTTCAACACGTGGGTTCCAATCCATCACTATTGTTTACCGAAAACAAGCCATATTGAGTTGATTGTTAGGAATTTTGGCGAGGAGTATTATTCTCAAGTTATAAACTCTCCGGTTCTATTTGTAGTTCCGTTCATATTTAGCCGGTTTCGAGTTGTCATTTTGACTCTTTATTAGTGGCAACTCATATTGTGTATGTGATGGCTAAGTAGTGTGTTTAGGATAGTTGTAAAGCTCTAAGTTAATATGGAGCTAATTTGGCCACACTAGAGGTCAAAATGACATTCTTCATTCTCATTGGTCTTGGAGTTTGGGCCAATGAGGGCACTTAGGGTAAGTTCTTCGAGATTTTGAGGAGTTTTGGAAGCCTTCTAGAGGGACATTTGAAGATTTCGGGACAAGGTTGGAGAGTTGACAGGAAGAGCTACAACGTGGACTCAAGAATGGATGCATTTTAGGGATTTGGCATTCTAATATGGTGATAGAGAGGGAAATTTAGACCTTTGAGTGTATTTGAGTTGTTTCCGAGAATCCTACGAGGGTTTTGAGAGATCTGATTTAACAAAGATATAGTATATGATTCAGACTTATGCTTGGATTGAAATTTCGACTCAATTGGATGAGTTTTGAGTACGGAGTGATAGCTTGAAGTTTGTGTATATAGTCAGAGTTGCAATTTGCACTAACTGTCACGAAATTAGTACCGCGATCATATCTTTTGCTGTCATAAAGTTTCATCAATAAAACTTTTCACAGTTGAATTTTGGATGATAAATGACATTCTTATGAAATTTGAGAGCAATTGGAGTCAAGGATTGGGATGTGTGATGGTTTTAGTACACATGTATCTGCATATCACCTTGTGATATAGTGAGTAACTCGATAATTGTTTTGAGAGATCTAGAGGAGAGAAACATATGAAACTTATTCGAGAGAACAAAAAGGTTGTAGAGCAATTTGGATATGTGAGTTATATTATCAATGATGTCAGACCTAGTCATGTGAGTATCTTGGATACCATATGTAGGACCAGAACCCTAAGAAATACTTAAAACTAAGACCCAAAGAATGAAGTAACTCTCTTGACCTATATGTAACACAACTCCTCACCTCTAATGGAGGTATGCAACAAACCATGTGTCGTGAAGGGTGTTCATGCTACTATGGAAGCAAACAACTGCACAAAACGAGGATGTACACAACCAAAAACCTCCATGTAAATGAAAAAAATCTGAAGGAAGGAACACTTTGAGTAAAAAATTGCTCTTCCTAAGTATACTTCCGGTGGTTGCATGACCAACCTGTTTTGATGCCAGTGTGACATGGGTCTCGCAATGGGGGTAAATAATGAAAACATTAGCGATATAGGCCACCCCTTGTGGTTGGAGTATTTCCTATGTGAAAGACCTCTTATGCCAAACGCATAAAAACTTTCTACACCTTTTGAATGTGAAAACATGAGCAATGCGGTGTCGCATGGGCATTGCTTCAGTCTGAGAACGCCTGAACGCATGGCTGTAGAAGACCCCTCTTGAACCTCGTGTGAGATAACAATCTCTTTTTCTCCTCCTCAACACTTGTAACCAATCTTAGTTAGCTATAGTTAGTTTAGCCAAAGTGTAGATTGGTCACTAAATCACAAAAAGACAAGATAGTGGTGTGCACTATCCAAAAAGCAAAAGGTAAATGACGATGTGGCTACCATGCATTGGTTGATAGGATTGTGTGCTAGAACTCTTTTAGGAATTGGTTAGGATAAGATATCGAAACATGCAACCTACGCATGTTAGCCATGTGGCATAGTTTGGATTTTGGAATTTTCTAGTCCTACCGTATATAAAGCAAGGAGAGGTCTTGAGAATACTTCTCTTCTTGGAAATCATTCCAGAGTCATTGACTTTAGTGTTACAACACTCCTCATTCTAGTTCATTACAAGCGGTAAAACTTTAGCGGAAGAATATTATAAAATCCAATAATTGGATGAATAATTCTCGCAGAAGACAATCATAGGGTTTTTTGCCTTTACTGTATAATTTTCCTTATGGTTTCCCATCTCTTGCTTGAGAGGAGCAAACTGACTGCAGATTAATTTGATTTGATGATATAGTGGACTTCTTTGTTCCATATCGCATGTTGCGGGCGGCGTCGATTTCAGCAGGCATCTAAGAAAGAGGATAGACGAGGGAAGCTGAATTCCTTCCAATCTTTGTTTGCGGGGAGGGAGAGAGGTATAGAGTAAGAGAGATGATGAGATGGAAATGGCAGAGAATGAGGTGGAGGAGAAGCAGGAAGAGTTGAATGTTGTGTCACAAGAGTCCAGGACGTGCGGAATTTTGATTTCGATCATTTCTCGGGCGAAGGCTTGCGTTTATGACGCGGCCGAGTACTTCGTAGCATGGCAAGGAGTTCTGACCATTGCGTACTGCGGCATTCCGGCTTCCATCTTACAGGCAACAACCTTTCAATATTCAGTCATCTTGACATTTTTTTCTCGGTAGGGTGTGGACTTTTACGGTCGACATTGTAGTTAGAGTCGCTTGGCGAAGTTTTGTCTTTGTTATCTGTTATCTGAAACGAAGCTGGCTGGAATCCTTGACAATCTTCATGATCAGCATCCAACAATTCTTCGAGGGTTTTGGGATTCTAAGCTCCATTCAACGGCGTTGTGAATCTCTGAGACCTGGATCCGCGGAATAGCACGTAGGACACAATTTGTGGATAGATACAGAGCGCTTCCGAGTCAATTCCCTTGTATCAACTGCAACTGCTTAGTGCGTGACGGGTAAAAATGAAGTCTCTTTCGCCTAGATTGCATGCGTGGATATCTTTGAAAATTCAATAATGGGTTCAGAATTTGTGCACGTTTTAACTTCTTTTGTTGTGTGCTCAGATCAAACGAGATGTGGGAGAGGAGCTGCCCGGGTTCAAGTGGCCGAAGACCAGCTTAGCTTGCAGGATCATGTTAAAATACAATTCAAGTCTGAGGAGAAATGGAAATTCGTTTGTCTAAAGTGGTTTCACATGCCTGTGTAACCACTTCTTCTTTTTTCAGATTTCGCTTTTGACCAGCTAGACGTTGAACAGAACAAAGGAGTGATGCAAAATTACCTGCGCAGATTTGCCAGGAACTTGAGAAATTAAATCCGTCTAAAGAGCCGCTGAAGTCCCCGCTGTTTAATGGCAAATGGAAACTTATATTTACAACCTCGGATTCCATCTTGAAGAAATCGGTGCGAGATGCTTTCGGTTCTCTTTTTCAATCGTCAAAGACTGGATGATATAACCACTATCCGATGCGGTTGTTCTTTGACTTTAGGATTGTCCTAATCAGTCATGAATAAACGGTTTGTTACTTGCTCATGAATGCATATGAAATTTCCATTTTTTTGAAATGGGCTTGTGATGTTGTTGTAGCTTGAACAGGAAGATGTTAGTTAACAGATAGAGTGTTTGGGAGAAGGAGAAGATTCTGATTCCACTTAACTCCTTTCTGCGTGAAATCATTCATCTCTCCTTCAAGTCTCAAAACTGAGGCGTGTTTGGTTTGCAAGCGCAGAGGCCTGGTTTGCTGAGACCAATCTATCAAGCTATCAACACAGATACACTTGGAGCTCAAAACATGGAAACGTGGCCTTATTTTAATCAAGTAAGGAACAAACTTATATGGTTTTGGATGCTGAGACATCAGAGCTTGTATTTACCTCGCATGGTCTCGAGGTAGATTAGATTCTTAGGAATGGCATTTTGTTGTGTTCGAAATTTCTCGTTCATCTGCAATCTTTTCGTCACGTACACACATGGGCTTCTCAGTCTTTCAGTGCTATCTGTCAATTAAGTGCTGATTCTGTTCATTTGCACAGGTCACGGCCAATCTGGTACCAATTGATTCGAGGAAGGTGCTAGTTAAGTTTGACTACTTCAAGATTTTTGGTCTGGTAAGTCAGCTTATTGGAATCGAGAACTAGTTCATGTTTAGGATGTTATGTCGTCTAGCAGATCTGATGTTCCAGTGGATGTGTAGTGTGTATTTCAAAATCATTGACATCGAGTGAAAACATGAACGAAAAGTACAGAAGGCCTCTGCTATACATCTCAGGAAGTGGTCCGACTTTGCGGCAATCCCTAACACTTCTGAAGAAAACGTTGCGAAGGAACAGGTCTCTTAAGGATCCACAATGTGTCGGTTTCGAAGAATTCGCATATTGGTATTAGACAATGCAAACCTGCCCCACAAAGCGCAGGTTTTTCTTTATTTTCTTATCACTTTCTTGGTAGTGAGATAATCTTGCTTCTTGGTGCGACAACATCACAAAAATATTACCATTTTGTGCCCACGTTTAATCTCTTGCCACATAGGCTTCGCTTGACGTCAAGTAGGCATATCTGGCCGTCAAATGAAAGTTGCTAGCTCCTTCATCTGCATGTCCTCTGGCCCTTTACCCACGTGAAGATAAGAAACTAGCAGTATTGACTTTGCACAGATGAGTTACATCTGATGAACACCAGAATTCTGCATATTGCGTATATGCAAGAAGGTGAAAGTTCAATACTTTTGTTTACCTCTCTTAAATAATGCATTTCCTTGTCCGCAGTCAATTATCTCAACTGGTAGGGAGATGGGCGTTGCGGGCAGGTTCCCGCAGCATATCTCGAAGTCACTTAGTTCGGTTGAGCTTTGTGCGCGAAGTCATACTTCAATAGGCAATGCAGGACCTGTCAAAGTGTCAGACCTCGATGGTTTCGAATGTGAAGATTGGAAAAAGCCCTGTGACTTTCTCGAAAAGATTCAACCTGTTTACTCGGATAAACCAGACTTAAAGTGGTGCGGACTTTGTGGGAACCGAGAAGGTTGGATGAGATGTGGAAGCTGTATGGGTGAAGGTGGGTATGTGACAAAGCCAGGTCTCGCAGGAGTGAAAGGCAGAGTCGGTTGGTCACGTTGCAAAACGTGCTTTGGAAAGAAAATTTTGCCTTGCCTTCTGTGTGGTCTAAAAAAGGATGACCGACAACCGAAATGAAAGATTGGAAGTCCTGAGGAGCACCCAGCAGCAGATGTTGATTAACTGAAGACTGGAGTCAGTTCCGGCCAGCCGAAGTCGGTGACTTGGATTAAAGTTTATTTCATACATGGATACAATCCGTGGAAATGAAGTAGTCGTACAATTCATCTTTATCAAGCAAATGACATTTACGAAGCTCTATCAGGAGCATGCCTTCTTCTTGAACCAGATCCATTTAAGTGTGGAGGACGAACACTTCTCAGGTATTTTTCCAATTCGAAAAGTCATGCGTTACAATATTGTTCATTGAGCCTCACAGACTCTAATATCAAATGCACAGGCTCCGTGCACTTACTAGATGATGTTACATGTTAACAGTCTATATGTCTCGAGCCCTGTACATTTCACGGAGTAGTTAATGTAGATTACTTGGCTTCTCCTCTCTCTAGCTATGATTCCTCAGACAACTTGAGCCAGCTCCAAACTTAGCGAATGGAAACTTAGTTCAAACTCAGAGACCCACTCAAGGGACATACTGAGCCGATTATATCAAGCCTAGTCATATCTAGCTTCGGTTGCGCATTGCATGAAAGTTACATTCTTGTAACTGAGAGAAGCTTAATAGTAACACCTTGAGCAAGTTTTGCCATGTTTTGCAGTATAGAGAGCTACTTTTGCTGACCCGATGACCCGCTGGACTCACCACTAGTGATAAGCAGAAAGTGGGCCCGTGGAGCGGGCAAGGAGGGCGAGGCCAAAGCTATGGTCTTGACTTGTCTGCCTGTTCCATATACTAAACTGATCTCTGATGACTGTACTGCAAAAGTTCTGCATGGCGGACAGATACGGGTCAAATACCTTCTGTACCGGATCATCATTCCGCAATTTACTTGTAGGCTCATTAGCCACCTCATGTCTACGTCCTTTCTCTCTACATACAGTCATGATCCTCTTCGCTTTTTGCAGTTTCCTTCCGAACTATGTCTCGCTGTTAGTTCCTCCAGATCCATACTTTTGATCTCAGAGAGTCTTCGCTTGAACACTCGTCACTAATCTTGCCAGGTGAGAGAATGCATAGGCGGCTTGATTTCTCTCAACCGGGAATCCTTCTACGTATCAGTGAGCATACCTGTCCGTAATTTTCGCAACTTATCCTTCGTGACCTTATAGGACTGAATAGTACTACTAGGTTACGTGGCCGGCCTACTTTCTGTGCAGTTTTATACTCTGTAAGCAACACCTTCGGAATGGCCCGCATTTCTGTTGAAATGCTTGACAATCCTGAATGCCCAAACGGAAGCAACACAATTATCTTAATCTTTGTGGAATGATTCTACCTTACATTGAAAATTTCAAGTCAATCTGTCCAGCCATGAGTTTTACCTTCCCCTGGCGCATGTGTCGGTCGATGTTGGTATTGTATGTTTGCAATGAAAGCAATGTCATTGGCCTGTCCTGCATCTGGGTTTTCCAGGTAAGTGCAAAAGCTCCAGAGCCGGCGCGTGGTGAGCTGGAAATTCCTACGTTGACGAGCAGCTGCGGTGTGTTTCTCTGCAAGCATTGACGATCATTTGTGTTTGGTGTTTGTGTTTCTTTCTTTGGACGTAATCAACCACGTAGATAAATTCTGCCAAATTCTAAATTTAATACTTTTACATGTGCAGGGTTTCTCGAGGATACAAAGGAAACTTATTTGTACTTGTAATGGAAGATCCTGGATATGGAGTTCCACTTCGAAGAGAACTGGTAACCACTTTTGAGTGCAGCTGTTTAAAGTGAAGTTATGCTCCTGAAACAGTTTTTACGGATGCCGATGCTTAATGTAGACTTGTTAACCTGAATCTGTACTGGATGCAAAGCTATGACGTAAAAGAGCTTTGAATTCATGTTACCCATCTTTTTATGTTCCAAGTGTCCAGTTTGGAAGTTTTTCCTACTCAATTCTGTCATTCATCTTGATTGACGGGGTTAATTAGGAGCCCACCTCATCAGCACCTCGAGCTGAGGTCAAACCTTGCAAGCATTTTGGTTTATACAAAGCTGATCTGCTTTTAGTTCCTCATGTCGTCAGACTCCATTGGGTCACCGTAGAAATTGCATATCTCCATAATCTGAGCGACGTCCTCACTTGGTGCAAAAGTTATCAGTGTACGTAGTTGGTGACATGCTGGATGTGTGACACATCAGAAATCACCATCTACGATGTCCGTCTCATTTGTGGCAACGTCATGTTTTAACGTAGTTGGCAAAAGCACCCTCGTAAGTGGCGCTTCTGCAAGAAGCTGGCTGAGAAAAGTCATTGCTCCTACCCATCTAAGGAGCGGAGACTCGGATCTTCGTGTGAGACGAATGGAGTACGCGAGTGGTCAATGAGACATTACTAGAGCCAGTCACGATCACTTGCGAGAATCAGCCACGACTGCTGACGTTCACAGAAAATTATAAGTTGCCACCTTGTCCCCCATATCTCACGGCTGGTATGATCTAAAACGTGAGGTAAGCTACGGAGCACAAGTGATGCACGTTTTAACTCACTGTTCATCTCCAGAAAACTCGTTTCAAAGAAACACTGTATCTGTAATCTTGAAGTTTAGGACGGGCCGTTGGAATATGATATGAAAAGGCTTTTCTTCGGTGTTCGAACCCTCTGTGCGCCTCAATGGACTCCCCATTGTCTTTGTTCCATCCTTGTTCGCACATTCCAATTTGTTGAACACGCCGGATAATTGTGAACTATGTTCATTCTGGAATCTTGAACACCGATCTCTTGAACAATGGGAAATTTGTTGAAAATACCAAACAGCTTGCTTTCATTTCCTACTTGCATGTGTTGAGGTTTTAAGATGTCGAAAATCAGTAAAAGCATCCACCGAAATCAGTACTAAGCTTAGTTCGCAGTTTTAGGGTTCTAGTTATTGCAGAATTCACTCGAAGGTTGGAAGCAGGAATTACTCTTTAAAGCATTCACACACCATTGAAAACACTGGTTGATAATAGTCCGAAAGTGAGTCGTCTTTTCTCGGAATCTTTCGTCTTGGAATGATCTCGTGAATCACACGGATCCTAAACGCACGTTTAACTACGGAACCCGTGATACGTATTGTGACTCCGGTGCAAACTCAATACGCAATGTGAGCATACTCAGAAGTCTCCAGAGGAAAGCATAATAACCAGGGCCTTCATACCAAAGATGTGTCTGAGGATAGGTTTTTGTCTCAAAGATAATTTGTGTGCGAAGCTCTCTCATCAATGGAACGAGGTCCATCTAAACCCTCTAAGAATGGGAGTCACTTGAAAGGGAAAGGAGAGTCGTGGAAGATCTAAAAAGCAAACTGAAGCATTGCTGGATTATGTTTGCGGCTCAAATCTGGTTGCCTTAGGCCTCACTCAGGAGCACCATCTGTCTTGTCCAAGAAGCAAAGTTGTCTAGTCTCTTCTGGACAAAGTTTCTGATGACTCTTCTCCTCACAATAGCTCCCCTCTTGTTACACCCGTTGAAAAAACAACAAGAACATGTACTTTCTTTCAATATAGAGTTTAATAAAAGTTGCACGGACACGGGACTCTAGTGAGAATAGTCAAAAGGAAAATGGATCTGAACTTTTTAGACTTAGGATCCCAAACTTTTCAGCCTATCACTTCTAAATATTTGGATTCCATGAGTATCCGCTTGGTGTATAGGTTAAGATGGACGAGCTTTTGTCAAGGGAGAGTAAGGATATAACTGTCATTTAATACACTATAGAGGTGGATCAGACAAACTGCTTTCCACATTTTTTACCTATCCCCTTTCTAGCTCATCTTACTTCCAAGTTAGATGGTCCCCAATGTCACTTATTGTTTAAAAAAATTCTTTTTGTGAAATTTGAATATGCTACAACCTCATTAAAGTGTCTATATGTTTTCTAAAGTTGTTGGGTTCGCTATTCTTACATAAATGGAATTAGGAACATTTGAAGTATTTTTTCATAGTTCAAAATCTACTTGTATCATATTTGATTTGATAATATTTGCAAAAGCAAACTCCCTTGGTTGGGATGATTGATTTGATAGTGCAACAACTGGTGTTGATCATTTCCACATTGCTCATGACGTGTAATCTCGTGCATGCACTTGGATAAGATTCATGAGGTGAATGATGTAAGCCATATAGAATATATCAGTATAATTTATGATTATTCTCCTGGGTTTTTTAGAAGTGAATTTTCCAAAATAAGATCAAACAGAAAGCAACCTTAAATTTTAAAATTTTCATATCAAACTCTATTTCAAATAGTATTTTTATTGTTCAACTACGTAATTGCATATAACACAATGTTGTAGAAGAATATTTAATTTTTTTCATATCATTATCCAGAAAAAGACATATGTCAAGTTGTGCATTTAATTAAATGAAAGATATCATAAAAAACTTTATTGATGGTATGTATAGCATCATATTCTAATTATCTTTTATCTTTAATATATATTTTAAAATGATACGGATTTTTTGTCAAATCAATCTTTTATATTTCAATCATGCCTTAATCTAGGATATGAAAGTCAATAATAAATATGAAAGTCAAAATTGATCTTTGTGTTCTTTTATATAATAACAGAAGTAATAAAAATTAATTTGTAAATTAAAATTAATGATATGTTACATAAATCTGTCAAAATTCAACAAAAATGACAATATATGTTTGATAAATTATGTTCATCATTCTTAGCTTGTGACATTGAATTAGATTTCAAATTTTTTTGCATTGACTTTTGCAATATATAAAGCACATGTTTATAATAAAATCCAAATTTTTGAAAGACATCAAAAAAATTATTTTTTTTCATCATTTGAATATAATCTATATGATATAATCATAGATATATTTTTCATATACATTACTTCTCATTACATTTTTTTGCATGAAATTTTTATTCAAATCTATCAAATCCATTTCATATTAAAAAAAATCAATCTATCAAATGATAATATCGAACAAAAAGTTGTATAAAATATTTTGGTATACTTTACAACGTATTTCATCATATTGCAAGTTTGATAATTTTTTAATTTTTTAAAATAATCCATATGTATAAATCAATGATTAAACTATCTTATTATTATATTATTATAAACAATATTTTAATTTATAAAATATTACGTCTGATTTTAAGGAAATGGATTGTATGAATGTGATTGTCATGTCACATCTATTCTAATTTTGTATAATCAAGTCCAAACTAATCATGAATTTATAATGAAATAATTTTTATTTAATATTAATTAATCAATTTTAAATTAATTGATATTTATTTTGAATCTTAATTTTCAAGTGTATTTTTATGTTCAGTATGAAAACAAAAAAGAACTCAAATTTTTATAAAGAATGATAAAATATAATTGTAATTGTTTCAAATCTCATTCTTATAAGTTTGATCTTTACTCATAGACTTTAAATTTTGTGATTGAAAGAAATAAAAATTCTTATGTCCATTATTTTTCCATATGTAATTTGTCAAAGTTTAGGTCTTTTTAATCTTTATCAAATTCAAATATTAAAAGATAATGACATGAGCACATGAAATTTTGTTCATAACATGAAATAGAAAGCAATTAGTTTATGTTGTGATATGTCTTTGTAAGATAAGCAATTAGTTTATCATATAAAGACATATCATTGATTATTTTTACTAAAAAAATACATGGGATTATAAAGGTTGATAATTCATATTATATGATTGTAGATGTTTGATATGCATTCAATTTTTGATTGAAATTTGTTTTCATGATTGTATGTAGTGAATATTTCAAAATTTTATATTAAAATTATAAGTGTGTCAAACATATTGTGAAGTTTGACCATCCAAACTCTATATATTTTTTCATGCATATTTTTATATTTTTTATTCTTTACATGAATTTATAGTGTTAAATAATCATTCGTCATGATTTCATGTGTGTAAAATGTAACATATTATTTTTCATATATGAAAATTATTTTTGAAGTGTAAAAAATATTTTTCAAACAAATAATATTTTTTCACATGAAAAAGTTATGTTAATATCTTTCTCATTGAGTGCACAAAATGTGAGGTTTTATTAAAGTCACACACAGTTTAAAAAAAAAACATATATGAATGAATAATTAAATTATATTTAAATATAATTATATTTTTAAATTTTTAAAACATACATAATTCATAAAATTTTTAGTAAATTTGAACATATTTTATATATATATATATATATATATATATCATGAATAGTAAAAAATATCACATATTGAACTGCTTATGATGATTATAAATTTGTATTTCAATATCATCATATTATAAGAAAATCATGAAATTGACTTCTATTTTGAAATAATTTTTAATTATAAAATAATATAAATAATATAATTTCAAATTAATTCATAAACATACGTTAAAAAAACTCAATTTTTTTAAATATGTGAATTTAATATTTTCTTGAATTGGATTATTAAAAGAAGAATTTTAAGTTATGTCATGATGTTAGAATGATGTGTAACATGCTATCAGAAAACTATAAATAATTTTTTATCATTTTTATCAATTTTTTTGTAAAATAAATAATAAATAATTAAATATAACATATCATGTTCATCACTTTATCAAATTCATAGAGCAATGCATTACATATCTTTATGATTTCTTGTATGATATATGTTGTTTAAAATTATCATAATTTTTTTCAGACGGATTTAAAGTTTGTGGAAGCATTACTATTACTTAGAAACTTTCTAAAAATTTGTTAGAGAAGTAAATTAAGATAATGATATCAAATCTAGTATTTTATAATAATAGATTTGATATTAGCTTCTTATTTTATTTTTTTAGTAAATTTACTTAATTTTTTTTGTCATGAACTATTATAACATAAAATGCACTCATTAAAATCCACACATCATACTAGCGATTCATTTGATTTGTTATTGTGAACAAATTATTGGAAATGACACAATATATAAATTAACCAAAAGAATCATTTGGTTGCAAACACAATAATATAATCTAATAAATATCAATCTCGGCTTTTGAAAACACATCAATAAACACATCTGTAAATTTTAAAATATTTGTGCTAATCTTTTTTGATAGAAAATCATTTATGGATATTTATATTTTTTTCTACATATATTTGCAAGAACTTTGTAAGCGCATGGTTATAGAAGAACATTCTTGAACCTTGGATGATTTGCAAGTCTTTTCTCTATGCATAACACTCCACATTTGAGTTGATTGAAGCCATTCAAATTTTTCATGTGGGAAGCATGTTAGATTTCATAATTAAATCATTAATTCTTTGTCAAACTTCACAAGTAATTACGATATAATCTCTTTGTGATTTCAAAAAAATTTCAAATGTTGTTCACTAGCAAATTTCTCAAAATAATTCTCTAAATGTACATTGTATCACAATATAATATGCAGATCCATGTATACAAAAATTGTTACAAATCTCAATCTTTTATTCGTATTGTTATCAAATTTCACAAGAAAATTATACATAATATAAATTTCAATTGTGTCAAGTTTTAATGATCAAAATTTTTGATGCAAAAGTTATAAATATTGTATTAACTTTGTGATAGTCAATGCAATACTACAACTATGACAATATACATTAACTTAAAGTTATCATTTAATACTCATTTTTTTCCAATTGAGTCAAAATTTTAACCCTTAACACAAGCTCGAGTTCTAAACTATATGGTAACCTAATAAGATATGTTAAAATATTTACAAGGTTCTTAAAATACTCCATTATATAATTTCACTATCCAACTTCAAATCATCATTATAGATTGAAAATCCATTCAATTTCATCCATTATTCATCCCACCTCATATCTCTTGTTGTGAGTTTTCCAACCCTATCTCCAAATCCATAAATGATTTCTGGAAAAACTTTTATAATTCATTCAAATATCAAGATAACGCTCCAAGAGATATTATCTTGGATTTTATCAAATATAAAGAGTTGGTTGCAAATAGAAATGATGAGATTATGAACATCACTTGGCTCACTAGTGAGATTATATGACCAAATGGAGCCGATGTGGGATACGGATAGAGCACATCATGATACTTCATATATATTGATGTTCAATCCATTTTTTTTTATCAACATTCAATGTCTTCATCGCAATCAATTCCAGATATATTGTAAGTATATCATATTGAAAATAATTTTATGCTAAAAGTGATAAATTCTACTACCTAATTATTCTTCCGGTTGTTTTTTCTGATGCATTTGGAACCTTAATGTACACATTTTGATTTAATTGATCTAAACTTTTTAGTGGTTATGACTTTCAACATGTGGATTCCAATCAATCATATTTTTTATCCAAAGTAAATCATATGGAGTTGATTATCATGCACTTTGACAATGAGTGTTACTCTCAAGTAATAAATTCACTATTTCTATTTGTAGTTCTTTTCATATTAAACCGGTTTTGAGTAATTCTTTATATTCTATTTTAATAATAATTTATATTTTTATATTATTTCTAAGTAGTGTGTTTAGGTTAGTTCTAAAGCTCCAAGTTATAATGGAACTAATTTGGCTACAATAGGGGTAAAAAAATCAATCTTCATTCTTATTGGCTATAAATTTTGGACCAATGAGAGCACAATATTCATACTATAAAATTAATCCAACATTGGGTTCTTAATAGTTACAATCAGCTGACAAGTATCTTGACATAAAATCTCATTGTCATGATATATATATCATAATCTTTTTATAATAGCTGTATTACAACATGACAAGTTTCTTAGTTTAAACATTATATTTTTTTGGATGGATCCACTTTTTTTCACCCAACTCATTTTGCCAAATATGGCAACAAGTTTTGAGCGTATAAGGTTGATGATGTTTCCTTTTTCACCAAAAAATTGCTTTCAATCCCAAAACTTTCCACCAAATTCAAGTTACTTTTTGATTTTTTGAGCATGTATTATAGAACATAACTCATATCCCTAAATCCATCAATTAGCTATCATGACGTCTTGAGTGGTGGCTTTTAGTTTAACTTATCCTTTAGTAGTCTCCACCAGTCACCTTCTCCCTTCTTCTTCTCGTATTTAGTCATATCTACAGTTTGATCTTTATTTCTGGTTTATGGAGTCCTGGCCTGAGGGCTGCATCGCCATATGAAACAAACACACACACCTGCAGCAGGATTGATCCATCCCACACACAACCAATCCACCGCCCTCCCTGTCGCGAGAATGATAGGCAGTATAGCAACCTTTGCTTGGAAAGGGTGAACCCAATTGGCCAACTTTCTCTCCTGTTTTCACTACTGGGGTTAAAACCTTTGTGATTTTCGCGAAAATAATATCCAACTCGAGAAGAGGATGGACAAATAAGGATGAGTGTCATGCAAGTGCAATTCGTCACTAGCAAGGACACATGTTCAGCTTTAAGTTCAGTCAGGTGCCAAACTTTACATGCCCTTGCTGTGTGGATATACTTGACTTGACTGTTTCAGATAGAAAGGGAAGCCCTGTAGTGCAAGGAAATGAATTCACACATGAAACTTCAGGAAAGCCTCAAATACAGTACGCTGCTGTACAGGGAGTATTTTACTCTAGCTTGACGTCTTTCCTAATGAACTACAGTAGAAACCCTAAACCCATCTCAGATCGCAACGAAATGAAGGACTGCATGCATGTGTATGTGTTGGCATTCCCGAATCTTCCACATTCCTCTCTCTCTGTCCCTCTCAATATTAGGACAACGATTAGGGTTTGTGAAGGCCGGGGGTTCCAGTAACGAGATGTGGAGATTCAGCCAGGCCGGCCGAAGGAAAGCCATGCATCGACACGTGCAATGCATGGCAAGGTCAAGATCGCTCTGAGTCTATGCCTCGCCGTTCGAGCTAACCAGAGTCGAGTCCGGCCGACTTCCAGTAAGTAAGGTGACTTCAGCTCAAGCTGAAGTCGAGAGGAGATCAGAGAGAACAACTGGAGGCTATTCGTCGAACACGATGTATAATATACTTTCCTCCCTGAGTACAGTACAGAAGAGGAGGCGAGTGGATCCGGCGGCGACCGATTGCCACGGAGAGCTGGTATCTAATGAAAGCCAACCACGTGTAAACGAGCGAAAGAGACGAATGAGAGACCCGCTGAGCTGGGAGGGAAATTGACTACGACGGGGCGAGACGGGACGAGACGGGTCGGAAAGGAAAAGAAGGAAGTAGAGTCGTAAAGTACTAGGCTTTAGGGTTACGGGAATGTGAATGGAGCTGATTCTACAGAAGTCTCAACTTCGCCTTGTCTCTCTCTGTGTGTGTCTGTGTCCGCCTCTCCTTTCCTTGTCAGGCAGGAATGGGTCAGTGGGTCGAGTCGGAAGTCTGCGTCTGCGTCGTCGAGTGTCAGGCAGTGTGAAGGGGAATGGCAAATATGAGATTCGTTTAGCGCGCATTTTAGGTCAAAATGTCTCGGATGCTGTTGTTTGCTAACTGACCCATCCACCCGGCCCGGAGGGCCCAGGTGACTGCGAGTGCCGGTAATCTAGCCCTAGCCGTCAAGTCGAGACTCGAGCGAGCCAAGGCAGCCAGCAACGAACGGTTTGTTGAGTCGTCGTCGTCGAGTGCGCGATGGGATGGGATGTATCAATGAATCAATGAACGAGTGGATGGTTGCGTTGCCCTAGAGCCCGGAGGAGCGCGTGGCGGGGTTACAACTACAGCGGTAAGTAACCTGGAGGGGGGGGCTTGGCGGGCTTGACTCGAGTCAACTCGCAGTGGTTGCGTTGGGTTGGGTTGGGTTAAGGGTTAACTGACTTTGGCTTTTGGTCCGTCGTGAGTGGGCCTGAAGGCGAGGGGCCCCACCAGGGCACGCAAATTTCTTCAACCCTCCTGGTTCGCTAGTTCGCTCGGTCGCTCGCTCGTTCGTCGGGCTTTTGCTGTGCGCTGCTGCTGCTGCTGTTATGGAAGTTCCTTTCGCTTGCTTGCTTGGGAATCCTCTTCCGTTGTCCCCACCTTCTTTTGCTGGTTCACTCCTGCTTTCTTTCTTTCTTTCTCCTTCCTTCTTCTTCTGTCTCTCTCCTCCTTCCTGGATTGGACTGGACCGGACCACACCAGACGGGACCGCATCCGGTGGTGGTGTTGCTGCTGCTGCTGCGGCTGGCTGGCTCTAGTGCTGCTGCTGCTAGGCTCTAGTGGGATACTACTATTGGTGCTAGAAATCGTCCACGCCTTTTCCTTCGCCCTGGGCCTGCTTTTTCTTCTTTCCATTTCTCCTTAATTTTCGTCGTTGTCCGCAAACTGTTCATCTCGTCTTCGTCAGTGACGGGAGAGATACCCTCGCCTTTGTTTACCCCTTCTCCTTCCCTCTTCCTGGCCTGCCCTTTGTTGCCTTGTCTTCCATTCCTTCCTTTCTTCCTTCCTTCCCTAATACAGGAGAGCTTTCTTCGTTCTGCTCGTGCTTCTTCTTCTTCCGCATCATCATCATCATCTCCTCTTGTGCTTCGACTTCATCAAGCGTTCTTTTCCTACAGTCATTTTTCCTACTCCCACTTTTCCTCCCCTTCCTCCCTCCCTCCTTCCTTCCTACCACTTGCATTTTGTCTCTCTGCCTTCGCTCGCTCGCTCGCTCAAGCGTTCGTCTAGAAAGCAGCAGCAGCAGCTTGTCACGCACTTTTATCTCTCGGTCCTACAATTCTCTGGCTGCGGACGGAGCCTGCCTGCCTACCTTACCTAGTAGTGTAGAACATTGACGCGACGGTCGGTCTGTTGTTGCAAAACACTTTTCCGTAACTTATGTGTTTTTTGACTTCTGCGACGATTGGGGCTTGGCTTGGCTTGGCTTGGCTTGTACCGACTGCTTGACTGCAAGCGTTATTTTCTTCTTGCCTGTCTGGAAGCGGAGGAGAGGGCGATAGTTATACGGCGTAAGCAAGCGAGTGATACAGAGAGAGCGAGAGAGGGAAAGGGAGAGGGCAGTAGTAGTATTGGAGCAGGGATCGGTGAGTGGATCGGTAGTGCGATTGCGACCACTCGTGGAATATAGCAGTTTCGACCGGAGGTGATCACTTGTTTATGCGCTGCAGGAATTATAACGACGGTGTAGGGTTGCCAGAACTGTAGAGAGGGTCTCAAGCAGGTGAAAACTGGTGCATCAATCCTCCAGGAATCTAGTGGAACTCTCGGCGTTGCTGGTTTAGCGTACATCAAGTGCCGGAGCGGTTGAACCTTCACTCTTGGATAAAGTGTAGGTTAAAACTTGGAATCCAACCTTGGACGAAAGCTCCTCCGGCTGGGTTGTGCAATTGAGCAGAAATTTGATTCCGCGTGGTTCTAAGCACTCCCCCGAGCTTTGGGTCTAAAGAAGATATGGCGGCAGTCGCTCAACCTGCTGATCGTATCCAAAACTTTGCAGCATTTTTCGTTCACGTTCAGTCCGATTTTATTAAGTGTCAAGTATTGTTTGATGCGTATGGAGTAGTCTGAACCAACTCAAGCAAGAAGTGTTGCCGTGAAGATCACATGTCCGGTGCGTTGTTTTGAAGCCCCGATTGTCTGCTATTTGCTGATGGCGAGACTGGAAGGTCCTCTTGGGAGCTTATATGATGTTTCGTCTGTTTACATAAGTCGGAAGTTTGGCAGTCTGTGAAGTACTGATTTTGTAAATCCACCTGCCCTATGTCACCGTGCTACATCTGGATTGGGGCTGTTCTCTCACGATGACAGTTTTGGTCCTCTCTGTTTTCCCTTTGAGGGCAGGAGATATTTCACCTGTAGCACACCGTAGATCTCCTGCCCTGTTCTTGGGTTACTGAGCGCCGACCACACAGGTCTTCCAATCTGCTATTCTTGATTTACTTGGGGGCTTTTTCCACGAAGAGATGCCTTCTCGGTTTTTATATATTTCGCATTTCTGTCTGGATGATGTTCTTATGTGTTAGTGAGGTGAGCAAGGCTTTCCAGCCTCTAGGCGTAGGCATGTGAGACTTGGGACATCCTCTTCGCGGCGTCGTGTTCCACACGTTGACACGCCGTTAGGTTCTGAGTAGCTCCTCCCCGGCGCATATTTAGGATCTAAGTACCGATCCCTTACTCGTGTATGTGTTCTCGCAAATCATGCCTTGTGATTTTTTTCCTCAACTGGACTTATGGCTGTCTCTAGTTGTGCGTATTCTGGTTCGGGAAGCCTTCGCGTGGCTAGATTCGTAGCTCGCGTTTGGGCCGTTTCTACTTTTTCACGGCTTATTTATCACAAGAAGGTGGGATAAGATTTTAGGGGGATTTTGCACTTTGATCTTCTCTGCCATCGGGTCCGTCCGGAAGGTCTCTCGAAGTAGATGCTCTGCAGTCGCAGCTTTCACGATCTGATTGGAGATTCTGGACTTGACCCAAAGCCGTGATTAAATTTGTAAGATTTATCGATGACAGGGAAAGTGGATTGGTTAGCATTGGTCAGCCGTAATGTCTTCAGGAGACTTGACATCAGCAGTATAAAGCCGTTTCGATATGAGCTATGAATCAGGTCGGGCAACCTCTATGGCCGTTTGCCTCCTCGCGTTTTAAACGGTTAACTACCGTTCCATCATGTCCGATTTGCTATCTAGGGTTTCCTGACTTTGGTCTCCGAGCGAGAAACTGTGGATGTATCGAAGCGTTGTGATCGACTGCTGTTGATGTAACAGGGATGGGGCATTGTGCTGGTCATGAAAGTTACAGATTAATTATCTCAAGTGTCTCCTGTTTACATTGATAATGTTCTGTAAACGGAAGCGCGAATAGATTTCTTTCGTGTACTGGCCCTGTGAATCTGTCCGTCCGCTTCTCTTTGTCGCCACGAGATAGCCATAGAATTCAGCCGATCATGGTCTACGCAGTTCCACCACCTGTTATGCATACCTGTTGATCCATATGGGTCGATGTGTCTAGCGTGTAGTTTCTGCAGGCTAATTTCACACTCATGACCTGTGCTGCCTTTAGTCTTAGACGCACCGTTGTGATGGACACTAGGAACCCTGTGACACTAATACATCCGTGACACTAAAATGATCTGAAGAACCGCTGTGACCTTCCGCACCTACCGGCGTGCATTGCGTGCATCTAGACTCGATTCTGTTCTCGAGTTCATGCTCTGTCCTCCCAAGTGCAGAGGTCGTGTGCTGCCTTTCTGTGTCGAAATGTGCATGCTTGGTCCCATTTTGCAAGTCTGCTGTTTTCATTAGGGTTTGGAACCTTGACTCGATTTCCGGCATCAGAAGTGAGCGATATGCTGCAAGGTCTCAAAGTGGATACTGCCAACAAGCCTGGAGAGACTAATTCCGAGGTGAGATACGCATGATAAATCTAGTTTTTCACACCGGGTGTTGTCTTTAACCTAAAATCAGTCTTACGTGTTGATGACGACCGTGGGCCTACGTAATTTCTATGTTGTGATGCACCTACTTTATGAAGTGCGTCATATGTACCGTTCCGCGCACTTCTGTAAACGCGGTGTGCAGGTCTTGCCGTGCGTTTGCATAGTTTAGCGTTAGTTGACAGTTCAGCAAGAGACCAGTTAGTAATGCATTGCCATTATTAGGTTTTTTTTCATGCGTGGCACATTTCTCGGTTATGATTCTAAGTCGGCTCAAGTTAACTGGTTTGTATCACAAATGCGGTAATTAAATAAATCTAAACGCATGGCTCCGCAATGATATTGCTTGCGGAGCAGCTTGTCGATGAGAAGTGTAAAACTCTTCACTGATGATTCGGTCGACTGCCGTGTCATGTCAGGCCCCTCCCAGCCAGGATGGCAATTCATCTGATGGTAGTGCTGATGCATCAGCGTCAGGTGGCACTGGTGATGCAGCAAGCAACAATGGTGCGCACGAAGGAGTCATCGAACCTGGGGTGTACTACGCAGCCAATGGCTACGCCCCACACGGATACGTTTATGAGTATCCCCACGGAGGTGAGGCGTCGTAGGCTGCCTGAGCAAGACGTGAAAGTTTTTTGTAATTAGGTTCGTAGATTATTGTCAAGAAATTGAATTTTTCTCACTCATTTTCTCAAAACAGTTGCTGGTTTTGAGGGACCTGTAACAGGGGAGTGGGAAGAGTATGCACGATTCGTGGGTGTCGATGGAGTGGAGATTCCAGCTCAGGTAGAGCTTCTGATACTTGTCGTGGTGTATCGCTTATATTTAAGTATTTCTGTTTGACGATTAAGCTTGAATTTTATTCTCAAGACGTTTTGTTTTAATTTGCAAGTACAGTAGGTTAGTGTTCTCACTCCTTGTTGTCTGCAGGGTGTGTATGGTGAGAATGGGTCAGTTCTGTATCATCACCCAGGTTACGGATTTGCATCACAGCCTGCATACGGCCCTTACAATCCAGGGGCACCTATTCCTACTATGGGAGCAGATGGGCAGCTCTATGGACCTCAAGCATTTCAGTATCCAGGTCACATGTATCAACAGCCAGTCTCTCCTGGTGGCCAGTACATGTCAACTCCAACGTCGATGGCGGGAGATGCTCCTACATCTGGGCCAGGGGAGCCAGGTCCTCCTGGAGTCGAAGGCGGAAATGGTACCATGGCGAATGGGAGTAATGTCTCCATGGGTCCAAGGCCTGGCTATCCGGTGACCTTGATTCCCTCACATGGTCCATACGCGAGGGGTGTTCTACCGCTCGCTATCCATAATCCTCAAGATATTAGGAATTACGAGGGCTTAAGGGCAGGTGCTCCATCATGGGCGGATGTAACTAAAATTACAGAAGGTCAGCAGAGACCCGGAGTGCCTGCCATGCATATTGTTTCCCAACCCCTGTCTGCTCCTGGGATTCCTTCGCAGTCAATGCGACCGATAACTCCATTGCAGGTGGGTGTTTCAGCCTTATACTCCCGTCGCATGCTGTGTAGCTTTTTGGGTGTCATTTGTCGTACTTTCGTTGATAGTCTGGATATTGACACCAGGTTTCGTAATGTATTACAGCTACACATATCGGGGGCGCCACAACAGAGATCACATTCAATTGCCTCTCCAACTCTAGGACCAGGGGCATTAGCTAGAGGGTATCCACCCCTTGGAAGGGTGATGCAAAGTCCGAATGGATCTGGGAGAGGCGGCCGGGGAATGCCAGGCTCCGGAATGGACTCGCGATCTAACGGAGGTCGTGGTTGGATCGGTGTGGATAAGGGAAAGCCGAGGGGTGGTAGGGGAGCTGGACCCTTAGGGAATGGTAGTGGAAACCTAGACATATTGAATGAACAGAACAGAGGACCCCGCACTACAAGAATAAGGAGTCAACGCACCACTCCAGGGGTACTTCGGCATACTAGGGGACAAGGTGCAGGAGCTAATGGAAGTAACGAGGCTTTGAGTGCAGTTGCTAACAGAGAGTTATACAACCGCCCTGACTTTCAAACCAAATATGATCAAGCGAAGTTTTTTGTCATCAAGTCATATAGTGAGGACGATGTGCACAAAAGTATCAAGTACAATGTGTGGGCGAGTACTCCCAATGGCAATAAAAGATTGGAGGGAGCTTATCAAGATGCACAGACAAGACAAGGGCCCTGTCCTGTCTTCTTCTTTTTCTCAGTAAGGGTTTTTACTGTCATTTCTCACAGGAAGGTTTGTCTGTGTAGCAATTTGTTCTGTATGGGGAAAGCCTGAATTCCAATGAGTTGGCTTGTCGATCTGTTGAGCAAGTAGACTAAAGCCTGGAAAATGTAAATATGTAAGTAGTTACTCAGCTGGCATTGCGTCTATTTTACATGTGTGCAGGTCAATGCCAGTGGGCAGTTCTGTGGTGTGGCCGAAATGACGGGACCTGTCGATTTCAATAAAAGTGTGGATTATTGGCAGCAAGATAAGTGGAATGGTCGTTTTCCTGTGAAGTGGCATATCATCAAAGACATTCCGAACTGTCAATTCCGTCATATCATTCTTGAAAACAACGATAACAAGCCTGTGACCAACAGCCGAGACACTCAAGAGGTACTACATTTTGTGGCCTTTAGTGTCGTATCATTGATTGATATCAAGAGGCGGTCCATGCAAGCGAAAGTTTTGTTTAAGATGTTGGTCGTGCATGAGCGCTTATATTTATTTCATGATCCAGGTGAAATTCGAGCAGGGTGTGGAGATGCTGAATATTTTCAAGAGTTACGCTTCGAAAACTTCAATCCTGGATGACTTTCAGTTTTACGAAAGCCGTCAGAGAGCAATGCAGGAGAAGCGAGCAAGGCAGCAGGCACAACAGCTTCGTGAATTGCAACGGCAACAGGTATTGCTATTTTTTAATCAATTCCTCGTCATATTACTTTTTTCTCTGTCATATGCACATTAGAGAGAATAAGACATTTCCTCAATTTTTGCCAACGAAATTGATTTCCAGGAATTCAAGAATGTCTTTGTGCCTGTGCTGAAAGTTGTCTAGTAGTTTGCAGATTCTGTGCATGACGATAGTCTTTTTACTGCAAATTACATAGGTCTTTCCTCTTCACGTCTTTTCTGCTACCTCCAGGACTTCTTATTGGTTTGGGACTGGCTTATGATTTATATTCTTAACCTTATAAGGTGCATTCTACCCTGTCTATTCTGGGTGCATACTTGGGTTTTTCGAAACCCCACACTTTTTGCGTCGCTGGTGTTGACCCTAACGGCACGCAGTTGCTTACATTCGTAGTGTCTCCATAAGCCGTCTCTTTAGTAATTACTGGACAAGAAAGTCCCTGACTCAGTTTTGATCCTTTGACTGGTCTCAGGGTGGTGGGCGAGCTGGGAATGATCCCGAGCAAACACGACCTGAGCAGGCTCGACCTCAACTTTTACAACCTACACCGGCAGAATCTATGCAGCTGCAGCAACCTAAGGCACCTAAGTTGGAAAAACCTGCCGAAACTGTCGTGGAAGACAATTCTCATGGCAAGGGAGGTGGATCAGCTGAGGCAGTCGTGAGCTCGTGTTCCCCGGCAGTCGAGGGAGCGCCAGCGGCAAGCTTACAGAGAAAATCTTCTTCTAAATCTTCTTCCTCAGAAAATAAGGAAGAAACTGTAGCTGCTTCTGATCACAAAAGTGGAGATCTTCAAACGCCGGAAGGATCTAAAGAAAATGTCGTAGCAAATGAAACGATAGTTGACGATAAATTAGTGAAGGAACAGAAACCATCCACCTTGGAGTGATTACTCTAGCGTTGGGTCCCATTTAAAAGTTGGCTTAGAATTGCAGAAAAGGTAAAGATTGTGGCAAGCAATGGCCGTTTTTCAGCAGTACATTAGCTGCTGAGTTTAGGATGGCTCGAGATACACAGAAGAAGGAGTCGTGCAGGGAAGTTGTTAAAGAATGAATCCCTTTGAGTCAGCTGAGTGTACAGCATTTCGTCCACGGTAGGGTGCAGGTACAGGCTGAGAGGATGATTCGGAAGGAAAGGTATTTCTTATTTCAGTTTTGAAGAATGAATAAGCATGGGGACAAGGAGACTGAGCTGTGTTGGATGTGCTTGAAATCCCTGAATGGATCCTGCAGATCCTCTTTCTCAAGTCTGGTCAAGAGATGTACTTACTAGTTTTTTTTTTTCTAAATCGACATCTCTGCCAAGGAATACTGTGTACTGGAGCTGAAGTAGTGTAAGAAGAGAGCAGTGGGACTCTATCAACAGTTCGTTGTAAATTTAAAATATACCTAAGTTGGGGGTTGTAATTTTCAAGGGTTTTTTCACAAGAGGAGGTTGCCCTTCAAGCACAAGCAGTTCAGATAAGGGTTCTCCTTTCCATCGCCAGGAAGTTTTGTAAGAGTTCTCAGCCACGAAAGGCCTGGATGTAATAAAGCCTTTCCATTCATTTCCTTGTGTTTTTTAGATCGTTTAACTTATCTCATCGTAAGTTCAGGTTCATTTTTTGATTTAATTGTTGTTTTATATCCCTTGCAGTGCGTAGCAGTGATGATTGTCTTTTACCGTTCATGGATGGCAGCGATTTGGACTTCTGTGCAGATTTAAATATAACCCGCCCGCCACTTTCTTAATCCTATATGGCCTAACAGGGTTTTCTGGAGGTTTGGTAATCTATTGGACTGAGCAGGTTGGTGTGTGATAAAGTTTAATTTGCAGGGAGACGTTTCTCGTGGGAAGGACAGTGTATACACTAGACGTGTTTGGTCATGTTCGTGTCCTTTCCACTTATACATATTTTGGAACAAATGGTCTTGTCTTTTACTGGACCTACTATGATTACTGATTGTGACCAGGCACGAAATAGTTGTCAGTGTAACTGGAGATTTCTTTCTACCTGACTTGCAGGGTTCTGTAAGGAACGATTGAACCAGATACATCTAAATTTTACACGAGTGTAAGTACGGTGGGGTGTAAATTTGTTAGATAGAAGTCAAAGTTTGGGAGTTGACGTTGTCTGGATGGATGTTGTACGTCGCCCCGATTGTGTGAGGACATGTCTGTCAGGTTTGGTGTAGTCGATGATTCTCATCATGACCTGGAGTGTTTAGATTGGCGTTTGTCTCTGATAGATAGGGTCACTTATGTATACTGTCTTTTCTATGGGTATTCTCCGAGCTTTCCAGTCGGCAAAAGTTTTTGTTCTTCTTTGGCCGAGTAGTCAGTATAATTAGGTCATTGTATGTAGACTGAAATCTCAACTTAGCCTGAGCGTTTGTGTCCTCGTGTGATGGTAGTGTGTTGTGAGCGGTAGCTAGTGAGCGAAATTTAGTCTAATATTGAATTGAATGTGAAAATCAATCAAGTAAGTTTTGAATTCATTGGAAGTTTGAATTAAGATTCGCCGCTCGTATTCATGATTTGAGACTGTCTGACAACTTGTTAGGATTGTTTAGTGTGGAAGTTCACGTTCATTTTCGCTGGGATTTGATGCAGTGTTTGTAAGTAGTCCCATCATCACTCACATCATTGAAAATATGCACACGAAGTGAACGTAGCAGGATTCCCCTTGAAACATGAGCAGATCTCTTATCTGTCTGACATTTTCTCAATCGGAAATGGTGGGACGAGGTGAGTGTGGACCTTGCTTTTAATGACTTCCATTTTTAATTGTCCAATGGGTCTCTCAGTGAGGACACATGGTCTGTCAGACGCAAAGTTTACTCTTGTTTAGTTATCCAGTCATACTTTTCATATGCGTCGTGTCAAGATTCTTGGATTCGTCCTTGTATGTGCCAGGCTCATCACTTCTTTCATGTATAAAGGGATCTGGATATTTGTTTGGATGTATAGCCCCACGTCACTTGTACCCCGCTGGAGACGAAACTCGTATGCAACCACGTGTCCCTGTCGGATATCGACGGTGAAAGTCATCCTTGCCTCGCGGGTTAGAATGGATCGTTTTGTTTATCATTGTAAAGTTACAGGTTGTTCCGCTGTTCCTCTAGATGTAAAGGTGAAATATCAATTTCAAATTATACGACAATTCTAATAGCAAGTTTTACATGATGAACATGAATTGTCCCGACGAAGAATCATGAAGGCCATGATGGGGTCGTCTTTAATAGTGTAATGAGTCATTTTTATTAATCTTTGTCTGCTGCTAGTTTCTAGTACTGTGAATAGTCATTTTGACGAACTTAAAATGCGTGAACTGTTGCATGGTCGGGAGTGCATTAGGTCGAACCCCTTGGAGTGAAGGACAAGAAAACCCCCGGTCAGTTTACAGGAATGGCTTAACTAGGTTTCAAAACGAATGACACTGACGGATGCAGGGAGGATTATTTTGAGGTGCTGAATTTTACTGGAGTCATAACGGTATTATATTCATCATATATCGTGCGCACATCGTGAAGTGATGGATAGTTCAAGTACCATTTATTTTGCCTTCGACATTTACTGAGTTGTAAGTTTCAGTGCTGAATTTTTGGGCCCTGTACGGGTTTGATCTAACTTCCTGCATCCAGCCTTGGTATTGCAGTTGGGAAACTGCGAGAAGGTGGGGGAAAAAGTCAGCAGAGACTTTTTAATAAGTGTGTACAGATCAGCAACAACGAGTGTATGAGGCGGTCGCTGGAGATAGAAAGCGGTGTCCACCAACCGTCATCCTCCGTTTGTATGTTATCATGACGTCGTCTGTCAGTGGAACGCTGAGAGCAAGCTAGGTCTGGAACGTCTCCCCCTAATGCAAGTCGGGAAGAGCGTGACCTCTTCTGGCTTATTAAAGCAGAAGACCATGTCTTGTTCAAGTAGTTGGTAATTGATAGTCAAATCGACGAGTAACGAGGATTCCTTCTCTACTCCGTCCCTGCCTGCAACTCTGCAGACCAGGCCAGGTCTACTGATCATCGTAAGGACAACGAGTCCAAGGAGCCGAAAAGTGTCGGAATGCAAAATATGTCTGGCCGCCGAATCTTCTACGTCTTCTCGGAATGCGGCGATCAGATCTGTTTTGGTCAAATGCTTCCGTGGATTCCGATGTTACACGGTGGCAGTCGAACGTAGTGTATGTGTGGACGCATCGATGAAGTCAGTTGTATCTGTTCGTCTGGAATCAAACGGGAAGGGATAACCGTTCCTTGTTTGATTCCCGATTCTCTCCGAGGTGGGAAACGATCTCTCCCCCACCTCACCCCCTCTTTCCTCCCCTCCTCTCCCGCCCTTTTCTCCTTCTCTTGCACGTGCGATAGCACGGACGTGGCCGCTGCTCTCGCACATCACATCCTCTCGTGGTCCCAAACTTCCAAACCCTAATTAACAGCAGCTCCTTGAGCCCTCGTCCTCCACCAGCACCACGGACCGTACTTCTTACACGTGCCCTGGATATCACCAATGCATGATTGCGGGTGTCGCCTTCGAGCCTTCGAGGCCCCCGGGCCCCGACATTCTCGTCTTCATCACTTGCCTTGTTAGGGTATATACCGGTTTGGCAGCCACCGTGGCACCGACGCATGGACCAATGGATGTTTGTGGGAGAAAGGTCTAGAAGGCTTCGATGTCATCGTGCCCACCCGCGTCTCTCTCTCTCTCTCTATATATATATAGTTAGTTAGTTAGGCAGTTAGTTAGTTGGTTAGCAAATGCAGGGGAAGGTGGTTTAGGGTTTATATAAGCTAAGCTGAATGAGATACTTCGGAAACCGCTGTTGAAATGTTTTGAACAATTTCATATTGAATTTACCTGAAAAAATAACAATATGAAGAGTCATGGATTTACTATCCATGACTAAATTATACTCTTTAATCGGTATGATACATGTAACAAAGGTGGAACTTTTCACAATTCAATCATTTTGATAATCTTTAGGACCTTCCTACCCCGTAAAAATTAGATTGTACCTTTATGAAACCGGCAAACCCTTTTTAAGTATTGAGATAAAGCTTTAGAGGCTTCTTTTTAAACCCTCTAATAATTTGAAATTAATAATTCTAATAAAAGTAATAACAACAAATGAGGTATAATAGCTACACGCTTAGTTCCAAGGGTTCTTGCGGAATGTAAATTTTATGAAAAAGAAGAAGATGAGATGCAATGGCTTCATGCTTCAATTGAACTCTTTCAATTCTAGTCATATCGCACCATCGAAACAATAGGAATTGACATATTAATTACCAAACCTCTACGGAGATATGTCAATAGGATCTATAGGGAAAAACCTACTTATGTATTAACATATATTTAGGGGTCAATCCATAGGAGAGCAATCACGTTAGGTGATGCTTCTTCGAATTCTCCTGTTGTTTGTAGACTTTCTACTTGGATAGTTCAGATATCTTAGGTGCTGTAGGACATATTTATCAGTGTGATACTCTTGGGGCCTAGCCCCATGTTACCGGTTTGGTTCCATCCTTGTACGATTTGATGGGATCTTCCCATCCCTTTTGTTATTATACCTTTTCATTCCGTATTCAGTGGCCTCTTTTGTATAGTTTGCTCACTTACTAATCCCTAACACGGGCATTATGCGAAGTTCAAGAAAGAAGAACTTGATCCATATGATGACGAGGCTAGGGAAATCATTTGAATATAGGATAAGTTCAAATGAGAACCGATGGAATAAAAAGAAGTATGGCAAGAACAAGAACAGATAACTTGAATTTCTAGGTGTCGTGAAACATCGGATATATCCCTTTTACTCTACAAAAATCATCGCAAAGATGAAGATGAGTGTTGGTCACCTTCCTTATGAAATGGATCTACTATATGTTGTGTACTACTACTGTTGTGTGTGTGTGTGTATATATATATATATATATATATATATATACACCATTAAAAAAGGTAGAGGTTAGTGATGATTTGTCTTGATTTATTTTAAACTCAAAAGGCTAGTATATGTTCAATTTTTATAATGAAAATTCTATATTAAAAAACTGAAATATATAACAATATATGTTTATTCAAACAATTTATAAATAATAAAAATTTATTACATTTACAAAAACATCTGTTCTTTTGTAGATTTAAATCTTTTATATTTTTTCATTGATATTGAAATAAATTACTATAAGATTCATGTTATTTATATATTACAATAAATTTTTTATGAAAAAATAATGAATTTTTTGAAAATCCTGCAAATAAAAAGAATTAAATTTTTTACTAAAATGAGATCATTTTTATATTATTTTTTTGTTAATCATTAAAACATTTGTAATTATATATAAGATTCAAATATGATTTAAATAATTAAATAATATAAAGGTTTGAAAACTTTTTTTAAAAAATTTAACTTATATAAAATTTGGATATTAAGACTGGTTGACATGACAACACCAAGATTTAGTTTAACGGGGATGATTTTTGTACATTAAATGTTGATTAAGACATTTGAATTAAAAAATAAATTAATATAATTTGTAAAATAAAATAAAATCATAAATTAGAAATAAAAATAAATTTCATCAAAAAAATTTGAAAAGTTAAAGTTGTAAAGAACGTATGATATATTAGAAATGAACATGGTAGATAGTGATCAAAAAATTCGAAATATAATTATTCAAATTTTTAAATTAAGATCTAATTATATAGTTTTGATTATAATTGATATACAATTATAACCTGCAAATGGGGACAAGACCTTTTACATGTTACACCAATTGCTCATATAATTTGGGATCCACGTTTTTGTTAAGGAGCTCATGTAATATGAGATCTGCATTTTGGTCACCCAATTGTAGAAGCTTTTAGTTGGCGAGCTTACAGACTTGAGACCTATGGATCTAAAAACCGCTTTGGCTTTAGAAAGCCCGGATGCCCAAAATGCACAGATTTTGTAAAGCAACAGTGATTCTACAAGCTAAAGAAGTATACTTTTGACCCTTTGATCCATAATAGCGCTACGCACACCTTTTAAGAGCAAGTCGGGCAATTGGCAAACTAGGTTAGCACCATTATTTAACTCTTTGTAAGGTCAGGATACCCAAAGAGCGCGGATTTTGTAAAGTTAAAGGGAATCTACAAGCTAAAGTAGTATCCTTTGAACCCTTTGATCCAAAATAGCGCTACACACACCTTCTAACTGCACGTTGGGAAATTGGCAAACTAAGGTAGTACCATTATTTAACTCTTTGTAAGGTCTAGATGCCCAAAGTGATTTAAACTAGGTTAGCACCTAATTTTGTAACACAAAAGGTAATCTACAAGCTAAAGAAGTATACTTGGAACCCTTTAATCCAAAATAGCGTTACACATGACTATATGTGCATTTTGCAATTGGTAGACTATGTTGGCCCCAATATTTAATTCTTTGTAAAATGATGCCTCATGTTTTAATTTTGCATTGTTGAAATTTTTGTAGAAATTTATACAACTGGTTTTATATTCACATACAAAGGTTTGACAAAAGTCTTAAGGTATAATCTTAAAAATCTTTTTTGTAGTGAATAAACCAATTCAAATTCAAAATGACAAGTTTTCAAAAATCTAACTTGCCCTTTTGTTGTAATTTCAAACTCAAAATAATCAAAGAGACTTTGGATATAAAAAGTAAAAAAAATAATATTCATGATTTTTTTCAAAATAATAATTCAAAAAATTCAAAATTTTATTTATAATTATAATATATTTTGTTAAATTAAATATACAAAATAAATTATTTTAAACATAATGTATAAATTTTTATATGGCAGAATTAATTTATTAAATTTCAGTTATTTTTAAATAATATTTAATTTTTTAAATTATAATTTTATATCAATTATAATCATAATTATATTAACATATATTAATTTGAAAATTTGAAATATTATACATCAAATTTTTAGATTATTATCTACCATATTTATATGTAATATATCATAGATTCTATACAACTTTGAGTTTTTAATTTATAATGATGAAAATTATTTTTAATATTATATTAAAAAAATAAGTATTTATTATTATTTAAATTTAACTGATTTAATAAAAATTTTATATACATTGTAATAAAAAAAAAAAATATATATTTTTTTAAATATAAATATATGATATTTTTAAATATAAATATATGATTTTTTTAATATAAATATATGATATTAAATATTAGTGTAAATAGTATAATTAATTAAACATATCTTACCACAATGTATGAAACCTAAATAACTTCATACATTTAGTAACTTTCAAATTACTCCAACCATCTTCAAGGCTTGTTGTGCTTGATTTTGAACCCTTTCTCCTCCTTTATTTTGATTTAGCTCAAAGTTCTTAACATTAAGATTGCATGTTTTTTTTTCATACTCATATGAGTAATCCAAATTGTAACATGTGATCCAAAAAAATACACAATGTACTTCTTACTAGTGGTAACATAAATATACAAGAAATAGTTTGAGAATTGGAAATAAAATTTCACAAGTTTATGGAATGCTCATATCCTATTCACATATGAGGGTTACAAAATACACAAGACTACCTCCACCTTAGTTTGCTAAACTCCCAACACTCTTGGATTTATAATATAATCCAAATACTCCACTTTGAAAAGAACTTACACTTTCCAAGATACACCTTGAGCCCATGAGCTATCAATCGCTCAAATATCTCATCCAAATGATTTTTATGCTCCATCATTGTAGCACTTTATATCAAAATATGATCAATGTAAATTAAAACACAATCAAGTTTGGTTAGAATCATATCCATCTCTCTAAACTCAATATATGTATTTTTCAACCTAAAAGTTAATAATCTTCATTGAGACATCACATTTTTGACATGCAAATCAATTGTCAAAAGACCTCTTTTTCCTTATCCTCATCTTGAATTTATAATTATTGATATTGTGCTCGTAAATCCCATGTATTCAAACATCTTTGTATGTCCAATTGCATCAAAGGTCTTCTTAGGTTTATACATAACATATTAATTAGATTTTGTTTGTTGATAGTTTGGTAGTCATCATATATGCACATATATATTTATATATATAAAATTTTCATATTTATCCTTCTTGATTGACATCACCATAACATAGTCTCCATGTGATATATCCACCATTCTAACCTCAACAAGGGTTTGACATCTACTTTGGATTAAATCTCTCTCAATATTTTTGTAAGGACAAAAAAAGACTAATACATCACTTGTCAAGTCAAATAGCGTAAATTGTTCATACTAAAGGTAAAATAATTTTCAAAATTATCAAATCTCCACACTAGAGACGAGGTTGTTTTTCTTTTGTTATTTTGAGATCAATCTTAATATCCCATATCTCCTCTCCATCAATACTATAGATTGAAGGCATAATATTTGATTGCTAAATAACCTCTTGAGTAGAAGCTTCTTTTACTCTCTCATACAAGGGTCCACTCTAGGTCTATAAAAAACCGTGAAATCATACTCTTGTAGGATAAGGCTCATCGTGCAAGCTTTCATGTAAGCTTGTCTGATTCCATCAACCATTTCAATGGTTGATGATTTGTGATGAGAGTGAAGGAGTTTTCAAGCAAATAACATTTGAAATGTGCCATCACCCAAACAACTATCAAGAGAAGCTCAAAAGATCACTTATATTTATTGCAACCTTAATTTTTTGCAAGAATATCATATTTTTTGGATTTCAAATAATGTACTTGAGTTGTTTGAACCCTTGCAATATTTCAACTGAATATATCATATTTTGTGAAATTTTAAATAAAATGAACTAATTTGCATATTTTTAAACCACGATGTTTGACCATACATATTATTTTACCATCATGTGTTTGAAGATTGCGATTTGAAAGAGTTTAAAATATTTTCAAGTAGGTGATGTGTTAATCTAATCAACTGCTTTTTGCCAAATCAAAATGTAAAGCAATGTGATATGATTTTGCAAGTTAAATTATTAATATATCCATGATAGACACAAATATCCAATATGAAAATTCAGCATAATGAATTTTGTGAAGATAAAACGGCTCTACCAATTTGTGAAAGAGAATCTATCAACCAAGATGAAAAAAAAAATTCTATGATTACGGGATCAATATATATATATATTGAATTCAATCAATTACATATTTATCATTCAATCCATGATATTTTGCTGATTATATCATACGGAATGGTTGGGTGCATCTCATTACTATTGAGATTACTCATGACATGATTTACTTTAGAAGTTTGATACATCTACGAAGTCTAGAAATATGCACAGGTTACTCCAGTCAAACCTAGCAAGCAAAGATTTCATATTAAGATTATGTGTTGTGGATCAAATGAGTTTTTAACATACCAACCAAAATTAATTATGATATGTTTATCATAATCACATTGAATAGGAAGGATATAAGTACAATCACTTACATTAGATGATTGTTGTAGTTCTTGAGATTCCTATGTATCATGAACTAATATGCATGTTAGTGGTTCAAGAGCAAAATATACTTTTATGTTAGTAAAATGCATAATTAATCAGCAAGAACATGCTTATGTAGTATGCAAAGATACACTTATATGGTCCTTAGGTACAAGTGGTCATGCATGTAGCTTTAATCATTAGACTTAACAATAATCCAGGGGCGCCTTGCCCTCCCCCTGTGCCTGTTTTTCTGGGCTTGGTCGGCTTGGGGCGTGCTGTCCCCTCTTGTGCCGCTTTATTTCTTTTATCCCGGGTTCGACCCGGGTAGTAAATCCTGAAAATGTGTTCCCAACAACCCAAGAAAGTATAATAACAAAAGGGATGGGAAGACCCCATCAAATCGTACAAGGATGGAACCAAACCGGTAACATCGGGCTAGGCCCCAATAGTATCAGAGTGGGAAATATGTCATACATCACCTAAGATATCTGAATATATAAGAATCCTGAAAATGGTATTGGTCCTTGCCTTCTGTGGGGGTTCCAACACCATGATACAAGAATAACTCTCGTCACTAATGTGGAATGAGATCATTTGACCAATGAGTGTATAAAGAAGTAAAATACCATCATGTGAGCAACTCTTTATTGAGTAAACTATGTAGTTGGGGATGAATACAAAGGATTCATTTGTTTGATGATCACATATGAGCTCTATATGATACATCACGGTATCAATTTTTATACCGTCATGTATCAAAATTGCATGATAGAAACCGGTGAATGTCAGCAATGAAGACTACAATTGATGCTCGGAAGTGATGATATTAGGCATCCCATTACACAAATGGAAGACGTACATGTCAACATTACAGTAGGTTATGTCAATACGTTTAGAAATATGATGTTTGTTGTCTTGTATCCTACTACAAGTTCTTTGTAGTCATTGCAAATACTCGTAGCATGCAACTAAATGATGGACGTCTGAAGACATCCTTTCTAAATGGACGACCATTTAAAACCTCTAATTGCAAGCTCCTCAACCGGCCCAAAAGGAAAGGGATGCATCACTCTGAGCTCAGAATCACTTCGCAGGAAGTAACAGCAAGCAACAAATAAAGCACTAGACAAATCTATATGGATCTTATAAGATAAAACCACAACAAATAAAAAGGTAAACTAAGAAACCTGGCTCCGGTACCTGTATACACGTCACCCTCTGCGGTTTGGTCTGCGTAGATTATTTCCTCGCAAATAATGCTGTACCTTTTGAGAAAATCTTGGTCGCTAGTAACAAGTCGCGGATGCTATTAAGAGTGCAATTTTGGACGAGAACATAAAGAAAAAATACATGTTTAAATGGAAGGTGCTGTCCGGGTACGAAAGTGCAGGGATGAATGTCTTATTCCCTTTCAGAGAGAGAGAGAGAGATGTCATCCTCGGCATATTGACTACCTCAGATAGTCTTTTCGGATCCCAACCATATATATGATGGACGAATTTCTTAATCTATGTACACCTGAATCCTTGATTTCATAACCTCACGGCAGAACCTTCACGCGGATGGTGTTACTGATGGTCAACTTGTGCAAGCCCGGAATGCTGTCATTTGACCTTGGAGGATTCAAGTTCTTGCCAGAAATCAGATCCAGCTCGTCTCCTCCACACTTTCCACTAGCAAAGACCACGCTGATGCTGGACATTTCTCGACATTTCTGGATACTGGTCAGAATCACTCGCATTGTCAGTGTCCTTTGACGTAGTTTCACTCGCCACGACTAACTGCAGCCACCGGAGTATGGATCTTCACAACTGCACATTTCAAGGCCACTGCAGTCTTTTCACTTCCCTTAAGACTCACTAGATTTCAGGTTTGAACCAAAGATCTTACACCAAGCAATTTCATCCAGGGCAAAAAATCCGAGAAAGTATAATAACAAAAGGGATGGGAAGACCCCATCAAATCGAACAAGGATGAACCAAACCGGTAACATGGGGCTAGGCTCCAATAGTATCACACTGGGAAATATGTCCTACAACACCTAAGATATGTGAACTATCCAAGTCAAAAGGTCTACAAACAACAGAGCATCCGAAGAAGCATCACCTTACGTGATTGCTCTCCTATGGATTGCACTAAATTTGGTGCTCTCTGTAGAGCAATGGAAACACATTGCCTAAAATAGGCTATACAATAAGCTAAAGAGAGTGATACCCCATGTCACCTACTATGGTAGGCTCTCGCGCACTCCCTCACGAACATGTCGAGGTCGGTGTCCATAGCTCCATATAACTCCAAAGCTAGAGGAACAAAGAGGTGACCTCTCCGCATACCTCTATACTTGGAGCACCTTGGTCGCCGCCACTCCACTCGCCGCCCATCCTGGAGGATGGGTGATCACCCCCTCTAAAACTATGTCTCTAGTAGGATCGGTAACCACCACATCGCCCACAATGACCTGGTCCTCCCGAACCAAATGCAGTCCGCCTCTAACCCTAGTCGACTGCAAGGCATACCAACGCTCTCTCCATGTGAGGTATCCACCCTCTCGCGCCATAGCAAACACCACATCCCTAATGGCATCATGGGTAGTTATCCTCCGCCCTCCGAATGGACAACGAGTCATATGAACACTGCTTTGCATCTAAAGTGATACCACACTCACATGTGAGTAATGAAGATGTAGATGGATGGACCAAGCCAAGACGGAACCTCATCATTTTGTGGAGAAAGTAGTTGGTGCGAGTCGGAAAAGCCTTGATGCATGGTCGAGCCAAGATCCACGAGCATGCACCCTGTCCAGAGCAAGAGCGTAGGCAACTCTAGTAGTACGAGGAATGGCCGGATCCACTAAGAGTGAATGTAGAGTCTTTTGAAACTGTCGATCCATCAAGATAGACTGTAGACCCACGGCCCAATCATCGGTAGTAAAGAGGAAAAAAGATGAGAACTCATGTCGTACTTCCCGTGATAAAGCATCTCTCGTATGTCGTAATAATACCTATAAGTAAAATGATCCCGCATCGACGTCCCTCGTATATATCTCCAAAATAAATCTATCTGCGATCACAAATCGAGAAGATAACAAAGGTGCAACGAGCGCCCAACTCGTCAAGAATGCCGCAGGTGCCGTCTCCTCCATCAATAATAAGCCTACCCCTCCACACGAAATTGGCAAAGATGTATGTCTCCTTGCCAAAATTCCAGTCACACACTCGAATGTCCCTAGTCTGATGATGTCACCAAAGACGATCATGATCCTCCTATCAAAGGCTGTCAAACGTGATATGAATGTGGATGAAGGAGGAACCGTGCGAAGAAGATAGGTGGGTCGACGAGCAATAATAGATGATAGTATACCAAACGCCACATACGGATCCCCTAGTAAAGAAGATTAGATACATGCAAAAACATCCTCGGCCAATGCAACGTCAAGGTAGCATGAAACAAAATCCTCAGTCCTTATTGGCACTCCTAAAATACGTAGGCCATCTGTCGATATCATACATCCCTCTGGAAGCTGAAGATGAGGCGGAATGCCCAAAGGACACCAAGCCCTGCACTTTGACACCTTGACCCTCAAGCCTACAAGATGAATCTCGGTAGTCAAGTAATCAAAGGCATGCGTAATGATGTATACATGACCCACAATGTGTATATCATCCGCTAAGGAGTGGAACACACAACCGGACGCGGATAAAGCAGTAGACACAAGAGCTCTATAATGAGCCAAGGCAAATAAGGGTACTCCCAAAGGATCTCCCTGTCGAGTGCCAGCAACGGACTGTAGAACGATGACTCCCTCCTCAGAAAAGCCATGCTGATAAAATAGAAAAGAATGTAAATCGTAGAAAGATCGTACAAAAAGAATGAGGCTTGATAAGGGTCCACCAGCCTCTCTAAGCTCTCTAAAAATGGATGCACGTGAGACGCTGTTAAAAGCGTTATCAATATCCACTGCAAGACAACCCAATCCGGATGGTTATCTAGAAGTGCTCTAATGCCTAACGATAATGCTTCACAGCCTCCTGGTGTGGCGACTCCGAACTGATGTGGACAAAGATGCTCCTGGAAGTGTGAGCGATGCCACAAGACAATGGAACGGCTCACTAATCGCAATAAGACCTCTCCAATAACAATCGGTCTGATGCCCCCAATGTCTACCTCCATATCGAGAAGCTGACTAACATCCAGAGCCTGACTAACTTACGACGGAGTCTCCCCTCTCGCGAGTGGCGCAACAACCTGGAACAACTCGAGTCAGAGAGTGATATCCAATGATGACTTTGCGTGTGCCAGTTGAGACTTTGCAGCCTTTGAAGACTTCCCGCCACCAAAGAAGTGAACTTGTTTTTCGCCTCCAAAGTTTTTCGGCCTTGTGCAAATTTTCGAGAGCTTCCATCGACCTCCACTTTTGAGGCATGTCTATCGAAGAGCCGCAAGTGCTCTGCCTTCCTCTTGTTGTGCGTCCATGATCCCATGTTCCACCAAGACTTAACACAATTTCAATTTTCGAGTTGCAAGAGTCAAATGCCTTTCTTTCAACAGCATTTCGGAAGCTTTTCAAGGCATTATCTGCACCGTCTCGACCTCTATGCGATATACAAAAAATATTTTGTTTACTTGAAATAGTCTCTTAGTCATTGTTACTTCGTGGAATCTACAACCTGGCTGATATTTGACTACCTGGATGGAATACTTCGGTACAGTATTCCGGTACGACGGCATTTCATCTATTCGACACAAAAGTCATGACTCAATGCTGTATGCAGTCACAGAAAACTCGCCCTGTCAGGAGTAAAGGACCCCATTCGAGTGGAGACCCTTCCACCTGCAACCTCAAAAGGGGCAGAACTTTAATGCAGGAACATTGGATCAGGTTGATTGCAAGGATATAACAACGAGAGAACGCCATCGAAGAGAATTCCTCCCTGATCTATCACACACATCCGCGGAAAAACAAAACAGAACAGTAGACCCAAAATGATTCATGCAGAACAGAGCAGATGTAGACAAGTGAGTTTCTCACTGTCGTTTGTGTCTAGATTATCTCTTAAGGCGTGGAATTCTCCTCGGAGGAGTTAAATGATCTCAAATAATGAGAGGGGTGACAGCTCCCCATGTAATTTACATTTCGAACCTCATCGACTGGGTTCACCAGAACTGCCGTTGCCCCGTGAGGACCACCCAGATATTGACGGTCATTCGACTTACACCCATCGCTAAAATGCCATCTAGAAACTGTCCACTCCTTGCCATGACCCAAAGTGACAAAAGACCTGACAGCATACTACTCCTCCACTCCTTACCATTGTACACCGCAAAAGCTGAGTTGCAGATGAGCCAAGCTGTCCAGCTCCAAATCGAGAATGGCACGTCTGTGAAGGACTCGTATTCAATGTCCTCACTAAGATACTGGACAAACACTCGATACAGCCAAGAGTGGTAAAACAAACAATCCTCGATGGGGGTAGACAAAGCACCAAGAATTCGAATTCCGTCCCACACGAAACCCCAGAATCTGGAGTCATAATCAACGCCAGGTCTCCATGTGGTCCTCATGTCCCCGAGCCTGTTCTCGTCCAATAATACGGTGACTAGGCCACTCAGAAGACCCACAACCAAGCCTTCGGCGGTGCCCAATCCTGGGATGAATTCGTCAAAATATAATTCCGGCAAAAAACGGTAAAAGAGAGCAATGTACAATACTGTGCTTCCGTAATGCACGACCTTGATCTTGTATCTTGCCTTCCTCATGATGGGAGACTGCATCAGGTCGAACGTTAACAATTCATGCTCTTCCGGTGAGCTTCCGGGGAAGTGCCTCCTGTTTGTGATTGCTGCTGCGCTTTCGATGAACTGTCTGTGGCCTTCTTCCCTGGCATGCAAAAGAGAGCGGTAATGGATCACATTCGCTGCCAGTGTGGTCGTGAGCCATGGCAGGATGCGAAGAAGTGTTTCCACGACCTGCACCATTCAGATGTGCGATACTCCTCGAGACAGGGACTGAGAAAAGGTGGCGGGCCAACTGAGCCTGGATTCCTCTTCACCATCTACGGCACGCGTTAACCGCACATCCCACTGATTCACATACTGTGCGGTGTGTCGTTCTCAGCCCAAAACTAGCCATGTTTGGGGCATACATTCCGCTGATGGAATCAGATGCTCGCAACCAATGAACCGCACACCATTTGCATGCCTCCGCAGCGAACAAATCGGGCTACGACTGGAGAATTTTCTCAGATAGAGGGAGGAGCAAACGTCTACGAGCTTGGATTGCTCGCATTTCCTACGGTAAAGAACGACAAGATCTGAAATTACGCACATCCTGACTGGTCAAGCTCATTCCCCACTTGGAGTGTTCCAGGCCCAACTTTTAACAGCCACGCTTCCACAGAAGTCAAACTTCGCAGTGCCCTGTGCTTCCGGATTCTGCACATAAGAAGAAAATGAAGACGGTCTCGACTGCCCGGAGTTTCCCTTGACCCTTAAAACCACCATCTTATGGCTTGACGCACAACCCTGATACACTTTGCCTGGAATTGGAGAAAGAAGCAGAGCCACAGAATTGGCTCCATCTCCGGAGTTACCGAGCTCGACAACCCAGACAGACAAGAGGCGGGTGACGAACTCAACGAGATGACGATGGACCGATCGAACGGCCGGACGAATTTACCATCGAGACAAGGCTCACTCTGGAATCTGACGAACCGTGTGACCACCGGAAGGACGGCTTATCCGCAGCAGGAAGGGAGAGAAAGCTCGTCCATCTGATCACACAGAGAAGCCCATAAGCAGATTTCGGATGAAGATGCACCAAAAGCAGTGGGGAGAAAAGAGCAACAGCAATGACAAGAACGCCATGGGACAACAGAGCAGAGGCAGAGCCGGGCAGACGATGGATGAATACGGTCGTCAGGTCCCCTTCGTAGACTCTACGTGACAGGCCACGGATAAGAATTGTGACAATCACAGACCACAACAGCAGCACCAGTAAACGAACCTCTGTTTCTCTAGGGCTGCCGCCACACCGTTCTCTCCACGTACACCGCGGACACGTGCCTGTCCAGAATCAGAATCCCCTCTCCGATCCTAGCGGCTCTCAAACACCATCACCGAATCGCTTCTTATCCAATTTCGCCCCGGTCCCATACCTATTCTTCTTCTTGTTCTTCCTTCTTTGATCATTCTTATTTCATTCCATAATGTCTTTCCAAGTGTTATGATGGACTCCTGTTATTTCTACACGTGGTAAGTCTACCAGTACTTCATTCTCCACCGGTTTAATCATGGAATTCACCATTTAGTTCAGAATTCATCCTATGCAGAGGCAAGGAAAATTCTTATATTTTTTTCCATACAGCAACAATGGGGTTTGAACCGGTGAGATCATACAATTCACCATGTAGTTCAGAATTCGGCCTATTGAGATATGCGAAGTCAAGGAAAATTCTTAGAACTTTTTCCATAAAACAATGAGATTGGAAACGAGGATTTGATTTTGAGAATAGGTGACTCATCCATTGAGCCAATTATGATTGGTTTCTATTTGCTTTGTTCTGCTCTTAGGTTGGATGTGCGAGCCCCAAGAACCCCCTAACCCTACCAATTCAAGTATTTTTTCCGTTTTTGTGTTGGTAACTAAGTATATTCACTTCTTCTAAATGTCAAAGATATCACTCGGATTTTATGATCTCCCCTTGAGCATGAATCGATATTGAGATTTTTTTTAGAGTATACTCATTATTAGATGGTGCACCTTGGTTATACTGTCTATTTTTCTTGCTTTGATAATGCTTAAATGATCATTCTCCTACTCCCGCGGCGCGCTCCCATATATTATATTGTTTTGTCGTACATATCCATGAGATGTTACTCTCACGGATACCATCTAAGATTCATCTTGCCATTGTATTTGAAGACTCGTTAAACCATTTTTCTGAAACTATTAACCACATAGAATTTTGTAATTAATGTATATATACTACTCAAAATATAATTGTTTTCCAATAACTCTAAAACAATTATCATTAATACTATCAAATTTTAACCACCTTACATCCTCTAAAACGAATTTTGTTATGACCAACTGCCAATGATTAAAAATTTATGATCGTCATTGAAAAATATTGCTAGTGAACCAATCAAGGCGGATTATTGAGGAATAGATCATTTGAACTCTTTAAAAAATTTAATCAAAGATAGGTGAAAAAAAAATCAATTAAGAGAAATGAGACTAAGAAAAAAATCAAACTTTTATCATTGAAAAAGCTACCAAGTGGATTCTTTTATCCAATTTAAAAACGATGAAAATATTCATTATTATCTTTCATGAATTAAAAATTTAAAATATTATCTAGAAATTTATTTATTTCTTAAATAAAATTTGAAATATATAATTCCATTTGAAAAAATATTTTCACTTAGCATTAAAAAAATGAAAATAAATATCACCAAAAAAATATTCATGGTGTATTTTTAATCTTGAAAATAAATTATATTTGTTGATTTTAATGTTGTGAAGATTTTTTAAATTAAATATAGTTTGAAATGAAATTTTATAGGTATTATTAGAAAGAAACTTTTTATTAATTTATATTGCATATATATTATTTTTTTCATTAAAAAATTTAATTTTAAGAATCATATTTTATAAATATGAAATTTTAATTATTTTTAAAAATTAAAAATTAAAAATTGATGAGTATATATCACATAATCTTTTGCATATGGATGACCTACTACATTTGAGAGACAATCAAATGACATGATACATATTATCCACGCAGGTTTCACAACGTACATCATATCTCATTCATATGATATCACATATTTCTTCTTACATGACTCATCTTGTTGATTTTGATAGAAGAGTTCTTCACGGTTGTAGTGATATCATGGATCCTGTCACTTGGGAGTGATATGAATGTCATTTAACTAGCAATCAAACTTGAATGCCCATTACTTTTGGAGTCATGGGTCTATGACCCATGGAGGATTGTGTCCCATCAATGTTTTTGGGTAGTTGGACATTGGTGGCTCCTATATTATGTTTGCAATTTTGCATCCATAATATATTCCTCTTATTGGAGTGTATTTCACGAATTGAGTGCGATCCTTATCCTCTTTAATCTAATTTATGTCTAGTACGCGATGGTTTATTATCTATGGCTAGACAAGAGCACCCATCTTTTTTGACAGTATAGCAATTATTGGGAAATTCGGATTACAAATGCCCCTCATGGAGACAAATCATGAGACTACATCCTCATCCATTATACATGATGATTCTTTCTTCATGACATATAGAGCCAACATCCGTTCTTGCTTTGATAAAACAAAGGTTTATGGTTGATTACACGACCATCTATATGATCTTTTTGCATCAAACATTCCACATTTATCATAGCAATGCATTTTTGATTGGGTTTGATCAAGCCTTCAACCTCTAACATGTTCACATGTGAGTGTGGTTGAGATCTAAATACATCCCAGACTCATATGGCATAATGTCCTTTTGGAGGTCAGAGGATTACCACACATGATGCCATTTGTGATGTTATTTATGCCATTGTTCGAGAAAATGATCATGGTACGTGAAAAGAACGATGATACACCTTCACATCCATGATGACCATACACGTTGATTTCTACATGTTTAGGAAAAATCATGTTAAGGAAAGACAAAATTGCAATGGATGTGTTGTGGTTATCGATCCGACTTGACACACTAATGTCACATCGGAGCTGATGAGATTAGGGCTACTGCTAAGATCCTCAAGAATCAAGGATTGTACAAGGATATATCTTCATTCCACTTGCCTTGGAGATGCACTTAGCAATTGGAGGAAATATGGATAGTTCTGTTAGAGAGTGTGCTCGGCTTTATTATGATAGACATATTGGTGCACATTTATCGTTAACTTATTGCATCTAGTTTTTTAGATAACATATATGCATAACATTACAACATGATTTAGCCTTTGTCATGGAGAGAAATTAGTCGTGGATCATCTTGCATACCTTGACTAGCCGTCTACTTTCCAGAACCTGTGATACCTCGTTCGGATGGGGCTTGCACCTGCATATTGTTTTTGTCAATTTTGAGCAATTACCAACTTCTCCTTTGCTTGATGCAGTCCTTTGTGTATGTGCTCCACAAAATCTTTGAGTGATGCAACTTTGGTTGAAAACTCCTGCCCCTTAGGAATTCTCAACAAACTGGAAGGTGTCAAAGGATGAGCACCATACATCAGATAAAATGGAGACACTTTTGTGGATGTATTAACAAAATTGTTATATGCAAATTCCACTAGAGACAAAAGAGTATCCCACTCTTGTTGTTCCTCTAAGGTGAATGCTCGCAACATATACTCTATTGTTCTATTGGCCCTCTCTGTTTGACCATTAGTTTGAGGATGATAAGCTATAGACATTTCGGGAGTACCCTTATGGTATGGATGCTTTGTAACAGGGAAATGACCATAGTTCATGAAGGAAATGACTATTTTATTGCACAGAAAGGGCTTCGGTTTCGGTTTATAGGTTCAAGGAGCAGCAAGACAATGGATGTGCCCCCAAAATGAGTCACTCCGGTACCTCTTTTGTCTACTGCTTTGGCCGTACCAGGTTGTGTGTTCCACTCCTTAGCGGATGACACACACATTGTGGGCCTTGTAGACAACATTAGATAGGCCTTTGTTTACTTGACTACCGAGCTTCATCTTGTAGGCTTGAGAGTCAAGGTGTCAAAGTGTATGGCTTAGTGTCCTTTGGGCATTCCTCCTCATCTCTAGCTTCTAAAGGGATGTATGACATCGATGTATGATCCTCTCGCGCCATTGCAAACACCACACCCTTAATGACATCATGTGTAACTATCCTCTACCCTTTGAATGAACAACGAGTCATATGAACACCTGCGGCATTTAAAGTCATAGCACATTCACGTGTGGGTAATGAAGATAGAGATGGATGGACCAAGCCAATACGGAACCTCATTGCTATAGAGAAAGTAGCTGGTGCGAGTTGGAAAGCCATGATGCATGGTCGTGCTAAGATCCACGAGCATACACCCTTGCCGTAGCAAGAACGTAGATGAGCCGAATCCTATAAGAATGAATGTAGAGCATGCTGCAACTGTCGATCCATCAAAATAGACTTAGATCTATAATCCAGACCAAAGAGCAAAAAGACGGGAGCTCATGTCGTACCTCTAGAGTTAAAACATGTTTTATATTTTACAATAATACATGTAAATGAAATAATCCCATATCCACTTCTTTTATATATATATCAAAGAAAATCATATCTTCAATATGAATCGAGAAGATAATAAATGTGCGAGAGTGGTGAGGTAGCCAATAATGCTATAGTGAGAGTCTACTCCATCCAAAATAATAGTTGGCCATCTCATCTCATCTCACCTTTTATTCCATGATCTCCCTTCCCGTTACATGAAAACTATGTAGTTATACGCGAACGATGAAAGGAACCGTACAGTTCAGTTACAGCCATTTGCCACCCGAACTTGAAACATCGTAGTAACAAGAACTGAACGCTGTTTTGTTGTTTGTGAGACACTGCCAGTCCGGGAAACCCTAAACCCACATCAGCACATACATATACTATTTAGTTCCTTTACCCTGCCCTAAGAAGAGGAACTTTTCCCACGCACGGTAGTCAGGAATGAGTCTGCGATGGCCGCCATTACTCTTCGACGTCTGGCTACAGCACCGGCTCGTAGTAGATGTGCATCGTTCTTTCCCGTGCGCACCACATCGTTCCATACCTCCGATGAAACCTGTGCGCCCACGTCATTACAGAGATTTGAAGGAAATCTGAGCTGGGGTCGTGCTTGCGATGACAGTGTTGCGGACTGGAAGTGTACTGGGTTCTTATCAGGCCGGGGTCCTCTTGGCAATGAGTGCGTCTGGACTGCCGTCGGAACGACCGGTGCGTGTGGTGGATTGATTTTGTCAAGATCCTTTGCCGCGAAGGCGAAGAAACCGAAGAGCAGTATGTGTTTCTCCCAAATAAGCACTTGCTGATGATGATGATGTGAAGCTCGTCACGGGTTGTCTATGTCCAGGTGTGATATATCCTGAGTAGGTTGACGTAATCGAAAGAATCAGTACTGGGTTTTTCCTCCTGTTTATCTCTGCGCAAATCCAAGACGATGAAGACAGCTTGAAAGGTCTCGTTCGACTGATTAGCTTGACAGGCTATGCTGACCATTTCAAAAAGATCACCACCCATAATCTGATGTCATGGATTTGCCGCAGGGTTCCTAACACTCCTGTAGAGGAATAGATCTATGTTTAGCACGGATCGCAGCTTTAAACCCATGGTAATCTTTTGGAAACTTCGAAATAACTGGACGATGACGACACTTCGAAAGGTCTCGTTCGACTGATTGGCCTAACAGGCCATGTTGACCATTCGAAAAAGATCACCACCCATAATCCGATGTCCTGGATCTCAATAGTTTCAGTATGTTCCAGTGTAGTGACCTCGACTCTGATGCTAAACAACGTTCTGCTCTAAGATGATTTCGAATCTTTATTCTGGACTATGACTGGTGGAGCCGTCGTCCAAGCGTTGAACTTTACAGGAAATTTAAAGTATTCTCTGTGTTCATCTCTTGTACCTCGTCGTGCTAGGTTATCAGAGGACTATGAAGAATTTCTATTAAGGTCTCGTTCGCCTGAACGGCCCGACAAAGCCGTTTTATGTTGACACCACTTAATCCTGAGTCCTCTCACTCCTGTTTGCTGCGAATGCCGTTAGGAAGCAATGCTACGCTGTGATGGCGGCGAGCCTTGTCATAGCCCGTTTTAATCACCTGCATGCCAGTCGCTAGCTCCTCTTCGCCGAGGAAAAGCACGAATTTTGTGCTGCTCAAATGGCTTCCCACAGTAAAATGCATCGAGCTAGCAACTCTGCCAGGTTTCTTTGTGCTAGCATTGCACAATGAGAAGTATGATGAGTTGTACAAAGATGAGTCCGGCCTCAAGTCTTATGTGTGGTCGCATTCTTTGTTTTTGAGCTTCCAGTATGCATCTTTGTGCAGAAACAGAAGACACAGTCGAGGTGGAAGATGTCTCGGCTGCAGCCAAGGAGAGTGCTCTGAAGTTGATGGAGATGTCATTAGACGTTCTTGCTAGGGAGCTTTCAAAGCTGCGCACGGGCAGGGCCTCGCCGGGTATGCTGGACCACATCACAGTAGAAGCCCACGGGGTCCGGACCCCTCTCAGTCACATCGCCGCAGTGTCCGTAGCTGGACTTCGAACTCTGAACGTCCTGCCCTATGATCCGTCTGTGAGCTTTCTCTCCCACCCATTTACGTGTTAGTCTCTTTTACGTATATTATCGTAGGTTCATACAACTATATCAGGAAAAATGCACCTTCATTGTGCGTCACTCTCTGGGGACACTGCTCTAACGTTGGGGATCTTCATCAGATGTTGAAGGAGGTGGAGAAAGCATTGTTAATGTCTCCACTCGGATTGAATCCCATGGTGGAGGGTTCTACCCTTACCGTTCCTCTCCCGAGGTATATAATGTTTGTCTTTATCCACCTACGAGAAGGAAATTCGGACTAGTATTCAGCAAATCTTCCATCCTCATTGTGTCTATGTATGCTTCGAGGCCATGCTTTGCTAACAACTTGACTGCCTTCAAAGTGAGCCAGCCAGGGTTGAGCTTTGTTTCACTTGACTCGCTTGCTACCGAGACCACATCGGTGTGGTCAACTAAGGAAGGCCTAAATTTGTCACGAATGACCTAGATCACAGTCTCCAGGCATGCCTTCCATCCTCATCGCAATTGCCCATGTGCATTGAGGCCACGCTGTGGTAAGAGGAAAGATGTGCCTAGTGTGTGGGATTTTGCGGATTTATCTGCAAGTCTACAAGTCTAAAGGTATCCGTAGGAGGCACACACTGAAACCCAGCACTATGAGAAATTGCCATTGCACCGGAGTAATAGCAGTGTGACGATAGGCAAAGGAATGCTTTTGAATGATCCAGTCTTTTTGTGTGCTCAGGGGCTTCTGACATGCTTGTGGTTGCTGGATGGCACATGATTGTCGATTTTCTACGCGGATAAGTGCAGGTTAACTAAGGAGCACTGCGAGGTGAGTCTGTTTCCGATTGGAAGTTACGGTGTTTGGATGGTCATTTCAAATGCTTTTGAATGTTGCGCTCAGTTGAACGGTAAACTCACTACGAGAACATTGGATTGCAGTCGATGTGCAAACTTGCCGCTAAGGCAGGTGAGAACGCAAAGCTGAGCATAAGAAGAGCAAGAAAGGAGGTAAACGGACGTTTTTTTTTGGTCTATTCAGTCATTCAAACCTTGGAGTATCTATCTCGATGAGATGAGAGTGTATTATGTGAACTAAAAGAAATGTGAACTGTTTATCAGGCCTTGGACGAGGCGAAAGCTGCGGGATTATCTAAAGATGATTCGAAAAGATTTGAGAAGGAAGTCGAGGAGTTGACGAAGAGATATGTAAAGGCGACAGATGAGCTGTGCAAGAAGAAAGAGAAGGAAATAAGAGCATAGCAAGGACAGGTTGTAACTAGTTTCCAACATACCTTTCTTGAATACGCAAGAAGTCGCTCAATGTCTAGAATCGTTGCGCACATAACCGCTACACGGACAGAATTAATGTTACAACAATGCAACTATTCAATTATAGAGTATTTCGCCATCCGCATAAGATCTGTACGTATGTGCAAACTTATTTTCAAATGATGAAAATGCAAGCTTGATAATATTACCTTGAACAAAAATAGGAAATCTAACAAACTTGGAAATATGAATATTCTGCTCATTCAAACAGAATAGAAGCGTCTTCATCTCCAATTTCGTTTCTTCCATTGTAGGAAGAAAAATGGCGAAACATGTGGCAAACTCATAAACAAGTTATAACACAACATGAAAATTTCGACCTGTTCACAAACGTGGACAGAAACATGTGAATCTTTGTAATTATGTAAAGAAAACGAGTTCAACACATGTCAGAGTTGAAATGACATGTCTTTAAAATCGAAAAATAAACCATTGTAAAGTTCACCTAGAATCCAAAGTTAAATTATCGTAAAACTAACCACAATTCAACCAAAGCTTTCAGACCATAATAATTTTGAAAAATAATTCAATAGATGTGTATGATAAATAACAGTTTCAATATAATAAAAACATGATAGTTATCTATTACAATAAAAATGAAATAAATGAATATTTCTAGTTAGTTAATCGAAAAAAATATAAATATTTATTATTAATATCAAAATAATAATAATATTTAATTACTTAAGATTATAAAATATAAATTACGATAGAATTAAAATTTACTTGTATGCAATATGATGAAGATAAAATCAAATATTTCAATAATTAAATTACATAATTATAATTCAATTGATTTACGTATATCCAAATATAGATAATTCACATCAAACAAATGAAAATTAATTAAAATTAAACGAAATAAATATATTCATGTGAATAAATTTGTTATTCAATTATTATTAAAAAATAATATATCAAAATTTATGGTATATTTTTTTTATAATTTAATTATAACTTACTAAATATAATTATAATGCATATACATTTAATCATACTATAGATATATTTTATTTTATATCTATAATTGTGAATGTTACATTTAACAATATACGAAGATTTCACTCCGTCATCAAAGTGAAAAAATCTAATCATTAATGAAACAATTTCAATTTGTCATGATTCATTCTATCACAACGCCATCTCCTAACTCATTCAAAATCGCAAGTAAAACTTTTCCACACTTTGGAAAAAGTTTATGTATAATTTTCTTATATCTAATTGAATCTATAAAACATTACCCAAATCATCCTATTCGAAATCCTTCATGTTCATTTACACTTGTAAGTAATAAATGAAGGTCATTTTTATAAATAAATGATAAAATCTATTCATTATTAATGCTCATTAGAAAAAAACAATGCTAATAATTTTTGAAAATCAAAATTATATAGTATTCTAAGTTAAATACATATTTATTAAACTTTTGTGTTCTTGGATCAATCTCATATTTAATGATGTATATATGATTATTAAACATAATAATGTAAAAAAAAAAACTTCATAAATATAATAAATACTTACCATACTAGGCGATAGGGGCTATCACTATATTTAGTTTATTGTATAAAAATATTTTAGTCAATGTATTTTCATTATTTTACAAAGATCAATATTTGGTACAATCCATAGAAGAACAATCACGGTAGGTGATGATTCTTCATATATTTTGTTGTTTGTAGATAGTTTGATATAGATAGTTCATATATCTTAGGTGTAGTAGTATATATTTCCCAATGTGATGCTATTGGATCTTAGCCCCATGTTACCATTTGGTTTCATCCTTGTGCGACTTGGGATCTTCCCATTCCTTTTTTTATTTTCTTGTGTTTGGATCTTGAGTATAGTAAATCCTATCAAAAAATCCACGAGCAGGAGGGACAAGTTGCTAATTGGCATGAGGTTATGATACTCACAAGAGTGATTATAGTAGAAATTCCGAAACTACAATCATCGTCAGAATTGTCATAAGCTTGCAAATACAAACTAGCAAATGACATGCCGTTCATATACTTCCAAGAATGATTATAGTAGAAATTGCAATTGAGATACTCAAACAATATCTTGAAGCTACATCCATATTAAGAATTGTCATAAGCTTAAAAATCAAACTTCAAAAGCTAGAGACACAATCTACATTTACAAATCTACATCTCATGAAGATGATAATAAAGGAAGTCAATAAAGTGAAGAAGCAAACATTGTGTCTGCCAAGTGGAAAATATCCCCACTATTGGCAAACATTGTATTTGCCAAGTGGAGATATAAGAGAATATCCCCACTAACAGAACGTTTGCTCCAGTGAAGAAGTTCGACATCAATTTCAATCTGAACAAGTTCAACATTGACTTAGAAAACGAGTAGGAAAGACACCTCGTATGAAATGGAACTTGCTAAAACTCATAATGGATTTAAAAAAACTGTTGATATTGAAGGAATACCACTGACATTCACAAGTCAAATTGACACCACACATATATTCTAGGAATATCATTGACATGTCAAACTGACATTGACGTGTGGTCATCACTATGTTTGTTTGGGTTCAATATACTATGTGAAAAATATATAATATAGAGTGACAAATTAAACACGTAATGTGATCATGAAATGAAAGGTCGCTTGAAAATCAATAAAATTTATCAAACATTTTCACTCAAAGACGGTTTTTTTCTAAAATATATTCCAAGTGACAAAATTTTAGAAGAAAATATGAAATTAGATCTTTTCAGAAAATGGGTATCAAATATGACATTCCTATTAAATATTGGAAAAATTAAAAATTTATGATTAGAGAAGTTCCACGGTTGAAATTCATATTTTTGAGGTCAAAGTAATTGATCTTCTTTAGGCGATGAATTCAGAAAGAAATTTTTGTGATACATGTATCATTTTTTTGACTTCCTAATGTATGAATAAAAAAATTAAAATTTTTTTTTTCCAAAAAAAGTAATACATGTATCATTGTCAAGTGTTAACGAGAGCTCTCATTTTTTCATAGAAACAAACTATGGTTAGAAAAAATCACAATACGGATATGGTCACCAAAGTACATCAATTATGACCAAAATATAAAACTTCTAATCATAATTCACATGACAGTTAAAATCTGTCCATGAAATTAACCTCCATCAATGATGAAAAATATGTAGTCCTCGATATTTTTCACATTTGACTTAAGAATCACAAGTAGTGATGATCTTTATTAAGATCAAAATCTGACCAACCTCTCAGTACTATACAATAATATAGACGTTATTATTGATGGATAACAGGTAATGTACTATAAACATTGATAATCATAGGTAAAAAGTTGAAATTATCAACCTTTTTGTCATTTTGTGGCCCATAAAGTATAAATTGAGAGTCAATTAAATTTGTGTGCTCATTTGATGCAAGATATCAAAGAGTTTTTAGAGTGTGATTGAGCTCACTTGAGATTTAGTTGAGAAGTGATCAAGGAGATCATATATTTTTTTACTAAAATATCTCGTAACAAATTATAATCATCTCTAGCTCATAGTGTGATGGAGTCATCTTTAGCTAAGAGCTTAGTACAATTGTCTCGTACTTCTAGGGTTGTCTAGTCAACTCCCTTTAAGTGAAGATTTCCATTTGCCAAAAGAAGCATTGAATTATTTAAAATAAAGTGATAGAGGGAGTGCAAAACATATTTGAGTATCATTGCATCTTTCTCGAAGTTTTGAGAATAGACAAAATTTTGACCATCACACTTGATGCTCGGAAATAGAGAGAACATCTTTGCTTTAAATGTTATATGCGAGAATGTTTCATTTCTCTAGAAGCTAGGGTGCTAAAGGAATGTGAAACATAATTCTTCTTTTTGAAGAAAAATGAGTAGTATGTCTTTCTCATGCACCATTCTTAAAAGAAGAGTGAGAGAAACTTGCGGTTTTACATGATCAAAAAATGACTCGTGTGCTGTTATAATTTCAAAATGTTGTGCAAATTGGAAAATAGTGGATTATCAAGATTTTTTTTAATTAATGATTCAAGCATTACTAGGGATCATGTGAAGCGCATGTTGATTAAAATCCTATTGTTTGCAAAAGTATTGTGTCAAAGTTTCATCCAAAAGAACATGAAAAGGATTTCAAACAAAGCATATTTTTATTTGCCCAATAATTACACAAAGAAATAAGTGTAGGATTTTTACGTCTAGGAGAGTGGAGGGGTAGACATTGAGGGGATGCTCTCATATTCATATATATGTTACAGAAAGAACACTTCCAAAATTGAAAATTCTAACAAAACATCAATTATCCTCATGTACAACTTTTTTTGAATTAAAGAACAAACATGACAAAACATTCTTACTTGAAAAAAGATGCTTTATTCTTCACCATAGTCTAATAGTTTATAGTGAAGAATAAAGCAAATTGTGCTTTAGAATAAAGCTATGATTTTTTCTGCATGGAAAATACATGCATTGTTATACTAATGAAGGTGGGTACAGACTTGTACCATTGTTTATAAGCAAATAAACTAAAATTTGAGGGTCTTGAGTAGCATTATGTAGTGTGGAAGTGATACATGTATCATTATTTTACCCATGTCGTAAAAAAACACTCCTTTTAATGATCAACATCTTTGCGTTAGTAGTTTTCTAATGAAAATGACTATGATTGCCTCTTAAAATAAATACATCAAATTTTTGAACTTGCATCAAAACATACAACCTAAAGAGTGGGAGAAGATGATGATACAGAGACGAAAATGGTAAAACTATTCAACAAAGTACACATTGCTTAAGATTGATGATATGTACTAAAAAAAGATAAACATGCTCCATTTTACTCAAATACGAAAGAACATTGACAAGATATATTTCATACGGATTCACGTCGTTGATTGTATTGAATTCATTGGACACTTCAAACTGGTTGTGTACAATTCTTACAAGATAGACACGATGACTTCAACCTCATAGTCCTTGTTCTGCACAACATAATCACAGAGTGGTCAAGTCCATTTTATAAGGTGTTGTACGTATAATTGGACAACGCTACAAGGGAGAACAAGAACAAATTTGTGCTCGTATATGTGAGCATGCTAGAAAAGAAGAACGTTTTTAGGAAAGTGAAGTTAAACTTTTTGCTTGTAGGTTATACACACGATCAAATTGATCAAATGTTCCGTTGTTTCTTGAAAAATTTCACACAGAAAAAAGCGTTGTCGTATGGACATTTCTTTGCTTTGAGAACGCCTGAGCGCATGGCTGTAAAAGAACGCTCCTAAACCTCGTGTGAGTTGACAATCTCATCTTTTTCCCCTTAGCACTCCACATTCAAGTTCATTACAATCGGTAAAACTTCAGCGAAAGAAGATTATGATATCCAATGATTGGACCAATAAGTCTCGCCTAAACTTCATAGAAAATTGCTCTACAACCTTTTTGTCATCTCAAAAAAGTTTCATATGTTTTTATCCTCTAGATATGTCAGAACAATTGTTGAGTTACGCATTGTATCACAAGGTAATATGCAGATTTCTGTGTACTAAAACCATCACACATCCCAATTCTTGACTCCAATTGCTCTCAAATTTTATGAGAAGCTCAATTATCATCCAAAATTCAAGTGTGAAAAGTTTTATTGATGAAACTATTTGATAGCAAAAGATATGACTGCTGTACTAACTTTATGACAGTCAGTGTAATCCAACAACTCTGATTGTATATTCAAACTTCAAGCTATCACTCCGTAATCAAAACTCATCCAATTGAGTCAAAGTTTCAATCCAAACCTAAGTCTAAGTCGTAAACTATATCTCAATTGAATCAGATCTCTCAAAACCCTTGTAAGATTCTCATAACCACCCCAAATACACTCAAAGATCTAAATTTCCCTTTCTATTTTTGAATCACCATATTAGAGTTCTAAACCCCTCAAATGCATCTTTTTTTTGACCCATGTTGCATCTCTTCCTGTCAGCTCTCCAACCGTGTCCCAAAATCTCCAAATGTCTTCCTGAAAGACTTTCAAATCTCCTCAAGACCTCGAAGAAGTTACCCAACTTCCCTTATTGGCCCAAACTTTAAGACCAATGAGAATGAAGAGTGTCATTTTGACCTCTAGTGTGGCCAAATTAGCTTTATATTTACTTAGAGCTTTACAACTATCCTAAACACACTACTTAGCCTTCATATACACAATATGAGTTGCCACTAATAAACAGTCAAAATGACAACTCGAATACGATTAACTATGAACGGAACTACAAACGGAACCGGGGAGTTTATAACTTGAGAATAATACTCCTCGCCAAAATTCCTAACAATCAACTCACTATGGCTTGTTTTTGGTCAACAATAGTGATGGATTGGAACCCACATGTTGAAAGCCACCACTACTAGTAAGTTCATATCCATAGCATCCAAACTAAATCAAAACGTATATTGTTTAGTCACAAATCGCGCCGTAGGAAACAACTGGAAGAATAATCGAGTTTGAAAAGTTTATCACTTGTTGCATAAAGTTATCTCCAAAGTGATATACTAATCATGCCCGAAAGTGATCACGATAAAGACACATGGTGTTGATCACAAATGGATTGTACATATGGAGGATCATATTGTACTCTATCCATATCATACGTCGGTTCCATTTCAATTATATAAGCTCCTTAGTGAGCAAAATGATGTGTCTAGATCTCTCCCATACCCTTTCCACCTTGACCGCGTTTTATATATGATAAAGTCCAAGATAATATCTCTTGGAGCCTTTTCAACATCATGACCCTATAAAGTCGATCCAACGGTGGGCTCTTAACAGCCTTACAATGTGCCATCGGTTATCCTAACCTAAAGTATCATCGTCATGACAATAGTTCTAAAGATGACACATGTCATCATCTTATCATAGTAGTCGCGTCACAACACGATTGCGTTCTAGATGAGCACGTTTAAGAAATATTGTAAGAAGCTTACACACATATGCAAGATTGTAGAGTTTTAGAAGACACATTGGATTTTCTAAGATTCATGAAAAATGTGTGGTCTCTCTGCAATTGGAAATATAAATGACATCAATTTCTTAAAATAGTTCTACATAAAGAAGGATTTGAAAAATTATGAAACACACCATGTGGGGAAAGAAATTATCTATGATTTTGGATTGGGCGATAGTGTGAGGTTTTTGAACTATGTTCTTGAAAGCATCATGTTTGTTGCAGTTGTTAGCCGTGTATAACTTCAGAGAGCAGGTGATGTTAAAGATAGTAAAAAAATACTTGATAATTACAAAAAAGCCATAGTTGAATCATGAAACACATACTTTAAGGGAGGAGATGTTGTGTGATAGGGAGAATTTTTTAACTTCAAGAACTTAGAAACTTCATGAGCAAGGAAAGTATGAGGAGATGAATTTTTGATGGCCTCAAAGAAGAGTAGAGAAAGATGATGCATCAACATAAGTAACTTGTGATACAGAAGAGATTGTTGAGTTGAAAATGCAACTATAGACACAAGTTTTTGGAGTATCATGCCCCTTGTACATCAGCAAAGGCATGCTACGTTAGTCATGGATGCACATGGTGAGTTCAAGGATATCCAAGTCAATAGTTTCATAGCAATTTCCCCTTACAAGATCTTAACAACCACCATTTTGGTTAGCAAAAGTCTGCAAGATACTGACAAGCATAAAAAAACACCTAAGAGAGGTTTAAGATCATCTGGTACACAACTACTTTCACATATTAGTTTGAGAGATCTTATCATCCTAAGAAGCTTAGTGAAAAAAAAGCATGATCAATATAAACTAGATGATTCTTTTACAAACAACAATTTTTTGCTTCATTATAGTCTTAAACAAGAACAAATCAATATGTGTAGATCAAGTATGAGGGAAGCGATTCAATTGCTAAGTGACAAGAAATTGCCATGAGAACAAATAAGACATTTAATACCAATGCAAGAGTGGACGTTGGAGGATGTATTGCAAATAAAAAAATATGGGAGGAGGATCCGATTATCTAAAATATCTCAAGTGCTCGACATAATTATTTTTTGATGGATTTGAAACTAGTTGAATGCATATATCCTTTTTCATTGGGGTTTATAATCTCTATCTTGATTAAACTTGAATTACTTTATATTTATTAGAATTTTACTAGGGTAAAATTCTAATAAGTATAAAGATTAGACAAGTTTTAAGAAGTGAGTTTTGTAAAAAATCACTTTTCAAAACTAACTTGAGAGTTGATTCTAAATTTCTCTATTTCTACTACTAAGAATTTTATCCTAGTAACTACAAGTTATCACCATATAACTTTCTCTTATCAAGTTTAATCGAGGTAGAGATCACAAACCCCAATAAAAAAAGGAAACATGACATTCAACTCAAATATGTCGCAACAATCATGTTAAGTCCTTGAGGTATCTTAGACAACCGGATCCTTCAAACAACTTGATCGGAATGATTAGGAATTATGAATGTGTCGCTTAGAAGATTGTGAATTATGACAAGGATCCGGTAAACCCCTACAAGAAACCCATAGAGTTGATGAAATGTTTCATTGATCATTTCTTGTATCAAGAGGACTAGATTCTTGATATGTTCGTTGGAAGTGGAATTGTTATTATAATTGCGATTAGGATCAGAATCGACACTCTGTCCCTAACTTCGACATGTAAAGTGAGCAATTGGGACTATAAATGGAAAATGTAAGTATGGAAATTGGTGAACCCAATCAAAAAGAGGATCTTGCAAGTAATCACTCCTTCTTTCTGTTGGAAGAAATCCTTAGACAAGGAGGACAAACTCTTGGAGTGCTTCGAGGATATATTCGAGGAGTCTAAGAAAGTAGGTTTGAGTTATTTAGTGTGTGAAAATATTGTGGGACTACTGCAATATGCTAGAATATTTAAGAAAGATTCGACCACACCTTGTCATGCCAAAGCTACTCCATCACTTCCACAAACTGATGGATCTTCTCCTATGCAAGAGGAAAAACTTCTTCAAGATCTTTCTAAGACGGACCATGATAAGTAGTGTTCATCCGATTTGGCGGATGAGATCAATCTATTGACCAACGTGCTAGGAAATGCATGTAAAAAGAAATATCTTCCATGCTCATTTCTTTGCATGATTTTGTCAAAATATTTCTCTTGTTCCATTGATAATAAGCTTATCACTCTACACAAAATTGCCAAAAATGTCTGTCTCCGTGTCAAATCTCATCTCATATACTCGAAGATCCATAATTCGATGATGTCATCAAAGACGTCCATGATGCTTTTATCAAAAGAGGAATCGTACAAAGAAGGTAGATGGATTGATGAGCAATACTAGATGAAAGTATATCAAACGTCACTTGTGGATCCCCTAATAGAGAAAGGTCATCTACATGCAAAACATCCTTGGCAAGTGCAATGTCTAGGTTACATGAGATAAAATTCTTGGACCCTACTAACACTCCTAGAATGCATAAGCCATATGTCGATGTCATACATAATTGTGGAAGCTAGAGATGAAAAAGAATACCCAAAGGAGATCAAGCCCTACACTTTGATATCTTGATTCTCAAGCATACAAGATGAAACTCAATAGTCAAGTAATCAAAGGCTTGCCTACTGTGGTCTACATGGCTCACAATGTGAGTATCATTTGCTAAGGAGTGGAACACATAACCTAACAAGGCCAAAGCAGGAGACAAAAGAGCTCTATAATGAGCCATGACAAATAAGAGTCCTCCGAAAAGATCTTCGTATAGATTACCAACGGTGGACTGTACAATGATGACTCTCTCATGGGAAAAGCCATGCTGATAAAAGAGAGAAGAATGTGAACCGTAAAAAGATCATACCAAAAGGAATGAGGCTCAATAAAGATCCACTTGCATCTTTAAGTTTTTTAAAGATAGATGCACGTGAAACATTATATAAAGCATTCTCAACGTCCATCTTCAAGAGAACCCAATCCGGATGGATATCTAGAAGGGACCTTATGTCCAACCATACCGCATCATAGTCTCTTGGTGTGGCAACTCCAAACTCGTGTGGACAGAGATACTGTCGGAAGTGTGAACGTTATTACAATATCACGGTATGATTGACTAAATGCAATAAGACCTCCCCAATAGCAATCGGTCTAATTAACCCAGTGTTCTTCTTCATTGTGAAAGGCGGACTAGCACTTGACATTTGACTAATTGACAATAAATACTTCCCTCTGGCAACTGATGCAGCCATATGGAACATCTGCGTGAAACCACTAGAGGAATCATCCGTCTCAAAGCAATCTCAAAGATGCTCATATACTATCCCTGACAAGCCATATGAGGATAAGTGTGGGGCGGTGCATAGAGAATGAGCAAGTAGTGATCTATCAAGACATAATGGCTCCTTTGGTTGATACTCCAAGACCTCTAATGATATCTCCTCGCCCATGGGTGGATGTAAAAGGCATAAAGAAAAAATAGTCTTCTTAGTAGGACTAGCCACAGACAAAGGATGAAGGGCCATTGTGGCCTTGTTGTACTTCTCGGTTTGTCATAAGATCCTACACCATTGCAGTCGAGCTAAATAAGAAGTATCATGCGACTGAACCTGACTTATAATCTGTGTGGCTTGTATAGACTCATCATGCAATGTAACCCTATCCCTACTCAAAATCTCCATAATCTAGCTGCCACCTCCCTATGTCTAGCACTCCTCCTCTAGTATAACGTAGATATCATCGTAGAAGTAAGAAAAGCAAAGATCACGTTAATTCATCCATGACATCACATGCCAACTGATCGAGCGGTTAGCAAAAAGCACATCTAATCTCGTCATGACCTAATCGCTATACACGGAATGATCAGCAAAGGAATCGATGTAATCTACGTGTTCTCCGAAATGACAAATATCAATGTGATAATCTTTCTCAAGTGCATATCCCAAGTGATCAAGTCATAATCTTTTCGCATCTTTCCCATGTGGATTTTTACCCATTGTGAGATAAAGATATGATGACACATCAAATATGATTTATCACGTATTACTTTTGGCGTTCCTATGAGGGGAAGTGAAGCTATAGCCAACACAAAGAGAATGATAAGGACACACAACACTCCATCATGTATCTCATCATAACTAAAGAACCACAATCCTTGACACCTCAACTCACATGGAAAAATGCTAAGTATGAAAATCCTAAAATCTATAAACACTAATAATTTTTTATTCAGATTTTTATAATTTTCCAAGTAGGTGCTAGTAGAAGCAATGCAAAAAAAAAAAAAATTAAAAAAAAAGATCCGACACATATGTCCAATTTGAGAAAAAATAATTCAAAATTCATTGACACCTCTAGAAATAACAAAATAACTAATATCTCTCTATATCATTATCCATAATGTTCAATTTAGATACTAATGAAACCCTAATTGAAAAATAAAATAAAAAATAATCTATTCACTCTGGATCTGGTTGTTATACAAAGTAACCATACAATATTTGAAGAAATGATCCATTACTCCTAACCTACTCTCATTTCTTCCCATGTCTTCACTTTGAAGTTCATTTGTGCCATCCGTGCTCCAGTTCTGACGTGCATATTGTTACATGATTATGATTACTGCAACTGCAGATACAGTCTGCCATGTGTAATTGTTACCTCTATGAATGTTTAACCACCATACTTGTTCGAATGGTTTTACACCCCGGGAGTAACTAAAAAGAGGATTTAAAAACTAATTGTTTACAGCTTGTGTTTTTGTTACATGTACTTGACTTCTATTTTATTTTCCCTCTATCAATGTTTAGCTGCGAATCAGATTGATCATAAAGGGCTGAATTTACTCATATTTGACTTGGTGAATTGTTCAATTGACAATTGAACTTTAATTATAACCTAAAACCTAAATAGAGATAATAAAATAACAAAAGGATGGGAAGATCACATCAAAGTCTTACATGGATGAAACCAAATTGGTAACATGGGGCTAGGCCCCAATAGCTAAAACCTAGCAATTGTAACCTAAAGTTTGAACATCCTAAGTTAAAGTTCGTGAACTTTAAAGATTTATTCTAATCTTACAATAATGTCTCCAACAAGACACAATCAACCTACGAATCACTTTGTGATCCGGAGAGAGTATAAAGAATGCAAAAGATGATTTCGGTCAATGAAAACCAGACTTACCAACTCCATGTGATCGTAATAATGTATATAATTGATAAAATTTTAAATCAAAATTATTACATGTGTAGTTGTTTTGACCGTATAATTGCTAGATAATCTCTGCTCTCGACTTTAAACATTTAGAGAGGCAGACTGTAAGCGTTATAGATTTTTCATGCGACGGATCATGGTCTGTATTTCTCCACGAGATGATTTTTTTATTCCACATCGTTTTCATGGAAGAGTTTCATAAACGGAGTGCAATTTTTGGGAAACATGAAACCTTGATGTAGTTCAAAACAATATGCTGACTGTATGAGAATACATGTCTCTGTTTTTAGAACCAATAATTTAAATGTAGCAAGAAGTTACAAGCATCGAATGGAAAGGGTTTTGTGGAAATCATGAAGAAAATAACATAACAACTCATTATATTAAATTTGTAAAACGAGTCTTACCGCGCAGGAAAAATCGCCATGACTGAGATGCTAAGAAGATTCATATAAAATGCTACAGTTGTAATGATGAGTGAACTGATGTCTATGTTCTAGAATCATCCAAATAATGTAAGTTTGCTAAGTTAATCTTATTATAAAAGTAGACAAATATACATATATTTTTTATAACGAAAATAGATAGAAAATTTTTAACAAGAGCTAATCTTTATCGATTGTGAAGATTAACGCATGTTTTATAAGCATGATTATTTTAAATCAATCAACATATTATGCAGTTTGATTTACATTTGTATGTAAATTAAGACATTTTACTTTATTCAAAGTGCTTCAGCTGCGCCCTAGGACAAAACCTATAAAATCAAATGTATGCAAAAGAGTCTTAAATCATCACATTTCTGTTTTCTGTGAAAAATTTGGATATCAAAATATAAAATTAATGAATTTTGTTATATCAAACATAGATTGTTATTTACATAAATATTAGGGGTTTCATAACTTACCCATAATCCTCTTGGACAATCATGTATAATGTTTTACGGGTAACATGTTAAACAATTATGGGATTATGAAAGTCACCCAATGATTTTTTGGGGTTATATACCATTCTCCGAACAGTTTTGATCACTATGGACATTTCAAGAAAACATAATTTTTTTCTTTCAGTTTTTGAGTATAATAAGAAGGAAATAATTTTTTCTGGCTTCATCCGTACAATTTTTTATTGACCGGTTCAATTCAGCTGGAAAACATTAAGAGTTTTATGGGAATTGCCCAATTCATGTCCATTATTTTATGGTTCTATATTGAAACCCCCTATTTCAGCACTCTCAACTCGAGATTAGGATATGTGATGATCATGACATGTAACATCAGTTTGTTTATGAGATGGATTCATGAAGAAAAAAAATTCAAAAAACTCAACTATCCATACTTTGATTTTCTATCATAGTTTTTATGATACACATGTAATTAAAAAACAAATATGTAGACTAAATACTTGCACATATTAAAATAGTTTGGAGTTTGCACTAGCTAACTTTTCTATATCAATGAGGTTCCCCATTGGCTTGGTCCATCCATATACATCTTTATTACTCACATGTGAGTGTGCTATTATATTAAATGCAACGGGGTCCATATTACTCGTTGTCCATTGGGAGGACATACGATAGTTACTCATGATGCCAATAGGGATGTGATGTTTGTTATGGCACGAGAGAGTGGATACCTCACATGGAGGGAGCATTGGTATACCTTGTAATCGACTCGGGTTATCACATACCCATACTTGGTTTGGAAGTACCACGTTATTGTTGTGGACGTTGTCACATGGACATTTCTTCGCTCTAAGAACGCCTGAGCGCCTGGCTGTAGAAGAACCTTCCTGGACCTCGTGTGAGTTGACAATCTCTTCTTCTTCTCCTCAGCACTCCATATTCGAGTTCATTACAACCGGTAAAACTTCAGCCGAAGAAGATTATGATATCCAATGATTGGACCAATAAATCTCGCCTAAATTTCACAGATTATTTCTCTACAACCTCTTTGTTTTTTCAAAAAAGTTTCATATGTTTCTCTTTTTTAGATCTCTGAGAACAATTGTTGAGTTACACACTATATCACAAGGTGATATGCAGACCCCTGTATACTAAATCCATCACACATCCCAATCCTTAACTCCAATTGCTCTCAAATTTCATGAAAAGGTCACTTATCATCAAAATTCAATTGTGGAAAGTTTTATTGATGAAAATTTCTGATTGCAAAAGATATGATCTCTGTACTAACTTTGTGACAGTCAGTGTAATCCTGCAACTCTGACTGTATACACAAACTTCAAACTATCACTCATCCAATTGAGTCAAAATTTCAATCCAAGCACAAGTCTGAATTGTAAAATATATTTCAGTTGAATCAGATTTTTCAAAACCCTCGTAAGATTCTCAGAAACATCCCAAATATATTCAAAGGTATAAATTTCTCTCTCTATCTTTGAATCACCATATCAGAATGACAAACCTCTCAAATGCATCCATTCTTGAGCTCATGTCGTAGCTCTTCCCGTAAGCTCTCCAATCCTATCCCCAATTCTTCAAATGTCCCCCTAAAAGGTCTCCAAAACTCCTCAAAATGTCGAAGAAGTTGCCCAAGTGCCCTCATTGGCGTAAACTATAAGACTAATGAGAATGAAGAGTGTTATTTTGACCTCTAATTTGGCCAAATTAGCTCCATATTAACTTAGAGCTTTACCACTATCCTAAACACACTACTTAGCCATCATATACATAATATGAGTTGCCATTAATAAATAGTCAAAATGACAACTCGAAACCGGTTAAGTATGAACAGAACCGGGGAGTTTATAACTTGAGAATAATACTCTTCGTCAAAATTCCTAACAATCAACTCCCTATGGCTTATTTTCGGTAAATAATAGTGATAGATTGGAACCCACGTGTTGAAAGCCACTACTACTGATAAGCGCCCAAACGAAATCACAATGTATACTGTTAAGTCCCAAATCATGCCGTAGGAAAAAACTGGAAGAATAATCAAGTCTGGAGAGTTTATCACTTGTTCCATAAAGTTATCTCTAAAGTGATATACTAACCACGCCTGAAAGTGATCACGATGAAGACACCGGATGTTGATCACAAATGGATTGGGCATCGATACATCTGGAGGATCATGTTGTCCTCTATCCATGTCATACATCGGCTTCACTTTGATCAGATAAGCTCCTTAATGAGCAAAGTGATGTGTCTAGATCTTTCCCATAGCCTTTCCACCCTGACTGTGCTTTATATCTGATAAGATCCAAGATAATATCTCTTGGAGCCTTTTCAACATCATGACCCTACAAAGTCAATCCAAAGGTAGGCTCTTAACAGCCTTAGAATGCGTCGTCGATTATCCTAACCTAAAGTATCACTGTCATGACAACCGCTCTGAAGATGACACATGTCATCATCTTCTCATAGTAACCGCGTCACAACACAACAACGTTCAAGAAGATCTTCTATAGATCTTACATGTGACACGGATTTGGAGGGGTTTAGGGTTTCCTTCAATTTTGGAAGCGAGTGGAGCGACAACAACCAAAGTCTCCAAGTATAGGGATATGGAGAGAAGTCACATCTTTGTTCCTCTAGTTTTGGAGTTATATGGAGCTATGGACTTATTTTTGAGAAAGAGCATGAGAGCCTACCACACTAGACATAGGCTATCCATTTCCTTATCATATTTTGTAATATATTTTACTCAATGTGTATCCATCATTCTACAAAGAGCATTGACTACTCCAATCCATAGGAGAGGAATGCGTTAGGTTATGATGCTTAGTATGTTTTGGTAATGTAAGATTCTTTGATGTAGATAGTTTGGATATATAAGGTGTAATAAAATATATTTACCATTCTAATACTATTGGGGCCTATCCCCATCCTAAGCTATTGGTTTCATCCAAGACTCTATGGGTTCTTGCCAAACTTTTTGCTATGTGACTAGCTCCTTTCTCTGTTTGGAGTTTGGATTGTTATGATTCTAAATTCTGTATTGTATATAATCATCCATTATGAATTTTACCATACATGAGCCGACATGCACTTCTACTCCAAAGAAAATATACCCATTAATTGTGTAAAATAAAATACAGAACACATTCAACCGTTTTCCGTGACAGAATTAAAGGTCAAAGATCCGTCAGAAGAATATTGCACCGACGTGGAAGATAAACGGTCAAGATGCTATCAGTGTCCTGCCCATGCTCGACGCATCTGCATTTTGCAGAATTCAGAATCTAGACTGCCTGCCAGTTCCTGAAGAGCACAAGATGTGCCATCGAAAGGGAATCGAGGTTCAGAGTTCCATGCACCGAAGAATGCAAAGTTAACTTACTTGGAAAGGGATCGTTCTCATATTCTTGAATCATCTTTCTGGCTCGAGTTCTTTGGAGCTGATTCAAGCCGAGAGAAGTCTTGAAGTTTAGGCAAGTATCATTAGATTGGTGCGAGGTGCACTTTTGGTCTTCATGAGGCTCAGTACAGACCCCGTATCTGTAGGAGTCCAGGTTGAGTTCGCTCCGTTCCAACAGCATGAAGCAGAATGCGCAGAGTCTAGAGGTAGTGATAATCAGAAAATGTTTCAGCCTCTATATTGCATGTGAATATTATCTGCCTTCTCGTCGAGGCGGTCAACAGCCGAAAAACAAAATCGTCGCCATCAGACGAATACGTTTTTAATACATAGATCGTGTCAAAATCTTCCTCATTTGTCTACCATGACCACATGAGGAACAGAACAGGCTCAGTACAGTACCATACGAATTCTACATAACCTTACCTACTCGAACGATATTTGTACACATGTGCAATTAAGATGCACCTTCGGACTGTGAACACTTTGTACAAACCCCGAACAGACGACTACGGACATGTACACATGTACCAACGATGATCAAACTACCCGGACTCAATGATAGTCTCAAGCTGAGCCTGGGATGTTGCTCGTCTTGGTCGGGTATAAGGCCGCCATTGCAATGCCACACATTCCCTCAGGTGCCTGGACGTTGCGCTGCAGTCGAATGTAGCCACTCTCACCCCAACTCTCTCCCCATGAGTTCTTAACCAGCCAGTAGTCCTGCCCTCCATCCGTTCCGTAACCCACAACGAGAACACCGTGGTCCAGTTCTGTGCCACAGGTGCTGTTGTAGATTCCCTGTAAATACACAATTTTTTGCAATATGTTATTTGTCAAGCAACTTGGCTGTAATTTAGTAGTCTCGCTGCGAAATGCCGCTGGAATGTAGAGGAGGAAGAGAAGTTTTGACAGGTTTCATGAGTTGAGGATGTTACGCTCTCGTATAGTAGAAAATCCTCGTAGCTTCCATGAATGGACACGCTGACAGGTTGATGTGCCACTGCCTTTTGTAGGTCTTTCTCGCTGTTGATTGTTACCTGCTCGTAAGCATTTATTGATGCAGCAACTTTGGTCTCCTTCACAATAGAGAAAGGTGTTTTGGCACGTATTAGATACATATCATCTGTAACTCCAAGGTTCTTCAAGATTCGACAAAACTTTTTGAAAGATGGCTGTAAGACACTTGTGCATGATGCCTGTTAACATGAGCTCGAGGGTGCACCTTGTGACTATTGCAGAAGTCCTCGGCAGCAATGTAAGGATAGTCCATATCAGTATCCACACCACCATTTTGCACTATATATTCAAACCCATAGTCCATGAAACCTCCTGCGCAGCCATAAGTATTCATAGTGACATCACAGTCCACTAGTTCTTGCTCTGAGAGAGAAATCAGATTTCCTGTTTTGATCTTGTTTAAGCTTTCGACAGCTCCGATGGTCGAGAACGCCCAGCAGCTCCCTGCAAAATAGGATTTGTGGTCAATTTATCCCTCAATAGAAGACTAGAAACTGGTCCAGGACCTCTGCTTGAGGAAAATTCTTGTAGAACGAAAAGTTTCATATCAATTTCAACCCATTAGCAAATCAAGGCCCAAAAAGGTAGCCTCATAAGTTGAACGAGAGTGTGTGCAAATCTTACCACATGGACCTTGGGATTTTACACCTGTTACTGCTCCTTCCTTCCTCCAATCTACTTCTGTAGGTACAGAGTCTACATGTCCATATGTGAAGGTCGGTGCCTGACTAGTTCTCACATTTTGTCGAAATCTGTTCTTTAGATAAATAGACCTGAACTCGTCTGGAGTAAGATCGGCGAACGTCGTCAATCCCAGTTTGTACGAGGAAGGCTGGCTGTTATGCTCATCAATGCGCCTCAGATTCTCTTTGAAAATTGAAAACCGAGTACTCATTTCGGCGGGCTGAGTGTAGGTCTTGGACTGTTTGAGCATCCACTCGTCAAACATAATGCGTATGGGTTCCTCAGATCGAGCTCCCTGGACTTCTTCAGCTTCAGTAAGCTGTCGACTGGCAGCTACACTTGTGAAGTTTCTTGAGAGAATCACGAGCAAAACCACGGAAGGCAGAACGCTTCGTGCCATCATGAGTTCCTCCTTCGCGGAATAGGAGTCGTGACACTCAGCTGTAACCCTCTTGGAGCCTCTAGAGCGCAATTTGAACACGAGTAAGACTTTTCAGCCTATTATATCGAATATCATCTGCAATGTCCACAGCAGTCGGAGAGGGAAGGCAGACACACTTCACATCTTAGACTGGTCTCTGACAAATAATTAAATCCGCCAGGCCTTATACATTCCTATTACTTTAATACAGCACTCTGATCGAATCAGATTCACAAGCATTTTTTTAGCACGCGTGTCTTCTCTAATACCAGATAATGATTGACGGATGATCATTGACACAGTGACTCGAACATACGATGGATGATTATTGGCGACCGACATAGCAATTCTCTGAGCACCTTCCAATTCTGAGAACTAATTCTGTTCCTTGATGTTAATCTTAATCCACAGGAAACATGTGTCAGGGGCAGAAGAGTACAAGAGACTCGTCTAGGAACTGCCTGACCTGAGACTTGCTCTGTCACAAGTCTAGCGGTGATAGTTGGCTACTTACGCGAATCATGTACATTCACAGGCTTACTTAATTATCTACACAACAGCAAACAACTTGCTGCAGACGCCGACGCCGTCAGATGGGAGAGATAGCGTGGCCGGAACATCATCTCCTTCTGCTTCTTCTGAAAGGTCTCATGGATACACAGATGATACGCGAGGCTGCGCATGAGGAAGTGGCCACTGTCTTGAACACTGCACCGTCTATCTGGGTCATATTACAGTACAAGCCTTCGACTTACAGTAAAAGCCTTCGAGTAATATCTCCAAAGCCTCACACTCTAGTTCCCATAGGTCAGGAGTTCGTTAACTATGGATTCGACGGTTCTGCGGAGAAACCCAGAGAAACCTTTGGAATCCACGGGATTACCGTTGTTTGCTCAGTTCAGCTGACCTCTGATCGGAGATCCCCGGCTCTTTCTTCGTTGTCGGCATACACTGTCAACTGAATGAAAATCTTGGGTCAAGCCGCTACACAACACCCTTGAAACAGGGATGTGTTGTACAGGCAGTAGTGATTTGGCAGTGCACATGAGTGTGCCTGTTTCTGGTCATTTCCCATGATATCCATACTGCTAATGATTTTCAATATAAAATCGTTGACACCACACTGTGAGCACGTGCTTACTTTACTGACTGGAGTGCAAGAAACACAACATGGATGCAGGGAATATCTAGATGAGTCACTTACCTTGAGACTTTGAATCATAAATCACAACTTTCGAGGGATCATTTTTTTACCCCTTAAAAGTCGTGGGGACTAAGAGCCTCTGGAACTTCATTGCACCCCAGAGAAATACCTATGGACATGGATACTTGGATCCGTGCGCACATGCTGCTTTCGTCGTTGTTATGAAGGTTGCGATTATCATGACTTACATTGTTCACTTGCTGACTGTGACCATTGTCTTCAACTGTGTACGAAGAAATACTACAGTAAATCTATCGTGAGAGCCCACGTCCACGACCACCCTTGTCCATTTGGATTTGTGTCGGAGTAACATAGTAAAGTCTGCCGACGTAACCAAGCGATCCTATCTCGCTTGGTGGCACGGTTGATTGAAATTACCCTGGTGCGTTACCTACTGGGGACCCGCTTGCCTCCATCGCAGGGATATGCAGGGGAACTCAGTGCCTGTAAGAGGGCAAGAAAACTCCATGTCGAAACATGCTACAAAAAGTAAGCCATAAAAATAGTTTGCTGACGTACCAGCCAGTGTATGTCTGATTATTCATCATGCTCTTACCATGTATCCTGTTGGCTGGAATTACTCACTTTGTATATCTTCCCACTGTGATCTGACATATGTGTAAAGTGTCGCAATGTAGAGTTCCTTCCTAGCGCTTTTCCCCTCATACCTTTCGTTTCGCTTTGTCAATTTTTTAACCCCTCAACGAGGAGAGCTTTTTCGGGTCAAAGTCTAAAACCTTTTGGAAAAGCAGAATTTTTAAATCCACTCGTTCAGAAAATCAAAATCAAAATTAAAAAATTTGGCATTGTCGAGAGTGGCTTGAAGTCCTTGTTTTTTCACCAGCAAAAGTAAAAACATTCGGGTTTTGCATAATGGACCAATGTAGTAAACTTGACTACCTAGTGCATATTGTCAATCGGTGAGAAGCTGTGTTGTCACTTTTAATCTTGAGAATGACTTGACTCCTCACACTATAGTTAGGGAAGTCTGCTCACCTACTTGGGATACTTATGGAATCCTTGAGAGACAAACACCATAATCCATGGCATGAGGTCATGAGAACGAGAAAAGGGAGACGCACGGAATAAAAAAACGCCATGAAACCTCATCCACAAAAGGTACAAAGCAAAAGCCAAAGCAGGCTAGAAAAGAACCAACCCAAAAGAAAAGGAGAGAGCTCATTTCTGTCTTTAAAATCACTATGTCACGAACTGCACCTATGATGTCTCCTACATGCAAATAGTAACTGATAACATGAAGTTTAGAACAAACATTATCAATTAAACTTATCTTTCTTTCAATAGTAGAGGCTAAAACAAGTTGTAATGCAATGCATATACCTTGTCTAAAATACTGGATGCAATAAGACAAGGATAAATATGCATCAATACGTCTATCATGATAAAGCAGAGTACACTCTCTAACAAAACTATTCATATACCACTCCATGAATCTCCAAGGCCATGGAATGAAGATGAAACCTCACACAATACTTTGTACTTGTGGATCTTAGAACTAGCACTAATCTTTGCAACTCCTTCAGTGTGATGTCCGATAACATCCGTGGAAATAGTGTCTCGAGTCGTATAAGTAACCATAACATCAGCCACAACAACTTGGTCCTCCTTGCACATACTATTATCCCGGATGTGAGGGTTGTTATGCACATATATAGTCATCTAGTATATTAACATGATATGTCCTTTGTGGGGCTAAGATTAGAGGGCTGGATGATGCAATATCCAATCGTTAGTTGCATATCTACAAATCATAACATGTAAATGTCAAACTAACTTGCATGTTAATTGCATCGAGGGCATCTCTACCGCCCATTAAGTATAGCATTGAGAGGAGTTGTCAAACATGACATATATCATCCTCTCGAATCAGAATCATAAATCATAAACATAAAGGTTGCTCCACCAACTGATCCACATAACATACATCTCAAGCCTACCTACACAATTTCCAGACTTGGATCTATGATATCATCAATGTTTGGAAGGTGACATGACATTCAATTACACACATGATCCTTTCTAATCACATCATCACAACCCTTTAATATCAAAAATCCAAAAGATAAAATCTCACATATTAGTAGAATTGTGCAACTATAAGTAACATCCAATGTGGTCGGTGCACTATGCTACAAGTAAATCTAATCATCAACATGAAATTTGTGAATTGAAGGTTGATATCCAACTACTCATATGGTAGCAGAGTGCAAAGTATCTCTATGATAAGAAATAGTCAAGTTCTCAAATGCCATGGGCATTATTCTACAAAAGAGTTATGAGAAAACACCCTAACCCAAACATCAAGGTTATCTAAGTCTAAAATTTCAGCTAACTCTCAACGAATAATTATAGATAAATATGGATCTTTATCATATAATAGAAAGTACGATGAGAAGGACGCTAGAGAGGCTTGCTTGCTATATTGATAGCCCATGGCCAATCACGGTAGCTAGATATCCCAATCTTTTAAATGAACTTTCTTCAAGCCAAACTTTCTTAGTATTCTCTTCATCATTTTAACAACTCTCTTTGCCAAACCATCAGCCTAAGGATGATCACTTGAGGAGGTGTCATGATTTATCAACGTTCAATCACACAAAGCTTGAAAGTAGTCCAAAAATAGAGTACCATGATTAGTCAACATCTCCGATGGTGCACCAAATCAGCTAAAAACGCATAAATTCTTTCCTCATTTGAATAATCAGGCAATGTCACCAGCTCAATCTACTTGGAAATATGCTCCACCATGAGAAACACATATTGATGATATCATATAATCAATGAAAAAGGTCATGCAAACTCCAACTATAATCAAATTCCATAATCGGTAAAGGATGTAACTGTGACATATGAGCACTAAATGATACCCACATACGGTCACATATCAAACATATAGCCACAAATTAATGCACCTAAGTCTGTATACCTCTCCACCAATAGTGACTTTGAAGTAAGCTATATGTATATTTTACTCCAAAATGACATAACTCCTCATGAGCATGTATGACCAACTACACTATATGAGATGGAAGTGGCACAACATGAATGTTATCATCTCCCTATACATGAAGAAGGTGTCTATCTTCCCATTTGAACCGTTGAGCTCTTTGTAGAACTTGATTTCACTCCTTGACATTCAAAATATCCACCAAAGTACATGTACAAAGATACTCCAACACCATCATGGATTCAACTTACCACCAAACCGTCCTCACTCTAATCATCCAAGGATAACATATCCACTCTCTGATCCAAGAAAGATATCATATAGGTCTCAAAGCCAACATACTCAAAAAGGCAAATGCATTCCAACCTGACACAATTTGCTCATCAGTATCACCGTGTCATAGAGCCCCAATTTTGTCAACTTGATGTGTACATGGGTCAACTTAACCCATCCACTATACTTTGACTCTGCTACATTGTTGGAAAGATTTGCATAGCTACTACAAACTTCTTTCTCTTATCATCATGTTGGGTAAGCGCTACTTCCAAATCAAACATACTCCAATCAGTATATATATGAGAAGTACAATCTGTCAATGATCTACTCAAAATAAGAGCAAATGTCAACCTTTTCTTTTCTTTGTCAAGGCATTGGATATAGTGTTAAATCCTCATACATATCTATGATAAAATTTTACAAGTTCAAGGAATGCTTATACCCTACTCACATCTAAGCACTATGGAATATGTAAGATTGCATCCACCTTGGTTTGCAAACTCCCAACCCTCATGGATATTTAATATGACCCAAATACTCCACCTACTTCTCAAAGAACTTACATCTTCTAGGATGCAACTTGATGCCATGAGCTATCAAATACTCAAATATCTCAAGAAAAAGTCTTTTATACTTCACCATTATAATACTATATATCAAAATATCATCGATATAGGCTTGGGCACAATCAAGTCAATCTAGGATTCTATCCATCACTCTCTAGAACTCAAGATGTGCATTCTTCAACCCAAATGATAAGACCTTCCACTAATACAACACATCCTTGCCATGCAAATCGATTACCCAAAAAGTCATATTGGCTTTATCCTCATATCAAATTTGTAACTAATGATATCATGCTTGTAAATCTAATATATTGAAAATCTTCGCATGGCCAATCGCCTCAAATGTAGGCATATCATATATAAAAAACCCCCATACCATACGTCTTTCTCCTCCTATCACTTTAAAACCAATCTTAATATCCCAAATATCCTCTCCATCGACTTTAGAGGTAGAAGACATATTTTTCCCCTTCCTTTCCTTAGGGTTGAATCACTTCGTTTCATCGGAGTCAAATCTTGTGTGCATCGTTGTGCTTTTTCAATCAACGTCATTTTTATCTTCCTCATAGTTGCGGCCTAAAGCTTTAGTCCACAACTTCACATATCATGCTCTTGGTTGAGCTCATTTGCCTATTGCATGAACTACTTTTCCTCGGTGCACTTCCTCGCATAGCTTTGGGTAAACATAATCCCATCTCCATGATAGAAACGCTCCAGTTAAGTTCTTCAGCCTGAGCAATTCGGCTAGAGTCCAATCCGTCATCACAATAAGAGGACGAATTCTCCCCATTGGCACCTTATGCACAACCAACATATTCATGGATCTACGACCTAACACCGCTCTTACATTCTTCCTCAACATTCCCCTTATGCATAGGTTCTTGGTATACCCTTGAACAGTTTAACGAGACATCTCTCTCTCTCTTGCCGCCTGATCACCTTAGATATTGACAACTCTAGATCGCTCTATTTCTCATTTGAACATACTGCACTCTTCATATTTTCTCTACAGGCCTCATATTAGTAGGAATACATATTCATTCATCCAGATATGCTGCTTTATTACTTAAAACAAAAAAGTTTCTTCATATTCCTACGTCATAAGCCCCTACAACAGTCAACTCCATCCGGATGATGTATGATGATGGTTCATCATTGAAACCTCCTAGAGATGTTTAAATCTAAAATGGACATCTCTCCACATTAGTCTTTTGCAAATCAAGACCAAACAGTGCATCCTTACCCAACATACGAGGTTCTTCATCAAAATCCAACAACACTTGTTGAGATTGATAAACCTTTCTTGAAGGTTTGATCAAACATAAGACACTTCATGTTATCCAACATCATTGAACTTGGTGACATCATGATATGCTCAAATATCAATCTCGTTGATAACTCCATTAGTATAGCGGTGATAGCTTGCTAAGTTTCACTAGTAGTGGCCTTGATCCCAAGATCAATAGTACTATTGTTGTCATTATCATAAACAATTAATGTATCTTATTTGCTTTCATAAATTATGCCTATCAATCATAATACATGAGAAATTGATAATTCCAACGTCAATAAATCTTTAGTTGAGAAAACATGAGAATGAACAAGAGTTTTTACCGCCCTCAATGTTGGATGATATCTTAGACAATGTTGATGGTTGAATCCTAGTTGCTTCATCTCTCAATACATCAACACTAGCTTCCACTCTCATTTCTCTAATAGATTGTATAAGATCCATGGATGAGATATTTAATGCCTTAGATAAAGTGAAAGATTGAGAAAGTCTAAATTCCCGGTCTCCTCTTTGTGCATCCAACTCCATTGATTCTCCTCTAGACTCAATTGTATGTGTTGCACTATGAGTCAAAACAATTGCACATGGTTGTGTCATTGCATGCATGAACTGTACAACATCTCCATTATATGAAATAGATGCACAAGTTATAGAATCTAATCTTTTTTGGAATAGCCATACTTGACTTTTTCTACTCAATTGAGATGCCATATTTGCCTCATGACTAGCCTCATGGGCTACCACTCGACAAGAGGCTGGTCCTTTATCACCACACTTGTCATTTTTAACTCCTCGTCCTTCTTCATGGATCTTTATGGTAACTCTTGATGATCGCAATTTCAGATAGAGGTCAAAACATTGAACAATCATGTAATCATATATGTATCATGATTTTGATCCAATAGGATCCACTCTTCGATATTGGAGGCAATCCTTCTTATGATGTGGTCCATCACATATCCAACACACCATCATAACAACTGATTATTGATCTAAAAATGATGCTAATGGTCTTGATATGACACCTTCACAACTCGGTCCATATGGTTAAGACCGTTTCACTTATCTATCATAACTCACTTTTGTATTGTAGATTGGTAAGGTGAAGGAGTTGATAAAGATGATGAATCCTTGCATTACCCAACAATCATCACTCTCTCCTCATGCATCTTGAGCTCAATACGATGAACAATACAAAACACAATGGCCAACATAGATGATATGTAGTAAAGTGATATCTTTCACTCTACGTCTCAACTCCCTATCCAATATCCCATACCAATATTGGACAACAATAATCAACCCATGGATAACAATAATCAAATAATGCATTTGAGTATACGACTCTCTCTAGTCTTATGTTGGAACACATGCAAGCCTATTAGATTGTTAGTCCTCTCCCTCTAGTAATCTCTCCTCAATCGTGCAAAAAAGTCTAGAATAGAGTTAAAGGTTGGAACTTCCAATTTCTTCCCTACTCGAACATCTCCAACTATATAATCTATTACAATTTGAAAAGATGAACTCATTCTACCAAACATTGTACTACAAGTAATAGATATGTAGTTTGGAGATTCATATTGTATCAACAACTCAATCTTCTTAGGATGTTCATGTCGGAATTCATGATAATCATACTTTGATAGAACCTTCAAATGTTGAAATAGTCACTTCCAAGCCATGAACAAACTAAACAGGGTAGAGTTGCACATATGATATAAATTACGATGTGAGTCAAACTCCTAGATGAAATCATCCAACTCAATGGTAGCCATCATACTTGAATATTGTATGAGACCATTGGTGGTCCCATAGATATGGGATATGTCCCACAACAAGGATGTGAGAACACACTCCAAGAGATAACCAAGCTTAGTTTTGTCACTCTCATACACTTAATCATAGCCTTAAGTGAACCTCAATGACCTAGGTTGGTACCACACTCTACTACGTGTGCACCCACTACTAATCCTAGTAGTCTCTCCTTCAGAATCTCCATTGTGACATCAACATATTATCTCCATGAATGTATCAACAACATGTCTTCAATTGGAACAAGAAATCATAACATAAGGTACACGAGGCACATTAAGACACTAACATAAAGGCAACCTGAAACTTGCCATCACCACAAATGTGATAGCACGGTAGGTACTATTTAGTCAGAATTCGTATAGATTGATTCGTTCCCAAGGAAATGAGGGATCAAACTGCACTAGCGAAGAAGGGAAATAAGCATTTAGACATCTTTCTAACTCTGGACTGCGAAGTCCGAAGAGCATTCACAAAGAAGGTAATCGATTCAATCTCAATTCCTTCACAAACCCATCACATTACCAATTCCACAGACACAACAAATAGAGTTCAGTAATTTGCTTTACTTCGGGATGGGGATCTCTTTCATTACAAGTTTGCATCTTGGCAAAACACGCTCTAGAGTACTTCTGATGCTACAGACAGGCTCAGCTCATGGACGAATACCCGGATAACTTCACGGATACACGCCTCGTCGTCAGCGTCGGCGACTGCGGACACCGGCTCTCTCGGTGCTCGTTCTACCCTGACTACAATTTGCAATCCAATAGCTTGGACACTTGCAAAGATGAAAGATCCACCACTTTATTTCCTACGACTATTTATAATGAATGTTCTAATTGCTACTCCTAACTACCAAGCTAACCGTCTCCTAAGTCTTCTACTCTGATCTAAGCCGCTCGATCGCATCTCCGCAGCTTGCATGAATGCGTCGATTCCTAACTGCATTTCCTGTACATCTGTCGCGATCTCCTATTGTAGTTGCATCCTAAAGCCTTTGCCCATAATTTTGCATCCCACTTCTCCGACTGCGCTTTGCTTCCAATTGCTGTCAGCAGCTTCCCTCTCCAGACTTCATCGCACAGCTTCGGGCACACGTAGTCCCATCGCCATGATAAAAACGCTCCACCGAGGTTCTTCAACCTTAGCAACTCCGCTGGAGTCCAATCCGCCATCAGAATAAGCGGTCGAATTCTCCCCATCGTCACACTTCTTCCTGTTGGAACTCCTCCGGTTCGACGCTTCAACATTGCAGCTAGCTTCTCTTGCTCCGGTCGCTTGACAAGTTCTTGGCATCGACTTTCTCTCGACAATCCGCCGCCCAGACGCGCGCTTAAATTCCCTCGCAATTCACTCGTGTGAACTCCCTAATGGTATTCCTAGCTAACAAACATATATTCGGACGAATACCTTCAAGAGAACCCGAATATAACTCTTTATTCACAAAAACCAAAAAAAAATCCTACTTATCATAAGAACTACGCTCCTACAACAAACACTCATATAGTCTTTAAGTTCTATCTCACTTAGGAGAAACATAGATAATCTTATTGGTTTGCAAATCCAATCTCATTATCATCATAACATATGAGCACTAACAAATCATCAACACACACAAATATGATGCATAAACATGAAGCCAAGATGGAGTTATATCAATCACAATGAGTATGAGCTTATTAAAATATTAGACAAAGAATCGTAACCATACAATTTTAATTATATACAACTTCCAAGAATTCATTGTTTAAATTTTACTTTTGGAATTCCAAGTAGATATTGACAAAACAAATTTTATAACAATCTCAATATAATTATAAAGGTGGCAAGCAAGAGTGTTAATCCATTGATTTTTCATATTGCATTTATATGAAAAAAGTATTTTAAAAATTTATTTTAAGCAAATCAATCTTGCAAGAGGAACAATAAAGAATTTTAGACCAAATTGAAATTTTTTAAATAATTATTTATCCATGTTAATTTGTATTTGAAATTATTGCAACTTCTATGCTAAGTATTTCAAAGTAAAAATATGTGGATTTTTCAAAATTATAATGAACACATATTGAATTATCATATTTAAAATTTAAAATATATATATTTATATATTACATATATTTTTAAATTTGAATGTGATGGTTTAATTCATTTCAGTATGATAAAGTCATAAAATTTGAAGATATTTTCTTGCATGACAATTGATAATATTTTTCATATTTGGATAAAAAAATTCACAAAAGCCATAAAAAAAATTTAGCAGGATAATGTGCATGATATTGCGACAATGAATGTCCTACTTTCAAAATAATAACATGACAAATCTAATTTTATGTACAAAGAAACATCATGGTAAAATCTCTTGCATATCCTTCATTCTATTCATGAATTTAGACTCTATAATTGGGTTTGAAAGCTACAACTTCAGTAAAATTCTGTCAAAGTAAATTTCTTCCAAAAATATAGATATTTGAATTCAAATGAGCTTGTCATGTCAATAATAAAACTTTAATTTTTTGTAGGATATAATGGTCATTAGATGCATTCAACCAAATTGAAGAATTATTTGACTCAATATTAGATTCAACTTTCAAATAATAATAATATTGGTTATTGTATCATCAAATCAAACTTTGATGAATTAAAAAAAATAAATTATAGTTTATTTTGGAGTTGCTAATTTGAAAATACTTTCTGATATTTTTCCCATCAATACTTCAAAAAATATAACAAACATACATTGTATCTTTAACTTTTGTTCCCCCAAAGTTTGATTTGATGTAAGATTGCATGACCGATTATAATTTCATTCAAATTCATTGTTGATATAATCTAATAATTAAAAAATTAAAATATAAGCTGTAAAATTGAATCTTTTTGTTGATCATCTTGATTTTTGTACCACATGAGAGAAAGAAAGTAAAGAAATAAGATTATGAAGCTAATCTTGAGACTGAAAATATTTTGATAGTTTATGAATAGGTTTGTATAAATGGACTTTATAATTTTATTGAAAAAATAATTCAACTAGAAAAAGTGAATTAAAATAAATTCATAGATTGTTAGAAATCTTAATTATAGAAATTTATTATCAAATATTGAATTGAGTCAAAGTTCACAAATAGCTTTTCATTATTACTGAATTCAATCTTTATATCAAGTTGAGCAAGATAATGGGATTGCACATGTAGTTGCAAAAGACAAAATATATTATTTTACTCAATTTTACATGTATATTTTTATGAACAAATGTTTTAAAATTATCATCTAAAGAACCATCATTCATATGATTTTGATGTTAAATGTTGTAAAATATTAAATGAATTTATAGATTTTTATTCTCTTGGATCACATCAACCTGATTTTTTATATTTTGGAGAGTGATGCTGAAATAAAAAAATTCATTTGAATTGTTCTTTTTTTGAAAAATTTTCCATGAGTCAAAATTATACTTTTTTTAACAATCAAGAGTACAAAACAACACATTTAACTAAAAGGAATTGACATCAATCAAGAAATTTTTTTCTCTGAAATATTTCAATTTTAATGTAAATAACAATTCAGATAGCTTGTCTAAGTGAAATGAGAAGGATAATCAAGATGATTTGAACTTCAAATCTAAAAATGGAGTGGCTATGAATATTATCAAGACACAAATTATAACAAACAACTTTTTTTTTAGGAATAATGAGATTCAAGTCAACTATATTTGAAGATTCATTTGAATGTCAAGAAAAATTTGTAAGATATACCTTTCATATTCAAATATAATGAGATAAAAGTTGATATTTTTTGAAAAATCATTAAGGTGTTAAATCAAAATTTGCAAAATACATCTTTCATGTTTGGACATGTGATAAAAATTAATTTTCTTAAAAAAATTATTTAATAGTCAAATGACCCATGAGTAATGAATGACCTTTAAATAAAAATAGATACTCATACTCTACTTCCTTATGAGACAGATTTAAACTCTATTCTAAAATATTCATATTTTAAATAACATGATGAATGGAAGTAAAATCAAAATTTTTTTTTAAAATATTTTTGTTGTGTCTGAATCTTGACACACTACAACAACAAAGACACTAAAATACTGTCAAAAAATATATTTCATGTCTTGCATTTAGATAAATATTTGGATCAAATTGCACATGTATAATAACATCAATAGCATGTTCTTTCACTTCCAATAATATGCATTAGTGATTTGAAAGTTATTAACAATGACATTTAACAAATTTAAGCCAAAAATCTAAAAACTTTGAAAATGTTGAGGTCACAAGTAATGTTTGAGTTATATTGATTATGTTAAGTTTTTATTTACTGTATTTTAGATAAAGTATTAAAGTTTATGAATAGAGAATAATAACACACTAGGATTATAATTAAATATTTATAAAAAATTTACTTTATCCTAAAATGTAATAAGCATGCTATGGGAAAATTATTCTTATTTTTGTTTGAGTAACATCATTTTCTTTCCAATTTATGTCTATCAATTAAGACAAAATCAGAGCTAGCATGATTTTTTTATATAAAATTTATTGATTTTTACAAACCAACTATACATTTTTTATTTCAAAATATTTCAAATTTCATTAACAGAATGTTCAAAATCCATCTATAATTATGAAAAATTTTGTTTGGAATATTTTAATTCAAAATTTATAGATATAATTTTAGTCTTGTGACAAAATATATAATCTTGTATCTTTTATGGTAAATAAAAGATTTTAACAATCTCATTAGATTGAACTCATGTATGGACACAAGCTTGTGTTGTGAATTATATCGGTCTACAAATTGATTTTTTAGAACTATCATAATAAATTAAAATCAGTACTAAATAGACTCTAGGGTCTAAATTTAATTTTAAAAATTTTTTATCATCATAAATTATTTACAACATCATCAAATCACCCAATCATTATGTTTATTTTATAGTTCTTGTTGTGATTTTTTAAATTATATATTTTAATTCAAAAATAATCTTTGAATAATTTATCAATATTTATTGATACCCTGAAAAAGTTATTAATCTACCATCATTGATGCAAACATCAATCTTATTTTTTCCTAGTGTGATTAAATTGAATCTTTTGTGAGTTAGAATTTAAAAAAAAAAATCTTTTAATCTGTAAATGATACTATTTCAATTTGTCAAAACCTCAAATAAGGGACTTAAATTGACTCATTGATCCAAATATTAGTTTCATTTTATGTCCAACTGATTAAAGTAACTTACTTTAATTTAAAACTTTAAATGAAGATTAATTACGTTGTCGCATGGACATTTCTTCACTCTGAGAATGCCTGAGCGACTGGCTGTAGAAGAACCCTCTTGAACCTCGTGTGAGTTGACAATCTCTTCTTTTTCTCCTCAGCACTCCACATTCAAGTTCATTACAACTGGTAAAATTTCAGGGAAAGAAGATTATGTTATCCAATGATTGGACAGACAACTCTCGCTTAAACTTCACAGAAAATTGCTCCACAACCTTTTCAATCTCTTGGAAAAGTTTTATATGTTTCTCTCCTCTAGATCTCTCAGAACAATTGTCAATTTACACACTGTATCACAAGGCGATATGCAGACCCTTGTGTACTAAAACCATCACACATCCCAATTCTTACTCTCAAATTTCATGAGAAGGTCCTTATCATCCGAACTTCAACTGTGAAAATTTTTATTGATAAAACTTTTTGATATCAAAAGATATGATTGATGTACTAACTTAGTGATAGTCAGTGCAATCCTACAACTCTAGCTGTATACACAAACTTCAACCTATCACTCCGTACTCAAAACTCATCAAATTAGTCAAAATTTCAATCCAAACACAAGGTCGAGTCGTAAACCATATCTCAATTGACTCAAATTTCTCAAAACCCTCGTAAGATTCTCAGAAACACCCCAAATACACTCAAAGGTCTAAATTTCTCTCTCTATCTTTGAATCATCATTTCAGAGTGACAAACCCTTCAAATCCATCCATTCTTGAGCCCATGTCGTAGCTCGTCCCATCAGCTCTCCAACCTTATCTTCAAATCTTCAAATGCCCCATTGGAAGGTCTCCAAAATCCCTAAAAACCTCGAAGAAGTTGCCCTAGTACCCTCATTGGCGAAAACTCCTAGACCAATGGGAATGGATAGTGTGGTCAAATTAGCTCCATTTTAACTTAGAGCTTTACAACTATCCTAAACACACTACTTAGACATCCTATACATAATATGAGTTGTCACTAATAAAAGTTAAAATGATAATTCGAAACTGGCTAAGTATCCGAAAATGATCACGATGAAGACACCGGATATTGATCACAAATGGACTGGACAACGGTACATCTAAAGGATCATGTTGTCCTCTATTCATGTCCTACATCTACTCCACTTTGATCAGATAAGCTCCTTAGTCAGCAGGATGATGTGTCTAGATCTCCTGCTCTTAATAGTCTTACAATACCGACGGTTATCCTAACCTAAAGTATCGTCGTCATGACAACAGCTCTGAAGATGACACATATCATCATCTTCTCATAGTAGCCGCGTCACAACACAACAACGTTTATCAAATCTGTCCTTGTTTCTAAGATGTGCCTCTCTAATTCTCTCCATTGCCAATTATACATCCTCCGTTCTCCTCTCCAAATTTGCCGAATGCGATCGCTAAAAGATCTTCTCTAGTCATATCATCCTCCCAAGGCAACACACTCCATGTGGGAATGTTTTCCTCTATTGACATAATTGGCTTTTGGCCTTGCATTAACTCTAATGGCATATAGCCGGTCAAAGAGCTATGGGTTGTACAATCATCCCATAATGCAAAAGGTAACAAATGAGGCCATTGTCGAGCCTTCCCTCTACATGACTTCACAATTGCTTTGATAATAGGTGGATGACCCCTCTCACTCTTCGCATTTCCTTCTGGATTATAAGCAATGGTGAGAGACAACTTGATTCCATATCTCTCAAAGAAGTCACATGCCTCTTGAGCATTCAACTCTCTTCGATCAGCGGTTATCTTCCAAACACATCCATAACGACACACAACGTCCTCCAAAAGAAATCTGCAAATCCCTTCTGTTGCTTTTGATCGTAGTGCTCTTCCCTCCACTTGATTGGATAGATCCTCCCTCGCTAACACCAGATACCTCATCTGCCCTAATCCCATCGGCATGACCACCAAATCCACAACCCACTTGTAATGGATAGTTAGTGGATATGTAGGATGCAAACCATCACGGTGTCGGATATTAGAATACATCTGACACGTCTCACAAGTCTCCACAAATCCTACCACATCCTTGTAGATGTTTTTCCACCAATATCTCTCTTTCAATTTCATGAAAGTGGCATATATCCCCTGTGGCCTACCCATAAGCTTTCATGAAACTCCCGCATTAAGTCATGTTCAGCCTCCTTTCCACAAATTACACGTTGTGGCATGTCATCCTTCCGCTTCGGTCTCTTTCATAGGTATCCATCTTGTAACATGTAGTTGTAGGACTTCCTTCTTACATGTTTGAATTCATGATCACTCCAACCGCTTTGTCGTGTTAGTGTCTTTGAGATATTTTCCAATATCTAACCACTCACCCTCATACAAATCCTCCAGAAACATCTCCAAACTTTGTGTTACTCCTTGCTGATGAGCCATAGAATAAAATGTCGTTCCTACATCATCAGTATCATCAATCATTTCTTCTTCTCCCTCATATCTAGCTCTTGACAACATATATGCCACCTTGTTATCCTTTCTTGTCACATGCTTGAACTCCGGATTAAATGTTTTGATATAAGCTATCCACCTCAACATTGTAATATCTGATGTATTGCAATTGGTGATCATCCCCAACAACGGTAAACAATCCATCTCAACAATCACATGTGCTTCAATCAGGTAGTTCCTTTCCGACTTGATAGCTATAACGACACCCCACAACTCCTTCACTTGAGGATAACTTCGTTTTCTTTCACTCAAGACCTTTGCTCCAAATCTCATAGCATACCTACTCCCTTCATCTTTGTCATCCTGCCCCACGGCCCATCCTATGGCAATAGGACTGGTATCCACCGTCAATATCACTGGCTTGTCACCATGATATTCTATCCTTCGCAAAACCGGAGGTGATGACATACACCTCTTCAACTTCCTCGTGGCCTCTACATGTCTATTCTCCCATACAAACTTCTGATTTTTCCTTAACAGCCCATATAAGGGATCTGTTATATGAGCATAATGAGGAATCCATATGTGATAGAACACAACAGCTCCTAAAAACCGCCTCACTTCTGTCAAGGAGTTGCAGATCTCAAACATCCTTTGAATATCATCCACTTTGTTGGGATCTAGTTTTTGACCGTATCATCCACACAAATGACCAACAATGACAACCTCCCGTATCCCAAATATAGATTTTTCTCCAAACAATGTAAGATTTTTCAAAATATCTTCAGCACTCCAAATACTCACAAAATAAATTTATATTTTAGATTGATTAAAAGTAAACTCTTCTCATAACGATAGCATAAAATTATAATTGAGCCAAATTCACTTTGAGGTTCAAAGAATTCAAGTTCATGTACTAGCTTAAGGAAACCATCAGATCCAACCTTCAACTTCTTCAAAGTGGTTTCAGTATACTTGTGTCCCATTTTACTAGGATCCCTCAAGCTTCTTTCTCTACTCGCTTGCTGCACCTGTTTGCTTGAGTCATTGGGTAAAGGAACAACTATCAGTTTCACCTTCTTATCAACCGTTTTATACCTGGTCTCCACTCGAACTCCAGGTGCTTGGAACACCTTGATAGTGGAATAGAGCTCTCTAGAGTGAACCTCCACTATCTTATCCTCATCACCAAATCCAATTTCCATCATCTCCTTCAACGGATCTCCCAACCCAAACTTTTCATAAACTCCTGATATACACTCATCTTCCTCAAGAAGCTTCAGATCTGCAAGTTTCTCTTCATATCTGCGCAATACCTTCTTCTCCCATCTTTTCAAATTAGCAACCTCCTTGTATGTAGCATATCCATCATGCGAAAACTCCATCAACCATGTACAAAAGGTACCTTTCTCTTGCGTAGGTGAGAGCACCTTCTGCTCCGTACCACTATATCCTCTCTCTATAGCAGTACTTCTCCAAAATCCTCAAAATCTTCAGATTTTGGGAAAGCTCTCTCTCTCAACCGTGCTTTGTTTCTCTCATGATTTGCTGGAATTGTTAGAAACTGCACTAACCGCTTTCCATCTTGGCTGCAAAATTATGCATATGCTGATCCATCATCAAGCACTCTTGTCTCCATCCTTAGTGCTATGATGTAAGGCTGCCCAAGAATCAATTGGTATGATGGAGAGTCTTGCACGAAGAAATTCTGCTCAGTTACTACATCCCCAACCTTCACCGGAATATCAAGGCACGCTCCATACAAGTCCCCTCAAGTATTGTTGGCTGCCCTAATCACCCAACCATGATTGATGTATATGGGCCACTTCCCCTTCTTGAAGAGCTCTCTCGACATTATATTGATCTCCGATCCATGATCATTTAGTGCTAAGACAGGTTCACTGAGATCCCCTAGCTTCACAAGGGTTTCAATAGTCAATCTTGCCCAATGAGATCAGGTGTAGTGGCTAGACACCTTCACACCTTCTTCTTTTGCCTCATCCTCAAAGCGAACCTTCTGAGATTTCACTCCACAATACTCTACCAACGCATCTTCTTCATCCTTTGATACCTTTGTATCCATCGCATGAAGTAGAGCAGTCTCATTGGAAATTTGTTTCATGATGATATCAATGATAACATCATGAAATTTCCTCTTTGCTATTCCAAGTATCTCCCTCAAGGTAAACTCTACCTTGGCACTCAAAATTCTCTCCTCCAAGACTCCCTTCAAATCTGTTTCCGTCTCAATATCATATTGTAGTTTGTAAGCTGGTACCTTCCTCTCGTCCTTCTCACCCCCTTTGGTTCTTTCCTTAGACCTCGAGGGACCAGCTTCCTCCATAGCGTGATCAGGTGGGAGAGGTGTATCAGGTTGGATAAGTTCTCTAGCCAACCTCTTCAATGAGAGTCCTTCGTCAAAACCCTCCTCTTTCCTCCGTCTCTTCTCTTCCACCGATGCTTCATATTGAGTCTTAGCAATATAAGCATGAATCGACATGGTTTCTACTGGATCTTCCCATCCAGTAGTATCATGAATTTCCGCCGCTGTTCTTAGAAAAGTCGCTCTAGCTACCTTCCCTTTCTCCATCGTAGTGAGAACACTTGACCATAGGCCATTAAGTGGTACTTGGCCTTCAAACTCCTCTCCTGCTCCTCTAATCTTAGCACCATAGCTAAAAACTGTTACTGATGCCACTGCATGTGCACTATGATAATCATCCACCAATTTTCTCATGCCTCATATACCAAAATTAGTTTGGATGGTTACTCCAGTGTCCTTAAGGGCTATCTTCCTTTCTTTCCAAAAAATGTCTCCACTCTGCAACGTGCGTGCAAAATCTCCACAATCCCTTCGTGCATGATCAATGCTGTCACACTATATGCATCGTTGCACATAAGCTGGCTTGGAAAAAGGCTTCTTCTCCCCTCCCATGTCTTTCTCTTCCAACATCATAAATTTGATCTTAAGCTCCTTCATCCCTTGCATGATCTCATCGATGGATGATTCTTCCTTTCTGTAATTCACAGCCGGAGCTTGAACGTTGGAGGTTGGAACCACTTGCCTAGTAACAGGTGCTGGAGCAATAGGAGTAGTGTTTTGAAGAGGTCTTCTCACTACAATCTTCTCTCTCCTTCTCTCCCTCTTCGCCAATAGCCCAACTGCATGTTAATCCTTCCAACTACCTTTTAATCCTTCTTCCTCATTCTTGTCTTCGAGAAGCAACTCTAACTTCTCTTGCAACTCAAAGTCTATAACTCGAAGAAACAATTTAGTTTTGTGTGATTCTAAAGTGATCTTCTCCAGTCAAGATAATTATGAAAATTGTCTCTCAAACTCCCTTAGAAGCTGAGTTGCATGAGACTTCTTATTGGGCCTTTCAACCCACTCCATGAATGATTTCTTAGTGACTCTATCAGAGTCTTTCAAGAAGTATTCATCCCTCAAGGCATGAGAATATGTTTCCTAACCCTCACCAAAGTGTTCCTTTAAGGATTTCACATGACCTCTAATCTCCGGCACTGGAGCAAGACGGAACATTTCTATCATCTCTCTTTCAGCAACACGGTTCAGCTCCATTTCTCTGACGTAGTACCTCAAGTACTTTGAGACATCCCTCCCGTCAAACTGATCCATCTTCCCCATCACAGCTTGCAGTGGGTTTGTGGTTGAATTCTCCCTTCGATCCTGCAATTGTTGCTATTGAAGACAGAGTGTGAACGCTTGAAACATCTATGTTGTTGCTAATACAACACAAACAAAACAAGTTCCATTCTAGAGTAATTCATCAATAGCAAAATGAATGAAATTGGCTAGTCTAGGATTGCCATGGCTTTCTCTTCTCCTTAACACATGATGAGTCTTATCCTCATACACATCTTCTCAATTATTCTAAAAATGATCTCCACCTTTAGCTCAAACTTGAGTCACCTGGAGATTTGAACTTTTTGGTATCTCCACTCAATTTCTTCTCAAAACCCTACACTACTGATTCCATCGGAGCTTTCAAACCACTACACTCATGTCTTATAGGAAGTCTTTGTAACATGATCTTGGTTCGCTCTTTCCTCACTCTCCTCTCGAAATGAGTTCTCATCATTACTTTTTCACAAACAAGCAACTAGATTCAAAACATTTTTGCTCCTTCTAGATTGAGGTCCCAACAATGGAACCAAAAATATGACCTCTGGGCTGAGTCTCACTCAAATTTTTCTCTGATGGCTTTTTGAAAGCTCATCATGAATTAGAAGGATATGTTCCAACCCGATGATCATAGCCCTAATGCACCCTCTTACACAAACTGTCAAACTCAAGACTTCATAATCTCATGACATATGTCACAAAGATTCAAATATCACTCACAAGGAAGAAATACTTTATTGATGATCAAAGGCTTACTTGAAATAAGGCTCCAATCCCAACAAGGCTTCACTCTCCAACAATGCTTCCCCAAAATCAGCTTCCCCCAAAATTAACTTGAGAAATGCTTCTCAACCTCTCTATATAACTACTAAGAATTTTATCCTAGTGACTAAAAATAACCATGATGTAACTTTCTCTTATCAAGTTTAATCGAGGTAGAGATCACAAACCTCAATGGGAAAGTATACATGGTAATATGCAATTGGTCCACTTGGATCTTCTAGAAGTCCAACTACACTCTAATTGACTTTGTATACCAAATCAATCTCGCTTCTAAATTTAAGGGTCCTCATAAAGTCAAACGAATGAAAACTAATCCAAGTCAAGGAAAATCAAGATACCTATGTGATGAAATCTGTTCCTTGATTCCCCTTAAACAACAAAATAGTTGTTGTCATCTATTACATCAAGAGCTAGCCTATATTTTCCTCCAACTTAAACATAATTAGCCAAACATAGTCATGACTAAAATAAACTTAGTCACAGTTTATATATACTCACATTTTATCCCACATGTATAATGGGTCTTACAGCTTCTAAACCCAACATACTTCAATCGTGAAAGAAACAACCTCTCATTGGTCTCCTCAAAAAAGAATCATATATTAATCTTTTCTTGAACTCAACAAAGTCATCTTTTGTCTAGCTTTGTTTGTTTTGTCAAGTTTGTCAGGTTTTTGCAATAGTTCTAAATCCTTGCATATATTGTTGATAAAAGTTTGCAAGTCCAAGGAATGCTCGCACCTTACTCACATAAGAAGGTTACAGAATATGTAAGATTATATCTATCTTTGTTTGTTGAATTCCAACCCTCCTAGGTATATGATATCATCCAAGTACTCCACCTACTCCTAAAGAACTTATACTTTTCATGATTTAACTTGAGGCCATGAGCTATCAATTGGTCAAATACATCATGTTAATGTTTCTCATGCCTTTCCACTATAATACTATATATCATAATTTCATATATGTAGGTTCAAGAAAGTCAAGTTGGGATCATATTCATCACTCTCTATTACTCAATAGATGTATTCTTCAACCCAAATGTAAAGAATCTCCATTGATACGACACATCATTGCCATGCAAATCAATTATGCAAAAAAAGTCTTTGTCTTACCATCTTTCCGAATCCTCAATTGATGATATCATGCTCGTAAATCTAATGTATTGAAAATATTTGTATGCACAATTGCATCAAAGATCTTCTCAAATGTAAGCATAGAATAATGATCAAAATTTGTACGTCAATTGATAGATCGATAGTCATTACATATACGTCTATATATATAATTATCATGTATTTCTATCTTGACTAACATCATCACAATAGATGCATAGTCTCCATATGATATATCAAATATCCATATTGATGTATCGATAAGGATTACTGTAGACTAGTGCATCAATTGTCAATTTAATGAGTATATCCTATCCCTTGAAATAGCAAAATAATTTATGAAACTCCTTAGAAACCTCCACACTTTACATCTTTCTCCTCCTCACTTTGGGATCAATCTCAATATCCCAAATCTTCTCTTCATCAATACTAGAGATAGAAGACTTAATATATTGTAACTAAATGATATTCTTTTGAACATAAAGTTTCTTTTGCTCTCTCATACAAGTCTCCACTAGCTCGGTGTGAATATCTCCAATCAAATTAGTTGTAACTTCTAGAGCTTTGTGAGAAAGCTTGATAGTGGTAAGCACTACTTGCTTCATGAAAAAATCCAATCATTCTAGAAGTATACTTCACATCTTATTCTCTAACATCCCAATAAGACCAAGGATGAGGTCTTGAACACTTCTTGCTTCCAACTTTTATCTCCACCATCTTGGTAGGTAAAGAGTTTAATTATGATCCTGGAATCACATATGTGGAGTGCATGCATCTTTGTGTAGGAGGGTAGTGCTTACAATAAGTAGGATTTTTTTTTACTTTTGTGAATAAAGAGTTATATTCGGGTTCTCATGAGGATATTCGTCCGAATATATGTTGGTTAGACATGAATATCATTAGGAAGTTCATACGAGCGAATTGCGAGGGAATTTAAGCATGCGTTTGGGCGGCGGATTGAAAAATTATCGAGAGAAAGTCGATGCCAAGAACTTGCGGAGCGGCTGGAAGGAGAGAAGAGAGCTGCAATATCGAAGCGTCAAACCGGAGGAGTTCCAACACAAAGAAGTGCAATGATGGGGAGAATTTGACAGCTTATTTTGATGGCGTATTGGATACCAGCGGAGTTGCTGAGGTTGAAGAACCTCGGAGGAGCATTTCTGTCATGACGATGGGATTACGTGTGCACGGAGCTGTGCGTGAAGTCTGGAGAGAGAAAGCGCTGACGGAAATTGGAAGTAGAGCTCAGCCGGAGAAGTGGGATGTCAGGTTGTGGGCGAAGGCTCTGGGACGCAACCATGAAGAACACAAAGATGACATTGATTGGGAGGGATCGGCAATGCATATAGTATTTATCTTTGACGAGCGGAAGTGGTTCAACCCAAGAGAGAGAAAGGGGACGAATGGTTACAAGCTCGACTTAATCAAAGATGTCTTTAGGAGAAAGGTGGCTCTCACCTTGAATCAGCTTTTCTCACCGCAGAGAACAACATATGTGAGTATGCATAAGGTGAGGATTGTAGAAGGGTTCATCGGAGGAACTATTCGGGTAAACTGGGGAGAGATCTTTGCGAGGAACATACATGCAATGGCGACGGAGGTAAGAGAAGATGATAAGAATGTAGTCTATCTCTCGTCTTTCTTGATGCATCTATATGCGAAGTTGGAGTGGTTGACGTCTAGAGAGAGGCGATTGTATCGACTGGAGAGCAGACTGTCAGATTTGGATGCAGACCTCAACAGTGCCAATAGCGGGTCGACGAGGAGTTTAGGGACGAGTGCTCCTCATGAACCGAAGAGAACGGGAGAAGTTAGGCCGGCGGTGCAGAGTAAGCCTGATTCGGATTTAGACCTGGAAGTAAACGGAACTTCAAGAAAGAGGAACAAGTAGTGGAGGACAGTCCGTCAGCCACGCTGACAGTTCGAAAAGATATGGGGAAGAAGAAGGTGGAAGAAGTAGGACCGCCGAAGACCTCTCGGCCAAAGATGATGGCAGTGAAGCCAAGGCCGAAATCCTCAAAGGAGATTGCCGAACCTATGGCCTCAGTACTACAGCTATCGCAGAAGTTGGAAGCTGTGGTGGTCCCGGTGTTGCTAGAGTTGAACGAAATGGGATCAATGTATATGCCAAGATGGGACCCTCAAGCCGATGGGTATATGGAGTTGATAAAGATGATGAACCAGCTGGCTTTGGGAAAGGACGACCAATCCATTACATTTCGAGAGCTGACGGAGAATGTAGAGGCTATGTCCGAGAGCTGTCTAAGGAGAAGGTTGAGATGGAGCAGAAGGTCCAAGAGGCGAAGAAGGCCTACAGAGAGATCTGTCGTATTCGGGGTGCGGAGATCCATTTTGTAGAGAAGAAGAATGCTCAACTTTGGAAAACGGTGCAAGACTTGAAGCAAAGATTGATTCAGCTAGACGTGGAGGCGCATGCGAAGTTGGAGAACCTCGCTAACAGATGTGCGCAACATCTATTCACACGGTGTGATCCAGTTGAAGTGCAGCGGTTGGAGCAATTGGTGGCAGCGATGGAAAACCCGGGCGACTCGAAGGATTGGAGAAAAGAGATGTACAAAGCATTGGGTCGAGATTTCAGGGAAGCCATGGCTCTACATCGACAAGAGATCGCAGCCGATGTACAGGAAATGCAGTTAGGAATCAAGGCATTCATGTAAGCAACGGAGGTGCTATCGAGCGACTTAGATCAGAGTAGAAGACTTAGGAGAGAGCGATCTATGTAGATGCAGTTAGGAGAAGCAGTTAGAAAATTCATTATAAATAATCATAGGAAATAAAGTGATGGATCTTTCATCTTTGCAAGTGTTCAATCTGTTGGGCGCAAATTGTAGTTAGTGTAGAACGAGCACTCAAGGAGCGGATGTGTGTAGGCTGACATTGTGACGACTGAGGTGTGTATCCGTGAAGTTACCCGGATATTCGTCCACGAGCTAAGCCTGTCTGTAGCAGCAGAAGTACTCTAGAGAGTGTTTTCGCCAAGACGCAAACTTGTAACGAGAGAGATCCCCATCCCGAAGTAAAGCAAACTGCTGAAATCTATTTGTTGTGTGTATGGAATTGGTGATGTGATGGGTTTGTGAAGGAATTGGACTTGGATCGATTGCCTTCTTTGTGAACACTCTTCGGAGTCTGTAGTCTAGAGTTAGAAAGACGTCTAAATACACGTTTCTCTTCTTTGCTAGTGTGGGTTGATCCCTCATTCCCTTGGGAACGAATCAATCTATACGAATTCGGACTTGGTAAGGCATACCTGTGCTATTACATAAAAGTCTAACTTTTTCTTGGCGCCGCTGCTGGGGAATGAATGGATCCGATAGCTAGTCAGGAAGGGAAACTCCACGGTCACCATTGTGACCACAATTTTGTTCTTGTTAAAAAGCCCACCTTTCTGTTGCTCCTGAAAGCACTCAGTCCCTCTTTGGGAGGAAGGGAGGGTTGAGCCATTTTGGGATATGTCTAGCGCCTTATGATCAGATCTTCAACCATGCATGACGGAGAGGCGTACTAACACTGATCGGTCCGAGAAGGAGCCTCCACCGATGCATGTCATATTGACGGAGGAAGAAGAGAACACCCTTGAACTCACTGCCAGAGGACGGCGGGCTGCTACACGTCAAGAACTAAGACGAAAGGAATGTGAGCAAGGGTGGATCCGACCCGTGGGGCGTCAAAGGAAGAAGACTCATGCAAAATCTGTTTTGGTGACTAACGTGATGGGTCACATTCCACCCACATGTGAAAAGAGTAAAACGTCTACGTCGAGAGGACGAAGTCAAACCCGCAGCCCTAGATGTTTGGAGACTCGACCGGACGGGAGTAGCTCTAACTCTTCGGAAGGTCCTGTGAGCCCCAGTATTGACACCTCCAACAGAGCGGTAATGCCTTCCGAAGACGAAGCATCCGACGAAGGTGAACGGTGGTCGGCATTCCAAGAAGGGTCCTTGACCTTCGCTGTTGCGAGCAAGGGAGAGCTGAACAAACTCCGCTGAAATTTTACCGGTTGTAATGAACTTGAATGTGGAGTGTTGAGGAGAAGAAGAAGAAGAGATTGTCAACTCACACGAGGTTCAAGAGGATTCTTCTATAGCTAGGCACTCAGGCGTTCTCAGAGCGAAGAAATATCCATTCGACATAGGTGGTGAACTCAACGTGAAATCTCTGAGGTGGAGGAACTTTCATGAGTTTTCTTGTTGTGAGTTTACAGATTCATGAGTTTCGGTTTATGGTTGATTGTTCCAAGTTTAGAGTAAGACGTATATTACAAGTTCAGATTGTGGATTAGCCTTGAGATATTAGGGTGCAAGTTCAAGTTTTGTTTGGAATTGAGATATAAAATTAGTCAGAAATCAGATTGTAAGAACTCTATAGTGATAGCTTAGCGCAAAACGTTGAGTTTTATGATATGTCAAATGCCAGATGATGGCAAGAGTTAGTCATGGGTGGGTTTAAGTATGGAGGGTCACTGTTTGCTTCTTGTGTTTAGATCCCCTCCATATTGGCTTCTTGTGTGTGCGTCATGCTGGATTTGTGTGGGCGCCTGATTCTATAGGAGTGCTCTGGACTTGATCACCGGTACCACTCTAGTTCGTGTTGCGTATTTCTCTTGTGAGAAGTTGGAAGTGATGGCCAACTCTCCCAAGAGTGCTTGAGGTGATGGCTGGTTAGGTTGTCCAATCCATTATAAGGCATGAACCACGGGATCTAGATTTAGATCAGAGTAGATAGACGCAGAAGGTTGGATACTTGGGGAATTGGTGGGATCAACAATCAAGACGATTCATATCAGCAACATGTTGACTGGTTGTTCAGGATCACAAGAAAGATCATAATGAGTGGGGAGGGGTCGAGCAGAGTTTGTGAGGTATCTAAGGTGCAACTTGATCTGGCAACAACATAGATGTTTCAAGCGTTCACACTCTGTCTTCAATAGCAACAATTGCAAGATCAAGGGAGAATTCAGCCACAAAACACTCCAAATAAAGCCATATGCTCAACAACACGAAGACAAAGTATAATAACAAAAGGGATGGGAAGACCCCATCAAATCGTACAAGGATGGAACCAAACCGGTAACATGGGGCTAGGCCCCAATAGTATCTAAATAAAGAGGGAAGGGAGATGCATGGAATATAAATAAATAAATAATGAGATATTGTGTTGATCATGCTGATTACTGTGTCACACTACTACCGTAGTTACTGCAGAAAGGTACTCAGTGACTGTGGACGCGCTCGCAGTCTGGACAAAGGGAGCGAGGTGCAGGCAGTAGAGCGGAGTTTGCAAAGTGAAATTGCTCGTGGAGCTTCGGAGGTAATCTCGTGGCGTGGCTGGCGCCAAGAGACAGGAGAGGCGCATCAAAATGTCGAACGATCTGATGCTCGATACGCAGATTAGAGACTGGGTCCTTGTCCCGCTGTCGGTTGTTATGGTTTTGATCGGTGTTCTGCGCCATTTTGTTACTAAACTTCTGCGATCGTCCCAAAATCCTGATATTAAGGCAGTGAAAGAAGGGTAATTTTTTTTTCCTTCCGAAGATGCTGTGCATTCTGATATCAAATCGGATGGATCTATCGTTTTTTCGATGGAATTTACTTCGTTATGCATGCATCCTTATGTACCGTTTGTTCCTATTAAGATGAAAATTGTCAAATAACTCAGTACTGCAGAATTAGGGTTACCCCAGACTCAGGATCCTTAGGCCTTTAGTGTCCAATCTGTGTAATTAAATCGGAAAGTTACGTTCAGATGCGGCCATCTGCTGAAGGTGCATTGTGAATGGAGATTACAGTAGAGTGCAAAAGAAAATAGATAGTGAAGTTGAGTCGGTTATGCAACACATCTTCAGAATCAATGAGAAGAGCTACAGCTTTATCACCAACGTCCAGGGAGTTTTTTTTATTCTAATCTTTATTTTATCGATAAAGATGTTGAGCATCTGACTAGATCTAGAACTTTAATAGATTAAAACCGAGTTATCTACTTTATAGAGGGAATTCAAGAACTTGTCATATCCATGGGTGAATTTTGGTGAAGCCGATCACAAATTCATCAAATTGTTTGCAGGCAAGTTGTGTTGAGAGCGAGGTACTTGCGAGCCGCAGCAAACCTCATCCCTGCCAAGTCATTCCGTGCTAGGAAAGTATACTATAACAATGAGGTGGGTAATCGTGATTATCGTTTTATTTTCTTCAGATTTATGTGATGAATGTGAAGAATACCGCAACTATAACGAAATCTCAATTTGCCGTCCGTGATGGATGCAGGAAAATGGTTTGTTGTTCGTACCTAAAGGACAAGGTAACAATATGCAGGCTCAAATGTTTACGGATCCCAATATGGCCATGGACATGATGAAGAAGAACCTTTCTATGATCATTCCCCAGGTAATGATGCAACTGTGCTTGAAGAGCAGGTGTTTTTGCTGAAGGCCGGATGTTACATCTGTATTTGTCGGTTTTGATGTTCAGAATCAGATTTCATCGCGGCCTTTGAGACAACATGGGTAATCAAGCTCTTGTTCGAATTAACCCGCTTCTGTCAATCACTCTGTACTGTGTATAGCCTATGGTACTTTGTGTGCGGTAATTTTACTCGTATGAATTTTGCAGACCCTAACTTTTGCCTGGGTCAATTTCTTCTTCTCGGGTTTTGTGGCAGGTATGCAGAACATTGCTTGGGTGCATTGAAGCTTTTTGATGTTCCTTGTTTGTGATCTTTGCACCAATCATAGACTCCACATTCTTCACCTCAGATTAGCGAGATCGTTCGTGATGGTTATACGTATCTTACAAGCTGTGTGTTTGGAGGAGTGATAGACCAGTTTCGTATCTTGACTTGTTTCGATTTTTCTAACTCAGGTTGACATGTATTCATGTGTGCAGCCAAGATTCCTTTCCCCTTGACTCAACGGTTCAGGGCTATGCTACAAAACGGAATAGATTTGAGCTCTGTGGACGTGAGCTACGTCAGCAGTCGGTCTTGGTAATTTTATGTATGCTTTTTGTGTATTGTTCTTTGATCTCTGCACCACTTTGAAAGGAGCTGTTTGTTAGGATCTGCTTTCGCCCGTAGGTCCACTTGAAGCATTGTAGAACTTATCAGAACCAATCCAGTTTCCAGTAGGAGAGCGGGCACTAATTCTGCTATTACTTTGTGTGGCAGGTATTTCTTGAATCTTTTTGGCTTGAGAGGCCTTTTCAGCTTAATACTTGGGGAAGAAAATGGTGGGTCTTCTCGCATTATGGACCTGAAGAAGTCAACTGGTATCGTATGCCGCTTTAGTTTGTATACACTAACTCAACAATACCGTTTACGTTACAGCCACAGATGACGCTCAAAAGCTGATGCAGACACAAATGGCAATGCAAATGGGAGGGTTTGGTGCAGACCCAGCCAAGGTATGGTGTGCGACGAGTTTTTGTTGGTTAAGGTTTTTTCAGCACGGAAAGAATGGGCGTATTTATTGTGACATGAACTCAGTATTTGAAGCATCGCGCCGTTACTTATCTGTAAGCAGGCTTCTCATATTCCTTACCTACGCGTTCTTCCGATTCTGTGAATCTCCAGACTCTTGGTGCAGAGAAGGATGGTCTTGATCTCGTACAACATGAGTGGGCTTTGAACAGAGTCGAGAAAAGAGCTGAAGCTGTTTTAAAGCAACTGCTTGATACTCCCAACTTCAACATATGATTACGTTCTCTTCGCAACTGCCGTTGCTCCAAGTGGTTTTTTTATCTCCACTGGTCTTTCTCGGACCAATGAACTCTGTTTTGCCAATAGATTTTTCAGCCCACCTTTGCCTTGAGTATCACGTTTTTCGTAGTTTGGTACTCGAGATTTTAGGCCTCGTCTGTAGAACTGGCTGTTTCTTTGAGCAAGTTTTCAAGGCTTGAACTAACATGCACAAACTCTCAGACGAGACCTCCGCTGTAAAATATCATTGTATTCACACCACATGGGAACTTTTAGCTGTCCAATGATCGCTTTGTGGTAAGGGTTAGTTAGGGAATGTGAAGATGAACTTCCTGGCGAAGAAGTTGAGTTTCAATAAAGTTAAATCGTTTGATCATTTGAATATTTAGGATGGTGGATGCTGCTGGCTCAGGGGCAGTTTTGACGCGGAATGCATGCTGTTGTTGACTGTGCTTGTAACAGCAAGTGTCACTTGCAACTTCTTGTCACTTAAGTGAACTCAAAAATCTCAATTTTGGACCTCAATTCAGAGGAAGGGTCCTCTGAAATTCCTGCATCCTTGGCCGTGACAAGACGAAGGAAGCCAGGTAATCTACTTTGTCTAAGTAGGATGACATAAACCTTTCCATATCAGAATCGTATGGATTCTTCACTTAGGTTGGGTTAAAAGGCGCAATTGCAAGGCATAGATCAAATGTCTGTAGCGCGATTTATGTCCTGGATCAATGTAAAGGAAGAAAGTTGAATTTCCCCAATATAGGTTGCGGGCACGAAAGAGTGACTTATAAACTTGTTTCTGTTTGTTTATATCCCCTCCTTTTCGTGATGAACCGAGTAGAGGTGTTCGGACAAGGTCGTCAATTTGATAATTTAGTTGTCCATTTCTCTGATTTTATACGCATATAACTCAAAACCATTTTGGGTCATGAGACAAGTAACCTGAACTCAAACGGATGAATTGTGAATAGGTCAGGAATCGAATTACAGTCTAATTATGTAAACTTTTGCTACCAAAACTTGGTAATTATATTGTTTGGATTGGTAGAATGATTAAAATTGTTTAAAAGAAATCAATATGAAAAAAGAGTAAAATCCTTGCGAATGTAAAAAGACTTTGGATTTAATAGAATTCAGTTCAAAAGTCTATCTATCATCATATTTACATTTCATCTAAGTTCTAACTTTATCGTTAGATACAGTGTTTTTTTTGAAAAACTGACTCTTCAAGAATCACTCCAAGAATATGAGAACACACCAAAGGGACAAGAGAGAGAGAATGTATATGAATGAGATGAGGAAGGCTTCGCCTTCTCCTGTATATATAGGGTGAGTACAGGGAAACCTTAATCTCAGGTTAGCCCTAAACAGATTTGTACCATCGGTATGTAACAACCTTAGATCTACGGCCTGTAATCATAAGGCACAGATTGATCTATATCAACTAGATGAGTTTGGGATATTAACACTCTCCTTCAAGCTCAATTGTACATCCTGAACTCCTAGACAATGTCGAAATGTAGCAAACGACTCTCTAGGTAAAGCTTTGGTGAAGATATTTGCAACCTGATCTCCTGTATGTAAATATCTAAGATCTACTACACGTGAAAGTACCTTCTCCCTAACAAAGTGATAGTGCACCTCAATGTGCTTTGTCCTAGCATGAAAAACAGGATTGTTAGCTAACATCATCTTCGCTAATGTTATCGCCTATGATAACTGTAGGACTAGGATAATCTACTCCAATATCGAGAAAGCAAGGAACAAAACAAAGCGCTTCACAAGTGGCATTCATAGCACCACGATACTCTGCCTCTGTGGAAGACAGTGCCACGATCGGTTGCTTTTTAGAAGCCCAGCTCACAGCCGCACTCTCAAGTCCAAATGCATATCTAGACGTGGATCTCCTACCCAATCAGCATCGGTGTAGCCATGCAGGTTCAGCTCACCTCCAAATCTGTATCGAAGTCCAAAATGAAGTGTGGATTTCACATAGCGGAGAATCCGCTTGACCGCCATCATATGCGGTATCCGTGGAGCATGCAGGAGCTGACTGATTAGACCAACAACATAGCTCAAATCCGGTCTAGTGATAGTCAGATAAATCAAACTCCCAACCATGTCTGTACAGGCGGGGATCTGCAAGTAACTCTCCATCGTCTAACTCTAGCTTTAGACCTTGTTGGAGAGGAGTGTCTATTGGTTTACAATCAGACATCTTGAACTCCTTAAGCTTATCTAAAGCATATTGGCGTTGTATTAGCCACATATCCTTTCCCTATATAATAAACTTCACACCAAGAAAGAATTTAAGATACCCTAAGTCTTGTATTTCAAATTTGGAACATAAGATACTCTTGATGCGAGAAATCATCTCCTCATAGTTCCCAGTGACAATAAGATCAACTACGTAGATGGAAATTATCACTACATGAACTCCTGATCTCATGTAGTATAGCGATGAGTCGGAATGACAGACTACAAATCCAAGAGATATGAGAAAGGAATTGATCTTCTCATACCATGCTCGCGGAGCCTGTTTCAAACCATAGAGGTATTTCCTTAACTTACAAACTCGGGAAAGAAACTTCGGATCTTCGTAACCAGGTGGTTGTTGCATGTAGACTTCCTCTCCGAGATCTCCATTGAGAAAGGCGTTCTTGAAGTCCATTTGATGCAGTCGCCATCCCTTGTTGACAGCAATAGCAACCACCGTACGAATCGTTGTCATCTTGACAACTGGACTAAACGTCTCTTCGTAGTCCATTCCATGTTGTTGTGCGTATCCCTTGGCTACCAATCTGGCCTTGTATCGAGATACAGTGCCATCCGAGTTGCGCTTGACCTTGAAGACCCATCTCCAACCAATCGCTTTCTTTCCTTGAGGTAAGTCCACCAACTCCCATGTTTGTTGGTGACGAAGTGCAGCAAGTTCTGTCTCCATGGCTTCAATCCACTCATTTTTTTGCATTGCCTCCTCAAGCATACTCAGTTCTGGCTCAGCAAGAACGTGAGTCATGTATGCATGATGATCAGCAAGGAAACTTCCATGCATAAATCTCTGAACCGGATGCCGAACTCTCTCAGATTTACGTAGGGCAGTATGAGATATACTGTTTGTCTCCCCTTGCTTCGGATGTGAGGTACCAGCAGCGTCGTTCTGGGACGCTTCATCCAACGGATGAATATCGGTAATCCGTGGTGAGGACATCATATGTTGCAAAATAACATGATCCTCAAGACTAGGAGTTGGTCTGGATGGTGCTCGATGAACTTCATCCGTAGCTCAGTGCGATGAGACTTCGACTCTAGGCGTGTGACTCCAGATACTCCCACTGTAAATAAACAGTGGGCCGGACTCCTTGGTGCGATTTCAGAGAAAGAGTGGGTATGGCCAGGAACAATCGCGAGTGCATACCAAGATTGCAACTCTTCAAATACAACATCTCTACCGATATAGAATTGCCTAGAGGAAGGATTATAGCATCTATATCCTTTCGTATCTAAGGCAGGCATATCCAAGGAAAATACACTTCTCGCTTTTCGGATCTAGCTTCTTACGCTTCTCATCAGGAATGTGTACATAGCAGATACATTCGAAAACTTTCAAAAAGGAGTAGTCAGGCTTGTGGCCTGTAAGTACCTCCATCGGGGTCTTGTTGTGAACTGCCGCTGTAGGAGTTCGATTCATCAAATACACCGCAACGGAAACAGCTTGTCCAATATGGTCTAGGCAGGTTTTTCTCGTTCAACATAGCGCCAGCAGCTTCTGCTATGTGACGATTCTTCCTCTCCGTAACACCATTATGTTGTGGAGTATAACTGCAAGTCTTTTGGCGCTGTATGCCATGCTTATGTAGGTAAGCAGTGAATTCTCCAGACAGAAACTCGACTCCTCCATCCGAACGTAGACAAAGGATAAATTGTCCAAACTGTTTCTCCACCAAGGTATGGAAAGTCTGGAAAGCTGACAACACATCTGAAGAGCTCTTGCTCTTGAGAAAGTAGACCCAGGTATAGCGAGAGAAATCATCAATAAAGGACACGAAGTACTCAAAACCAGATAAACTTGGTTGAGAAGAAGTCTATACATCTGTGTGCACCAGCTCTAGAAGCTTGGTCGCTCTCCTACCTGATCCCTTAAAGGGTTGTCTAGCTTGCTTGCCGAACTGACAAGCGGGACACATTGCAGTGGGCTTAGCAGAAGTGAAGTTGGGCAAACCTGTGACTAGATCTAAACTCGGAAGAGTCTTCAGTTTCTGAAAGTTCATATGCCCAATTCGCTTGTGCCAAATATCTATGTCAGATACTACAAAGCCACTTTTTGTAATGACAGGAATTGGTTGTTTACTGACATTAACTGTAGCATCTAGCTTGAACAGTCTACCACTCCTACTACCTCAAGCTACAACAGTACATGTGGAGTCTTCAACAAAACATCCATCTTTGTTGAAGCGTACTTGCAAGCCTTGCTCTACCATCTGTCCTACTTATAACAGATTTCGAGTCAGAGTAGGAACATGTAAAACGTTTCCGATTCCAGAAAGATTAGGAAAAATAGCTCCTCTGCACCTCGATCAAGAAACATGCAAAACTCCAGAAACTGGCGAAATGCGCATGTCTTGACCCGCAGATGAAGAAGGAAATGTGTTCGCGATTCTGCGTCTGCACAGTATTAAGCGAAAACGACGAAGAAAGCTCGGATTGAGCTCAAATTTTTCGTGGCAGGAGCTCTGATAGAGGCGAGCATTGTTCCGTTTCTACCTTTTGAAGGCTGAGCTTTTGCTCAGAAAGAAACCCTCAAACCTCTAAAAAATCTCGTTTAGGCCTCCAAACAGCTCCTCAAAGATTTTGGAAAAGGTGATAACTATCACCAACAACTCCAAATCGCACGAAAACTTCATGGCTATCAAATTCGACCATTCTGCGCAAGACAACTTCATTTAGGGAGTTGGGCGATCAAAAATAGGTCTAAAACGATCATCTTGACCTCCGAAAATACGATTGAAGATTCTGAGAAAACACGAAACGGTTTCCCAACAATCTAATCGCTTCAGCTGGACAGCCTCCAATTTTGAGTCATACTCCTCACTGATCTCCAGCACTCCTCTATGTCTAATCTACAAAACTAATGCTCCCACCATGCTTTGATACCATGTTGAAAAACCGACTCTTCAGGAATCACTCCAAGAAGAGGAGAGCACACCAAAGGGACAAGAGAGAGTGTACAGGAATGAGATGAGGAAGGCTTCGCCTTCCCCTGTATATATAGGGTGAGTACATGGAAACCCTAATCTCGGGTTAGCCCTAAACAGATCTGTACCATCGGTATGTAACAACCCTAGATCTACGGCCTGTAGTCATTAGGCACGGATCGACCTATATCAACTAGATGAGCTTGGGATATTAACATTTTTAAACATCAATTCTATGTTAAATTACTTTAGTACTCGCCTGAATTTTGTTTATTTTTAAAGTAACTGTAATGTCAGAGAACTATAAAAAGGTACTTTTGCGTCAACTTTTAATTCACTTGAATGCATGTGAAACACACAAGAAATATCTAAGTAGAAGACCATCTGATTGTTCTATCTCTTGTTTCGTGTAAAAGCTGCAATATGGGGCTTCACATAACGTCTTATGTTAGTACTATAGAAGTGTTTTATGGGTAACTGGAGAAAATTTTATGGGATTCATAAAAGTTATACTGTAAAATTGCTAGCAACTTACGATTTCCATACAATTTTTCTTACCTTAAAATATAACCCCAAAAAATCATATTTTCTCTAACTTTTGGAATATTGTAAAGAGAAATTGTTTGATTGCATATAACCATAAATTTTTTATGGACTTGTATAAAAAGAGATTTACAAAATAAATACATTACTTAGGGGAATGGAATATTTCCCATAAAGCTAACTACATTAACCCGTAAATTTTTTCCGTAATATTTATGTGAGTCCATAACATCTTTTATGGGTAAATGCAGTAGACAAATTTCTCCTTCCAATACTTCAAAACTTCTAGAAAATTTAATATTTTTAAGCTTGAAAGGTGAGCAGAAATTTTACGCAAATGATATGTTGCCCGTAAATGTCATGAGGTACCTTTTATGGATCTCATAAAATGTTATCTCGTAACCCGTGAACCCTCTGTTTTGAAATATTGAGTAAAATTTTTACGGGTTTGGGAGGTAACCTTTATGAGAAATATTCTACTCCATTTCCGTAAGTTTCCTCAAGGATTTAGAAGAAGCTCATTGAAACCTACTGAAACTCATGAAAAGATCCTCCATCATCTTTATTATTAGTAAGAGGTGCTAGTAAATTGGATCAGTTTTAATGAAGACGTACGTATAACCTAGTTGTCAAAATACGGGGAGTCGGGCTTTGAGGTACAACGAGAGGAATTCTTGTGAAGTGGATGCATGGAAGCTTTTCTAGTACAGATCTTAGCTGTAAGCAGCTTTTGTTGCGGCCGTGAAAAAAAGTTTAGTTATGAATTTATTTATTTGATCAAAATAGCTAAAGTGTGCTTCTCGGTTCATCTTGTGTTCGTTTCTGCTGTCCTCGAAGGATGTGCAAACATTCTTACACCAAATCGATGTTCGAGATTACACACTTTCGGTAGAAATCGCAGATGACAGAATCAGTCAAACCTGCATAATTTGAGAAATTACGGCATCATACGTTACCAGTACGTTACACTCCCATCAGTTCAGCTATGGTGGACTGTTGACAGAAAAAATGCAAGGCAAAGCCGATGACAACAAGGAGTAACGTTCCCGACTTCCTGTGTGCATGGATAGTGTGAATCTGAGATTTCCAACTCGTAGATTGTGCTGGTCACTGACACGACACCCGAGAGCCGGAGAGTGGACTCCACGGTAAAATGATGCTTTGTTTTGGCACGTGGTCTCGTGGTCGCGTCTAACAGTTCAGATTTGGATAACCGTAGCCTTACGGAGCTATCCCGAATCCTGAACTTTAAGTTCAAATTATAGACCCACTTAATGATTATGGCAGATTTAACTAGAATCGTGGTGTGGAGATCCTTTAAATATTGCACTCTAATCACATAATAATCCACTCCACCATATGTCTATCGGTCCCATATAGTTCACAGTGGTCTCCTTTAGGGTCAAACAAACAAAATTGCAGGTTCGTTTGACACGTCTTCGCATCTAACAGTTTTACCTGCTCACTGAACTGCATCCCGTATGACTCTTAATTTTAGAAGTTGCATAAGTTTCAATTGTAATTGATTGGTGCAGAGTTTGTCAGTTTCTTTGATGCCATTTTTGCGCATTCTTGATGGGTCTTCCCTTGCTTTTTGCTATATTACTTGGTACTTCTGATTTTTGCGTATTCTAATCACATCATAATATATCGAATTGCACTTGATTGAACACTGTGGATTGATACAAATGAAATATAAATCATGCCCTATTGTTGCAAACCGTCCTCAATCATCTGATGCACATGGACCACAATAGTACTGAAACATGACGTATCGCAAGGTTCAGATGACAGTTCAGTTTTAACCACAATCATAGCTTTGACCAACCATACTTAGCAAAGGATGTCAAATTTCGCCTCAAAATTAAAAGACGACATATTTATTAGTTGAAAGAGAAATAAAACATATATGTTCACATCACATACTCCATGTATATGTTTTTACTTCAAACATCAGTCCTCGTGATCCTCAGTACCGCGAATCATTTGAAAACACTTTTTTTTACTAAGTCACGGTAATCATTTACATTAAATTGAATATCAAAATTTTGGTGAAAAATATTTATATCTCAACATTCTGGAAATTACAAAATTACATTTAAAATCATTTAAAAAATTTGTCCACATGATATTTCACGTTTAAAATTTTAGCTTTTTTTAATTTTTTTTATCAATAACTTAATAATAAAAAATAACAAGTCATTCAAAAATTTAAGAAATACCATGTACATTTTTAATTATTCGATTGAAAGGGAATAAATATTTGTATGTTTGATCTGAAAATAAAAGATTTACGATTTTTAATATTATACAAATGTATTCTATAATGTCGCATAATTGATACACATTCTATATATTTCAAGTAATAGATTTATTTCAAAAATATAAATCTATGACGTAATTATGATATATTTGATAGTTAAATTTATAAATATTTTTTCCCTATTTCTATTAATATTATTATTTTTAATAATAATAATAATATATCATATATCATATATAAAAAAAAATTAGTTTACAATTGAGACAAGATAAGTAAATTTTTACTCAAAAATATAGAGTCATGAGATATAATTTTTATTGTTATTAAAAATTTTATTTATTACCATCAAACTTTAATTTTTGTTACAAAATTTTTGAATTTTTAAATAGATTAGTTTTAACTTACACCAATAACATCAACCTTTGTGCAACTTTTGCATTGATTTGGTGCAATGAAATGTTGCTCATCATTTTTTTGTGGAAAAAAAAATAAAAATTTGTGATATCAAAGAGTGGTTACTTTGAAGATATAGTTAATTAAAACATAGCATGATATTTAAATATATTAAATTATAAATTTATCATTGATATATTTTTATTTTTATTTGCAAAAAAAATTGCAATAAGAAAATTATTGTAATATATATTGCAAAATAAATTTTTTTTCTACTGGTCCAATTTTTAATCCTTAATCATATGTTTTAATAAATACTATAATTAATTTTTTTTGTATAGATCAGCAACAATTGAGATAAAAATTGAGTGTTGTTTGTCATAATACCCCTTAGAATAAAATATAACAATAATCATAGTTTTGAAGAGTAATACATAGGAAAAAGATCAATGAAATGTACTTAAATGAGGTTTAAATTTAATTATTAATTTTATTTTTAATCTTTTGATTGTAAATCAATATTGAAATTAAAACATTTTCAATTTTTGGAATAATATGGACATCATATTGTATCTTTGTGTAATGCATTTTTAAAAATGTATCATCATGTGCAAAAACCATACACTCTAAATAACTTATGGCTTGTATGTTATTTCTTGACAAGAAAAAATTTCATTTGTATATTTATGAAATTTTGAATTCTTCTTAATTTTTAAAATTAATTTTCTTGAATTAATTTTTTTATCTTAGTTTTTGATTTTTTTTATTGTAAATATTTTTTTTAATTATATTTTTTAAATTTTTTGAAAGTGAATTATAATAAATTATTTTTTAAAACTTATTAAAAATATATATATTACATCTAAGCTTTTATAGATTGTGTTTTAGGTTCATAATGTCATTAATAACCACAACCTTCTATAACAACTCAATGTATATTTCAAATATGAAAAATTAACCAAAAAATAAACTTTTCAAGGATTTAAAAAATTAACTTTTTGTATAAACTTAATGTTCATGGGAATTGGGTCGATTAGGCTTTATATGAACAATGAAACAATCATATGTTGGATGATTTGCATGTTGTATATAATGTTATTTTTTATCTTTATGACAAAATATTTTCGATGAAGTTTTAAAAATATAATTTTCTAATTTTTAAAAAAATTTGTGAGATAAATCATTTGTATCACCTCTAAAAATTGAACCAAACACATATTTTTTTGAGTTCAATCTCATTGATCTTATATATCAATCGGCCAATCAAATAACAATGAATGTGCAATGGATGTATTAACGAAAATCATAATGAATATATCAATTTTTCAAGGAAAAAAGCTTGATATATTTTTCACAAAATAATTTGATTAAATTTTTTTATGAATATTTAACAAAAATTATTTAATTCGCAAAAATGACTTGACTATTTTTTGAACTGAAATTAAAATCAAATAAAAGTAAAATTTTGATATTATTATATAATATTAAAATAAGTTAGTCACATAAATTATGAAAGTGTGAAAATTTCACATGAGTTAGCATAAAAGGCTGATACTTGAAAGTATCTTAATTAAAAGGTTATTTTAATATTGAAAGTGATGGCTTTAATATTTGATTGAGTATCATGATTGCGGTACATGACAGGTACAAACAAAACTCTATCCTGCCCTTTCCAACCATCTGGTGCAATGGGACTTTACTAACAATTCTTATGTGCTAAGAGGATGTGAAGAATCTCCCCTACATTCAGGAGCCAACAGTTTAAAAGGTAGTGACATGACGCATTGACATCTAGAGAACTAAGGTGACAGGGTCATACTTAGCTACTAGGCCTTTAAAGAAGAAGCAGAAGAAGTAAGATCAGACTAACTCACGTGATAAGATATTCAGTATCGTCCGCAAAATTCCGAAAAGTGGAGCGGATAAGGTACCTTGTGGAGATGAGACCAGGTCTTTCTTCCAGTTCAATATTCGTACAGAGGAGATGCAATTTTGTATTTATGTCTCTTACCGGACAATGATGTCTATGAACGATTTTGATATATATCAAAAGTTATAAAACTATCATTCTTTCAATTTGGACCCATCAAGTTCTTGTTCTTTTACGGCCACGAGATAATTCTACGTTTTCAATCCCATCTTGAATTAGGTTGCCCGAAGAAAGCGTCATTGAATCCTCATATCTTTTGGAACCTAGAAAACTTAAAACGACTTCCCAATTTCATGTCCATCCACAACAGTACAACCTTATTCCCGTGGCAACCAGATCCAAACGAATGTCTATACCGATCGAAAGCAGAAAGCTGTGCACAATGTCTTATTTTCTCGGGGATGTGATGTACGTGACTTTACAGTCCTACAAGATTCTCTTCGAAAAAGAAACAGTATTTCAGCAACATCGCCTTTCAATAAAGACTGGATCCCCTTAATATAGGCATTACGACATATTGATGTGTTTGCAGTTCATCAGGGTGGACATGAGGGGACGAAGTGTTTAATTAATTAATTAATTAATTAATTAAATGTCTGCGGAACTAAAGAATTCCATGTGCTCCCTGTTGGTAGGTATATATCCAAAGTCTTTGGAACACTTCAACTAAGTCAGTGTAGGAAGAAAACTGCTAGAGATATAACTTGTCCAACAGAAACCTCTTTCTGAGCTTCCATGTACATGGAGCCTTAGGCACAAAGTTACCGTACGTGTAAAGAAGAGCTATTTTTGTGAAGATGAACCACACGCAGTAGAAGCTAATCTGAGATTTTCAACAATGGCCCCAACATTCGAAAGTATGATTCTAGGAATTTCGACGGTGACAACTTTAGAACCGACGGTTTTCACCTTCGGAGGTTTTGGCGGTGGTACGGTTTGTGTTTTGCGGATGAAATTAGAGGAATTTAATCTGATTTTATTTCTTAGCTTATGCTGCAAGCATCAAACCTCGCCCGATGCGTTATCAGTTGGAGTGAAGAAGATGAAGAGAGTATTTTTTCATAGTAAGAAGAAGAATGACAAGGATGATAAGAACGCTACGTCGCAAGGATGATAAGAAGAATCGCTAGTCCTCGATCCGCCGAGACCAGTCGTAACTTTAGCTTTAGCTTATGCTTATGGCAGCTCTTGAGAATGCTCTGATCTCCAACCCCTGGACGGCGAAAATGATCTCATCCAGTCCTGTCTGTGCTACAAACGGGCCGCCGTTTGTGACTACCCCTAACAAGAATTGTGTCATGAATCCATAATGGTATTCTATCTCATCTGATGAATGGCACGCATGGAAGGCCTACCATGTTGAACGCACTACGGACACTTGTTAGATTGTTCTTGGCTTTTGCTGCAGATTCCTCCAGTTACGTTATGTAGTCGTGAGCTCAACCTTATCCAACCGTCTTCATCGTGCTGTCGAAGATACCCGCCAACACCAGAGCAAAGCGTGTATACATTGGCCCACTAGACGAGAAAGACCTGACGATTAATTTTATGGTTTATGGAAGGAGGTAACTGAGTATAGAGTCTAATAAAGAGATATTCCAAAGACAAGAAGCGACGGATCGTCAAAGGGAGTCATCCATATATTGACTAACGACCGGATTAGCCCCGAAACCAAAGCCGTAGAGCATGTATTGTAGAATTGAGCAATTTTGCTTGTAGTAAGCAAGGACACGGGACTGGCAAAGCCCCCACCACCGTGGCATTCGAGGAGTCAGAGGACGGAGGACCCACGAGCGACCGGGAGTATCGAAGGCCAGCAGCTCATGATAATATTACTGGCACAGTAAAGTTGCTACTGGACCTTCACTACCATGATCAGGATTCAGGAGCATCTGCAAGTCGGCCGCCTAAAATTCTCAAGCGTATCACCTCTCGATGTTGGCTAGTGACTCCTCTTCCTCCTGTTCCCCTATCGAAGAAACTTCAACATGGCGTCCTGGAGGAGGAGGAGCCTACGGCTATGAGTAGATCGGGAGAGTAAGCAGAAAGATGCTTTTAGAAACGATGAACTGAAGAGATACCCAGGATTGAACCAACCATCCTGTTGTTGGAGTGACAGGTTCTTGCAGCATGGAGCAGATCCAACCTCCACAAGTGGCAAGTGGCCACTGGAGGAGTTAAAGAAGCTCACGAACAGCAATCATCCTACATGCTAGAACCGAAATCATTGCCTCCTCAGGTCTCCGACCTGTAATGTAGCTCAGCTCCCCACACCGGTCCAGGGCTAGCACCGAGTCCGAGCTTCCATTATGATGCCCAATCTGGACACTACATTAGCTTAACAAGTTGTTTCACATAATCTCATAAGGAGAGAGGACTTTCCTTTCCGGACTGACTGATGTAGAAACTGCACTGTAATCTAATGTAGAGATGGTAGACTAGAGGCTAAAGCTATGTTGACATTGGTAGGCTTCAAAGACACAATTATGATCTCAGTCCTTTTCGCTGCTTGTTCATTCGTGGTGGCTCGTACATTGCCTGTACAACCATGAATGGTGCCAGATATTTTCGCGGGGTGAAAACTGTCAGATTCATGCTGAACGATGGATGCCCTTGAAAAGTGAGATACATCGAGAGGAAAGTAAAATCGATGATCGTTCTTCTTCGCAGACATTCAGCCCTTGCTTAGCCCTTGGCTGCGGTCATGCAGGTGAACCACATGTACTCGGATCTCGCAAATGCACCCACAGTGTACTTGGCCGCATGTAGAATGAATCAAACTTTCGTCCTCCTGTCGTTCTCGTCAAAGAGGAAGGTGTCTAAGGAGTCCACAGGCTGCAACCACGACGCCGATGTGGGCCTGGTTCGTGGCAGCGAGTTTGAGAATTTCTGTTGGGAATATCTGAACGTCTACCTGGACTTTGTGCTCGCCATCCATACGAGGACGGGGCGTTAAGTCGACTCGCGCTTGTGTTCTGGGGCTCATGCACAGAACCGTCCCCAGGAGCACAATTGACGTTCCCCACCACCTCCTCCTCCTGAGCTGCGCTGTCGACAAACGAGATATTTGGCAGGATTATGTGAGTGCCGTTGTTGTCTCGGGTGGTGGGCCTGACATGAGTCAAGCTAGGAGACGTTCTGTGCTTTGCCCGATTTCCCTGGCGGACAGTCTAGTCGTACAGCATATAGTGCAGGTCAACGGCGATGGAGCATCTTGTGGTTATTTTTCTCCGACTGATGTATGAGCGGGCTGGGTACGCTCTCTCCATTGCAGGAGAGAGCGTACCCATAACGACTCTGGACAGAAGGCGAATACATAAAGCGCACTGCCATTTAATATGCTCGTAGACCATGTTGACAGCAGGTTTACTACTCGTCACTAGAGGTCGGTGGAACACAAATCCATCCATCACTCGCTGCTTTGAACACGAAATTGACCAGTAAAAAAGCACAGCTTCGGAGTGCAGAGCACAGCAGCAGTCGGCCTCCCTTACGACTCTCTCGTAACTTCCGTGTGTACTGGTGCAGACTGCGTACTATGTTGTGCTTAGATTTACTGACGACGTTTGCGGCGCGGATTTATGACCTCACGCGCATCGTCGCACTCTTAGCTCTTCCGCTCAATTACGGCGCTATGTTTAAACGGCTGATATACCAAGACGACCTGCCTGCCTGACCGACCGACCGGAGACTCCGCGACACACCACCGTGCATGCTCGTTCCTTCATTCGGTCACAGCGTTGCGAAGGTCCCACATGTTGCTCCGCGATGGCTCACCTTGAGAAGAAACCAAAGCCCAATTGCTGACAACAACCGTGGGTGTGTCTGAAGTGAAGATGCTGTCTACATTCTTGCCTACATCAGTCACCGTTGCCGACTTGCGTTTTAACATGGCCCTAAAATAGATCCCCCCGGTAGGGCGTGCGACTTGCATATCAACATCTGCCATATGATTCTGGTAAGCTTCGTACAAGACATTAGCTAAATCGCAATGAAACGGAGGAGATGTTTGGAGCTGTGGGGGTTCTGAGATTCCAAGGGCCAGGTAGGTAGTTCGTTAGCGGGACGAAGTTGTCCACAGCACAAGGAAAAGCTGTGGCGACGAAGGAAGAAAAACAATCCGTGCCAAGCAACGCAAGTATGCTCGTTGTTATACACGTCCAAAACAAAACACTTCTCAATTAAGATCGTTCGTACATACAGCGAAGTCCGCAAGGGAAGTGTGGAGTTAATCTTCTCCACTGTCGCTAGCTAACGGATTATCTACTCTGTACAAAAAGTTACAATGATTTCTTCCTTCCCGATTCATGAAATCTATCGCAGGCGCATTCCTACATATCCATCGTCGTCGTCGTGCCGTCGGATGCGTCCTGCTGAATACCGTGAGTGCGTGAGAGTAAAGATAAGATCTCGCAATGGCTGATGTAAGACTCGCCATACTCTGCTGCTTTTATGTATAAGGAGAACCTAATCGTACACCGTAGGAAGATGGGTCATATCGATCATGCCATGTACATGGGCAACGCACTATGCGCCGGGGAAGAGCTTTGAACGAAGAGTAGCGGTTCCTCGCAGTATTCGCATTGTGGGTCCAGTAATTTTACCACCTGTCCACACACAAAGACACACAAAACATAAGATCGCGTGTTGATCAGCGGAATGATTCAACGAGACTTTGGGAGTTATCCGTGGAAGCGATGTGCCTATGAGGCTCTCGGACGCGGACAACGCAAATCATTGAGACTGCCTGCGATGAGATCCGTGTCAGTGAGGGCCATTAAGGTTCATCTCGTGGAGTGGTGACCTCGCTCAATCAACCAGCGGTGAGATGGCAATTATGTACAGCAGAGAGAGCTCCGAGCCTCGCTCGCTCCCACACCCACGTCAAAACTTTCGTGGGTGCGTGGACCGAGTAATTTCATCCCCAATTATTACGTCGCAATCTCGTCATGATGATCTGCAGATTGTGCGTGCGAGCATGCCATGCGCAAAGCTTATATCACATGGCATGGAATCTGGAGATGGAGATTCCAACAAAAACCTCGAGGCAGTGAAACATTTACGCCACACTATAATGGAAATGTATTAACTCTGTTATTGCGCCATGATTTGCCCGATGCCGAACTCTAGAAGACAGCGACATTCATTGCATTTGCCGAGTAAGTGCTTCAGTTGGAACATAGAGACAGACAGACAGGAAGGAACATAATGAAGAACGGAAGAAAGAAAGAAAAACCTCCGCCTACCCTGTCCATAGAAGGCCGCTCATCGGGCGAGATTTCAATGCACAGGAAAGCCGTATACATCATCCGCTTGAATTGATGAGGGTTGATGTCCGTCAATCGCGGGTCCACCAATTTATGCATCTCTCGCTTCCTCTGCAGCAACCTTGCCTGCATCGCACCATCATTAGCAAGATGGGATTAGTACCCCACCCCACCCGATGCGCACTCCCAAGTACTCCACGTGCTCCTGAAAGAATTTACACTTTCCAGGATGCAACTTGAAGACATGAGCTATCAAATGCTCTAATATCTCATGCAAATGTTTTTCATGCTCGGTACAATGAGTCCCTGGCGTTCGTGCCTCTCGCAGGAATGGTGAATAAGTAATGCTTGCGTGACTTGGGACGAATTCTTACCCACTGTACAAGACTTTGCTGTGACTCTGGATATCTCCTGTCGATGGGCTTCCTTCCGGAGATCAACTCGAGCAGCACCACGCCGAAAGAGAACACGTCCGTTTTCTCGTCGAAGTTGCCGTACATGAAACACTCAGGCGCCATGTACCTGCCAATCGACACCACAGAAGCTCACATATGATTCATACCATGTTTCCATGTGCGAGATTGTGAATGAAGTTTCGAGTGGGTATGAAAAAATCGATGAGAATTCAGTCAGACAACATACCCGAAGGTGCCCGCCACACTGTTAGTAGAAGCATCCGCACTTCCATCCGAGTACCATCTTGCAAGCCCGAAATCTGACACCTGCGCGTGCAGCGAGAACCCACTTCATGAACTTACCCTATAATGACTGCTTTGCTTTGCATTGCACTGCCTTGCCTTGCCTTGCCTTACCTTGCCCTTCCGGTCTGTCCATCCGTCCGTCAGCACGCACGCAGGGAGAGAAAATGGGGAATGTACGTCTCCAAATGCTCTGGACTGACAAACTGCACCTACCTGAGCTTCGAAATCTTCCCGCAGGAGTATGTTCTGGCTCTTGACGTCGCGGTGAATAATGGGTCGGGGTTTGAAATGGTGAAGGTAGGCCAACCCGTTGGCAGCGCCGACTGCAGCATTTTGCCTTTGCGCCCAACTCAGAACGGAACGTGAAGACTCTCCTGAGAAATTGCACGACCGAAGTGACTGATAAGTCCATGGATTGATCAGTCTCAGACCTCGATTCGATTTCCACAAGACAGATACTGACAAGCAATTTGATCGCAGACGTGCGTACTCAGCATGACGTGAAGAAAGATGAAATTGATGCACGTTTGTTACGAACCGTAAAGATTTTGTTCTAAATTTCCTCGAACAAGGTACTCATACACGAGCAACCGCCGGGTACCCTCGGCGCAAAAGCCCACCAGAGTCACGAGGTTCGGGTGATGGTGTGTGCAGATAAGCATCATAATCTCCATCATGAACTCCTTTTCTCCAACGCAGGTCTTGTCCTCCAGCCGTTTCACAGCAGCCCAGCTACCATCCTGTAATTGCGCCTTGTACACGCTACTCGCCATTCCCGTTCCCACAAGGTTCTCTGTTCGAATTACCCGCAAAGTAACAAGACGTGTGGGTCAACACAGAGCAACAATCTCCCTCCCTCACCACAAGCACAAACAAGACCATTTCTTCCCAAGCTCCGATCGCTCGTTCCTCGCTGATTCCGAGAAATTGGGTTTCACTCAACTAAAGTACTGAAAAACGTTGACAACAAAGATCTGGGCACGGAGAATTCCCCGGATTCCACAGTCACAAGAAAGCCAAGTATTAAAGATGTTAGAGTGAGATAATTACCAGTGGAGAAGTCGTTGGTTGCTTCCTTGAGCTCCTGGTAGGCGAATCTTCGAATGGAGGGCATCTGCTCCTCGAGATCTTTCTGAAGAGAAAGAAGTCCGTCCTCTGTGAGCTCGTACTTGAGCTCCGAGCAAGTCCTGGCCAGGCAAGGGGGAGAGAACTTGGCGACCTCGGGCTCTGCTGCCTCCGCGTCTGCGCACCCGTCTTCTTCCGACACGGCTTCCAAGGGGCCACTCTTGCAGCATTCGCCGCTGAGATGGAATTGCGGGACGACGGGCTCGGGCTCGATTTCTGAGGACGAGGACGGTGGCGGATCCGGAGAAGAATCGTCCAGAGATCCCGAAAACGAGACGGAAGAGGAGGAACGGTCGCTCCTCATGCACGCGGCGTCGGCCAGAAATTGGTCGAGATGGGCTTTTCCGCCCGCGCCGCTGGCCTTGTCCTGCTGCAGTTGCAACTTCGCGAAGCGATCCAGAACGCTGTTGGGCGAGTCATTGCTGGAGAAGCTGCTGCTGCGATCGAAACTCTTCTCGGACACCATGGAGTTGGCGCGGCTGTAGAGCGTGGTTGCCGTCGTCGAGGGAGAATCCGCTCCGTCCGCGACTCCGAATTTCTCATACAGCGAACTGCAGACGCTGCTGCTTCTCGCCGACTCGTCCTGAAATTCCTCGTCCGACATCCGCTCGACCTGGAGCAGATCATTCAAAGAATCCCTCTCGGACTCCAAAAGCACTCGTAAAGACTGCCGCATGTCCGCTGTCCAGTCCAATTCCATTCAAACCACGCATCAGATTCCCACACCATACCTACTCAGACCGACTGACCGACCCCCCTCCCCTCACACCAGAACAACGCTCTCCACGATTAAAGCCTTTCTTCATCACCACTTCCACACCCCCGTACCTTTGGCAGTTCCCGGCCTGCACACCAACATCTTGCCTTTCCGAACGACGACGACGTAGCAGTAGGATGAGAGGCTCCTCACGCACAGCCTGCCGAGCTCGGTCATGCGTCTGCAACCCGGACCGAACCCACATGAGATTTGACATTCCATCATCCTTGTTGCAGCCTTCGCGCAGAGATACTGCAACTCTCATTGGATTGAACTGAATTGAATTGAGTTGAGTTGAGCTGAATTGAGTGGAATTGGCTTGCTTTCAGGAAATCTAGAACAATTTGGCGCTAGCGCTGGGGGGGGGGTGGGTGGGTTGGGTGGTGTGAAGTGACTCACTTGGGTGACAAAGGCATCTGCGATTCGCATTTTCCGAGGACAACCATTGTCGCCTTCATTTGTCGAGCTTCGTTCACTATGGCCTTGCCCACATTGGCACCCTCCACAACTTCGACCGTTACTGTGACCTGCGGGTGTGAAATATTCCCCAGGGTTGGTTATCCGGTCTGCTGGCATGTACTCTCGTAATTCTCTCTCTCTCTCTCTCTCTCTCTCTCTCTCTCTCTCCACTCTGAGTAGCTCACGCATGCAAGGGGAAAAGGAGAGATGTAAGGCGGTCAATGCATGGACATCGTAATAACCTGCGCGAGAACCAACCTTGGCTGGGACCGTCGAGTGAACGCGAGAAGACAAAACTAACGCGCTCAGAGTGTCGAGAAACTCCTCCTTTACGGCATCACAATGCTCTGCTGCTTCTGTAAAACCCCAAGACAGCTCTCAACTGTAAATCGTTATTTCTCGAGGCCTTTCTCTCCCTCCCTCTCACTCTCCCTACAACTCACAAGAGGTCCAATGACTCCAAAACAACACACCAGGGACACGACACGCGAAATGAGTATAGGGGACAACAAATTGTTTCCCGACCAAAGGCTAGAGCTTTTGATGGACCGTTGCCACCCAAGGCAGCGGCTTCCGTTCTAGCACCCGTGCTCCACAGCGTAGCTCCGAATACATGGAGATTCCGGTCGTGGGTGAGGGACGGACAGACGGACAGGAACACATGCTGAGGAATTGCGACGGGACGTGGTAGACTTTTGAAGACCCGACCATGGGGAATGCTGACTTTAGACTCGAACTGCATCTGTGAGCAAATGTAATGGGGGAAACCTGCTGATGTTTGCGCAGCTGCCCATAGTTCCGTGACATGCATGACAGTCAATGTATCTCCAGTTCGAGCCGCTTGTGTGAGAGCCCAGTGGATCAACTCTCCGCCCTGCTCTGTCATTTTAACGGCTACCAGAATCCGCTGATGCCCCTCTTGCAAGCCCGCGACGGTGCACTTGGGAATCGACGGGCGCCGAAAAAGCCTGCTAGGACTCACCATTTCCTTGCTTCGAAAAAGTCGACTGGGAGTCGTCACTAATTCTCTCCCCATTTCGCTCCTCCTTCGTGATCTAATCCGTGAACCCAACTGCTGCCTGCAGCGTCAGAGTGCTGGAATCCGAACGCTTGCACTCGGGTCTCTACCGGGGCTCAGTGGGGACGGACCTCTGATGTCGTAATTGAAATCGACCAGCAGCTTCAGTAACATGATTCAAATAATTTATACGCTTCTCAAACCCCGAGTTTACTTTCCTTTCTTTTTCAACCTGTAATACGAATTATCGCGACTTCCGGAAGGCTTCCCAAATTTACGACCATTCGAGTCTACATTCAAAACCACGGGCATCCGCCCCCTGCGAAGGGAAATTTATCACGGGGCGAGCCAACTGCTTCACTTCTTCCTCATCTTCTTATCGCTCGCTCCGATCTGTCTTACTGATCTCGATCACGCGCACTTGCAACAGAACACGTGAACACCCAAAGAAAATGTACACTGCTTGAGCTCGCTCTGCTCCCAGCTTGAACGCGGGGGCAACAGGGAGGGAGAGCTTTAGTGGGATTCGTTACGAGGGAGACAAGATGCACCTGCCAAAGGAGACGACGGGCAACAGTGGTCCAGAGCAGTAGGCCAGTGTCTCAAAGTCCAGCACCTCGTCGTTCGCTTCTCTCTCACCCGCATTCACTTTCGGGTACTGGTTCGATATTCTCTCCCCCCCCCCTCTCTCCCTCTCTCTCTCTCTCGCGACGCGAGAGACAGTTCAGAGAATCTCTAGGGCTCAGCGCTAACGACTGTGGTGCTACTGGGGCAGTACTTCCGTAGTGAAGGCACAGTGCTCGTTGGTACTTCACTATCAGCACTCAACATCGTCGTAACGAATTTCTGTGATTCAGTGTCAGCACACAATCCTTCCTCGAGGCCCCGAGGTGCTGTTTTCATTACTCACTCGCGATCGCTCTCAACACTCTCGATCTGTCGCCGTCTGACTCCGTGTCTGAAATCACTGACCACTGCAGCAGCTGAGCTACTGTACCCCTCTGCCCACTCTAGAGGACACTACTACACTCTCCCTCCCCCGGGGACCAGGGATACTGGGAAATGTGATCAATAGCGACCAATCACAGCTCGTTCAAATGCGAGACGTTCCCCTGCCGTTTAACACGTGGACTTGATGGGCAGCATCCCAAGTTTCCGAAAACCTTTGTTCCGGTCTACGTCCACGTGGACGACCTTTTCTCCGGACACCTGGGTCCTCAGAGTCTCGACTCCCCCACTGCGCAGTCGCGATATGCTCCTTCCCGTCAGTGTTCCGGAGAACGGCCGTCGTCGCTCGTTCATTATCTTCATAGCCGCCGATAGTCTTTTGTCGCCGCAGCAGTTACCCTTCCGCCACACCTCCGTGATAGATAAAAAGGTAGGGAATCCAATAAAACCCTCATTACTGCAGTCAGTATAAGCATGTCAGATCGCCATGGAAATCCTTCGGTCGCGACGTTCCAACCTCATGAAGGACAGACCTGACGAGGACGAGAGAGAGAGCAGGGGAGAGAGTCGGGGAGATCGACCAGCGTGGGACCCACCATTGCAATGGCGCCCCCAGCCCCCGCCCGCTACAGCTGAGCGGGGGCTGTTAGGCTGCAAAGCTAAATGACCCAGCCACTTTGGAATAACCTCGACCTCCAAACGACGACATCACAAGCCCTTTCGGCGCGACACCGGTGGGGCCCGCTGGGAGCCGACTAATCAGACGAGCCCGTAGCCCTCGGGTCGCCAACGGACACACAACGGCGTATGTACTGATTCACTGAAAGTTCTGATTACTTGGACGATAGTGACCCCACACCGGGCCATCATCATGATCGACTCTGGAAGTCACGGCCACTACGCGATCTTCGCCACATCGACGTTGCAGAAGTCCGAAGACCCTGCGTGCAAGTGGTAAGCGACACACGTACGGGCTAAAACCGAATCACCACCGGCCGAGGGAATTATCGAGCGTTCTGTAAGCAAGTACAAATTAGCCCAGGCGACGACGGACTCCGGACTCCGAACCCATGTCAATCCCATCCATTCACTGTGCGCTGCGAACGGCTACATTAATGCTCAGCTTCTGCACGATCTAATCACGTTGCCTAATCACCTTGCTGAGGGTGATTAGACTGCCCCCGGCACTAAAATCCCAGCCTGATTGCTTCCAAGTTTCCGGTAACCGGTTCCCAAAGCAAGAAAGACTTACTGACAGGTACCAGCGCGCGACGAGAAAAGGAAAGCTAGGCTGTACAGTACCCGGTCCGTAGATATGCCGCAGCTGGTGCTGCGTAAACTATCGAGAGCATCCGAGGCCTGATCCAGTTGCACTGATCCGAGGGAGGGTCAATTTGCTTGCTCGTATGGATTAGTATCTAGACTCACCACAATACCACGACGACTGAGGGTTGAAAGTTCCGTGCATGCACGAGGTCTCGTGAGCGCGCGTCTCCCTTCTTCGGTATGCACTATAGCGTCGTCTACGCGGACCCTCGTCTCTGCTGGATTCAATGGGCCGTCGGTGACCATGGTGCACCAGCGGGTCCAGACGAATTTACGATGCTGTCTAGCCTTGCGCCTTGCGCCTTGCGCCTCGCTTCCTCTTCTTTCTTCTTCGATGGAGGTCACTTCACGCACTCATGGAGTAACTTCTCGAATATCAAGTGGAACGGGAAAAACTTCAGTCCGGTGAGAAGAAAGAAACCGAGAAATGGATCTCATGTGTGGAGTTTGGGTCCGCCACCTAAAGTCCTCGCGTTGGGTCATCTACATGTGTTCGAACCTGCGAGAATATGTCGATCTTCGACTTTGTTGTTAAAAGGCCCTCGCTCCGTTTCTCCGTGTTGTTGCGTGGCTGAGTGGCCATGAGATTACGTTATCACCTTCTTACGGAGCGTAAAGCATTGGTTCAGTTATGTCACATACGCCTATCAACTTCACTCACTCTAAGGTTTTCAATTGGTCCGGTTTCTTTATCAGTTGACACAATTTATGTCCTTTTCCTTCCTTTCGCAGTAACTTGTGAAGAACATGATTATTTTCAAGAAACTCCCAAGGCATATAAATAGGTTTGACTGGGGTTGTTATTGACGGCCGAAGTCAATCGTCGATGGTGTGTACACAAGGGAGAAGGGTAAAAGAGCTTCCTGTAAGCCTATAACCCTAAACTGTTTCACCGTCCGAGTGCCCATGCCCTCCAGGTCCGGACTCTTAAGTCTGTTTTTCAGGCGATCTACTGTACGATGAGTTTCACATGTTGTTGAGATTTCGATTATGTTGCGGGGAGTCAGACATTGAAGAGTCAGTCGGTGCAGGTGCCATGAGTCAGTGAATGACTGCGGTTGATTGAGCATTCGAGTAAAGTCAAAGCTTACAGTGTGATCTGACAGGAGGGCGACTCACAAACCGAGATAACTTCACATACTAACTGCTAGATTGGGAGTGCTCATCCCTACGGACCCGAATATCGGATGCCAATGTCATGGGTGGGACTCGTCGCTTCTCAGTGAAGCTCCTGCCCCGTACGTCCCTCCTTCGGAGTCCGTCCCACCACCACCACCACTCCCTCACAAATACAAGTTATCATGCCTTGCTTGAAGTGTGGAATGAAGATGCATGACACGAAGATAAGGTTGAGATTTAGATAGATTTTAAAGCAGGGAGGCAAAAACGTCACTCTCCAAGACATGTACGTATTCATCTCATTGGAAGCGTGGATTCAAGCCTAAGACTAGGTCGTACAGATTCACAGGATTGGGATCATGTTTGTTACGTTGCGGGTGATGTTGAACCTTGAACCCTACTCCCTCCCCCCCCCCATTCGATTATCTCGACGACGTGCTTTTGATGCTTCTCGATGCTGGGCATCAACACTTTTTCGCGAGACCAAGTGGTTAGCATGTAGTCTCCATGAGAAACACACACACACTCACATTCCAAAAGAGAGAGAGAGAGAGAGATACAGAGAGAAAGACTCCATGAGAATGGAATGGAAAACGATGGACGGAAATGCTTTCTAGGATGCAGCAGATTTATTTCAGTCCAGACTTAATTGATTGTCAATAAAGAGATCAGTCATGGCAGCAGTAAGACACACGCCGCGCTACTCGCAAAGGTGTCCAATATCCCACAAGCGTACGATTTGCAACTCGCCTCCTTTGTTGCAGTCATAGTCACCAGAATCACCTTAATTCAAGCTCCTCCTCTTGTTAGGCCCTCATGCAGTTCTACATCATCCTCAGCAAAAATCATTCTGTTTTTTGTTGAGGATGATAGCAGACGTGTATGAGAGGAATTTGAATCCAAACCTCACCCTGTGCAAACATTCTCGGAGCCATAATGGAAGCAAAGGCCTGAGATGTAGACTGAATATTGACGTTGGTACGAGGGAGGCGTTGATATTTTTGAGTACGCAACTGATTTCGACTATCCTCTACACCTGGAGAACGATCTTAATCTGCTCTTGTTCCTGTAAATGGTTCCCAGTGATCGAAAGAAGATTGGATGCTGTTTCAGCTCGGCTGACAGTTCGTAGCCTCAAGTCTTCTTGAGTGGGAAAAGTTGGAGATTCTTTGGTCCACAAATCTACGGTTTTCTGTGTCACTCTGAACTTATTGTACTCCCAAGTTTTTGACATTGTCACCCATCCACGGACAGACTCGTTTTTATTAATTTTATTTACGAAACGAAAATGCTATTTACAGCATGGGCAGAGTCTTCAATGTGCTTCCAAGCTCGCTCGCGAGGTTACCTGAAGGTCACAGATCTACCAAGATTTTTACACCTCGAGGGAGACAAAGCACAAAGACCCCATCGCCATCGTGCCTTCACATTTACTACGTCTACATACGGAAACTGAAATACATTTGTATCTGAGACCGTATAGAAATCATGTCAAATGTACAGAACATGGATACACACGCTGTACCGTGTCTGATGCACCACAAAGGCTCTAGCAAAGCAGTTGTCAGGCTTTTGCGTTTGTTGTTTGTGGATCGATAGATGCAGACCCTTGCCACGAAGCCATGTCTAATGTCCAGCAGGTGTAAGGCTTTGGAACCGACGTGAGGGGCCCCAGGGCAGACCTATTCCTGGAAGCCATTTGCACAGAGAATCATGAAATTTGGACTGGTCCGTATACAAGGCATGTCAGCCTACGGATCTGGATCTGGGACTGAGGACGTGAGTCTCTGGGCCCTCCCAGATTTCCAGGCGAGCTGTACTTTAGTCGAGACTGCCGGTGAAATGGAGATCTGTTTCAGCACCGTGTCTCCGAGTTTCCACCGTCATTTGCACGTCTCGAGTCGTTTCGTGGTCCGCGCCTCCTCCTGCCTGCCTGCCTGCCTCCATCTCTTTGTTTAGAAGAAAGTGCGAGCGACCTGGAGACTGAATTCTGTCCTACTTTTCTGACGAGTGCCGGTGAGACAGTCTGAGGGCACTCCCTGCGACGATTTCTGGAGTACACTGCTCCTGTAGTTTTCAATCATATCCGGGAAAGACAAACAACATCCCAGCAGGTGACGCCGAGTATTCGCACGGGGCCAACTTGTGGAGTGTGCTCTTGGGACATGGAATGTAGTTATTTGCCGAGGCCTATGTCGTTAGCCCATTCTAAATCGATAGATCCGTCTCAGTGGAGGTCACTGCATTCATTGTCAGGTAAGAATTACAGAAGCTCTGAGTGCTGGACATTTCGTGGTCAGATCGTTCGTTGAGACATTCATTTATGCTTCCCTCTTGAGGAAGCGAACGGAAATGCCAAGTTTTTGCATCACTCTTTAAAACCTTCACGAGAACTCTTGTCGGGGTTGCAATTGACAGCGCATGAGAAGCTTGAAGTTAATTTGGATTTCGTCCAGAACTACGTATTGACTTCAGAAACGAACGACGTCTAATCAGAGCCAGGGTTCGCACCTCAAATTAGTTATGTGATGAAAGCGCAAAGTCATTTCGAGCTAAAATTATCCCCGTCCCCATAAACAGCATTGAACGAGGTGAGCGATTAGTCAGGGAGTGAAGAACCTTTCGGCACGAAGAGTCTAGTTTGACGACAGTGCCTGCTTTCCCTCCTAGATCGCAAGAAGATTCTGAGTAGGGAAAGTTCCAAAGGTGTTTGATATCAGACTGTCGCAAGGTATGGTTTGCAGACTGGTCACGCTTCCGATCATTTCACGGAGCTGAGGCTCCTTGGGCTTATTATTTTCATGACATTATTATTATTATCAAACCTGTTGCCGTTTTCACTGCATTGATCAGTCTCGAGTTACAAGCAGCGAGCGCTCGGAGATTCTCTCATGTCCAAATGATCAGAACTCTGGATCTGTTGTACACATCATGCAAGGGTCCGACAGCTCCGCTGCGAGTGGTTGTGGGTGTGGTTGTTATCCGCCGTCGCAAAGCATCAGCGCATCATATTCGGATCTCGAGTGCGGCACTCGGACCCAGAAAAGGGCCGGCTGTTCTCGATTTGGTGACCTCGGACGACTCTTTCTCAGAGTATTTCCCAGAGCAGAGCAAAGCAAACATGGGATGTGATGGGATGAGATGGGCCCTGTCAGGAAAAAGCAAACGCTCCGCCTTGTCCCAGCCTGCAGCGCAGCCATTGTTGCTAGAACTTCCATCATGTACTGACTAGATGCCAGTCGGTTTAACTTCCTCTCATCCTCGAGCCCCAGAGCCTGTAAAATAACAAACAACGCTGAAATAGCCTGCGAGTTCCCAATCTCCACACTCGGCAATTTTGATCAGGCTGCATTAACTTAGCTGTCGAGGTTTTGAAGTTTCACCAGGAGAGGAACGTAAGTCGTGAGTCCGAGCGTGAGTCACAGGCCGGCCAACTGAATCTCCTGAGAGTGTTCCAGAATGATCCAAAATCGATCTAATTTTCTTCTTCGAGTTCAATGATCGGTTCCTCTAAGACGTGTTTCCGAGCTCGCCTAGAAGAAATGTACGAGCACCTATAGCTTTTGCCCAAACATCAAACACGGTAAGAAGGCTTTCACTCCACTGTGAATGAGAACGGAAAGATTTTCCGCCTCACGAGCCAAAATGCGTGCACAAAAGTAGACAGTGGCTCGGAAGAATCTGAGGATGAGCAAGGCATGAGTTATTATTGACTGCTACCGGGCGAGATGACATGTTCATTCATGTTTTGGGGAGCAGCAAGTGTGTGGTTGCATACGAGCTCCAAGAGAAAAAGGGAGAAAGACGGCAACCTAAAAAGATAAGGCCCCGGGGACGTAGACCAACCAATGCATGCTTTGGCTGTCTTTGCTTTGAGAAAACATGCCACCACAGGTTAGAAGACAAGCACACTTCCATGAGGCCTCAGTAGGACTCTTCGTTTTTTCGTGGAAGGAAAAGCTTTAGCCTATGTAGGTTTCCGTGTAGATATATCCTTCTGATAGTTGATTGACAAGACCCCCCGGCCTACGAGATGAAAATATGCCCAGATCGAGCACCTGCGGAATTATTTGCCTGACATCACTTTCCCGTGCTCGTATGTCATCGGACATGATCAAAAGCTTACAAACTCGCAGCAATGTCGACTTTATTGTCTCATAGCCACTTCGAGTGACCAGTAGCCACGTTGAGTCGAGCACTTCTCCTTTGCCCTTTCGGTGTAACAGCTTCTTTCGGGCCATTACATTCGAGATCCCTACAAATGCCATGGTTCGGTCATCTGATTGGACCACGGGGTGAAGACAGCTTGCCCCTTTAACTCCATCTTCTTTCTCGACCGCCTCTTATTAATACCTCGACCTTGTAGTCAGTTGTCCAACGCGATCTTTGTGAAATCCTCCTCCTTGAGTTGCGAGATGAGGGAAATGACTGCTCCCGGACAAGAAAAAGTGCAGGCACTTTGTGACAAAACTTCTGCATAGAAAGGACACGAAATGAAGATCATCACGGTTTAAGCACTTGAGTTTATGACTGGTCAACGGATAGGACACCGGACGTGAGCTGAAACACCCGCCTCGATAATGAACAAACGAAGTCGTCGTTCCGGATCCAACTTCTTAGGGCTCACCGCTGCTCATTGCGGAGTGCAGAGCAGAGCAGTGCATTCTCTCTGCTCTGCTCTGCATGCTATGTTATGTGGTCAGAGCTGCTGCATGAGATAGATGATGGGTGGACAAATGAGAAGTGAGTCCACCATCACCGTCATCATCATTATCCGAAAGGTACTGTGGTAAGGGAAGTACTCCATTGCATGCAAATGTCGAGAATCCTCAAATCGTTCAAGATTCGACCCAACGATATGTCGCAGTGACGGGCAGATCCGACCATGTCCAGTACTTTTCCGACTTGTCCTCACTCTGCTGTAAAGAGTGGCATGCAATCAGAGATGTTTCCATCACAAAAAGCGACTCACAAAGTCGCATTCTCCACTTGGCTCCCTCTCTCTCTCTCTCTTTCATCGTTCACATCGCAGTTCTTCGTCTCGCCGGAGTGTGAAAAGAGTAGAAATCGAAAATGCAAAAGCAGAAGAGTAAAGCCACACCCTCAAAGGCAATAAATATCAAAGCTTCAGATTCCCCTACTTTACAAACATAGCAGCAGAGGAATGTCGTCTCACGCTCTTCCTGCTCTCTCTTTTCCACATCAACGTTGGTGCGTGGAAGCCATCTTCTCCAGCCGCGTTTCCATCTCCTCCAAAGAGGGGAAACCGAGTAATATAGCAAAAAGGATGGGAAGACCCCATCTAGTCGGACAAGTATGAAACCCAAGGGGTAGGATGGGGCTAGGCACACTAGCATCACAATCACAATGGTAAATATGTCATGCTGCACCTAAGATATCCCAACATAAATCGTGACAATAATTTCAGAGTGGTGATTATCCATCCTCCTAGATCGTGCGTCGAGTGGAGTGACAACATCCAAGATCTCCAAGTATAGTGGTATGTAGAGAGCTCACCTCTTTGTTCATCTAACCTGGAGTTATATGGAGCTATGGACTTCGACACATTCTCGTGCACTCTCTAAGGAGAGTTAACCATACTAGACGAAAGGGGTATCACTTTGTTTACATACTATAGAGCATCCCAAGAAGCATCATCTAATTGAAAAATTGCTCTCCTATGAATTGCACAAACCCGTGCTCTCTATAGAACAATAGATACAAGTTGCCTAAAATATGCTACACAATATGCTAAACAAAGTGATACCCCTTTCGTCTAGTATGGTTAACTCTCCTTAGAGAGTGCACGAGAATGTGTCGAAGTCCATAGCTCCATATAACTCCAGGTTAGATGAACAAAGAGGTGAGCTCTCTACATACCACTATACTTGGAGATCTTGGATGTTGTCACTCCACTCGACGCACGATCTAGGAGGATGGATAATCACCACTCTGAAATTATTGTCACGATTTATGTATCGGCATTTCTAGTTAGGTAGGTGCGCGTATGCAGAGCAGATACAGCAGTTAGAGCTGGTTGTGCAGTTAGCGTCGTTCACACTAGGACTGCCGTTAGGGCCGACATCGCCGTTAAAAGTCCTAGGGCTCAAGGAGTAGAGTTCAAATTAGGGCTCCTTAGAGAGCAGTTTTCGAAGTTGAGCCTTTGAGAGTGTGGTTATGGTGGATAGTAGCTAGTGCGAGAACTTGGAATCTTTGAAGCACAAAGTGGGTTTGCTCGACTACAATCTCTCTTTTATGCTATGGTTATGAGCGGAGTGTCCTTGTGGACCTGTTGAGAATAGAAAAGATTACTTCGAAAACTCAAACTGGATTCTTTGATGAGAACTGTGAGTTCTTGGAACGCTGAAGGTATTTTGGTGAGTTTGGATGGTAGCTTCAATCTGTTCGATGTTGAGTGTGCAGGGCATTCATGGAGTGAAGCCCATGATGGTGATCTAGAAGTAGAATCGATTCAAAGTTGATGTGATTGATTTCAAATTTCTGTATTTTCTATTTAGTATAAATCCGAATCGAGAGTTTTCGAGGACGGAAGTACTACTGAAAATTGACGAAGTGGGTCGATGCTCATAGTTATCTTGGGGCATTAAATCGAGATTGGCCGAAAAAGATTTCGGACAGGAGTGCTCAAAGTCCAAGATTTGGTGTTTCAAAATTTTCGGGTCGAAAGTAGGGGCAATAGGCTATTACATTATCATATAATGTCCGTTTGATCTGAAATTTGATGGGGTGATAGAAGATGTGAAGTTTGTCACGCGAGGGTAGAGACGCTAGGCATGAGGCTTACATTGTCAGAATTGCAAATTATCGTTGAAGCTTGGATTTTGCAGGACCTTTGCCATGGACTATACAACATCATTGATATGTGTTGGTCATGGTGGAGCATTTCTCCAAGTGGATTGAGTTAGTGGTATTGCCTAACAAATCAAATGAGGGAACAGCTTATGCGTTCTTACGTGCAGTGTTTAGCCGATTTGGTGCACCATCAGAAGTGTTGACTGATCAAAGTATTGAGATTTTGGACGAGTTTCAAGATTTGTGTGATGGAGCGTTGATTGATCATTGTACCACCTCAAGAAATCATCTTGAGGCTGATGGTCTAGTAGAGAGAATTGTTCAGACGATGAAGAGAGGATTTTGAAAGTTTGGCTTGGAGAAAGGTCATATGGGAGACTGGGACATCCAGCTACCATGGTTGGCCACGGATTATCGATTTAGCCGGCAAGCATCTTTAGCGTTATTCTCACCTTACTTTTTATTATATGATAGAGATCCATACTTACCTACAACTATTCATCGAGAGTCAAGTGAAGTTTTGGACTTGGATAACCCTGATGTTTGGGTTAGGATGTGTTCTCAAAGGGCAGAATTCTTCCATAGAGTAATGCTCATGGCATTTGAGAACCTAATTATTGCTCAGCATAGAAATACTTTATGTTATGCTATCATCCGAGGAGGTGGATATCACTTCAATTAGTAGATTTCATGTTGATGATTAGGCTTACTTGCAACAAAGTGCACCGACCTCATTAGATGTTATAGCTAGTTGCACGATTCTACGAGTATGTGAGGTTTTACCTTCTAGAGTTTTGGTATTGGAGGATCGTGATGGTGTGATTTGGAAGGATCATGTTCGTAACTGTGCACCATGTCACCTTTCAAACATTGATGGTACTATGGATCCAAGCTTGGCAGTTGTGCATGCAAGCTTGAGATGTATGTTATGTGAATCACCTGGTGGATCAGCCAGTATGTTGATTTGTGATTCTTGTTTGAGAGGATGGCATATGTCATGTTTGACACCTCCTCTCAATGCGGTGCCCAGAGGGTGGTGGAGATGTCCTCGATGCGTTGAGCAGGAAAGTAGGTCTGACCGTTACATGGTATGGATTGCAGATAAGCAACTAACAATGGGACATTGTAGCACCCGGTCTCTTAATCTTAGTCCCACGAAGGGCATATCATGTTATGGACTAGATGACTACATGGTGTTAGAGGGACCTAACCGCCAGTTAGGGGGGACGATTGTGGTATACTTGTGTTGGTGTATGACGATCTATGTATTGTGATGTTTGATGTAACATCAATGTATGTTGTGATGCGATATGTATGTGCACGATAACTGTCACGACTTATGTAGCGGTATCATTAGTTAGGTAGGTTGTGTATGCAGTAGCAGATACAGCAGTTAGTGCTGGTTGTGCATTTAGCACCATTTGCATTGGGACTGTCGTAAGAGCCAACAGTGCCGTTAGAGAGTCCTATGGCTCAAGGGATAGAGTTCAAATTAGGGCTCCTTGGAGGGCAGTTTTCAAAGTTGAGCCTTTGAGAGTGTGGCTATGGTGGATAGTACCTAGTGCTTGAACCTTGAGGCTTTGAAGCACAAAGTGGGTTTGGCTCGATTGTAATCTCCCACATAGAATACTAGAATAATGAGGCTAAAGAATTAATTTTAACCTCATTATTCTAGTACTCTATGTGGATGACATGCTCATTTTGGCAAAAGAACAATCCGATGTCGATAGATGCAAGAGTCAACTGAAATCTGCATTCAAGATGAAGGATTTGGGTGAGTCCAAGAGGATATTGGATATGGATGTTCACATGGATTTGAAGAAAAGTAAGCTATGGTTAAGTCAGGGCAAGTATATTCAGCGTGTGCTTGACAGATTTAACATGGTAGACTCTAGGAGTGTTGACTCCTTTGGCGGCGCATTTTAAGCTCTCAACAGCTCAATGTCTAATTGATGCAACTGAGAGAGGAAAGATGTCGTCAATTCCCTATGACAAGGCAGTGGGCAGCCTCATGTATTTGATGGTGTGCACTAGCTATGGACAAGGTGAGCATTTACATGTCAAATCCAAGGAAGGCGCATTGGGAAGTTGTGAAGTGGATTCTCAAGTACCTCAAGAGTACTAAGGATTATGGTCTTTTGTTTGATGGTTTATTGGACAATGCCAAATCCTTGTTGGGTTACGTTGATGCTGACTATGGACAAGATCTGGACAAGAGGAAGTCTACAACTGGGTATGTGTTTACACTTGGAGGTGGATGCGTTATTTGGAGATCTACCTTGCAAAAGTGCATAGCTCAGTCAACTACGGAAGCCAAATATGTAGTAGCAGCGGAAACATCAAAGGAGGCTATTCGGTTGAATAGACTTATCACTAAGATGGGATTAAAACAAGATGTTGAAAATCTCCATTGTGAAAGTCAGAGTGTTTTACATCTTGCATTAAATCAAGTGATGGATAGCAGGGTGAAGCACATCGACATCAGATATCACTTTATCAGAGATGCAGTTTCTGATAGGAAGGTTGAGCTAGTCAAGATTGAGGGTAAACTCAATCCAGCTGATGCATTGATCAAAGTTATTCCTTTAGAGAGTTTCAACACACATTGTGTTACTAAGCAAGTTTTGCATAAGAAGCACTAGTAGAGTTAAACTAGCAATTGTTTGATTCTTATATATGTTTTACTCCTTCCTGGTTAGGCTACGGCTTAGTTCTAGTTAATCCTTGTTTACAAGAGGATCTATGCTTGAGGTTTTCTTCTAGGATTTCCCGCGGAGTATATTTATGGATAACAAGAGTTAGAGACCCCAAGACATGAGTCAAGGGGGAGATTGTTAGGAGTTAACTCATGTCTTGAGTAACTTTGGTTAGTTTGACTATAATTAGTTAGACTAGGGCTAGGGCTCGTACTGTTATATAAGAGGGTTGGCATAAGCTCTCTGTGACACAATTAGGGTTATTCAGTAAAGTGACCCTATGTGTTTCGTGGACGTAGCCTTAGTGAGATGAACCACGTATTTCCTGTGTCGACTCTTGATTGCATGTTTTTCTCCATGTATTCATGTTTCGGATCTACAAAGGAGATCTTACGAAATGTATGCAAATAACACATATGATTTCTAATATGATGCATAGATCAACCATGGAATCTAGTGTAACCCATACATCAATCACAATGAGATTTTATGAAAAATAGTTGATATTCGATATATATGTAAGAAAGTGTCAACATGATTATAGATATGTTTGTCTCGTCGTGTGAAATTGACGGTGTCCAAATTGTCCTTTATATCAACTCATTCTAAAGATGAAGATGATCAAATTTTTCAAGAATCAAACTTGTGAAATCACCCTTTATTCACCCAACATAATGAGTCTCATTATTGATATTTTCATGTTCGCAAAATTGTTATCAAGAAAAGATTTTGCCTAGAAGGGTGTGTGACTCGCATGTTGTATAAAGTCGCATGATCCTACTGCAGAGTGATCATATTTGGTATATTATTGCTCAATTAGAGATCCTCTAATAAATGTTCATGTATTGTGGGTGGTGTGAAAACTTAAACATGGCCCCAACAAATTATATAACGGAATTCTACAACCTCATGGATCATTGTGTGTTTTTTCCTCCATATGGACAACAAAACAGAAAAAACATAAGTAAATCATCATGTTATCATAAACCATACCACAACCACATGTGGGTGTGAGGTATAATAGATACATGTGGATGGGAGGTCTAATAAATAGTGGTGAAAGAGAACTCGTTAACAACATGTGACTTCACTGAGAGACATGACATCATTGATCCCTTCATTGCACAAGATAATATAGTTGAATAGACTTAGAAAAATCCATAAGGATGTTAATAATAGTATTTGCATGTATTGTTCATTCAAATCCCCCTACAATATGATCAAATCCATGGGAAAAAAATCTGCTAGATTGACACATTAATTAAAGCAATCATCAAATTCAAATAAATCTAACAAACAACCTCCCTCTTCAACATTAAAAAGATGCTCCAATAATTTTTAAAAATATATCCTTGTTCAAAATATAGTCTCAAAGCAATGACTAAGGTCCAAAGAAGGCAATAAATGCTATACATTCATAAGAAAACAAATCCATGTCTCCAAGGGCTACCGGAAGAGATAATCAATAGTAATCTCAAAGAAGTAACGTTATATTGAGAGAAGATGAAAGAAAATTTATGTCGCAAATACGTAGATATTGTGTAAGAAAAGTATATGAATAATATGTACAGCATGAATATTTTAACCTGTTAACACGAAGAGAATAGGGCAAAGGTCATGAGCGTGTTATCTAGGTGTGGTAGGTAGGCATTTTGTACTGCTTGGTAAAACAGATCTTCAATAAATCTATCGCACAATGACTCATGTCCAAATGGAAATCTTAGAGTATGATGTCTATATATAAAAATATTGAAAGGAATTAAAATATTGGAAAAGATCAAATGTGATGTATGGACTCAGAACTCTACATTTATATAATAGCATTTGTAAACCTCAACTCTCCAATGTCTCCAAAATATATATATAACGCAAGTACGACATTGGAATGTGGACGTTGAGTGTATGTGGCAAGGGATGGGAAAAGCAAGCAGTACTGGCCACAACAATCTCGATTTAGTGTGGAAGAATGAACTATGAACCATGGCAAATAATGGAGCACCTAAGAAATTTACATGTCATCAACACTCAGATGGTATGTATTCACCGTATTTTTTAATCGTATTATGACCCAATCGTATGATGACCGTAGAAAAATGAAGTATCCGTGCCACAGAAAGTTCATACTAAAATATGCGAGAGAAATGAAATCATCATATGCAAAGACGCAGTACTACTCAACTACGAATGAAACTGGCATAATGGAGATTACGACTTTTGAGTAGCCCCATCTTACCTATTTGGTTTCATTCCATGATGGGGTCTTCCCATCCTTTTTGCTATATTACTTGGGTCTTTCCTCACTTTTGAGTAAACTTACAAGTTGTATCACAAATGTCATGTACTTTAGTACAACAACCAAGCGTCATTAAATGCACTGACATTGTCTGGCCATTTCCGCCGAGATGAATGATGAAGGGAACATATGTTTCGAGCACACGTAAAAATCTGTTGGTACAAAGCTGATTTATGTCAAGTGTGTATTGACATAAATCAGCTTAAATCCATGTATGTTGTAGTAGACACAAAATTTGAATTCCACTTGTTCGGAAACTACACATGACTCGAAAGAATACGAATCTGTTGATCGTGGCGTACATGGAAAGATGAATGTAAAATGAAATCCAAAAGACGAAGAGAAAGTACGATGAAAATAGAAATAGAACGGGGCCACGAACTCTGAAAGCTGTCCAGGGCGTATGAAACGTCCGCTTCCCATAAGTAAGCAAAGAATCATGATGAGTATGCATGGCAACGCTCCATAGTCTGCTCTCCACGACTGCAGAAGTTGGAGGCGAGTATGGTCGTTACTTCACGCGCTTGGTAGACTGGCCGATATTATAAGAACAATGAACACTTCTTTGTCTAAACAGAGGATAAACCAAAGCAACTTCAGGAGTTCTTCCATGTGGTTCTCACCTTAACGCAATACGGAGATCTGAAGGTGAATTAATCGTCTAAAGTGACTACGTCCACGGAAAGTTCAAGAGTGAAACTCACCATCTCTAGGTACATAGGCTAGACAGAAATTTTAGCCACGAGGTAACTATAATATATGAATACATACTTATTTCGGCATTCGGTGGTCCTACTTTTGGTTCATGATTCTCATGCACATGCACAAGCAGATAGACGACCAAGCAGTCGATAAAAGTTTTGGAACAGTTGGAGTGCATGCATTTACAGCAGCACCCTGTACTGCAAGACGTTCCTAGAGATCACGGGCACCAAACTGCCTTGTCAACAAAAAACTCTCCAGCCCTGGCAGATCACATCACATCAGTTGTCAAAGGGTGTCGCCGCTGACCAAAATACTGCAGTGATCAATTAACAGCAAAACTTCCGTACAAGTGATTCAGCTGCCTTCCACCAACGTTTCCCCAGATCGAAGAAGAGGTATTTATGAAATCATCGGTGCAAGTCATATTTGACAACTAACTCCATCTGGAGGAATACTATCCCATTATCGTATATGTAAAGTACACCCGTGACAAATCGTCCATCTTGAGAGAAGGAAATACATGTCTATTAAACATTTGGTGTAAGTAATATATCTCACCTGTCTACACCCATCTGCAAGTGAAGAAATAAGACATCGTAGTTTAAAGTACACCTATCAAGTATCATCCATCTTGACTGTCTCCTAAAAGTAGGCAAAACAAAAGCACAGTTCGAAACGTCTTTTTGATCATATTCCTGCCCCTCCACTTAGCCTATTCTCTAGCAGTGATTGGCGCCTCACTGCTTCTTCCAGTTCTTCACAGAAATCTTTCGTGACATCTGCGAGGTACACCCAAGGATGGAGATTAATGAATCATCATAGAAGTTACATTCGCTCATCGATCTCGACACATCACACAAGTTAGATGATGAGTCTATTGCAAAGGTTTGCGAGAATGAGAAACGAAATCAAAACCATTATAATATCTTGTCTCACATAATCGTTATCTTAGATGAAGCAGAACCTGTAATAGCTTCTCCAGCTAATCCAACATGAGATGTGCAACAATTAATAACGTCATATGGTTAATAACTGTGATGGAGAACCAGCAGACAACACACAGTTGGTAAAACTAGTAGGAGGAGCAGACACCATCATGGAACAAGCACGGAGCGTAATGCAAAGGACTACAAGAAGGATAGGCTATGCAACCACAAAACAGACATAACAGAATGAGGGGCGAAAAATGGAATCGTATTAAGATATTCTCAGCAAATCAAAAGCAAAGTAGAATCTTGTGTGAGACAGAAACTCGAGCGGTATGAAAGCCGACAGTGTGTATCCATTATACACGAATCACCATGAACAATGCACCAGGGAAGAAACCTCAAGCATAGACACCTCAGGGATAAACTGCTGTACGGACTCACCATGACTCCCTTACCGCCCGTAGCTGGGTGAAGGGAGGAGCCAGTAGTCCTAATCACGAGTTTCTGTCTAATCTAGAGCGGCCGGGACAAACTCGGGGGCAATCTGTTCGGTAACTCAGCTAAAAAGAGCAGAGAATATGGATAAGAACAGAAGGCTGTTGTCGTCTTGCACTCGAAGAGTTGTGAAAGTGAAAACAAGGATTGGTCGCAGAAGATATAAATACTTCACACATAATCTCTAAGATGTGCTACCACTCACCGTGTTTCATAGTGAGAGATGGTGTAGGTTCTTGCAAAAATCCAACAACTCTCGCTGGGGTTCCGGCGACCATACTGCACTCGTCAGAGAGGGAAACGGTAAGTACGACGATGGAAATCGGTATCCTCCTGAGGACTGTCAGTACAAGAAAATCGATAACAACGTAGTCTACTCTCGCTTTCATGTGTTAATAGCTAACTCTGACTAACCTGTGGGGCGGAACGTCTTTCAATACAAGAGAACCAGCTGCAACCATGGCACCCTTTCCGACGACTATATTTCCTAGAATCGTGGCTCCTGCACCAATCAGCACTCCTTCTCTAATTTTGGGATGTCTGTCTCCTGATGCTTTCCCTGTGCCACCCAATGTAACACCCTGCACATCACAGACGCGAAGCATCTCCTCAGGTTGATTTAATGCCGAAGAACCACTACCTGTCAAACCAGAATTTTCAAATTGACGTGCTGTCTATGGATGCCCCAAACCCAAATCATAAAGTACAGTTAAAATTAGACTTCCAGTTTAACGATCACGAGGAAGTAACTGTACATTCCAAGCGTGACGTGCTACATCCATGACAAAAAATTCCTCTATTAACTGTTGAAAAGGTGTACCAGAGCCGGTAAGAGTAGACGTTTGAATGTGACTAGGAGAGAACAGTAAACCATGTTCTTCAGACGTTACCTGAAGCATGGAAACACGATCACCAACTACTGCGGTCTCTCCGATGACAACTCCTGTGCCATGATCCAGCAATATGGACTTCCCTATACGCGCAGCTGTTCACCAAAAAAAAAAAAGATTTTTGTGAAAATGATGAGAAATTCTTAAGTGATGTGAACATTCCACAAGTATGCTTTCATGCTCGGAGCTCCAAGATTGGTCCAAATCCAAGTGTGCACGTAAAGCATCTTATGTCACTGGTGGTGACGTTCACGATACGTTGAGTACTAGGTGTGGAGGTACATTGAACCTACAAAGATACTGACAATCATGGATCAGACGAAAGACAACATTCAATAATCAAGAAGCAGCTGGAATCAAGAGTACCAGGATGGATGTCCACTGCAAATACCTGCATGAAAAAAAGAGCAAGATCAAAATACATCTTCATTTCAGGTTTCGTACATGTTGATTAGCTCTCAGGGGCTCTGATTCGAGCCAGAACGCTGAAAACAAACAGCACTATCAGCAACACCTTGATGACCATGGAGCTTCAAGGACTAACTTGACCAAAATATAGTCGTCGATCGTTATACCTCACCACAGCTGATGACTACAAGACTCACCTCACTGATTCGTGCCTGTAATGCCAAGGCTAAAACCTTCTGACCTCTATTCCACAATGCGTGAGCCACCCTGTACGCTTGAATAGCATGATAGCCCTAGATCACAAACGGTGAGTGAGAGGTTCAACGACAGAACAAACTGATTGTCACAGACACGTCACTCTTTGAACACCATGACTGGCTAGAAAATGACATTGCTGCTTACGAAAGCAGTCAACTTCAGACCATCGACGTCCATGACCACAAGAAAAGCCCACAATTCCTACACAATCATTCGAGTGATAGGTGTGGCATACACGTTCGCAAGCATTCAAAACATGGACTGAATCAACCTGAAACAAAGTGCTTAGTGGAGATTTACTGACTTACATCAGATTAAACTTCCTGCTATGCTCTACTGTGACGAGCCAAAGGATTCATGTACAACAAGAAAGGTCACTAGGTACGTTTGAGCCCAGAAACAAATAGACTCCACCAAGTGCTTAATTACTGAGAATTACTCACTTTCAAGTACAGCAGAGCCGAACTGTAAGATCTGCAGGATGGATCGCGATCTTTAACTGCCTGGAGATTATTGTCCCCATCTTAGTTCTCTAACATTTGAATGTAACCAATTGCAAGAAAATTTTAAAAAAAAAAAAAATCCAGTATCTCTGATCAAACGGACAACATAGCTCATGATGAAGTTCTATAAGTTCATAGAAAACGTCGACAAGATGAGATGCATATTCACTTCATTCAGACGCAGATCCAAACCAGCCACATGCAAAACGAACACTGTTGCCTAAATACCTGCACATCTAATCTTACAGCCTGTACAACATAGCTGTCATTCATGAACACGTCGTCGAAGACATCTAGAAGTTGTGTGGCCAGTAGTGTCGCATTTTTCAGACGGTTTGCGAGTACAAATCCCAGAGAACGCTCGAAGCACGAGTGAGCCAGTATGCTTGCATACAGGAAGCTACTGAGTAGTGGTTCTCGTTCTGCCTGCCACAACGACTTGAAAGTGTTGATTAAACGCAATACATTACATTAGTGATAAAATCTGAGATTTCTGTGTCTTCGACAATGAACAACAGAATAGGCCAATTCAGTGAACCATTTGAAAAAGAAATATCCAATTTGTGTACCTCAAGTCTGGCCTCCGCTCTGATCGCAGCCCAGATTGGATCATGAGATATTAAATCTTTCAGGTTTTTGCCAGCCGCTGAGGCTGTAGATTGAGATGTCAGAAGTGGAGTCGAAATTGACCCAAACTGAGATTCAAATTCTTTAGCGGAGGCAGTGGCGGCAGCTGCTGCTTTCGCTGCAACTACTCCATTCACTGCTCCTCTTGAGCTGGGGGGATTGCAAACGGGCTCATTCACGCTTTCTTCCGACTCTTCTTCGTCCTCCTTGCTCTGCATGTAAGCAGGAAAAACATTCTTCCACGGAGTAGCATCCACATTCATAGTGTCCCCTTCGTAGCTGTCAATACTGTTGGCCGCCGTCTCCGGTTTGACTCTGGGTGCTGACGTACAGCCCTCGTAGCTATCTCGACTATTTCCTTTACCATTCTTCTCATTCGAATTTCCACTAGGGCTAGGATTCTGTGGTTCCAAAATGTCACCAGAGCGTGGTCCACTTATGCCGCATCGTAATCGACCCCCACTTTTAACCCTTCTTCTTACATGTTTCGTGACAAGTAGCTCCGAAGTGGAAGCTTGTGATACAGACGACTTAAACAGGCTGCTGCTGCTGCAGCAGCGGTGGCAGGGGCGCCAAACATCAACACGCAACAAAGAGGGGGCCAAAAGAGCCATGTATTCACCCCCACCAGTCTCTCAACAAAAAACCCGACCTCGGATTTGTGGAGTCAGAACGAGAACCTCAATGACAAGGAGAACGAATTGCTCCTGGGGTTGAAATGGGCATAATTAAAAGACCCTTGTCATCGCTGTTTCCAAGGCTGTACTTCCCCTCCCTCCCGATTCAACGACCTTGGTCCACAAGAATGAACACACAGATAGATTATCCACAATCACCGACACCGTCGCCCTCAATTCTCAGCGACTGCATCTTAGCGAGACCCAACAGGCACCCGACTCCGAGAGCAAATCGATGCTGTAAGAAATGTCGATCGATTCCATCAATCGAGGACTCAGCAGCTGCCCGTTCCCTCGCGTCTACTCGGAAACTGGAGCACGCTCCACAAGACAAGAGGAGGGCGAACGAGGATTCCTGACACTGCGGAGTCTGGACGCGGACGCTGCGGGCGGACAAGCCTTTACGCGCTGGAACTCTGCTTCGGAATCCATCATTGTCCATGTCCCTGATCTGTACTGTACTCTGGTCGGAGTCTTTTCCGTACGAGCGTGGTTGGTAGGATCAGGTCCTGCCTCTCCTGAGTCATAACCTGTGCTTGTCTGATTCGTACTCTAATCGTCCTAATCAGCATTTTTATTTTATTTTTGTCTAAAGTTTGAAGTGAAAATTAGATATCACAATTTTCACACAAGGGAATCTCTCGTAAAGAACAAAAAAATGGGAAGACCCATCAAGTCCAACATGGATGAAACCAAATGGGTTCCTTGTACGATTTGATGGGATCTTCCCATCCCTTTTGTTATTATACTTTCTCGGGTTCACATGGATGAAACCAAATGGGTAATATGGGGCTAGCCCCAATAGCACTATATAAATACCCTAACTATCTAGGTCAAAACTGTTTACAAATAACACAAGTATAAATCACAGGATTGCATCCCCTAGTGTTTTCTATATTTATAGAATAATGAAAACACTAGTGTTTTTATTATTCTATAAAACTTTAAATAGTCTATACAATAACCTAAAAGAGAATGATAGTATAGTAGTCTTTCATGCACTCCCTCGCTAACATATGGAAGTCGGTGTCCATAGCTCCATATATCTACAAAGATAGAGGAACAAAGAGGAGACCTCTTTGCATACCCCTATACTTGGAAACCTTAGATGCTACCGTTCCATGAGGATGGGTGATCACCCCGTTTGAAATTATGTCACGTGTAGGATCGGTAACCACCAAGTCTTCCACATTAACATTGTCCTCCCAAACCAAGTATAGGTATGACCTAACCCTAGTCAACTATAAGGCATATCAGAGCTCCCTCCATATGAGGTATCCACCCTCTAGTGCCATAGCAAACACCACATTCATATTGGCATCATGGATAGCTATCCTTTGCACTCTGAATGGTCAACGAGTGATATGAACACTTGCTGCATCTAAAGTGATACCACACTCACATGAGTAATGAATATGTAGATGGATGACCAATCCAAGACGGAATCTCATCGTTGTAGAGAAAGCTCTAATGCATGATCGAGCCAAGATCCACGAGCCTACAACCTTGTCGGAGCAAGAATGTAGACAAGCCCTTGTAGTACAAGGAATGGCCGGATCCACTAAAGATGAATATAAAGCTTGTTGAAATTTTCAGTCCATCAAGGTAGATTGTAGATCTCTAGTCCAATCGGTGGGTAAAAAGAAAAAAGACGGGAGCTCATGTCGTACCTCTAAGGTAAGACATCTCTCGTATGTCATAATAGTTTATGTAAAGGAAATGATCTAATATCCATGTCCCTTGCATACATCTCAAGGATGGACCTATATGCAATCACAAATCGAGAAGATAACAAAAGTGCTGAGAGTGTCCAACTAGCCAAAAATAATATAGGTGTCGTCTCCTCCATCGATATAAGCCTACCCCTCCACATGAAGTCGGAAAAGATGTTTGTCTTAGTGCCAAATCTCCTATCACACATTTGAAGATCGCTGGTCCGATGATGCCATCAAAGATGTCCATGATCCTCCTGTCAAAGTTTGTGAAGCGTGATATGAATGTAGATGAAGGAGGAGTCGCGCAAAGAAGTTACGTGGGTCAACAATCAATACTAGATGAGAGGAAGGTCGTCTACATGCAAAATATCGTCGGCAAGTGCACTGTCTAGGTAATGTGAGATAAAATCCTCGGACCCTATTGGCACTCCTAGAATGTGTAAGCCATTTTTCAATGCCATGCATCCCTTTCGAAGTTGGAAATGAGGAGGAATGCCCAAATGAGACCAAGCCCTACACTTTGACATCTTGACTCTCAAGCCTACAAGATGAATTTTGGTAGTCAAGTAATCAAAGTTTATATGGCCCAAAATGTGGTCTACGTGGTCCAAAATGTGTGTATCATTCGCTAAGAAGGGGAACACACAACGTGGCCTGTCCAAAGCAGTAGACAAAAGAGTTCTATAATGAGACATGGAAAATAGGGGTCCTCCCAAAGGATCTCCATATAGAGTACTAGCGGCATATTGTTTAACAATGACTCCCTCTTGGGAAAAATTATGCTGATAGAAGAGAGAAAAATATGAACCGTAGAAAGACCGTACGAAAGGATATCACAATTAACCTTTACTTTGGATATTTATGAAATTAACATACAGTTTGAAAAAATTTAAATTAATTAAGGGATATAACATATTTTTCTAATATTAAATTTATCTCTCCACAATTCGAACCATATTATTATCTCCCCTAAACAAATTTTGATATTTGAGTCAAAATTATTTAATTAGCATATATTTATTTCCCTTGGTAATCTCTTATCTCGATTGTTCGTGAATCTTCACTTTTATTTTAAAAATCTAATCATATACCTTAATATAAAATGGATAATGGAAAGTAAATTCATTTAGAAAAACCCCAAGTAAAATGTTGGACCATGTTGATGTACATGAAGTAATCATGGACATCAACATTTTGCTAGAAAATGTCAATTTGATATGAAACTTTTTTTTGAAACTAGATGGTAATTTTCAAATACAAACATTCTTTCTAAGTTATAAATGTCAAGAATATATATATATTATAATTACATATTTTCACTCGAATCATTTGTAATAAAATAAAACACACTCATTATTGATTTCACACTTTATATAGTTTGATAATTATATTCATATATAAAATATAAATACATCATCATTATTTTATTTAAAAAATTTATGTTATTATATATTTTTATGTTTAAACTATTAATTATAATAATTTATGTACCTTAATTTTTAATTATAATTGAAAATTGAACATTTCATTTTTAAGTATGTAAATTTTGTTTGAATTAATTTTTTTCATATATTATTCATTAAATTTTAAAAAATATAAAAATAATTCAATTTAATTTTAGATAAAATTTATTTAATTTTTTGAGCTACTAATTGATATATTTATATCTGGAAAAATCTATTTTTTAAATGCAAAAAATGATTATTAGAATCTCATTATGATTACATAAAAAGATACCAATCATATCTATACTCAAATAAAAAAATTATTTTTTATTATGATTTAATGATATGTTATATCATGAGTGTACATAGTTGTATAATATAATATATATATATATATATATATATATATAAAAAATTTAAATCCATAAAATTTTTATTAAATTTTACTTTTTGATGTAATGTCATGAGACTATATTGTAAAATAAAATTTAGAATCTTGAACTTAATAATTTCAATGAATCAGTCTATAAAATATATGTATTTCATAAGAAAATTAATACATTCTAGGATGATAGTGATGCATGTCAAATCTATTCTTATTTAATAAAAAAATACTTTTGCATTGTTGATACTTTACAAAATCATGCAACATAATATGGATATTTTATTTCTCCATATACTCTATTCATGAATTTAAATAACATAAAAGTAATTTAAATAAACATATCATGTGACATAAATGATTGTCACATATTTGATCTCAATTTAAAAATTTTATTTTTTATTAATAATATAAAATTTCATGATGATAAATATAAAATTATCAAAATTTTATTAAAAAATTATATTTTTCTATAAATGAATAGATAAAAATTTAATCTTATAATTAAATTTAAAATATGAAAATTTATAATAAAAAGTTAATAAAATATTTCATAAAATAAAAAAATAAAAATGATTGATAATTTGTATAAGATGCAATAATTTTTTGAAATACTTTATAAAATATTTTCTTGGATACACATTTTTTCACATTTTTTCTATATATATATGTCCAAGATGATGGATATTTGAAGAATAAAGATGTAATATTTCAAAGAATGGTAAACTTTTAAAAAGGAAAATCATAAAAATGTTAGTTACTATCACTTGAAAGAATTTTATCATTTATTAACCATTATGAAATGATTGTATAAATTTTATTTGAATTCAAATAAACTCTTCACAATCTATTTGAATATATATGGATATCTTATGAAATCTTTTACAATATGATGAAATTAAATTGAATCCTTAGTTAATAATGAAAAAATTAATCTAAATTAGTAAACAATCTATTTTTATGATACGAGGAAATTCTGCAGATCTTATTAAATTAAAAATGAGTTTAAATTTCACTCCAATTAGCATGTTTATAATTACTATGATTTCAGAGGTACTGATTTTGAAAATAATAAATGATGCAATCAATGCATGTGACATAGATTTTGTACTTTAGGAGAAAATTATGTAATGGATAATAAAATAATAACTTAGTTCTATAATTAAACTTGTATGTAAAGTAAACTAGTACACAAAAATGCAACATGTGAATTTGATTGATCAAACTAACTATGTGAATATCATATGGGTTTTGATCATGATCATAGAAGGTGTTTATCATCATATACGACTATTTAGTTATAATATCATCTCTTTATTTCTTTTAGCTTCATCATCAAGCAATTGAAGATAGTTGTTTATGACACTTCAAATGATTAAGCACATTTAGGTGATGATGCAATGTAAGTAAATTTGTGTATTGGCATTTTACACTAATACACGTGACTAGAAGTTGTTCACATGTGGTTGTGGGGAGTTTCTTGATGACACTGGGAATCATCTTCTTTGTTGTTTATGGGAAGAGAGTGTGTTGTGTTGTGCTATACGAGTAACATGGTGCTTTTGGATATGTTGTGCTACAATATCTTCAATATTATTAAGATTCTTCAAGTTCGAAGAGACTAGAGGATCTTTAGAAAAACATTACATCACGGTTCAAGAGAATCTCTAGACACTATAAGACCTGCGGGTTGCAAATCCTTTGGCAGCTTTGCAAGCATGACATGTTGCGATCATGACATCAATGTTTTCAAACCTTTTGACACGTTATTATAAAATCATCTTCATTGTAAGTTGGATGAATTGATACAACAAGTGGCTCGGTTCACATAACGCGAGGTATGTGCAACTATCTATCATTTATGTTCACGATTTATAATATTCATCCAATAGCAATGCCATTGCAACATTATGAGGTGGAGATATGTCACTTATAAGATCCCCGTTAGATTTACCAGATTTTTATTTTGCAGACAATGTACTTATCAAATCAGTTTCACAAGAGTTTTACTTTTCGCTCGTTGTACTAATAGTTTCCCATTGTTCTTCAAGTTCTTACCTTTTTCTTTTCTATTGTACACTCTTCGTCCTCCATGTACTTTTCCATTTCAAATTTACATACGTGTTGGTGACTCGGCATGTTTACTTGCAATTCACTAGGGATCATATAACAAATTACATACGGTGAGATATGTATACTCCAACCCACATCTACTTTCTCCAGCGATATTGTGTTCATGTGAGAAAAACGTTTTCACTAGAATTGAACTGTCTACGATGTGACTGAGACAAGTCGCAACAGAGTCAAATGTTAATGGAGTAGGTTTGTCGGAGACTACTATTTCTCTTGTACATGGCACAGAGTGAGTGCTACAGAATGAAAACTCTTTTCTTTCTTTTGGGCACTTGACCTTATCCGATGGTGCAGCTGCGTTTCTTCCTTTCTCACTGGACCTAGTTTTTTCATCATTGACAACTCTGTTCTTTTCTCTCGTAATCTGGCTAACTGCTTTACTGGAAGAACATACATCTGGCTTAATGGTTTACTCGAATTGAACTGTAAGAGAATATTGATCCATTGCTCTTGTAGCATTCCAGCTCCAAACGTACCAACATACGAGTAGGTTTAACCTAATCTGGCACGTGATGTAATATTTTATCAGAGAACGGGAGATCACAGAACATTCCCCTTGCACAAGGCGGTAAAAAACTGGAAATATTTCATGTGCCAAAATGAAGCTACCTAGACATGTATGACATTCTGAACAATCATGAGGACAACATGTTTCGGAGCCATAACCAGAAATCCTCCACTTCATAACAATGGTTCAATTTTTGTCCGTGTTGTATGTGCAGATCGTGAGTAACGCAGCGCTGCTTTGGATTGTACATGGAATCATGCAGCATATCACGGCTCTACACTTGCTTCACAACGTTACAAGAGAGGGGCACTGGCTTCGAAAGCATAATCTTGTTTCTCCTTGTAATGTATACATTATCGTTAGCATCTCATACGATAATAAGATTTTACTTTACAGCCTCGGATAATCAGATGGAGAGCGTCGTCAAATATTTAAAAACTTCAAAACTTCCAGTTTTCTTTCAGCCATTGCACTGCCTCTTGCTGCACAAACGTTTCACAAGTTGGCAGTGTCAGAGATACGGAAGTACTGCGTGCTCATCAAACGGGCAGAGCGAGGGGTGGAATGAAAGGTGGTGGATAGGACGACGTGCACTCACCAGTAGAAACAAGAACAGGCAGCCTACGACACCAGGGAACAGAACATACCACCACCTCAGCTGATGAAACTTGGGAGCGTCGATCATGATAAGGGGCAACCCTGCAGCTGCGACCGATCCATGAACATACAAAGCATTCGATGAGAGAAACATATACACAGAGAGATGACATGACTTTCGGTAGCGGCTTCCTTCTCGCGGCTTATGCGACCGGCAACAAGCAAAAGTGCTTACCAGGAGGATGGAGGGAGCCAGTGAATTGCATAAATGCAATGCAAGCTGATAGTGCCACGGCTCTAGCCACCCAACCAGGTCCAAACACGGCCAGAGCAACGACTCCCACAGCGGCACAGCCCAAGTGCGAAACCACTACGTTGTACTTCTGCGATGTACAAATCCACCCCACGTAAGCGGGCAAGCAAGCAAGCGCGTTTCAGGTCGCCATCAGAATACCAAAACATCAATCTTCAAGACACTAATCGCCAGTACTGAGTCTGTGCACTCACCCACCCACCTGTGACACTGGCGACTTGGGTAGAGCAAACAAAAGCGTGCAAACAGCAGCAAACGAGCCAAGGGTGAAGCTCAGACCCTTTGGAGCCAGCACCGAGTCTACGTAACCCATTGCGGCCATGGCCACAAATCCACCTGTCACCACAATGGCAGCACAAGTAAAACGTTTCAATGAAGTGCAAGATTGTGTCTCAAATCCACCTCCCGGCGACTTAGTTTTTCAGCTCGGCATACCACCCACAAAACCCTCTCGTTGACTGCATGATTGTCCCCATTTGATGGCTCAGAAATTCAGACTCGTCGCACGACTTGTTCACTTCTCCGCTCCACATGCGGCACAACTGAGTGACTCATGGAGGATACGCACTCTTGAAGAAAGAGAAAACATCCGTCCCGCGTCCAGTGACGGGATTGATAAAGTCTATAGGCCACTTTCCCTCTTTCTGAACATTTCTTCTTCTATCTGCCTTGCCGGTTGGGGTGAAGCCAACAATGCCGAGACCGCTTCGTGTACTTCTGACTGATCTCCGGCTCCCGCTTCAGAGTCGTCAAACGCAGTTGAATCAGCAGTGTCACTCCACTATTGGTCACAACCCTCACACTACTTACAATCGACCAATGAATCCCGGAATTCAAGTGGCGAGACCAGTTCACTTGAAAAAAACAAGACGTGGATTTGCGATCCTCGATGAATTTCAACCATAGTCGGTGCGGTGCATGCATCATGCGCGGAGGAAGGAGGTCTTGTCTTCAAAGCATCTACGTAAACATCTACAAGTCTCTCTCTGTGGTCGTTTCTGCTGGTGACAGAAGACTGACCTGCGGATGGCCAGACAATGTCGCTCAATGTCGGAGGCGCCTGAGAGCCATTGAGGCGGTCGAAAAGATGGCCGAGAGCCGGCTTAGACTCCGGATTAGGCACTGCCCCCGAGCTGGCAGCTGCAGCCCTGACGCAGAAGGGCCGGCGCAAGGCCATTCCACTGGTCCGCATGCCCACGCCATTCCGCAGTTGACTGAGCTGTGCAGGAGCGAGGCCACTGCCCAGCAAGCCCCCGGTGATTGCCATGGACAGAGACATGGCAGATTGATTCTCCACCCGCGACGAAGCTCCGCGAATTACAATCCCAGAGGATGACAACTGGAAGAGATGTGTTGGAGATTGAGCAGGCTCATGACTACATAGTCGAAGTCATATAGTCCCTGTTTTCGATCAGCGTGCACAAATCAGATCAATCCCGTTAGAGAGTGGAATGCCCATACGACGATTTTCCAGCACTAACTCGGAGAGGTGCACATCGGACGTGCCCTGGCTACTTACACACACTTGCGAGCTTTGACGGTCAGTATCGATACCTTCTGCGCTGATCGAAGGCTCCTTCCTCTCATTCAGAGGACTGAGCGTCGATTTATACATGGCAGTCGCATGCTCACTCCTCAAGGCTTGCTTGCAGTGTGTGAAGCGGCGAAGGGTCGGGAGCGAGGACCGCTTTTGAGACAAGCCATGGAAGATCCTGTGATCACGAGCCGTGGCATACTTCTCTAAAGGGTATTCAAAAGTCTGTTGACTTGTGCTCGAGAGATTACACCAACACAGATTTACTCCCTGGTACCCTTATCCAACTCATTAAGTTTCCTTTACCTTGAGTCGCAAAAGCAATTCCCTCCTCCTTCGCTAGAAGAGAATCGGGATATGATCAACGTGGTGATACTCCATCAAATAAAAATAAGTTTAGTTATATATAATATTATATATAACTAATTTTTTATTTTTAATATATAATAAATAATAAAAAATATATTAATTTTAACGATTACATATATAAAAATTAATACATATAATTATATAAACAAAAATATTTTTATTAAAATTAAATGAAATAATTTTATCATGTTATTTTTTTGAATTTTAAAAAAAAATATTAACATAAATAAAATCTAGAAATATTCATTCAAATGAATTATAATATAATTTAAATATTAAAAAATTAAACTATAAAACTATCATGAAATTCATCTTCGCCATTTTAAAAATAAAATGTATTAAAAATGTTAATGAATCTTTTAATTTTAATAATAATAAATTAAAAAAATAAAATTAATTTCTATTTCACAATGAAAATATATTGACATTTAAAATATCATAATTATTTAAATAAACAGATCTATATAATATATATTTAATATAGAAGATTTATTTATATATCAATATTATATAAATCCCATACATTGGATGCAGTCCATATGAAAAAAAATAAAATGTGAATTGAATAATAAAAAAATATATATTTTTGTATTATAATATATGAAAAGAATAAAATATAAATTGTATAATTAAAAAAATATATATTCTTGTCCTATAGTATAGTGCGTGATCAATAAAATACGAATTAAATAATTAAAAAAATATATATATTCTTGTTTTATAATATATGAAAAAAATAAAATATGAATTGTATAATTAAAAAAATATATGTTCTTGTCCGCGATGTGAATTTACACCATTGCTCACTCATTCCCGAAAATGAAAAGGAAAACCAACAACTAGTTTTTTATATCTCCAAGAATAAATCTTGCTTTAATTATCACTAAACAACCATCATTTGTAACATATGATTTTGACTCCAAGTATTGATAAGTTTGATAAATTCGGTCACTCCTTACAATTAAGATTCATGTAGATCATTTGTAACATATGATTTTGACTCCAAGTATTGATAAGTTTGATAAATTCGGTCACTCCTTACAATTAAGATTCATGTAGATAATGTTGAGACGCTAGATGAACCATATGCTCCAAACATCTCTAAAATGTAAATTTAAACATCTTTATCTTTACTTTCCATTAACTAAGATAAAGATGAGATAAGCATCTTAATCTCACTACAACAAGATATGTGATGCGAACCATACAAGATTCTGGACTTCATAACAAATTTCTTTTCTTAAACTAAGCACAATCCGGAACTCAAACATTGAATCAAACCATCACGCCATTTCGATTACATTTGTTCCTTCCTGGAGTGCAAACATATATCATCTTATTATCTCGTGAGCAGATCCTATTAGTGAGCTCTATTCCGGACTGCAAGATTTGTTTAAGATCGGATGTGAATAAAATCGGATGCATTCACACTGATCTCAGCCGTGATAGCTCTTTGCTCATGGCCTCAACATAGCCATGTTGACTCCAAATGATAAAAAAGATAATGACTCGAAAAACTACAAATCCCATACAACCATACACAATCATTTCGTTAGAAGGAAAAGCTCATGCACAAAATTCCAGGTTTCTTGTACTATTATTACAATCTCAACCATCTATCAGATCTAAAAACATGTATTAGGTGCCTGGGTGACTATGTTAACTACAAAGGAGAAAGTATTATATGTACCCGAAAGTGAGTTAATTTTAAGAAAAGATCCAAACTGACGTGTGAAATTCAATTTCTTACATCAACATCCATAGTAAAAAACTGATGATGTAAACCTTTAGTAACAAGGCATATTCATGGTATTATGAGCTCATTTAGCTCTTCCTGTGGCTACAACCATGTCAACATGGGGTATATTAGTATGCATATCATATCAACTTCTTACATCTAACAAAAGCCTCCGCAGTAGATAATTCAATCTATGATTATAGATATGCGTTGCAAGTAAGATCTCTTTAACAATTTTTAGATTCACAGTTTGTATAATGAGTTTTGAATTTACTGTGATGTAACCGTGTCTTCAGTAATTGGCTCAATCAACCTAAACCAATCAAGTGCACAAACACCACCCAACCATTATGTGATAATGAGATACTAGTGATCTCATTACCACTATATCTTGTAATCCTAACAAAAATCACCTTTTTAGTTTCAAAGTCATTGAATGATGAACAAAATGAATGCAATGATGAATACAGAAACGTAACCACCTTTGTTGGTTGGGAGTCATCTCTCGTCATAATGAAGACAAACTAAAAGGGTTGAAAGTTAACTCTAACTACTTTGCAATCAATCATAATCAATCAACTTGTAATTGCCAAAAGCAAAGATTAAGATGGAAGTCAAAAAAATTACCTCAGCACCCGAACGCTGTACCAAGAAATTCTCCAAGATCGAGATACCATAAATTGAGGGTTAGCTTGATCCTACTAAATACTTTAACTAGTTATTTGCTGACTAATCAGCCAAACACGTTGTGCCGCAACGGTTAATGTTAACAAAAATCAAACATTGTCTCCAAATATCAATATCATATGGAAATGTGACTCTCTAACCCGAATCATGATACATACAACCTCAAGACATTATTTAATTCCGTTGCAGATGAACTATATCCAAAATTCCACCAATAGTTATTGTGATCTTTGTTCCTACTATATCTTCCAACTTTCTCAGTATTATATTATCTCCCTTTTTATTCGTGAAATATGGTTAGTTTGAGTGAGTAGGTGTGCTTTAACATTATATCTGCTACAATTTTCTACGGCGTTTCCCAGCTTCAACCTAATAAAAAACGAAAAAGGTGTATCATACAAACTCAATATTTTATATATTCGGCAGGTAGATTTCATTGTATAATCCTTGAAGCCGCGCTATACACGTGATTAGTTTTTCCGAAAATCTTCCCTTAAGTTCGCATGGTAGAACATACCTCTGTTTGTATTTAAACGTCGGGTTACCCGCATAAACACTCCTAGCTTGTTGTGCACTCAAAACTGGCTCACGTTACAATCTGCGTTCCATCAGTGCACAAAACCGAACCCACACCAATTCTAAATCTAGTTTGAAAGAAGATCAAATAATGATCAAGTAGAAAGATCACATTGCTGTATTTAATACTAATTGGAACATTCATCAGAGAGAAACAGATATGAAAATTAGACAACTTCCAGAAATTGGACAGAGTCTAACTTGAGAAACTTTTCTCATGAATCTAAATTTCTACTGTCCTCCCCACATCTCTTCCGACAAGACATTAGCCTTCCTCTTCACTTTTTTCCTTGTCATCCCTCACCTAAAATAAATTATCAGCACTTCGTCGTGAAGTGAGTCATTTTTGAACCCCTACAAAGTCAAACTATCTATATACAAAAATCACCAATGAGGTGAATATATGAAACAAAAATCCTATCAGTTCGTCATAGTATCCTCAACATTTTGTGAGAGGTATCTAGACGAAGTTTTCAAAGAAACCTGCAAAATCTTGCTATCCTTTTGGTATTACCCAAATCAATATTTGGATGGGTAATTACTCCATATAAATATTTCTCTTCCTCACCTTAGATCGACAAGATGATGGCCAACGGTTGATATCCTATAGTGTCTGCGCATCCCTAGTTCGACAAAAAGGACATATCCAATCCACAGGAACTTCATGCAAAACTGGACTTACACAACCTTGATGAAACTCCTTTTCACACCAATCGCATATAAGGTGTCTGGGTTGGTCATCATCTTTGCGGCACACAGGACATGCTTCATTCCCTACATCGATCGACGGTGTCTTTTCACTAAGCTGTTTCCAAATGGTTTCTATCCCCACAGATACTTCATTGATATCATTGATAATCCTCTGACCTTCCCCTATCTTTTGTTCTAATAGACCATGATTGAATAGAGAATCTGAATGTATGGAAAGCACAGGAGAAGAGGATTTGGCTTGTGGCAAACCAGTAAAACCAGTAGGACCGACGTTCACATCCAAAGGGCTCTGGAAGCCAATGTTGCCCTCACGGTCTCCTGCCTGCAAAAATAAAAAAGCATGCGGGTCACATACAGACCCGAGACGTAAGGATCTAAAGCAAAGAGGTATTTGTTCTATCATATAAAAACAACAACTTGTATAATACGGTTACCTTGCTTCAAGGTTCTGTATTCTTAGATAGTAAACTCAACACTCTTAGTAACCATGAACCTAACCCAACTAAGAAATACCACCCTAATGACAAACATTATTCTTGAATAAGAACAACGTAGATAATGCGACGGCAATTGGAGAACTTCTGAGAAGAAGTTGTTTTATTAAACTTGGAAGACACAAGTAGAAGCTTTTCAAGCTCTACATACACCAGAACTCCTTCAGTGCTACTTTAGACAAAAGTGTCTTGGTGTATTGTCTAGAACGATTACAGGGTATTATGTGCACGCTGACAATCAATTGAAGGTCAATCGGCAACTTATCTAATGCAACCATATATCCATCAATGGTTCATTTCAACCATGTTGTGATGTGCTAGTATTATCATCTTAGCATATCCAGTTTCTGCCAATAAAAGACAGCGGAGTAGACGCAATTCTCCATAGGTAGTAAATGATCAGCATGCTAACCTTATGACCTCAATACTGAATGAGAGAATACAGAAGATTACTTCCAACATAAGAGTTATGCTTTCAAGACACCCTTCCGTGATATACATAAATCATGGCAGCCAAACACATGATTCACAAATGCTATGACTAACCCTCCCGTATTTAAGGTTGTCAAAGTTTCACAATCGGTGATCTATTATCACCTCCAGAACATCATTTGGAGCCGAGAAGTTCTGATTGCGACTATGGCGTGATCTCTGAAGTTAGTGACAATCCAAAGTTACGTGATGCGAGCGTTGATAAAGAGTGATTCTCAATCTACTTTTTCGCGGTGGCCTATACTACATGAAAGTGAAGATCTAGACACCAGCATATTTCATCAGACATATTGGTGACCCTATCTGACAAAAGAAGGGCCTTCTGGGGCTAAGTACCTCTTCTTTTGTACACGGGGCAAGAGGTCTGATGGTTGCTTCTTCCCGACATGGCACTGGTTCATGATTGGCCCCTTCTGGTGGTAAAGAGTCGTCCAGCAACTTCCAAAACACACTTTTTGCAACATGCTGCTTGGAACATGCAGTGTGATTGACTTCAACTCCGTTGCTGCCACTAACTAGCTCCCTTACACTGGGCTTCGGCTCCTCCACCATCCTGCTATTAAGCATATCAGACTCAAGGTCATGTAGGGGACTGGATGTTGGAGCTTTCTTTCTCTTATTGGAATGGATGCTCAAATGGCCCCAATACTTGGACTGATGATGGAAAATCTTATGACATATGTCGCACTCATACACACCATCTGGAACTGGTAGGCTCCTGGGACTTTTTAAACTCCTTGGGGCCGTATGTACCATCTCTCCCTTCTTACTCGAGTGCACGCTCAAATGGCCCCAAAACTTAGACTGATGATGGAAAATCTTATGACAAGTCTTGCACTCAAAGACATCTGGGATCTTCACTGGAGCCACTTCTTCTACTTCTCCCTTGACTCTCTCCAACATATGGGGCACGCTGATACCGGCTGATCTCACTGATTGGGTGGACGAGTTAGATGTCTCCTTCAGTATGGACGGTTGGTCTGAATCCCATGCTTGAACGCTCCTATGGACGTCAGATAGTAGACCTAGGACAATGTTAGCCATATCAGCCGGTCTATCTACTCCCATTGGATTTGACGTCTGAGCAGGTACACGAGTGAGGTCGAGGTTTTCTCTAGACACGCAGGTATGACCCATCTTCAGTCGATGGTTCAGCAGCAACGTTATGGAAGTGAATTTCTTTCCGCAAACCTCACACCTCAAATATTTCAGATGCTTCGATCTTCTCAAGTGCCTGCGCAGTTTTATCTGGGTTGGGAAAGTTATGCCACACAGATGACAGATGCGCCCTTTCTCAGGGTCGAGAGGCTGATGGTGGGGACAATCTGCACCAATAATATTCAGATGATCAGATTTGCCTCCGCCAGCAGGTTCTTGCTCTAAGGAGTCCTCACGGGAATCCCTTAGGCTTTTACTGCCATCCACCTCTTCAGCTGACTGGCATTCAATCGGCTTTGTCTTACTGCAATGCACGCTACTGACAATCATATCTTCGGATTTCAGGTTCTCGACAGAGCCCGAAAGCTTTCTACTACCTTCCCCATCTGCCCCACATGTTGAAGGATCCGTCTTGATCGTTACCTGCCCTCCAAATGCCTGTGTGCTGATTGCCACATCATCTGCTTTGCAGGAGACTCTGAGAAACTTATCTACATGATCTCCTGAGGTATGAGAGTTGCCAATGCTAGCCTCACAAACTCGGCGCTCCAAGGTTTGCAAGTCTTGCTCGAGACTGCGCTCCAAAAATTGCAGGTCTCCTTCCGTCTGCGTCTCAAAGAATAGCTGAGGGACGAAGGGTTGACCATCATGAGAATCCATGAGTGCTACCAGGGAGGTGCCGTTGGTGAAAGGCTGATCACGATCAGAACACACAGCCTCGTGACTTGTTTCTCCATCCGCGGTCAGGGTCTTCGGTTCACAGGCATCTTCTTGGAGAGGCGATGGATGTGGCAATCCTTTGAAACAAGGATCTTTCCCAACTGTGGATATCAGATACGCAGCCGCTTCTCTGTAAGAAGTCCATATTCTACCTTCCGGACTACAAAAACCATCCATTTTTAACGACAAAGAAAAAGTTAGTGCTGCGCTCGTTTCGTTCGGATTTAGTATGGACCTTTCATTTCGCAAAACCTACAGCCACTACGTCTGAAACGGCGCATCGACATCCACCAACAAACCACGTTAACTCTTGATTGTTTCGCTTCTTATCTAAGTGAAAATGACAACGAAAGCGACGGTACGACGGATCAGTGTCCTGTTGGCCCTTGTAGTCAACACAAAGGGGCAAAAACCGACCTTCTCCAATCTCGATAGTCAAAATAGGCGCGCCCATCCTTGGTATGCCGCAATCCCACCAACACTGTCCAACCTTTTGGGAAGCCGGTAGCGTCGACTATCTTCCGTTTCATCTGGCTCGATGACCACTTCCCTTTCATCTTCGTGAGAGTGTCCATCAACTCTTCCTCCCCAAAATACATTCTACCTCCTTCGTCCTTCTGGTCAATTTCACCATGCCGGCCGATGACAGCACCTCTTTCACCTCTTCGTTTAGTACCTCTACCCTCCACGACCCCAGAGCCAACAGCATAATTTGTATTGGCTCGTCTCTTTCTTGTCCTTCTACCCAACTCTTCTTCATATTCCTCTTCTACTAGATTGTCAATTTCTTGCTTCTGTTTCTTCCTAGAATTATCGATTGATCCATTCGGCTTAACGTCTTCATTAGACCCTTCGTTCGTGACTAGCTTCTTTGGTCTACCCCTCTTTGCGCTACCAGTTGCCCTTGTAGCTTTCCGCCCCGAATCGGTCCATAGGGAGTCATCACTACTATCTGACGCAGCCGAAGAAGGCCTATTTCTGCGAATCCAAGATACTTTCCGGCCTCCACTGCTTTGGCCTCGTGCTTCATTACTGACACTGGGCTTGCCCCTAAAGCCTTGGTTGGCTGTATCCATTAAACGAAGCCTTCCTTTCCTCTCCACAATGACCCTCGCCACAGCCTTTGCGCTCCGGGTCTTTTCAGCTACATTCACCTTGCGCTGCTGCTTTTTGCGAAGGCGTCCCCTGCTCCGAGCAGGCTCGTATTCCTCCTCATTCTCTGTATCATCAGCATTATCCGGCACCGAATTCCAATGCCTGCTGGCAAAACACTTGCCGTAAGTCTGCCTGCGACTCCCTGCACTCTCATTAAAAATTCGCCTATCTATCTTGGGAATTACTAGATTTTGAAAACTGGCCTCCGGAAAGTGCCCAGAGAACTGAGCCAAGAGTCGAAGCTCATCCTGGTCGAACTCGTCCAGACGAATAATTGGTAGGGAGATAAAATCAAGGTAACTAGTGTCAGCCTGTTCTTCATGCTTAACGGTAGCAGCCGCAGAAGCGGCAGCAGCAGCAGCCATACTTCTTGTACTCTCCCTCATTCTGCCTTTTAGTCGCTCAGACAACCCTTTTCATTACCATCGCCTGCTCGTCTGCATCAGCAATTACCCTCGCTCGCGATCACCTCCGCGTCCCAGTGCCTGCATCCTTCGTTCTCGGCAATCCATTCCCCCGCCTTTTCTCCAACCACTGGCGAACATTAGCGAGCATCTGCTCGTCCATGGTGACACCCACAACAACAACTGACCGAAGACAGACAGACGGGTCAAACAAGCTCGCCTCCTCCTCCTCCTCCTCCTGTGCCACCAGCCAGCACCACCATCAGGCCAGAGAGGGGACAGACAGATAGCAGAAGCAGCAGAAGAAGAAGATGGGGCGCGACCGTCTTTTCTGTCTCTTTTTCTCGAAAGTCTCCTCCTCCTCCTCCTCCGCCCTCCCTCGGACCCTCTCTCGGACGAGCTGCGGGGCGCTGCTCGTGCTTCGACCCGAGTCACCCGACCCTTCCGTTCCACCTCACCCCGCCCCGCCCAGTCTCTGTCCGCATGACAGACTCATTAAGACTCCGTCCGTCCTTCATTCGTCTCGGCCAATCTCTCGACTCACCCACGTTCAGCCGTCCAACGAATTGACCGTCCGCTTCCGCCTCCCACCCGACCCAACGGCCGTCAGAGCTACCGGTGGAGGTATCGAAGTTCCAACAGGGAAGGGGAGGTCCATGTTTCGTCCCGAAATTTGCGCGAAATTTTCGGGTTAAGGATTTGGGTTCTCAAATTGACGGGCCAACGTGAGGGAGGGCCGGAGTTGATTCTGCTGTGGGGATTGCACCGTGGGTCGTAAATAATTGAACTCTATTTGTTTAAGCTGTGTAACCGCTTGGGTCCGATTTCAGGTCAAGAAACACTTTTCTCCTGTATATTTATGTACCGACGCAAGCAGTTTCAACCTTATTCGTTACGTTTATAATCCCGGCCGGGATTACGGTATTGTATTATTTCTGAAGCTACGTCAACTCTTCAGACTTGATCAGCCTAGCACGTCGTCCGCACGTAAGTAAAGTAGTGCATCAGACTTTAGTCCTAAGTTTACTTTGTCTTCTGGCAGCAGCACCGACCGTCCAGTCAGTGCTCATCCCAACCCGCATCCCTCCTCTCCCGAGTCCCGCTGAAGAAAGATCCGAGATAGTCTCCGCTAAAATAGACGAGTATCGACGTAGACAGCTCTAAACTTAGCTACCGTTCAGCTGACCAACATAGTACTTTCACAATTCCGGGGGCGGTAGATCAGATCAGGGGTCAGGCTGGAGACTCGCCCGACCCGACCCGACCCGACCGGGACCCGGGTTCGTACCCAACCACAACGGTGGCCTACGGACCTGGTGGGTTCGGAATGCCCTAATCATTGAGATTTCTCTCAGCGTTGGTGACAGGGTCGGAGGGAGGGGGAGAAGGGTTCGTTGTGCGAGAATGAATGAGTTCGTCTAGTTCTTGCTTCCATGGCTTTTGTAGGCAGGCAAAGAGAATCCGTGATCAATCTGGATAGTCGGCTCAGGCCGCTGCTGCTGCTGTGAGAGAGACTACTTGCGATGTCCTCGTTGTTTGATGGTTGAGATGCTCGGTTCTCGGATGGCTGGGTTTCGTTTGTTTTCGCTCATGGTCATGCACGGCTTAGTCGCTGACAAAGGCTGATCTGATCGTCACCTTCGTATGAGGGAGGAAGATACGAGAAAATGACAGTGGAAGTAAAAGGACGGACTCAAGGATCACAGACAGACATAATAAAGGCCAGAGAAATGAATTCCCCGGCACCGGCAGCGTAGGGATTTGGACCTTTGAGCCTTTGAGGCAAGAGGAGGTAGAGGAGGAAGACGTAGCGCGGTTGAATTATGTATACTATTTTGGAGCATGTGACCATTAGCCCTCCTGGATTCCTTCCCATTGGACTCATCAAGAGTCACTACGCGCAACCAACCTCGTATTTCCTTGAATTCGAATCTTCAAAGAAACCACGGCTAGGTTTTCGAGAATCCTTTATATACAAGCTTTGACTGAAACGGTTTTAGATAAGTACGGTTCGTTTGGAACCCACAAAAGGTTCGATCTCCTGCTTTCGGAATCTTCCGTTAGAGACCTGTCAGTCGTGCGTATGTTCAGACAGTGTCTAGGATCTGTGCCAAATGACATCAGAATCGCTAGGTGCGTCGCTGTTCGCATGATTGCAGGACCGAAACTTGTGAATTGGATTATTTGGCAGGCCGGAGGACTTCCGTGCTAGGATCCCTAGTAAACACAATCTCCCATGTTCGCAAGCGATTTTGTGTCTACCAAACTCATCAACACTCATTCATTCCCTGTACTCCAAGTCACAAACGGTCTACGATGGTCCTTCATCCGCTTAGGCGCCCGCCCGCTCGTCTCTGCGGGCATTGCGACCGAACATCACTCTTGACATGCTTACGTGAACACCCAACTGACGAGTTTGATGTGAGGAGAAGAGTTTTAGTCTTTACTGGTGATCACATATCTTCAAAAGTGAAACCGAAGTTGATGGCCTTCTCTCCACGAAGCAGTCTCCCAAGTGGCAAATTCCCTATAGAGTTGATATGGCTTTCTTTAATAGTTCTCTAAAAGATGCTATAGACAAGCACATGGTCTCCTCACTAGAGAGATGAGACAACTTACCACCCATCGGTTTCAGATGTTGTTGCTGAGACCGATGGGTGAGCTCTTGTATATCTTACAAGCAGCTGAGATGACATATCCACATCCTGTCGCTAGGACTGGACTGGACTGGACTGAACGAATCTACTTTGAAGAAATGGATAAATCATCGTCGATCTGTGTGTTCCTTTTGAATTCTTATGAATTCAAGTATTCTTCAATATAAAACTTGGGATACTCTCGAGCTTTTCAGTGAACTGCTCTTTTGGAAGGACCCAACTTTTACTTTTTACGCATTGATACTACGTCTAAAATTGTGGCTGGAGATTCGAAGCCGACTGATCCCCAAGTCCTTTTCCCAATGGCAAGCACACCAGGTCATGAATTGCTCCCTTCTTTTTTAGTATTCGCATTAACTGGTTCAGAAGTAGTGCCATTCTCCGGGCTTATGTTTTCACAATGGTCGGTCTCGAGTACAACTAATTACCAATTACCAATTGAGAATCATGAATGAAATTGATGTTATTGACACATCATCCTTTCTTTTCACGCATGTGATCCATCGTCACATCCGTCAATAGTAAACCAAGCTCATCCCATAATGGACCAAATAGAGTGAAAAATACCTGACAAATGAGAGCGTTGTTGATTTCAGGTCTCAGATACGAAGCAACCTCTGGTTACTTCTTGAAGCCTTTGACACCTAACCAGGTTTGCAGAGAGATGTTGAGATTGCTTCACATTGCTGACTACATTCATTCAACGTCAATGCCTCCATGGTGTCACCTCTTCAAAACCGAAAACAACAAAACAAAATCAGAACTTACCGGGCCAAGACAAACGAGGTAGGCAAGGCCAGGCCTAGGTTCAAATAGGCTTCTCCATCAAATACTCTTGTTCTCTTGCTGGTAGTTTCTTCTAGTGATAAATTTGAAGTCTATTTCTGAGAGCAATGAAGATATTTCCTTCTGCGATAATGGAGAAGCCATCAGGTCACAGCTGAGGTCCAACTAATCGTTGAACGACTGGAACTGGAATTGGCAGGAAGCAACTTCAAAGACTCAGGAATTACTTGTACTTGATGATGATGCAAGTAGGAAATGATGTATCCATCTGCAGGCCCTAGGCTCGGATAGTTCTTAACTAAGGCTTAAGGTTGCGATGGATGCCATGCTGCTGGTCGCTGGATTGCTTCTACTTGGATAGTGCAAGTGCAGTTGGGAAGTCCCCCAAGCAAGAGTAGTGGCCGTAGCCGTAGTTGCCGTCTGTGTTGGAATTATGCAACATACTTCTCAACAGATTCTCAAGGCATGGAAATCTATTCTCCATGAAGCCTTCTTAACTAGCCCATCTTAGAAGTCTGCTTCATAAGACCAAGACTAGACTTGTCCAATAAACATAAAACTATTCCTCCCTGATTCGAAGAAAGATCAGTGTACTGTTGTCAACTCGTCAGGATGATGGCCAGTAGGCAGAGGATGAGGTCAACCATGTCTCTCTAGCTGGTCATATATATCTAGTGATATCCACTGCCGATCCAGCAACGAATTTTGCCAATTGCTCAAATAACTATTACAATGGGAGGGTGGCCCAGGATCTTTCATGGGACTCCATGATTATGAGGAGGAGAATGACAACAACAAGGGAACTCTGATCTGATTGATTGCGATGGTTCGTCGTGGTGGAAAAGTTTGACCTCATTATAATTAGGAGCGCCCGATATTCCCTGCGGCCTCCTTTGACATCCCAGGTTGAATAGTCAGGCCATTATCATATTACGGGCAGCAAATCCAAATCAGTTGCTGGCTGGAATTGCGTGTTGCGTCACCGAGAGTTTCGTTTTCGCTGTATGGTTTGGGGCCAACATGTCATGTCCTACTTACAAGCCACTCACTCACTCACTCACTAACGCATCCATCATGAATGCGAATCGCGACAATTTCTTCAGTTGCCACCTCGCTATCGCTATAGGTTCTCAAGAACCTACAAACTGCAGACCCTTGTGTACGATACAGCTGACAACAGATGTTTCTCAAGGAGTTGCTGCTGCTGATGCTGCATTTATGTATGCAGCTCGTTTGCATGAATATTCACATCTCAGCGGGGGATGTCAATCCCCACGACCAATCTACAAGTGTAGCGACCGTCCCCCATCTCCTGGTTTGTTTACCAGGGTCTTCCTTCAAAACTGTAACACCATGGCCATTACTTTATCACTGTTTTTTGACGTTTCTGGATGCTAGCTTTTCGATACCGAGCTCTGCGTTTGTATACTTGTCACGATATGCCGAGTTCCCTCCACGCTGTAAAGCCCGGTCGAGAAGGAGGAGGAGGAAAAGAAAATGAAAAGTATACCCCTTGAGGCAGGTCAGGCAGGGCCTCAGGAGGCCATTGCTCCAGACACGAAAACGGTTGGCGTTGCCTTTAAGGAGATACTCTGAGCAGTTAGTCCAATGAGAATGAAATGTTTTGAGCCTGCCCAGTAACCACGTCGTGCATTTGCTCGAGATATGTCAGCAGAGATCGCAAGATGCCAGACTGAGTTCATCATTCACTCGTCCCAAGGGAGGCTAGCTTGCTGGCTTGATGGATTGATCCTGAGCTTCAAACAGACATGTCCGAGATCCAAGGATATCAATGCTATATCGTGACGTTTCTAGGCGGAGAAAAATCTTTATTCTCTTCACTGATTTTGCTTGCAGTCGGAAGTTATCATTTCTAAGTTTCCGCAGCTTCCAAAGTCCGAGACGTACTGAAGAAACTGTAAGAATTAGAAGCACTTCGGTGTTTCGAAAGGAAGCAATGATGTATGCAATTGTCAATGGCTGGCTGGCTGGCTGGCCCGCCGGAGAGATGTGATTTAGGCAACAAAGCACCTTGGAGAATCTGAGACTTGTGCTGCAACGTTTGGGTTTCAAGTTTCAACAACTTTGGATACTCGTGCTTCTATTTACAGCTCCGACTTGCTCCGACGAGTTAGTTTGTATCTCACCAGCGTATGCCCACCTCTCATGGACCGACTCCTTTTCTTGGTTTGTTCTGATGCATGAGTATGTTTCAGCCCGGGGCTCCGTTCTGCAGCACCGCCCATCATAGGCCGTGAGAAGTGACAAACACCTCTCTAAAACCTGATCGATCCGTTCGTCGCCCGTGGCATGAGGTGGGAGGGAGACTTTTGAAGGAATCTTCGACCACATTCTGACCGAAACTGCATGTTTTGGTGCCTAGCCCCTGAGGGAGGGGAGGGGAGGGGAGGGGAGGCTCACTGTTTCTAATGTTTCGATTAACGGAAAGTTGTGCCTTTACAATTGTGGAGATTGATCCGCTCCGGTGTCCATTTGTCTATCTTCTAAGGCGGCAAGGCAAGACGAGGCAAGGCATGACGGCATGGCATGGCATGGCAAGCCTTTCCTCCAAGGACGTCTAGTCTAGACTCGTGAGATTACGGTGGGAAGGAATGTTGACCTACTCTGCGTAGCACGAGTACGATCTTTGACTTGTGCCTTGCAGTGTCGTCTGATTGTACCGCCAGCACTCTTCATGAAGCTCCGTGGTTTCTGTGGGTCTGTCCATGCCATCGGAATGGCTTGCTCTCAATGCCAAAGGTGTACCTAACTCGTCTTGTTCTCTCCTAAGACGTTGGCCAGTGCACATGTTTGTCTTCCCCTCTTCTCCAGTTGCCTTGTGGAACCCTTTTGACAAATTCTCCTCGTTTTCCATCTATACATGAGGTTGGCCCAAAGTTCAGAAAATTTGCCAAGTTGCTCAAATCCTTGCGTTTCAGAGCTTCTGAGCTGGGAGATGTGGTCATGACCATGTCCAATATTTGAGTAACAATCGTATCCAACACATCCGAATCTTCTCATCGCTTTTGAATGCTTTTCACTTCCAGTCCATCATTAGATCATACTTCAAAGACGACGTCGTATATCACATTCACGGTAGTAGCGGTGGTGCTAGCAGGGCTTGGAATCTAAGAAAAAGCTGACACAGTACATAAAGTTGTGGCTTTGACTTTTGTTGTAATTGTAGGATACTCCATGGAGTGAAAATTGAAAATGTTAGGCCTGGAGATAGTGATTTCCTTGGGGATGGTACATGGCAACCACATTGAGGCTATTCTATGCATGATTCGCCTGATTCCTTCTCTTTTTACCCATCTTCAAGGTCTGCCCCATGGCTGCGAGGCTGCGAGGGAGAGAGAGAAGAGAGAAGAGGCGAATCCAAATGTCCAGAAAGAAAACGAACTGCAAAGGAAAAAAAAGAACTCGTCGGAGACGTACTGCGCCTGCAGTGCAGCGCTAGCTTGGCAACCAGCGTGGCGAGTATTCAGGAAAACAACCATGAATCTTTGTAAATTCAACTTACTCACCTTCCAAAATTACACCCACACTTCTGATCCCGTTTGGAGACGAACTGAAGACCTGCATTAATAGGCTGACGAGCCCAATGTAGCAGAAAAGCCCCGAGGACTCCCAGGCAGCAGCAGCAGCTTCTTCTTCCTAGAGCAGCACCAGTGAAGCAAAAGGAAGGCCTTGAGAATAAACGATTGTGGACCTATAGACACTACTTGAGATCTTTGTGGGACCGTGAATACAAACAGATCTATTCTGTTATCATGCAGTCATAGTCCCACCGTTCATCTTCTATGTTACCTTTTTGCTTCCCTCCTTCGCAAATGTCCTAACAACGAAATGCATGATGCTGCTGCTGCTGCTGCTGCTAATGCTGCGTGGGTCGTGTAATATTTCCCTTGAGCATGCGTGAATCTTCCATGCCTGCCCTCCCTCCTTCCCTCCCTAATCAAATGCATATGTTCACAATCTTCGACGAAGAAGAAGGAGATTATTTCTCCCGGTCGCTGACTCTTATGCATACAGTGTGGTGGTAGACTACGATTGACGATGATGATCTAGGACATGGACATGGGCGTCTAAACAAGTCCATGACGTAGCAACTTTGTTTCACCACAATTGACCTTGACCAAATTCGCACGGATTATCCTCGAGGAAGGAAGGGGCTTTGACGAAGTGACGACCTTGCATGAAAAACCTCTCTCTCTCTCTCTCTCTCTCTCTCTTCCTTCCTTCTCTGCACCATGGCCCTACAAGCGTTCTGTTTGGTGCTGATGCTCTCTCAACTTCTCCATTCTCTCTGTATGTGTGCAGGTCGACAACTATAAATGTTAGCAGCGCTCATACCGCAACCGCTTTGTGGCTACGAGGAGATGGGTGCGGATCGAAGCTCGGAACTGACACAATAAAGACGGAACCGGAAAAATAACAAAATAAATAAATGCATAAATAGAAAACGCTTTGCTTTGCAGCAACGCACGCGAGGAAGATGCAACTTTGATTTGTGGACAAAGTTCTGCTTGAAACCACAGCAGTCAGACTTCCCCAGCCTTAAAGTTGGTGTTGGAGACTTCTGCGATTTCAGAAGCCTGAACTTTGACTCCTCGCCAGCCGTATCAGGGATTCAGCGGGTCCCATAAAAGGTCCGTCAATTTTTTACAAACGCCTTAGCCTTGAGGCTCGCAAGAGCACATAGTGATAAACAAGAGAAGTGATATATGTGAAAGTCTCACACTTCTTGTCTTTTCTACTTCTCAAAGAAAGTCGTATTTTTCAACTCAAGGAACAAGGACAGGGTCTTCTGAAGAATTTCGTCGGTGCCCAGTAATTGACATGGAAGGTGTTATATAACAGCCTCTTCAATCCGTTACTAACATCAGGACAGTAAGATAAGTAGCCTTACCAATTGAGCTGTTCTCGAAAAGAAACGGATTCCATCGTGAAAAAAATCACACTGACGAATCTCACAATTTGTTCCATTATAAAACCTTCACAGATACTCTTCCCTCGATTATGACGTGAACCTCCAAATTGCTCATCTTGCCGTGTCTTGATTTGGAAACTTTGGTTTCCATGGTACTTATGATGGATAAATCTCGAACCATACTCTTAAGCTGCCAGAAACCAGCGTATGTTGAATCGAGTCTAACTAGGGTCACAATCAAACCCAGTGAGTTGAAGAAGATGATTAACATCTTCACTCGGTGTTTACAGAATGACGCGGACGATCCCTTCCAATTGAGCAATCGACTAGCCAAAAATGAGGATGCTGTGAAGCTGGACAGGCTATGTGAAAAGAAAAGGGAAGCCTCGTAAGGTCTCACGATGTTGCAAGGAGGACCAGAAATCTGAGTCGAGCGCATCTCTTGGAATCTGGTTGTGAGCCAATCTAATGAACGACCGCGGGGGAGGGTAAGTGACTTTGGGGAATGGGTAGCTACCGAGCTGAGCTCGGTCATCATGTCCCTTCCTCTGCGTAAATGTTATGCTTATGACCTTGATTGCGATTCAGAGCTGGATCGCATCTAAAAGTACTAGAATTTAGGATTTGAATTTTGTCCAATCGAGTTTCTTGGGTCTTGGGCCATGGAAAGAACAAGAACGGCCATGAACTTGAGTATATCCTCCATGCATTTGGACTTTTTTTAACTATACTGTGAAAAGTTCTTCTTCACTTGTACCTCTTCGTACTTGAAGGGAAGAGCTTTCCGACCAATGGGAGTGCAAAATTTGATCAGTTGACTTCGATGAGATCTGGATCACGCAGCAGCAGATCCTCCAGTAGTTTCGATGTGGGACCGGCAGAAATCGGTTTCTGGTCAACTGATTATACAGTTGTAGGCAGGTACCAGGCGCCAACTAATGACAATCCTTATGAAATGTCTGTCCGCCCATTGATATCGGGAATTTAAACTATCGCAAGACGCAGCAAGATTTTACTCTAAAATCATGAAATGCAAAGGAAGACAGAAAACTGAACAATTAATAACCTCAACATGCATTTCAAATTTTTTGTGACAAATTCGTTTAACAACTTGCAATTTATGGTTGAAGTAGGAGGCAAGAAAAAAACTCTGATCGAGGCTTGACAAAAGGTTGCTGCAAATTTCGACTCAGTACGTGTCTACAAGTCTGCTAGGAAGGATTCCAGGCTTTTCGGAAGGAGAGAATGATTGGGTAAGATCCAGATCAAGCTTGTTTTATTGCCATACATTGCAAACGAAGTTATGGATTAGATGTATAAAAGAGATAATAGTGGGAGGACGACACAGAAACAGACTAAGACGCTAAAAAAGAAAGTGGTGATGGATAAACCCTTCCTCCACATTCTGTATCCCGATCATGAGCATGGATTTACATGTACTCATTGACTCATCTTCGCAGTCCATCCAGAGTGCGGATGGTCTGCAATTCTAGAGTGAGTCCACTTCCAGAAGATCTAACACTAGATGAAATTTTATATTTCGAAGGGGTCGAATCTGTTTCCCATGATGGGGACATTATTTTCTAAAAAAGATTTTGTACAGAGGGTCCAGATGGAAGCGTATACACAATACACAAGTCGCAAATGACATCTGGATGAAATTTACTGCTGATACATTAAATTGTCTGAGTTCTAACTTTCGTAAACCGGTCCTTACGATCGTGCATTCCTCGAAGAAGTGTTATGATTAAAAGAAAAAATGCCTGAAATTGTTACCCGTGCATATATCGCAGGCTGAGGTTTTGGTTTGGCAATATGAATATGGAGATGACGCAACTTTCCGACGAATGCCGAAGAGTAGCTGCACCTTCTTGAACTTCATTTTGCTATCGTCATTCGCTAACTGATCCATGCCGAAATAAGGATTAATTTCCCCATATACCGAACTTTCTGTCGATTCTGGAAGCATTTCATGAAACTTCCTACTTCCAAGTAACATGAAGTTCAGTCACATGCTTGCCGTTCTCCAACAGGCTAGACCTCTGAACTCTGTGGCATGCCTTTCATCGAGTTCCCGTCAGATGTTGAGGATGTCAACATTCAAACAGCCCTGGAAAAACTTACCCAACATCAAGCAAAAGAGTAACATGTCCACATTGTCGTCCGGCAGTCATGACCAGGTCAACAATCCTTTATATTATGCTCCACACTAGCTCAGGAACACGTAATAAATACTAACAGGAACCATTCCCTTAAGTTTTGGCCTTACTGCTTTGGCCCTCCTGGTACATACTCTCCTTACATAAATTGCTCATCCTCTTCTACTGCAGGTGAGGACCATAATCATTCTCAAAGCAATGACCAGTTTACTACTTAGTTGAACATTCTGGCACGCATTCACGTTCAGTTTGAGTTGCAGATCTTTCTCCAGCACAAAACAGACATGAATTCACACTATGATTTCAAAGTTCAACTGTGAGACATCTGGTAAGGATAGCAGTAACCTCCACTTCGCGTCACTGCTGGACGCCGTGTACGAAGCGCCATTATAATCTTCAGATACAATCACAGTTGCTCTGAACCTTTCCTTCATCAGTGCCGGTTTCCGTTTACTGGACACGTCAGTGTAATTTTGATTCTAGGAAGTCGATCAAACAATTTCCTAAATTATACCTGCGGATGTGAAGTTTCCTGAAGGAGAGTACCTCTTAATCTAGTTTAGCTTGATTTACATGTTTAGAAGTTAGTACATGCCCTCAAACTAAATGTCCTCGCTCGATTTCCACGATAGAATCATGTACACACAAACTAAAGTTGTACATTATGTACGACAATTTACGACTAATAACTCCAGCACAGTGTGCTCCACAAAGATTTATGTTGTATCCAGTGTTCCGAACTTGAACCATAAATTTAGTCATAAGCACCATCATCGTAGTTTGATTTAGTAGATATGCTTAGAAGACAAACGGCTTTAATACAACAAATGTAGTTATTTCGCATGCGATTGCTCTGCTTCTGCCAGTAGATCTTCATCTCTTTCTTCACCCACTTCAGTGTAGTTGCGCCTCCGAGATCAAGACTTCAATCACTTCACTTGAGTGTATACACATAACTTCACGCCATCGGGCCTACTAAAGTTGTAGCTTGTAAAAATGATCAATATTCAGTACTGATCCAGAATGCAAGTTCACACTTTCCCAGTAATATAATGTTTTAGACTACGTTATCAAATGCTTTAGTTCAGGGTCGAAAAGTAGCTGCTGGCGGCTGCAGTGGATGTAGACAAACGTCATGAAGACTCTTTACCAGTGTTATTTGGATATATGTCCATCAGATGTAACATAGGCTAATCCTAGCACTGATGGTCTTTAACTAGAACTAATACGAATAAAAATGCTTCAACATTTGGTTAGACCTATACCTTTCAGTGATTGAGGTCAAAACGCTTCCCGCTCAAAGATGCAAAGCAAGCGTTATCGTGTACACACGAAGAAAGGTTACTGTGTTACTACTACCGATACAAAAGTTCATCTCACTACTACCGATACAAAATAACCCAAGAATGGCTCGCCTCACTCCTCGCCCGATACATGTGATCTGAATAATTTATGTAAAGCCGCACAACTGTTCGTAAGAAGTCATATGACACGTTTCGACAAGACAACACTACCAAAGAAATTGATTCCGACGTGTACTGTAACATACAAATACTTGAGACCCACAGAGATAGGCTGAACTAGGACCTTTCCTCCAAAATGCCCGATAAGCAGAAAATAAGTGGAATATAAGTAAACATTCAAAATGTATGAATAGCTTCAGCCTCAATAACAAAGTAGGCTACACTCTTTTATTGAGTGAAACACTCTGATTTGTTGCACATGGCGATGCAGGGTACATAATACCAGAAGCAAACAATGAACCAAAATATACAATAGGCATGGGCAGGGAAAGCAAGCCACCTATCAGTTCAAAATCTGACAGAGAATTGACAAAAGTGATGTATGCAAGTGCCTGTACGAGTGTCAGAGTAAGGAAGAAAAATGAAAAGAACCGCAACGGAGAAAGCTCTAAAGCTAATGCCACTCAGTTGCCGACTGTACGAGATCATAACTCAGAACTGTGACAGGGTACTAATCAATGCGCAACATTGTAATTTCTTGCTGCTTAAAGTAGCGTCTATCCTCTTCATCAACTAGGACTAAATTCAGGTAGTACTTCACACTAAACTTGTTGTTGATGTTCCGATAAGTCGGCGTCAAATCGTAGGGACTGAGAAAAAGCCGGATTGGGATAGACTCTCCTGATAAGACAGAAAGATGAGTGAGAACCTTCATCGGGTTACCTTTTCATTTTTTTAACAATTCCCCAAGCCCAAGCTACTAAAAGACCTCAGCTTCTTCCAAAGCAAGCCGAAAAATCTACGCAGATATACCAGGTGAAGATAAGGGAATAAATATACTAACCTCGTACAGGGGCACCATCCATTATTTCGTACTTGGCCAAAGTCTCGGTCTCGTTGTACGTGTTGGGTCCTGATCCAGTAGACTCGCGCCGCCTGATCTCCAACTCCATGTGCTTGATCTTGATACGCACCAGCAAGAAGTAGATCTTGCCAATTATGACATCCTTGAGGTGATATCTGCATCAAGAAGTCGCAATGTTTAAAGAGCATATACAGTGTGGAACTAATATGCCACAGCACGTAGATGGACCCGGCTGAGCTTTAAAAGCATCAACTTTCCTGGGTTCTAATCAAGCTGAGCTTCAGCAGTCAGACGAATTCCTTAAATGAAGTGAACGTCGATATTACTTGCTCTTGCTGTACTCGAACTCGATATGTAGACAATCCTCTATGCCAACCTCCATCTGAACACACAAGATCACAGGCTTTTAAAACTAACACTTACGGTAGAAGATGAGCATATGACGAATGATTACGTTTAACAAATCTGCAAATATATAACAAATCTGCAAAACTTACTCGGGTGGGGGAGATGACTTCATGTTTAAGGTTGCACTCATATATACAGAATTGTACAGAATTCAGATTGATTGGCGTGACATAGTAAGTAGACACTAAAAGTTCTCTATGATCATCTCCCATGAAAAATGAAGATACTCTTCCAAGAATTTACAGAATCGATGTCAGTCTTCAAAACTATAACGTGGATTTCAAAATTTTCTCTACGCTGGTCCCAGCTCAGGCAAAAAGTCTCCAAAAACTGGACCCTAAGAAAGAGAGGATCAGGCAAGGGATCACCTTAATACTGTTGTTGATCTCCGGTGGAGGTGAGAAATTACGAACCTATAAACACGACCATATTGCATCAAAATGATATTAATGATGAAATCCCTCGAAGTATAAATACATAGTGTACTGTTCAGTAGCGAGGGCGACTTTATCACTTGAAAAACCAATCTGCTAAACTGAAAGTATTCCCCCAATTACGGACCATCTTATAAAACGGCAACCACGAGACCAGCTCGTGGTGAATATCTCAAGACTATATTTAGGTATGTACGGATATACGTTCCTTTCAAAAAGAAGAGTAAAGTTACTCCATGGTATCATTTATGAATTATTTGCAAGCTTTTCTTTTCAGACTACGGCCAACTAAGAGAATATCATTCTGGTGGATAAGATCGTTTCAAGAGGACAACTTTAGAAATAGGATTTGACTCGTATGGAGCTACTCAAAGAGTGTCTGAGGAACGCACCCAAAAATCTTTGTATTCAACAATATTCGTAGCATAGCTCCGGCTAATTGTCACCTTCAGTATATATCTGCATGTGCGAAGTGCTTTGTTAAACCCTCCTTCAAAAGAATGTGTGCTCCGATGAATGACGATAACAAACTACGCCATTGGACTCGAAAAGGTTTAAACAGGTACGTACCTGAGTCGAACGTTAACACCATTGTAGGACTCGTATGGCATTTCCACAGTAGAAAACTCAAAGGGGAAGGTCTTGCGGTCTACGATCTCCCCGGGCACATCCAACTCCCTGACTGCACACCTCTAGTTAAGGTAAACGTAGACATGGAAAAAAGCATTCACATGGACAAACGGACGGGGATAGGAGAAGGTCATTTGATCATTCAAGACAGCTTCGCACTTAACGTATGAGCTTATTTTCGGCCTGGTTTCATCAAGATTATTTCTAAGAACAAATAGAGCCGTACCCATTCATCTTGCTCTTGACAGGTATCTCATACAACGCAGGTTTCTTCTTGGTCAAAACGTCCCATCAAACCTCAATACTCACAAATTGGGCTTATAGAGATAGAGAGACAAAATGGACCTTACCAAGGGAGGTAAAGTCATAGAAACTGCCTCGGTCGAAGTAGAGTTCTGCATGTGCAACAAAGTAAAGTCACCGTTTCAAAACTCATGTAAAATTGATGAGTCTTCTGTTTCACCATAAATCCGGACAAGTATCCCAACAAGTAAAATATCAGCACTCATGTCAACTCTAAATGTCCAATTTCAGCAACGGAGACAAATACATGAACCCATGAACTAGTCATCAGTATTTCTAGCTGTCTCAAACGAAGTGTCTGATGGAATCCAGAACATCAAGATACAGAGCAACTGAAGAAAAAACTCGACATCCTGATTGCATTACCTGCAAAACCCTCGTCTAAATGATCTTGGTCTAAAAGTGCACTCAATGTGTACCCACGCGTACCTATTTGTCCCAGGAGCTCAATCTTCACGCCCATGTGCTCTACCTTCTTGCCCGGCAGAGGTTCTATGCGCACCTGATCAGAAGACCCTTTAATACGTGAATAAACTTAACACACCATGACCGTGATCAACTTCCCATTGGTATATCTAGTTCTGTAAGTGTGTGCGTTTCGACATAAAAGCCAACACCACTAATAGTCCTTGCCAAAAATCCCGAGATAAGTCTAAAACATGTTCCTTCGATAAGATGAACTGAACTGACAGACCAACCACAACCTAGACATGTTTAGGGTTTACACACCTCTCCAACCACACTCTCTTGACTTTGAAACAACGGCACGGGTGCCATTTGTCCATTTTCCTTCTTGATATTTGCCTGAATAAACAAACGGTCCATTTTATAATCATCAGATAACAAAAAGAGACAAAAACTTAAGCGCTAATGGAAGTAACTGAACTCTCAGATCGGTCAAGTTAGTCAAACAGGTACAGCTCTCCTCTTAAGCAGATAAATTCCAACTATTGTGGCTTAACGGTAAGTCGTACGACAAATGCAACTAGTTATAAAAACCGATGACAAAAGAAGCTGTGAACTGCCGTAGTTGACGGCGAAAGTAGATTTGATTGTAATGATCACAGGCCACGGCAACTGAAATGGATCACTGCGTTCGGTGATCAAAATACAATTGCACTAAGCCTACTAGTGCCACTATGCTTCGCAGGAAGTCAAAAGTTGCTGCCAGGAACTTATGTCAAAGCAGAGGCAATGTACTGACGGAAAACACAAGTTCGCGGTGAATTAAATCAAAGAAATTTTTTAAGCAAGAATTTGCACCCTTTTCATCTCTCGAGTCTGGCTTTAAAGTTCAAGGTTAAGAAATCGTATAATCATCTGTGGCAAGAAGATACTGCATGCTCCTGACACATGCATCTGAAATCAGTAAGTTGACAGCACAATTTTTGTAATTCCAAAATAGTTACTCCCGTCGACATTCATGATCCTGTCACAGGACCTTCCTCAAGCTGCGATCTTACCCTTCTCAAGTTACTAGCCCGAGATTTCTAGCATAATAATGTGGTTGAGATCTAGCAAACGCGAACAGGTCAAGTCAACTAACTACAAATCACGACAAGTAATATTAGGGCCGGAACAAAGACTAAGAAGTAAATATCACTTGCCTGTTTTCGAGTCTCTGCATCGTTGAATTCTACTGAGACAGTACATGGTGGTTTGAATGCACCAATCAAAAAATTCTGCAGAAGCACAAAGAAAAGCATCTCAGAAGACAACGTCATTGGAATAGGTGGTGAGACAACTTAATTGGTATACACAACTCGTGATCGTATTTCGCACCGGGAATAACGTGGAATTCCGTAAAGGTAGCAACACCCTAGTAACAATTACAAATGTCAAGCTTTACAAAGCGAGTTCCCATGTTGATACCTCCCACAGCTTGCGGAAGAGAGGAATTGGACCAAGAACCAAACATGAAACTCGGCCGGTGTTCAAGGAAAAACCAGAAGTCTCTCAACACGTCGCAAAATAACACAGTGGTCCACTTCAGCTGAAGATCTCAATTAGACAGTGCAGGAAACTAACCAGTTAACGAGCATAAACTTCGATGGCTGGTATCGCTCACTCTAATATCAAACCCTAAGGCCGACTTAGATCTAACTCGCTGCATGCAAATGTGGAATCTCGGACAGTAAACTTCAAAAGGAAACAGCAATCCAGATTTGTGTTCGCATAGGGGCATAACATCCCGTCGAGCTTTAATCCACTCACTTCCGGCGTACACGACAACGCAACGAGTACCTCCGCCAGCTGATTTCAGTCGGAAGGTTGAAAGGCATGTTTAAGACTAGACCGATCACTTGTTCAGTCTTCCGGATGGGCCTCTCTTGAACATCAATTGAAAGAAAACTCGCGTACACATCCGGCCCGGCGAAGATTGACATTGTCCGCGTACACGACAAACAAGAAACAATACTCCAGACCGACACTTACCATCGTGGTTGGTCCTTTGGCTCACAATCTAAATTGTCTCTCTGCCTGTCCCCTCCCGCCCACCCACAGATCGCATCCAGATCGTTTTGATGTACCACTCGGGCGGATGGATACGACCGCCACGAAGCACAACGCAGCACTCACAAACTGCACACTGCGGTCTGCCCTCCCTCCCCCAGCCGGGCTACGAACAACGCTCGCCCGCGCACTCTACTCTCTCTCTTTCTCTCGCTGGAGCCTCGAGGCACTACTTTCTAAGCTGCTGCAACAGCAGCCTGTACCACGCTACATCTGTCGTGCCAACAATGATGCGCTTTCCTTTGGTCGTTGTTTTCCATCCACCAGCGGCAGCAGCAGCGGAAGGCGGCCATTTGAAGACTTTGCCCGCCTCTCTTGCGCTCTGTCTGAGTCCCTCCCGTCCCTTCCCGTCCCCTTCTCTAGTACAGAGACCCTCTCCGGCCCGCCAAGTCCAGTTTATACCGTAGCAAACTCGCCGTCACTTCTCCCTCCCTCTATTCTGAGTCCTGACTGCTATCCTGTACGATATGATGTCCCTTCCTCTTTCTTCTCAAGGCGATACCATACATATTCTGTAACTGTTCCTTCGCTTGAAGAAATACTTGTCCAAGCCTGTTTGGACAAGTATTTGCCTAGGACATTCCATACATCCTGGAAATATCCTTTCAACCACGTCTAACCAAGAGGATGATTAGCTAGTTTTTTTGTCGAGAGGAAGATTGGTTTGATAGCGTGCTTGGTTATATACTCCCGCTACCACCAGTGCTTATGAGTTACATGGTGGAGTCAGATAGCTAGAGATTGATCACGAGAGAGATTATCTATCTCCATTTCTTTTCGCGCTCATGTGTTGGGCTTTTGTCTTGCCTTTGTTGACGTTCGTTTTATATCATTGTCAAGGGATTCCTTTTTACCTTGACGGGACAACAGACTAGACCATGGGTGAGAAGCAAGAGAGGAGAGTAGGTTAGGAAGCCGGATCATTTCTGTCCATATTGTAGTGTTATACTTGGACAAATAGTGAGAGTGAATAGATAATTATCTTCGGTTTTCAATTTGGGTTCCATTTCTACCTAAATTGAACACTATGGAGAAATATGTGTGATTTTATTATTTTTAGGGTTTTGAGTGATTTTTATCAAATCACACATGTGTCTTTTTTGTTCCAATCTATTTTTTTTCTTGCATTGGTTCTATTGGGACCTTATTAGAAAATTATGGAGATAAGAATAAAAAGTTGAAAGTGTTTTTAGATTTTAGGATTTTCATAGTTAGCATTTTTCCATGTGAAGTGGGGTATTTGGGGATGGGAGGAGAAACACGATAGAGTGACATTTGTCCTTATCATTCTCTTTGTGCTAGCTATAGTTTCACTTCCCCTCATGGGACTACCCAAAGCAATGCATGATCCATCATGTCTGGTGTGTCATGGTATCTTTATATCACAATGGGTAAAGACCCATATCGGAAAGATGCACAATAATTATGATTGGACCATTGGGGATGCCCACATGAGGAGGGCAGTCACATTAACATCAAAATTTGTCACTTTGGAAAATGTATATACTACATCGATTCCTTCATTGATCGTTACAGGTATATTGATCAGGTCGTGGGAGTGGTTAGCATTCCATGCATGTTCTATTCTAGGGTTTTACGAGACTATGTTCCCATACCCACATTATTCCATAGGCTCCCTCGTGCACTCCATGACGAGACTAGATATATTTTTTGCTTACCGTTCGATAAGTTGACATGTGATCCCATGGACAAGTTAGCTTGATTTTTGTTTTTTTTACTTCCACGATGGTGTCTACGTTATACTAAGGGGGGCGTGCTCGACATATGAGGTGACAGCTAGATTAATGAAATTCTAGATAGCAGATTGGGCTACATTGTAGGAGATAAATTTGTATGGGCGACACATATTAGGAGTTGGGTTCAGCCACATGATACTTGTGATCCGGCTCGATTGCAACTGTGTAGGATCCTGAGGCATGACTGGGAATATAGTAGGACCACTAGGGACCTTTCTCCTTTATATATGGCTAGTTCTATTGTGGAGATTATTTCCTCTTGACGTTTTTTACATCCACCCATGGATGACGAGATATCATTAGAGGTCTTGGAATATCAGCCCGATGAGCCATTATGTCTTGATAGATCACTATTTGTCCATTATCTATGCACAACCCCACGCTTATACTGGGGGGCATGTTAGGGATGTATGTAAGCATTTTTGAGATTGTTTTTAGCCCTATGATCCCAATAGTGGTTCCACAGAGTTGTTCTATGTGGCTGCATCAATTGCGAAAATGGAGAATGTGTTATTAGTTACTCAAGTGATGAGTGTTAGTCAGTTTTTCGCGAAGGAGAAGGACAATAGGGGTATTAGACCGATAGTTATCAGGGAGGTCTTATTGCGTTTAGTTAGTCGTATAATAGTCCTAAAGCATTGTTCACACTTCCAACATCATCTTTGTTTATATCAGTTTGGAATCATCACACCATGAGGTTGTGAGGCGGTATTGTTGGGCATTAGAGCAATTCTAGATGTCCATCCGGATTAGGTTGTCTTGTAGGTGGACGTTGAGAACACTTTTAATATTGTTTCATGTGCATCTATCTTTAGAGAGCTAAGAGAGGGTGATGAAACTTTATTGAGCCTCATTCCATTCGTATGATCTTTCTAAAGTTCACATTCTTCTCTCTTCTATGAGCATGGCATTTCGTAGGAGTGAGACACCGTTCTACAGTCCCCCGTTGGTACTCGACAAGGAGACCCTTTCCTATGATCCCTATTTGTCATGGTTCATTATAGAGCTCTTTTCTCTATTGCTTTGGTCATGTCAAGTTATGTGTTCCCCTTTTTAGCGGTAGATACACACATTGAGGGCCCCGTAGACCACAGAAGGCAGGCTTTTGATTGCTTGACTACCGAGCTTCATCTTATAGGCTTGAGAGTCAAGGATTCACATAGTAGGTTTGGTCTCCTTTGGGCATTCATCTTCATCTCCATCTTCCCGAGGGATGTATGACATCAACAAACAGCTCACACATTCTAGGCGTGTTAGTAGAATCTGAGAATTTTGTCTAACGCTACCTAGGCGATGCACTTGCCGAGGATGTTTTACATGTAGATGACCTTCCTCTACTAGGGGATCCAAAGATGGCATTTGTTATACTCTCATATAGTAATGCTCGTTGACCCACCTACCTTCTTTGCACGGTTCCTCCTTCATAGATTGTCAAGCGTGATATCAATGTATCACGCTTCACACCCTCTAATAGGAGGATCATGAACATCTTTGATGACATCATAGGACCTAGGACCATGAACCTTCGAGTGTGTCACATGAGATTTGGCATGGAGATAGACATCTTTGCCAATTTTGTGTGGAGGGGTAGGCTTATTATCAATGGAGGAGACTGCATCTATAGTATTTTTGGCTAGTTTGTCACTCTTGGTACCTTTGTTATCTTCTTGATTTGTGATTGCAGATAGGCCCATCCTTGAGATGTATGTGAGAGACGTGAATAAAAGATCATTTCCTTTACATGTACTATTATCACATATGAGAGATGTTTTATCCCTAGAGGAACGACATGAGATATGACCCCGTCTTTTTCCTCTTTGATCACCAATTGGACTAGAGGTTTACAGTTTATATTGATGGATTGATAATTTTAATAGGCTCTACATTCACTTTGTGTAGATCCGGCCATTCCTCGTATTACTATGGCTCGTCTACGCTCTTGTTCCGGCAAGGGTGAAGGCTTGTGGATCTTGCTTGACCATGCATCAGGGCTGGTTGACTTGCACTAGCTACTTTCTCTACATCGATGAGATTCCGTCTTGGCTTGGTCCATCCATCTACATTTTCATTACTCACATCTAAGTGTGGTATCACTTTAGATGCATCACTCTTCATATGACTCGTTGCTCATTCAAAGGGCAGATGATAGCTACCTATGATGTCATTAGGGATGAGATGTTTGCTATGGCATGAGAAGATGGATATCTCACATGGAGGGAGCATTGGTATGTCTTGCAGTCAACTAGGGTTAGGTCAAATTTATACTTGGTTCGGGAGGACCAAGTTACTATGGCAAACATGGTGATTACCTATTCTACATGAGACGTAGTTTCAAAGGGGGTGATCATCCATCCTTCTAGATGGACAGCAAGTACAGCACCAACAGCCAAGGTCTCTAAATACATGGGTATGTAGAGAGTTCACCTCTTTATTCCTCTAGTTTTGGAGTGACTTCTACATGGTTGTGAGGGAGTGCTTGAGAGCCTACATACTAGGCGGCAAAGGTATCATCCTCTTTAGCTTATTGTTTAGCCTATTTTAGATAACCTGTTTCCATTGCTTTACAGAGAGTACTAGCTGGTGCAATCTATAGAAGCACAATCACTTTAGGTGATACTTTTGTTGATGCTCATATTGTTTGTAGGCCGTTTGACTTAAATAGTTCGAATATCTTTGGTGATGTATGAAATATTTCCCATTGTGATGCTATAGGGACTTAGTCCTATGTTACACGTTTGGTTTCATACATGTACGACTTGATGGGATCTTCCCATCATTTGTATTATTTTATCGTGTACCTCTCTTCTCAAGGGTTTAACATTGCATTTTTATTCATGCATCCCCATTTTTCCCTTTTTTTATGGTATAGCTATGCATTCTCATCGCTTTAATATTACCATAGATTTTTAACAACGGAAAAAAAGTTAATGATAGATTTTCCTCGTTCCTCCATTACCAGAATTCTAACATTTCTAAGCAAACTATGATATATGCTCTAGATTATACTATATAAATACATGTACTTATTTCGTAAAATGTACCTCTGCCTAAAGAATCACTTCAAGCTCTTGTTGCTTTTAAATTTCTTGAACTTAAAAAGTGACACGGTGAAGTCAATCCACCGTGCTCATGCTAAATGCGAAGAAGTTTATGCTAGCGAAGTTGGTTCAAAAGTTGAATATGTACTCTCGTTACATTGCATCTTATGTTCAGACCCCCTTCTAATAAGAGGGGAACAGGATAAGAGTTCTCTTGAGCTCGGGGTCCCAAGGGGGTGTTGAGATTACATTTCACGCACTTGGTTGAAGTACGTGACACCATCGGGTGAAGTAACAATGCATGTTTCAAGAGTTTCCCTTGAATTCTAGATTCCCAAATGGTAGCAAGATTGCAATTCATCCACTTGGTTGAAATCTATGACACCACGGGTGTAATCTTAACACACGTTCATCATAGATTTAGTAAAAAATTTGACATTCATGGATGAATTAATAATGCTCGTGCCAAGAAAAATGTTAATGCATGTGAAATTACTTTCATTTTTACTATCGTCAACGATTTTTGTATAAGTTCATGATTTTAATACCATTCTAATCTAATTATATAATTTAGTATTGACAGGATAAAAATACAAATACAAAGTCACAATTACTTACATGCAATTTGTGGAGATTAATTTCTTTTGCAGTCAAACATAAACAATCCACGTCGCTTTAAAATACTTGAAAATTATGTAAGAAACCAAAAATACTTCTCACACTGTATTTCTCTCAAGTGTGAAAATGTGACATATCATCAATAACACAAAGATCATCATCCGAATGATTTTTTTGCATGTCAAGAGTATGTCAGCTTTGCAGGGTTTATCCACATTATTATTTTAATACAAATATATTCATAAAAGTTAAAACCACAACAATATTTCAGATGAAAAATCTAAAAAATGTTTAGCATTATGTTTAAAAGAAATATAAAGAACACAACAACAATAATAAAATATATTTAAGATCAAAACATATTTTGAATCTTAATTGAAGTGAATTCTACGATGATGAAAAAAATATCAAACCTTTAGCAAACTCTCAAAAAAAGTAAAATAATACTTCTTCGTAATAAATTTATGCCTACAAATTTAATTAATTTTTAAAAATTGATTAAAATTTTAATTTTTAAAATAAATAGATTTAAAATATCATAAAAATATAAAATCATTTGTAATTTTATATTTTAAAATAAATAAATTCTTAAAATTCTGAAATTTTTATTTTTTTTTCTAATATAATATAAGTATTTTTTTCATTTCATGATGTCAAATTATTGTTGAATATTAATATTGGACAAGTATTATGATCACAACTATAAGCATTGCATTTCAACTCCTCGTGTCATACTATGCAATCAATTAATTTGACTTGCAAAAAATATGGTCATATACATCCAATAAAAAAATTTAGAATAATAAAAAAATATGTGGTATTTTTTCACATTAAGAGAATGAGATTTTAGAACATGATATTATAATGGGACAAAGTGATTCATCTATTCAACTGACTATGTTTGGCTTATCATATTCTTCTAGTATAATCTCTATAAAAATTGAATGTTACATATCTCATCATTTTTTGATCCAAAACGATTGTAATTAATACATAGTCTAAACATAATATATCCAAATTAAATATTCAACTGAAACCAAAAAGTGACTTTGTGTAAATATATCTTATAATCATCTTCACTATCATACAAAACCATGTGATATTTAATACGGATCATAGAATAATTTATTCATATTTATTTATTATTTAATTCAAATAATTTTATATAATTAAAAAATTTATTAATTAAAATAAAATAATCATTTCAAGTATATATTTTTTGTAAAATTAAAAAATAATCAAAATGTAAAAAAAATATAATATTTATAATTAAATTTGACAATCATGATGCAAACTTAAAGTGGATCATTAGATGAACTTAATCTAGATGTAAAGATCATGATGCAAGCTCCAAATATATAACGTATAAAGATCAATTGTCTACTTATATTATTTACTCATTTTCTATCCTTCAAATTAAAACTTAATTTTTGAAATTGAGAGAGAGAGAGAGAGAGAGAGAGAATAGTTTAAAAGGTTCATTGCAAGAAAAAATCATCAAGTGATTTTTTGAGAGAGCTAGGTAATAGCTTGAATGTTTGTGGTGAAGTGAAGATGTTAAGCTTGGATGATATATGAGTTTTGGACAGTTTATGTTTGAAGTATATGCTCAAGAAAGAAAGATAGCTTTCCGGGAAGAGCTTTGTGTACATTGATCAAACAGAGTAAAGTTATTCACCAATCAAACCAAAAAAGTGAGACTGAAAAATATTTCGACGATGGATTGAAGTGAACCGAAAATAAATCTAACATTTATGCTTATGTGATTGCTAGTATTTAACCTTATCAAGTTATACATCCAATGATTGAAAAAAATTGATTGAACATGAAAAGATAAATCATTATTATTGTATGTGAATTAAAAAATTTACAAAAAATTGCTTAAAAAAATTGAAATAAAATAACATTAATCAATATTATGTAAAAGTATAACTAATTACATAATATTAAAAGTTACATGAAAAAATTGTTTCATATTTTTTAAAAGACTTTTATTAGTCTGTAAATAATAATCTTATCGATAAAAAATACAAACATGGAAACATAGAGGGAAGATTATAAGAAATAATCAATCAAAATGTGACAAAAAATAAGATTCTATGATCATTCTGAATTCAAAAATAAAAATCTTTCAAAACTTATATATTTGTAAAGAATATGTGAGTAGGATATACAAAATCCTTATAATACATAATCTTCTGATAAAAAATATGCATTTTGATAAGTTTCATGCAACTTGGAACGTGATAACTGATCATTAACTCAGAGATGACATATTAGTAATGAGTAACATGTTTTGTGTGAAATTGAAATAAAATAAAAATAAAAATAATTTTGCCCTAAACCTAGTTTCAAATTACTTTGGTATAAATTTCATCAAATTTTGAAATTAAATAAAAAATTCTTGAAGCACTGAGAAAATTACATGAACTTCAGATGATACAGGGATGAAAACGTTACCTTTGTGCGGTATGTAGATATAGTTAAATAGATATGAAAGTACATGATCAACCTTGAAGGACTAGCATGCAAGAGACCGCGGCAACTCAGATTTGGTTGGTATGTCTCAAAGTTGTCAACGAAATAAACCAGATGGAAACATGCATGAAGATACTGACAGAAATACCAAGAACTGTCATGCATTAATCGAAAGGATAAGTGATTAAAGAAAAATGGATGAGTAAGTGGAAAAAGACAAGAAGTAGAAAAAAGATGGAATATGGAGGTTAGTGCGAGCAGACCATATATGAGACTGAAAGTGATGGGAGAATTAACTGAAAAGTATGGAAGAACCAAACTACTAGGAAGAAAGTCCTCAAGTGACCATCAACAATATGTGATCCGGAATAGTTGTCACATAAGCTTGTGTGCTTCATCAATGGATACCGAGGTGCATAAGTTTTTGCTCTGGACCGCGAGGGGCTGATGAAACTCGAAGCCCAGGAAGTCAAGGAGGCTTATTACGGTTCTTCAAATATGTGTCAAATATTGCCGAGCACTAAATACCTATGAAAAAAAAAAACAAAAACAAAACAGAGTAGCAAAGAAAAAAACAAAATCCCAAAGAAATGGGATAGTTTCGTTAGACTGTAAACTCTATTAGAAACAACCATGAATGAAGAACAAGTAAACCCAACCATGAAGCAAAAAATGAGTGCCAGTCGACAGGAAATAGCATTCAAAAGATTGAAACTATGTAATCATCAAAAACAAATCACAAAAATATCGATGAGTCCAGTTGCTATACATGTTTTATAAGACGATTATACAACATGTATAACATATATATCGTTGTGAAGAAAAGGAAATGTTTATAGATTTACTTGTTTAATTCGGTCGTGTGTATGTAATCTGGCGTGATCGGAAAATTTCCATATCTGAATAGCCTAGATTGAACATTTTCCGACTCAGAATTGATCCACCGTACAACGTATTATGCGCATATTTTAGTGGTGGTTATGGTAGATACATCTATCTCACGTGGAGTAGATGTTGTCAAGAGTTATTTATATGAGAAAAACGATCTACTTGAGCCTTAATGATTTGTAATTTGGACTTATAAGAAATCAGTGAGAGCATATATAGAAAAGTTATAAACTTATGTTGTCTAAACTCCCAAATTTAGATCTTTATCATAGACATGTCTATGTATGAGTCTATGCACTGTCACCACTTATGTATCAGCATCCGTAGTTAGGTAGATGTGCGCATGCAAGAGCAAATACATAAGTTAGAGCTAGTAGTGCAATTAGCACTATTTGTTTTGGAATTACAGTTAGGGTTGACATCGTTGTTAGGAGACCTAGGGCTATTATCGAATTAGGTCTAATTGGATGGCATTTTTTGAAGTTGAGATTTTGAGAGTGTGGCTATGGTGGATAGTAATTAGTGTGGAAACATATAGTTTTTGAATCACAAAATGGATTTAGCTCTACTATAATCTCTCTTTTATGCTATAGTTATGAGCGGAGTGTACTTGTGGACGTTTTGAGAGTAAAAAAAAATACTTCAAAAATATCAAATTTTCATAATTCTGACATTGACAGCCTTGTTCCTAATGTCTCTATTCCCGTGCAAGATACATTACATATCCTTCTATGACCCCACCAAATTTCAAATCAAACCGACAATATATGATAATCCTATAGCATACCTCTCCTATTTTTGACATGAAAACTTTGAAACACCAAATCTTGGATTTCAATCACTTCTTTCCAAAATCTTTTTAAGCCAATCTGGATTCAAAGATTGCGATACACTTGTGTTGTCATATGATGATCTATATATTATGATGTTTAATGTGACAATGATGTATATTTTGATTCTATGTGTATGTGCTTGACGACAACAGATAAGAGAGTGGAAAATTTGCAGCATGAGAGGGAGAAGCGGAGGGCAGTGATGTGAATAAGGGCGACTTAGGTTGAAATCATGGATGACACTGCAAACCTGACTAGAATTATCTAATATCCAGGAGGAGAGTGTGTGTGTAAGCCCTTAAGGTGCAAAAGGATAGGTCATGTGCTCAGGAAGAAGCTCATTTTAGGTTAATCCTTACCATGCGGAGACCTGTGTTAGAGTAGTGTCATTGACTGATAAAATAAAACGTGTAACTTCCAAACAATAAAGAAAAATGGTTAAGAAGTAGTACCCTGAGCTGCGTTAACGAAGGAATGTTGAGTGTCGAATTGAAGTAATATCTAATTTTTTGGTAGTAACAAGTTCATAAGTCGGCAAAGCCAGTTCTTGACGGGCACGTTGGAGATAGAAGGAGCGGCAGTTGTAGACACAATGCTGAAGGTAAGAGGTAAGTTGGATATTAAAACTGGCAAGTTTAGTGGCCAGGGTATGCACATGTTCATACTAATTTGCAACCAGCTGTTGTCGTAGTGCACGAAATATTGAATGAAACCAATTTGAAAGGACTTTTAAGACTCCAAAAAGTCTTCACAAAAGCGTGAGTGCTATAAGTACCAGCTTTAAGTGGGATAGCTCTGGAGTCTTGTAAAGGGCAAAATTTTGTGACTCGAACAAAGAGAAGTCAGAGATTAGCAGTAAGAAATATATGAGAACTTGTGGTAAGAACATGGTGCACGCCACGACGAACAGAGATGGAAAGATCTGAACAAGAACATGTACTAGAGAAGACCTTAGGAGTACAAGCCACTTGAGATAATGACAAGAGTTTTGTGTCTAATGGTCAAGAATATTTTAAACACACAAAAAGTGACAAAAGAATACTAGAAATAGGACCTATATTGTATCTAAGGTAGTATCACACACTCACAAATGAGTAATGAATATGTATATGAAAAGACCAAGTCAAAATGTAAAATAGGTAGATGGTGGGAATGGTTTCAATGAATTGATACCAAATAGATCCATACGATAATGTAAGGGATTCGAATTATTATCATAAGAGCCAATCCCCTATCCCATAAATTTTGTATGGTGATGTGAGCAGGTCCACACAAAGTTTTGTGGGTAAATCCAAGTAAATCAATCCTTCATAGTATACTACAAAGTGAGAGAATTATATTTTTTTCAATGAAATGTTTATAGTGATTAAAAATGTCATGGGAGTGGTTCATAAACCATAAATTTTATCGGGTGCCTTTTCAGGATACCCTAAATGTTTCTTCCCTAAACCATGAAACATTTCACAAGACTTCTGCAGAGGGTTATGGGTCAGTTATGAAACCCACTATTTTAGGGAGTGGTCTTTTTTGCCATGTTTATCGTATGTGAAATTTCAACTTCTCTTTGTAACATTTGATCCGACTACTCGTAATTGTATCGGATCATAGTCTGTACTCAAAATGGAATCATCCGAATTACCCTACCGATCAAAATCCATTCTGATTGGCTTATTTTTTAAAGGCTAACTAAACTAAGATGTATAAATGAGGTTTAAAGAACTGACATTATATAACTTAATTTTAATGCCTGAAAATGCGAAATTATAGACTTTAAGATATCATAAGATATAGATGCAACACTACGCAATACACACTTATGCTGATAGTCAAAACGCTGGTTCAGTCTATTTCTTTGGCGGTATAGCCAGAAGGAATGCTTATGTATATTGATGAAAAAAGAATTAAAAAAACAATAAGTCTTACGGTTCCAAATTTTTTATACCAAATACAAAATTATAATGTGTGTACATTTCCTGTAACTTACTTTCCAGGTTTTGAACCGCCCCATTTCTTTCAATCATACTTGGTTTCTGAGCTAGAGAGTATGAGTTCAACCAAATAACCTTCATTCAAAAACATACCATTTCATAATTAGAGCATAAGAAATTCAACCTTATTGGTTTGATAATTTCTGAAACATTTTTACACATATTTAGATTGATATAAACACTCGTGATTTCTGACAAGGCATGTAAATATCAAAATTTATAATCATCGCAATTTTAATGATTTTTTCCTCATTGACTTCTTTCCGAATTTTCAAACACATAAACCCATTGTAACTTGCTTGGAATTGATAGAAACGAACTGTCCACATAACTTTGACTAGTAACATTGGATTCCGGACGTTACGAGGTTAACAATGCAGCCCGTGTCTGGTCTCTCGTGTTCCAAGGGATGATCTTTGCTTGTCATATCCCCACTTGTACAGGCAGATGTATATACTCCTGTGCCAGGAAAATATCGCATCCATAACTTAAGAGACCATATCACATGAGACTCCGCCTTCGTTTCATAGACCAAGCCAAATGCCATACCGTGTTACAGATTCATCCTTCGTGATCATTCCGCAACAACAAATTGAATTCAACAGCGTTCCTTGTCTTCCGGATAGAGTCGAGCACGTGTGTCACCACCAGTATCCAACCTTAACCATAAGTACAGAGCTGCCCTGGAGGTACTCAAGTTACATCTTGAAGAATGTGACAGAAAGTACAAAATCTGTGAAGATGATCTGCAGTCTGTCTGCTGTTTGTGTGTCTGCACGAGAGCACAGGTGAAAGGAAATTCTCTTAGCAATTATTTCCCAAGATATTCTCCAGTGCCGGTGTAGTTTGATGGAGACGCCCAGATAAGCCACACACCATTCGCAAAACTCCTGCACGAAAATCTCTGGTTTCCGAGGTGCAGAGTGCATTAGCATTTGAGACAACTACCATGTAGTGGAGTTCTAGCAAACCAACAAGTTACTTCGTTAATGTTTCGTATTGAAAGTGATCTAAACAGAATAATATAATAGTCGGTTGCGCGAATTGCCCGTGTTAACCCCTAAGGCATAAATAAAACAACATATGCCGAGAACCATCTGTACATTTACATTTCAAGTGCCAGATAACAGCAGAATCAACACTGCAAACCTCATTTTCGACAGTCATACTCCATGATGGTGTGCTCGTGGTGCTCCACAATGAATTTCATTATCTTTGGTCAGACTAAGACATTTACTGCAATCTTGACATCCTCAAACTTAGCGCCGAGGATTATCATACAACAATTTAATGGGATTGATCAATTTTACATTCTTCAAATGAATCAAAAGGTGAACCTTTAACTCTAAATTTTAATATACAAAGCTAAAGGGACCTGTCTGTACCTAGATGACCATAATTGATGATGCATTCACATCTCAAAGACAGCTCACCTGACTCAAACAGTTTATCCGCTTCCCTACAAAACAACTAGCAGCACGGGCAGGTTTCCTTGATGGTCAAAATTCACACCGGAGTATGAGGATGGCGAGGAAACCCCTGCTCTACATCGAGGTAGCTTAGAAGCCTGCGTAACCGTTGAGCCACGTGACAATGAAAGGGTAAGGGGGAGTGTCGAAGAGTAAGACTCGGACTCACGGTCAGCCAAGATAATGCATGCACCTGGGCAGCCACTGATGATATAGTTCGGTGTGCCTCCAAATTTGAGGAATCCTTGTTGATGTCTTTCAGAGACTTGGTATGTGGGAAAGAAGATACAGAACTGGACTCTAAGCTTAAAGGATTTCCTGAAAAAGCAATGAGTCCAACATGGAGTGTGGAAGGCCATTCTTCTTTGATGGCCTGCTGTACAAACTCGCTCATGGGAGATGGTGTAGGTGGAGATATCACGTAAGCAGAAGCTAGGGGTGAAACTATTGGACTGCCTTGCAGAAGTTGGGCAATAGGAGGCAAGTTAGGAGGAACCACTGGTGACTGCCAAGTAATCGGTGTAAGAAACCGTGGAGAGTTTGTCGGAACCAACAGATAGGAAGCACCCGTATTTGCCAGGGTTTTAACAGTACTGACTCCAGTGACGCCGCTACTGCTAGAATTTCCCACTGAACCAGCGGGCCAAGTAGCTGATGCTGAGCCTCCCTGACCTGGACCTGCGGTGCGGTAGTCATACGACATATCAGATAAGCCAACTATTCCAAGGCTAGTAGTTGAATAAGGCAGTTCACAAACATGTAATACACAACATCTGTATAAGTACAGATCCTGCATTGAAAGGTGGATAGACTCAAAGTAGATGACTAGCAGGCGCCCTGTGGTAAAAGCTTTAGAAAAATAATGAATTTCTTACCTGACGAAGGTGTCAAATCCGAGACACAAATAGTCTGTAAGGCGTGTTCCACACGAACTGATACCAAACTTATGCTGCTGACCCATTGAAATAGACCCTTAGAGTCCAGGCCCGACTGACTCGAACCCAGTCCCAAACCTTGTCCTTGCCTTCGAGGAAGATTCATCCCCATTCCTGAGGACTTGTTGCGAGACGTATATGATGAGGAAGGGTTTGGAGAAGGAGGCCTGCTACTACTGCTGGCTAAACCCAAAGTCCGATCAGAAAGGTACGCAATATCTTGATTTTGAAGAGAGGAGTTTCCGCTGAGTGCCCCAGGCCATATTTGCACAGGCCACCTCCTTGACTCGTCGCCTCCCATAAGCATCACTGTCCGATACCAGTCTATAAAATACAAAAATTTCGACATCAGTTCAAACTTACTAAACTTTCACATGAGGCGGAAACGGACCGTATAGCTTAATGTTTTTCAAACTTCAAGCCTTTCAGGCGACATATCATATACTGGATCCAGGCGGTCACATCGAAAGATTGTGAGGTGAAGACAAAAACTACAATTTGGGCTTACGTGCATACCTTGACACTCTCTTTCCGTGAAATCACCGAGGCGAGATATCATTATATTACGTGGCCGTTGACTGCCAGCTTCAGCGGCCATCGTCAACAACTGCAACCCTTGATGCAAAACTTGGGTGAAAAAAACTTGAAGACCAGCATCCTTCAGGGCACCCACTAGAGGTAATACGTGAATGTCAAGTAATTCACCTCGAGAATCAGTCCAAACAGAAATGAGCCATTGCCAATCATCTGTCCACAGGTAACAACAGTGCAAGTCTGCGGCTGGCTGACTGCCACTGCCTTGGGAATCCACATCTGCCCCTTCTGCACCTGCTCCAGGTTCTGATAAACCTGGAGTTAACCCTGAAGTACTTCCCGTTGCTTCCTCCGCAGAGGATCTCAAAGATTCCTTTCCGCCGGAACGCAGTGAAATATAATTTGCATTTGTATCCGGAATTCCAGGCTCTGCTAGAATGAACAAAGGCTCATACAAAAACCGACCAGCTTCATTACTAGATGCATCACCCACCAAAGAACCTCCATCTGTTACGGATGAGTCACCAAACCTTGACGTTCCTGACTGCCACCCACCATCCCAACTACTCCTAAGACTAGATTCAATCCCCATATTTACTGCACTGTTTCTAACAGTATTACAGTCCTTCCACATACCTGGCAGAGTAGTGCCACTTTGCAAAATCCCAGAGCGAACCCGAGATGATGGCAACGAGGGATGCAAGCTCTCAGGAAGGGCAATTTTCCGCTGTATCCGACGAGCCTTGTTGTATACGCCAAATGCCACGTCTCTGAGCGTACTCAGTTCACTGGTGAGAGTAGTACTGGCCTTCATAACAAACTCAGCTGGCAACACCTGTAAGACAAATCGAGATGTCGAAAATCCTACCACAGGTGACGTACTGCATTCATCTGTTGCGGTTCCCACAGCTTGACTGTAAGTTAAGGATCTTCGCTCTTTCTCTGATAGTGACAATGCAGATCCAAAGCACTGGGAAGCATCGAGCACAATTTGCAATAATTCCGCTGGTTCTGATGAAGGAGAGACAACGTACACAACCTGCATGCATGCAGAGAGATCGACTGAGCTCAAGATACTGTAATAAACCTCTTCAGAATTTCGAGACTTAAATTTAACGAGACATCTGGACCATTAACGAAGTAGGACATACATGAACAATTACATATCTAAGCCTAGTGAAAATTGGGTGAGCAAAGTACCACGCTTTGGCCTTGATCAGGATCTCTTTGAGAACTGCTCGGATTAGCCAAGACTGGTACGTTCTTGCAAACTTTTGACAGGGATTTCCGGAACTCGTTGAAATTCCACCCACTGTCCATACTGGCCACAAAATCTCCGATTAAAGTGGATGTTTGGGCAGACTGAGTAGAGGGGCAGGGAGAATCTACAATCATGAAACCTGGTAAGACTGATTTACTAAACCCTGCTGATGTACTTCCTGTTAGCCCTGGGGTCACAGCTGGTGCATGTGTTCCCAGCTTGCATGTTTCGTAGACTGCACACAAATGAACAACACCAATAACTGCTCGTCAATCCTTTTGAAATGAGCAGCACATGATAACGAGGGGAGGAAGCTTAATCTTTAACAAATTTAACAAAAAGCCAAACATCAAAGTAGGAAACAAATTTATAAAGAGTGAGACAATCTAATAAATAAAAACTACATCGATGCAAAACAATTATGAAACATAGAAGTTTTCAAGAAGAAAGAACCTGAACTGAGCTGCTGAAAGAAGTCGCTTGCAGCAGTGACCAAGGAGTCCAAGCCAAGGCATAGAACATAGTAACTGACCTGCTCCACACGAGAAACCGATATGGTGCACTTGGGATAAGAAGGCAGATTCTTCATCTACACCATGTAACTACTGCTCTAAGTAGGAGATGCATATATTCAATAAATTCATAGGACCTACTGTTGTCACAAGTGCCAAACGCTGTCTCAGTAGCCCAATTCGTTTCGAATTTCTTTTGTGTTTCCCTCAACGGACATGAGATGTAGGGTCTCATAAGAATACGAGAGTAGCAATAGTCGGGAACTGACCGGCTTTGGAGGGGCGTATGGCTCCAACGGCGCCTTCTCCCACAAGTGGAGAACATTTGGAGAAGTTTTCAACCAGTCTTCTTGATAACTGCAAAACACATACTCATCTTCAGAAGATAGAAGGTACTCAATTTTCAAATAAAATTCTTAAATAAATCATACTTACGGCAGGCACAATAAGTTCAAAAGCCATGCACATTTGAAATAGCACGTGAACAACCACAAGGGCTTAACACGGAAGGCGACCAAAGAATAGAGCAACAAAGGGGCTCTAACTATTTCATAGGTCAATGTATTGTAACTGACAAACAATGAAGAATAGAACAGAACCGTGGCATTGCATCCTGCTGAAAGAATCAACGAATTAAGTGGACAATATTCATAGACAACAAAGTACATGATCAACCGCAGGGGCTTAGCATGCAAGGGGACCAAAGCATCTCAAGTCTAGGTGGTATGTCTCAAGGGTGCAAACGAATATATCAGACTGATAGAAGCATGAAGACAAAGACCAAAAGGCCGAGAAAAACCATGGTGACTGTACCGAAATGGCAACTGATTGAAAGCAAACAAAGGAGTAAGTGGAAGAAGACAAGGAGTAGAAGAACGGAGGAATATGGAAGCTAGTGCAAGCATGTCAGCTGTCAATATGCCATTGCTGGGAATAGTAAGTGAGCAGTATGGAAGAGCCAGTCCGACGCAACGCCTCCAGTGACCATCAACAATATTTCAACGGGAAGCGTCAAATTCCCGTCACATAGACTCGGCTGCTGCTTCATCAGTGGATACCGAGGTGCAAAGGTTTCTGCACTGGACCGCATGGGTGCTGAGAATAACTCCCCATGGAAAAAACGATGGATGTTGGCCAGTTCTATGTCAAATAATGCCTAGCACTATCTACCTAAGAAGAACGAAATGCCAAACCAAAAGCAAAAACCAAAACAACAGAGGGAATGTCATTCCAGTGGCAACAACCATCCATTTAGAACAAGCAACCATATACCAGACATAAAGCAAGAGCCGAGAGATCAGAGGGAGTGTCACTCCACTGGAAACAACAGTCATAAAATCAGAAGGCGAAGTAAACAGCATATGCAGATACGAGAGGAAATAGAAGAGTCGATGTAACAAGATTATATAACATTTGAAATCAACCACCAGGGTTTGACACGCAACGAGGCCGAAGAGCACAGACCCGGGAGGTCTGTGCTCACAGGGGCTCTACATAAGGCATGGCCCGATGCACTGGAAATATAAGGCAACTATAAAAAGGGTCCAAAATTTGGCAAAAAAACTTAACAAAGGATATATAGCATAGCATTCAATCTGAAGAGTTAGACGGAAATCTAAGGAAGGCATGCGTAGAGTATTCAGAACAGACGTAACAAGTGAGTTGCAGAAAGGGGAAAGAAGTAGCAACAAACTAAGGGATGAAGTGCGAATAAGACATTAAATAGAACAAAACGTGGTTAGAAGGACAAGTGAGTGCATACGCACTGCGGGACTAATGTGCAGTTTGGTTCCTCGAATCCAATGCAAGAAAAGGAACCAGGACCATCAACAATCTCACCCGACGTGCATCACTCCATCCACAGAATATCCCGGCTGCTTCATCAGAGGGTGCCATGGTAAATAGGTTTCTGCACTGGACCGCACGGGGGTTGAATATGACTCACAAGCCAACAGATCATGAAGTGTTTCCGTAACTGTAAGATAAGATTAAATAGCATTTGAAATAACGTGTGATCAAACGAAAAATTAAAAGTGTATAAATAATTAAAGCCATAGCAATTATTGACATGTATAATAATAACCCTGCAAGAGCAAAGGAAATCAAAAAATTACGTGCGGCTAAACTAAACTAGAAGACGGGCACAACAAGCTCCCCGCCGTGTAAATGTAACCTGTCGTACTGATCGTAAAATCCCAATATCTGAAAAGCCTAGAACAAACACTTTTTGACGCAGGACGGAAGCCAGGGTACGATATAATAAGCGCACATAGTAGTGCTGGGTGTCATAATTCCTAATTAAGATAGATATAGCGTGGACTACATGTTGTCGAGAAGAACATATTCTAGAAAAAGGATCTACTTGAGCCTTAATGATTTCTAATTTAGAGTTTAAGGCAATGAGTCCAAACGGACTGTCAGAACACAAAGTCGTTATAGTTCCTCAAATCCGATGCGAGAAAACCAGGAACCATAAAGAAAATCTACCTGACGGGCACAGTCCATTGTCACATGATCCCGCCTGCTTCATCAGTGGGTACCAGGGTGAACAGGTTTCTGCACTGCACCGCGCAGAGGTTGAGGATAACTCAAAACCCAACAGATCATGGAGAATTTACATAGCTGTTGCCCAGACTAATCGTAGATAATGAATAGCACAGAATTAGTTTGAAATGGACCTATACATCTCGACAGATCAATCAATGATGAGGGCAAAGGGTCTACAGAAAGATAATTCTAAACAGAAGCAAAGCCGGACCTGAGTCCTAGACAGCGGGCTTATAATAAAGCTCCCCCGTCTTTAGTGCGTTAACTGCAGGACCGATTGGAAGACGCGTATAGCTGGTACCCAAAATAAATGTACAAACGCAAAGACATGAAGCTGCTCTAAAAGGCGAAGGACAAACCGGCCCAGAAGATGTCATATATATATATATGTAGCAAGATCGAGTACAAGTACGCAATACGAGCCGCGTCGCCATGACAGATATTAAAAGGTGTGCCGATACCATAAGACTCCAGTTGTACCAGAGGTTGGTAACAAAATTGTTTCGAATACATAATGGACTTGCACCCTACTTGAATGCAGCCTGAAGAAAAGTTGAGAGAAAAGGCCAAACAAGTGCAGATAACAATCCAGGAAAGACGTAATTCAGAATGAAATAACGGTGGAACTGGAAGAGAAGTGTTCACACCGCGAAGGTACCGAGGAAGGGATGTGCAAACTTCGATTCTACGGACACGGAATAGAATTTGTATCGGCTCCCGCTACATGCTCTCCGCAGAGAAGGAGAAAGTGAGTACTAAAATTGGTAAAAAGTTCCGTTCTGTTCAACCGAGGGTTTAAATTCAAGAGTGACATTATTCCAATGCACACATTCGGTGACACCAGGTACCGCTGAATGGCAGAAGTAACAAAATGGAATTCAAACATCCTTTGAGCGTGATTGTAGGTCCATGTAACATAGTCATCTTCTACGCTACCTAACTCGAACCTGAAGCTACAAATTAAGTAGTACATGATCGACCGCAGGGGCTTAGCTGAACCGTCTAGTACCAACCCTTGTGGTACAACTGCACAGGCAACAAACGGCAATAAACAATTGACGGCAGTAGACACGGCATATACATGGCAGAATGCATAACGCATTCAGCAAGATATAGTAATGACGGAATACACATGGCAAGACTAATGGCAGAGGAAGGCACGGCAAAGCATTGTGCTGAGTGAATTGAGTGTAGAAAGAACGAGAAGCATGCGAGAAAAGGAAGCAGGAAGGAGGCAGGCACATAACCACGAAAACAAGAGTAAATGTCAAAGATGCAGAAGACAGGTTAATATAAAGGAGTGCCAAAACACTGTGAAAATCATTGTGCAGTATAGTTCCTCAGATCGGATGTGAGAGACGTCACTAGGGACCATAAACACGATCTACCCGACGTACATTACACCATCGTCACATATTACCGGCTGCTTCATCAGTGGGTACTGGGGTGAAAAGGTTTCTGCACTGGACCGCGCGCGGGTTTAGATGACCTCGAAACCCGACAGACAACAGTCTGTTGCTCACAGATATTACAGATCGTAGCTAGCACAGGTTGGAGCTAGAATCTATGGAGCCATGCGATGCTGAGAAGAGATGACAGCCCTAATGAGGAAAACTGAATGCCTAGACACGATGCAGCGGGCTATTGAAAAATCTCCCCGCGCCTGTAACCAGTGATCTGCCGGACCGATAGGCAGAATCCCATGTCTGGGAATCCTATAAGAAACATTTTCCTGCGGAGGAGGCACATAAGGACTTTGAAAACTATGCGCAAGTTGTAATGTTTCCGTTCGAACTTAAGGTAATGTGATTATTGATCAACCTGACAATAGCCTGTACCAAGTGTGCGCGAGAGTTGCAGATGCGAGAGAAACGAACGACCTGGGAGTTGATGATACTTAAACGAAATTCTGGAAATCGAACCTACTCATCGAACCTGACGCTTCAAAGTTGAGAAGACCACACAACCCGCGCTCTGGTTGCGCGGTGTTAATAACAACAGATCATAATAGATGAGATTAAACAGAAACTCCTGGAATCTCCAAAGGTGGACGCAGCAGCTTGGACAGCAGGAGTTTCACGGGTAATCCCATATGTGTATTGGGGTATCCATGGCCACACTACGAGTTACCATGCGCTGCTTGAAGCAATGCTAACTGTTATATTTATTTCGCAAGATCGAGTACAAGTACTCAATATGAGTGGCGGGACTATGACGGGAATTGAATGGTGTGCCAGAAAAGTTCCATTTAGAACTGCAGCTTACCAAGATGATCAAAAAATCAAATTGCACATGTGAAACAGGCACACTGTATCTTCCTTGAGGGAAGGCTGAAAAACTCCCAGGCAGTTCAGTCCAACGCTGTTTGAGAGTAGTTGAGGGCAAACGAAAAGCTAGTGCGATGCTCACTCCTATAATACAGTACTAGTTTCATAACCCACTGCAATAAGTCTAGAGAATGAACAATTTAACCCTTACTTGAATCTTAAGGTCATTAGTTACATGGTTGATACAGGTATTATTCGCTAGATTTTGCAGAAAATATCTAACAAGATCTCTGCTTTATTATTCGTGTCAGAAATTATTCTATTGAAGTATCTCCTTGATTTCATTGTGTAGCGTACATGAGTACCCTAGTTAGCAAAATTCCATGTGCGCATGGTAGTATGGCCAAAGGGAACTCTAGATTCTTGAGCCAACAGTACCTATAATATTTTAGACATGTTATAACAAGAACATAGAGTAATACTCCCAACGGCACCATAAATAATGGAGAACATTTTAAATAGAAAGAACGATGGCACTGACTAAATTGGAGAAAAAAATCGGACAAAGAGGTAACCATACTCAAACGTATTTGCCTGTAGACCCTGAAGACCGCAGACCCAGCGCTTTGACTGGGCAGTGCTGACAGACTTAAGACAGATTTACTTTACCATATCAAGATAATGCCTTCAAAAGTTAGTGTCGACAATATCAAGCGGGACAAAAAGGTAATCACTGAAATTTAGAGGTAAACACAAGCTGACAAGGTATCATGGATACTGATAGAACACGAGCGTCTTCTTCAGGGATTGTAGGTGTGACATCCTCTACGAAACTTTATCACTAGTCAAGATTGCAAGAAAACAGAGCTCATGAAAGATCAGCCACTCTGGAGAGCTGAAGATGGCATTTGACACAACTGAGCAGTCAACAACAAAGATTTACAGCACAATAGCTCTTAGTTACTACATCGAACTCGCAGACGCTAGAAACCTTCAACCTTGATCTAATTTCGCCTTTAGAGCGACCACTAGGAGACTTGGTGGGGGCCTTGATAATTACCCGACTAGTAAGGCAGGGGTCGGAAGGGCAATCATGGTTGCACCATGGCTGCTATTACTTGGTTGCAGCTCTGAATCGCTCGTTCCTGCCTCGTCTAAAGAACGTCTTTGGTCATCGCCACGTGTCTGATCTGATAGAGATGACGAATCCAATATTCGACTGTTACTGCCCCTTCGCAGGTCAAGGTCATCCTGTCCTGATGGTATCTTCAGCACTCCTGGATTTCCAGCATTGCAGTGCGGTGGAGTCACGGGCTCACCGGCTGCCATAGTGATCGCGCTCATACCCTCCTTTGAATCGGCAGTAGCACTTCCGCAATCACCTTGAACTCTACCACGACACCAATCTAGTCCACTCAAAGGACCATCTGTGTTGGATTCTCCAAATGCCGATGAAATAGCAACGCGAAAGTCCGATTGAAGCAGGTTTGCTACGGTAGCAGGTGAGACCTGTAAGCCATAGAAGTAAGCCAACTATGAAACTCCTAAAGTCACCTTCAACCATCAACGGTAGTAAGTACGAAGTACTATGATAAGCAACCTCTATTGGCGCTTACAGTCATGCTAGATAACTCTTTCAGTAGCAAAATACGCCGTATGAGGAGATGTTCAATGAATTAACATCAACATCCTCCGACAATAAACTCTCATCTATTACACAAAAAATCAAAGGGCATCATACTGAGACCGTGATAGGTTGCCGACTTTGTACCTCTGCTGCCAACGGATCTATATACTCGAGACCTGCATTATCAAGACTATGACGGATGGAAAACATTCCACCACAACCAATGTGATTTATGCCTGGTCCGCAACCACACTGATGCCTCTGACGCTCTTGAAAGGCAAGCCAGCCCAGAGGTCCATCACCACACTCTCCATCCAAAGCGATGTCTGAGGCAACAGCAGCCTGTTGTGCCAGCAAAGGAATGGCGTCTATAACAGACTGCCAGTTCATTTTTTGAATAGCAACCGTGTTTCCATCCGGTCCCATGTTTCCCGTGTCCGGAGAAGCAGAGCTGGAGCCAATGCGCGAATCTACAGTTGAATTCCCCGTCTTTTGAGGTTTTGGAGTTTGAACTGGACGCCACACACCAATAGGGGCAGCCCGAAGCCCATCTTGTACATCTTCATCTGCGTCTCCTGCTATCCTTGAAGGGAGTGATTTCTTCTTCTGTGCGGGTGGGGGTTTAGACATTACTCTACCTACTTGTTCCCCCTGACTTTGAGAATAGTCGGAGTTGCCATCCTTTACTCCAGACGGTAACTTAATGCTCAAAGAACTCGGAGTACCTGCGGCACGATTCCCATTGATTGATGCTGAAGAAAAATCTGTGGCGCAAAGCATCGAAACTTGCAACAGACCACACTCTAGTTCTGTTGCAAGAACGGGGGTTGTCGATTTAGGAGGAGCAGAGATTCTAATATCGATCTTGTTCAAAAAGGGGATACCGGCTCCAGAGCTGTCTTGAACGGAAGAATCCTGCATAACTGTTCCACTGTGACCTGGTCCAGAATCATTCAAAATCTGATGAGGGGCAAATTTAAGATTGTTTGTTACTGTACTGTCACCGGAAGGATCTGTAACGTTAGGTGCTTGCTTCCCAGTTGAGACTGTGACAGCTTCATGCAACGTTTTACCATCCCCCATTTCGTCGTGAGAATGATCGGTGACTTGTTCTGCTTCTACTTTAGAAACTTCTATAGCAGGGAGGGGAGGAGGTGTAGCACTGTAAACATAAACATCTCTAAAGGTGACGTCTCCTATCACCTTCCGAGTTTCAGGCATATAAGTTGATGACAATGCAACTTCGTCTTTGATAGCAGGTAATTCAACGGGGGCATAACCAGGTGGAAACAGTAGCAATGCCTCAGCTTTTGCCAGAACATCGATTACAACAGGTGTTGTGCTGGGAGGTGACATCTGCCCGGTACTTTGTGGTTGTATGGTTTCCGAGGTGGACACCTTCGTTCCTCGCGCATTTTGCTCCTTCATAGAGAGCAGCGGCTGTCCCCCAAAACCTTCCAAAGTGGGGAAGTCCAGGATCGGAAGCAACATTGGATCTGAGTTATCCATGCAAATAGTTCCAGGTGTATTCACTCCCTCAACAGAATCAGCAAGGGAGAAAATCATTGACTGAGACTCCGCCGTTCCTGGGGGCTGGATACAAGACAACCACCTGTTAGTCGAAATATCGACAGCAAACTACATCTGATAGTGAAACAAATTCTTGGATTCAAACAAAGAGCAACCGAAGGCTGGGCAACCTCTCACCTCTCCAAATCCAAGAACATCATCTTCAAAAAAGTCACCAAAGTCTCCAAACTCAGCAAGAATGTCCGCATCCGTTTGCATTTCCATGCCCATGCCCATCCCTAAACCCATTCCTTCGTCTGTCCAGTCCCAAGGTGTCCCCACTTGACTGCCACCCTCCCTTGGGGTACCGACGCCTATACTCATGGACCCTTGTAAGGTCAGCTCCCCAGTATTCCCAACGCCCTTCCTTCCAGCCGCAGAGCTACCTCCATCTAACATTGCTGAGAGCTCTCCACCGGGACTAGTGCTTATTTTCCCCACTTTGGCAGATGGTTCTCCAGATAATCCAGATACTTTCCCGCGGCTACGTTTTGACCCCTGCACGGTAATCCACAACGTTAATGCTGCAATACGATCCCAAACTGCTAGCATGCGCCCACAGACGGCCCCATATTCAAAACATCTCAGCATCCCAGTGAGGTTCACTTACGCTTGGAAGAGGGTGCTACAACACGGATTGAAAACCCAAATTACCATACCACACTTCAGAAACAAAGATCGCTCTGCCTCGAGAATGTGGACACAATAAAATGCGGCTACACTCGCAAAGACAAGCCCCATTAAACGCAAATTACAATGTGAACCATAACTATCCCTGTTGATGGGTCTCACCGAGTTGCCTGCAGCAACATCTGGGTTTTGAGCTGAGTTGCGAACGCTTGACCCAGAAGAGCGCTTGAAAGAACCTCCACCAACTGTGTTTGCTCCCTTGCTCCCCAGAGAGTCAGCATCTGCTTCTAGCTCTCCTTCGCCGGTCCCAACCTCACTCTCGCTGGAACTGCTACTGCCACTGCTACTACCGCTGCTTCCCCGACTACTGCTGCTCTTGATACTTGCCCCACCACTCCCACTACTACTGCTACTTGTACTACTACTGTCTGCTCCACCACCCGAAATTTGGGGCTTATCTTTGACGGGAGCAACGACTGTTCTATTCCTGGATCAGCGACACAAGTCCGTATTAGCAAAGCAATAATCTTTCGTCTAAAATATACCTTCTGCAACCATCGGGACATGAACATTTTAAATCTGGAAAAACCTGAAAGAACTCGACAACTCCGAATAACACAGAATTATACTTGGGGCAGCTACTTACCAGTTAAGACCTGGTACGGCACTGTCCTCTAACCAATGCGTGCCAGCCCACTCCTGCAACCAGCATCTGCTCAGGCAAAAAAAGTCAAAGTCCAATGTGAATTTCCAAAAGTAGAACGTCATGAACAAGCAACATAAAGAGCGAAGAACAGATAACCAAAGTGAACCCGGACATAGTTCAACAATAGTCAAATCTAGTCAAAGAACTAGTTTTAAGTTATATCAAAGAGAGAGAAACAAAAGTTGTTCACTAGATTTTATAGGCGAGAAACAAACGAAGACTTGAGTTGACTGTCTTGGAAAGACTACCTTCTCAAATAAGTACGTGAGGGCACAGGAGGAAGAACTGGAGCCAACACCGCCTCCATAGGATAAATGAGCACCTTCCCATCAACTTTCGCATCTTCTCCTGCCTTCACTTGTCCCTCATCATCAGCCTCACGTGCTTGATCCAAGGAGGGATCAACGTTGCCCTGAGAGCTTCCCGTATTGCCGGGGCTTGACCCAGCGATGCCAGTTTGCTCAACAGTACCTTGCGCCTGGCCCACCCAAACCTCGGCATAACATGACTGGACTGCAACTCCTCCATTGCTCGATGGTGATGACGACGACACCACGCGAAAAGGTAAAGACGATGCAGTAAAAGCCTGCAGCTTGCTGCAACAGCACCAGCATTGGCAGCACTGGCGGAATCAGCTTGTAGGTTGAGCCAGCCCAGAATCTGCAGGCCTTCACCCTGAGCCAAGGTTACAGCCGTGCTGTTCTTAAACCAGCTGCAAAACCAAGTGATTAACCAAAGACAAAACCAAAAAACAAAACAAAACAAAATCCACCGCAACTTGCTCATGGTGCAGTGTGAGGGCAGTATAGTTCTCACTGTCCAGGAATCGCCGAGAGGCTTGTGAGCGGTTCCTCACTAACTTGGTTAAAACTTCCAAACATGCAAACAAGTATTGATTCCGCTTTGGACAATGTTGGAAGTACATGCGGACTCCAGGGTGCAGATGACATCGAACTCCTTTGGAGTTTGACGCCCACGGGGACTCAAATGTACTATGGGATCATTATTTCAACTCACCTAGGTTCTGGTTGGTTTTGTATGTCTCCATGATGAAGATTGGTAGATCTAACTAGCGAGTGGAGGCTTCCCAATCGCAAGAATCGACCACCATGCTACAAAACGTTTGACCCACACTTTTCACAGTGCAGTTTAAAGGTAATGATTTCTCTTAAAACACAGGTAAGGTAAGGAAAAGGATGATCTTTCCAGAAAATGCATTCTGGTTCAAAAAAACCTCAACTTCAAACCTCTACTCTAAACAATCACAGCTCCCGCTTGTGAACAGGAGTATATAGGAGAAGAAGAATCCCGGACCTCCAGGGAACTGTAAGATGGTTCATAACTCAAATCAAGCAGAAGGTACGGAGGATTGCACTGCGTGTCCAGAACTTCCCAAATAAGGTGCCCCTTAGAGAATGGCCTTAAACTAGCTAGTCGAACCTTTCCAGCTTCTTTCTATTGCTTGTGTGTGTGGTTAATGTAATCACTTCTAAGTTTTGCAAATAAATGCTGCGTGTAGGGGATGACGTCCACCAACTTTGATCAAATATCTCTGAAAACAAGTACCAACGTTTGCAGCAGGTAGCAGCAAACATATAAAAAATACAAAATCAGATCCATCTCTAATCTTCAAAACATATTTACTTCATGTCCAATAATTTATCAACCGCAAGGAAAGAACATAACAGCTCAGGCATTGACAAACACCTTTAACCACATCCTAAAAATCACATCTTTGCCTGGAGGATAGATGAATACAGGCTTCAAGTTGATAGGGTTACCTGCGATATAATACACTCACAAGATCCCCGGGACAACATCCAGTAAGACGTCCACTGAGACCATAGGGGGGTACAGCCACTGCGCAAACCCGACGGTGAAGGTATGCATAAAAACCAAATTTGTTCATAGGTTCTCCAGGTGAGTGAAGGAAGATTGCTCACTAAAAATTAAAACCTGATGTGGAACTTGAAGCGCTGAAAACAGAGATCATCGAAGGGACTTCGAAGTGTAATTCCATCTCAACGAAGGTGCACACATGGAAAGCAGCCTCATCACAAAACAGAGTTCAAAGCACCGTACCGGTCAGACTGTTTTCCGTCGGACTATCACTAATGAGTTGTTGTGCTAGAGCCAGCTGCATGTCGGGGGCCGCTAAGAGCCTTACCCTCCTGTTGTTCACAAAAAAAACTTAACTAAGTATGGGAGATAAAGATAAATCATGTGTAAGTGCTGCGAAAGAAAACTCGGCTCGCATGACTGACGCAATACAGAATCCGAGACCTTGAAAAACATCATGAGGACATACCAGGCAGCACTAACAAAAGTCAAGTGAAACCTTCAGCATTTTTTCAGTCAGAATTCCGAAAGGATACACAAGACTTCCTTTTACAGTTGGATTTATACGCACTTTCGTCGCACAACTACGTGCACGAACAAGGCCTCCTCGCTTCCCATAAACATCAGTTCACAAGTTGGTAGCACCTTCCTGCCACGAGCATCGAATAAGGACGAAAGGTTAGACAAAGTTGCAACAGGTTCTGCACTTTGGGTGGACAAGGCAGAACCTGTGTTAAAGTTGCAATCTATGCTCAAAGACACAGCCTTCATAAAGAGTATTAGGTCTTCGGGGACCTAACTGACCGAAACCAGACAACATGCTTACACAGTTTTGGAGACCGAACTCGTCCACAAATTTAGGTCCGGTTTACAGGTATTTGGCTCATTTCTTGAAAAGTCAAAATTTACTTACCGACTGCCTTAGACACCGACAATACCCAAGACGACGTGATTTCTTCATGGAATGAACATTGAGTTTCGTCTAGAAACATATTTCGTCTATAAATTTAAAAGAAAACTCCTGTTGACTTTGATGAAGGCGTGAGACACAAAGATGGCCTCACCATCCCACTATAGAACAAACCTCAGTAAAACCTCACACGGGAATGGTAGCTATAGTCAGCAGTCCCATAACTCTCCTGAAGGTTTAAACAATTGCCTGTCGATAAACCTGAGCTTGCAGCAAGTAATATCAATTCATAATTTACACTTATAGGAGCATAATCCTCCCTACTGATATCTGCTTTCTAGAATAAACATGTGGCGATCATCAGCTCTGAACTGCTTGGAAAGCAGAAACCATGAACCTAAAGAACAGAACTTGGGTATAGATTTTAGAGTAAGAAAAGAAAAGAATGTTCTAGCAACTCATGGACTCCAGAAAAAGTGAAAATCAATATCCTCATAGACCCTATTTGACCAAAAAACAGAGCACTGGTGGATGATGGAAGTCTGGCATAGTTACCTTGACTCCAGAACACCATGTCTCCTGCACTTCACAAAAACGTCTCCAAAACGAACATATGAGAGACTTCTCAACGATCTGCAAGTTGCACAGAATATGAGAACGAAACACAACTTGACGCTTACAGCAAATATACATAGCGTAGCGTAGAAGCCGAGGTGGAAAATACGATAAAAGCTAAACAATTTTCGAACTGAGATGGTTAAAAGCAACGCTCTCGGGGAAACAAAAGACAACTGCTGTTTTCCCTCACGTATCAACTCGGCTGATTCCATTCAATAAACCGAAGCCTATCATAAAGACACCATGAAAAGAGATGACCTTTCAAGACGATTCCGAAGAGCTTCAGATAGCGCAGCTCCCACTTCCTCGCTGTCGCCAGGGACACACCACAAGCCAGCTCCAACAACTATGTGCGCCAAAGCAATCGGTACGGGTTTAATCAATAAAATGATAGATCACAACTTCGACAGAAAAGCTCTGGACGCGGAGAAGATGTGAGATACACGTTATCTGGTGTTTTGAACCATTGACAGATTTCACAAACAAAAACGAATGATCGCTTTGATCTCCAAGATTAGGTAGAAAACCAAGAGTGATAAAAGCAAAAGCAGGTGATAAAGGCTTTAAAGGAAGGTAATAAAACATGCAATAGAACAATGGTAAGAGAAGCATCCAGGTTCAACCTTCCATGGTTCGTGAGAGCGGTGTGCAAAGGGATGCTGCTGTGGAAATAAACATCGACTATAACTCTTCTACTCATTATGCGATACACGCTTTCTCACTCACCTTTAAGTCCAATAATCATAGGGTGAACAGATGGGCTTATATTATCGTGCCGACCAGGTGAAAATATCCACAGTTTTACTCTTTCATCTGCACGCAACACGAAGCAACCAGCTCATTATAAGTCCAAGCCCGCTGACGCATTATGGGAATTCTCCAGCACCCATGTCTCCAGAAGTCGAAATACCAGAAAAAGTGGTTCGAAATCCACCGCTGGACTTGATCTTCACTCTACGTTCGAAAGAAGCTCTCACTGCTACATCTGGTCCATTCAGGTAGGCTCTAGAAAACTCAAGAAACTCATTTATAAAGGTGCTTCCGAGACTCTGAATCCAAGTGCTTCAGGATAACTTCTCAACTGTAGCACTAGTCTGGGTCATGACACTTCCTGAAGAGAGTGCCGTAAGCACATGGACAACTCTTTAAGAATGATCATATAAAGGACATGAAGCCTGGTACTTAGTTACTGGGTGAAGACTAATACTATTATGAATCATATTAGATAAGAGATGGCATATAGAGACCAACCTGAATTTGTAGGGCGTGTTATAGAGCCCTCCTTGGTAGGGGATACTGTCCACGCACTGAGGTGTCCTTCGCCTTGGAGCCGCGCGTGTGCCATCATGACTAGCATGTTCATCGCATCCTGAAGGTTTTTTTCCATCCTAAGGCGTATAAACAATGCCCATTAGTATTTTCCTGTTGGAGCATGAAGAGCATAAACCCCGCCTTAGCCCAAAAGGACAACAAATTAAGAAGCAAGACTAGCGCAACAACTCCGTGCAATTAAAACAAATCCCGTGTCTGTCTAGCTGCACTGCTGCTTTATGACGGGTTACTTGAAATGATCTTTGAAAATTCAAATCTTCAGAGAACAGAGGAGGCATTAAAGATGAATCCGGGGAGCCAATTTTTAAGCACCCAACATAGCGGAAGACCGACTGTCCTACCTTTTTTAAATCGTTATATTCTACTCGTGCACAAGACGATTACTAATTCACAACCTTCCCACGCGAATGTATATTTTCATTTCCAGAGAGACTGTCATATTTGATTATCACAACAACGAATGCATATCCTTCACAATTAGCTCAAGAAGTATGTCACCATGAGGAGGTGAATTTTAAAACCAATATCCAAAGTCAGACTCGTCAAGTTTGCATGAAACAAAATATCTGAGCAAGGAATAGTGAAGCACGGAAACCATGTAACCCATATGACTTAGAGACCTCAAGAGCTCTTGCAAGCCGATAAGAGCTACATACGTTCAGGATTTTTATGAATTCCTAACACAAAGGGCACCAGCGTTTCGTCAGGGGTATTTCCCGGGGAGAGCATAACAATGTGGACAACCCCATCATGGTGTTCTGCCTTGGATTCAGACATGTCTCCATGGTGACAAAAATCTAGAAGTAATAAATCACAGTAACAATTTTTTAAGTAAAGTCGGGGTTTAAGTTGCACCTGGAAGTGCTCGGTGAGGAGCGTTCCACATCTGGAATAAGCTGAAACCATGAGACTTGATGCAGCCCAGCCTGCAACAAACGAACAGACAGTGTCAACGACTTTGTGCTCCTCTTTGAAGTAAACGGCGGTGATCAGATTTGAAACTCAAAAGCTAGTAACACTAGTTGGAAACTAACAAAAAATGCTTCGCGAATTATAACTCGGTTGAAGTGAACAAAATCCACTTCATATTCCATGCCACAAATTAAGTGCCTGCAAGGGAAAGAAATTTCGAAATTTCATCTCGTACAATTCTGAAGATGTTGGTGATCATCTTGGCTGTGTCGTTCACGGCGTCGCCAGTAGAAAAAATAACTCATAAGTAACCTAGGCAATCGTTCCCAAAAAAAGCCCAGGCCCTCTTGCAGCTTCAGCTCCAGGCATGTAACATCCAGAACGAGAAATGTGTGCAGGTCTTTCGGCGGCTCGAAAGTGAGCTCGACACTAAATTGGAGCACAGTCGCATAGAACAGTTGTGACATTCGTCACGAGGGCGCTGCCAGCATATACAACAGAAAAACGTGTACACTGGTGAGGGCACATTTTTCGAGGTCCAAAATCGACCACAAAAGAACGTACGCGGTCCGCGTCGATGTACAGCATAATAAGGAATGCTTCTCTCATTTCCGTTAGTGAAACTTCGAGGGAGTCTAACGAGAGATCGACGCAAGCTGCTCTCCGCGCCGGGATGTAAAATATAAACTCATACCCGACGGAACTGCAAAAATGCACCACAGGCAAGTAATTTGACCTCCGACAGACAGTACCCAACACAACCCTCAACCCTCTTTCCCAACCTTCTTCACCTCTATTGGCCCATGTATTCTATCTATCCCGGCCCCCCATGCTCCAGTCCTAAGCTGCTCCCCGACAACTCTCTGCGTCATCCGTTCTTCTCCAGACTCCGAAGCTCCGAACTTCTCCTGCTGATCTCCCGAGCTCGTTCTCCATTCGCAGCTGCTGCAATCCACCCCAAACCCGAAGTCCCTCCTTTCCTTTCGTTTCCTTCCTTCCTTCCCCTTCCCCTTCCCGTCGCTTCCCTTGTGTTCGAACAGCTTCTTACCGAAACTTGCAAAGAGTCGGCGCGTGGCCTGGCCTGTTCGTTCCGGAACTTCGCTGATGCTGTTTTCCCTCCCCTCCCCTCCCGTCCTGTCCCGTCCCCGCTCCGCTCGGGCCCTGATCAGCCCCCACCCCCGGCCTTTTCCGTCCTACGCCTGTCCTCTAGGTTCCCACTGTCTTCGCCTTGCCTCCCTCCTCTCTTCGTGGCGTTCGTCCTCCTCCCCTTCTCGGGTTTCTCGATACCTTCGCACCCGCCTCCTTCACGACGACCAGAGCCAGCCCACGGACTCCCGGGGATTCACTCCATGCTGGCGGCTCGCTCTCTTCTCGCGTCCGCTGCAGCAGTCAGCCCGCCCTCCAGCGCAAGCGTCCAAAATTCTACGAATACTGATCCGTTCGGTCCACCCCGCCTTCCTTTCGCATGTGTTGTGCTTCCGCTCCTTCCTTCGCCGTTCGGTTCTGCTTCCTCTCCGGTTCCCCCCCGAGGTGCGCATACGCCATTACCGGTGGTTCCCCGTGGTCCCGACCCATCCATCATCCTTCGCCCGCCCGACCTACGCGCAGATTCCTGTTGCATATCTTTCAATTAGGTCGCCGTAGAAAGCGTCACGGCTTCCCAACCCACTGCCCTTCAATGCTCTCGCTCCCCCCCCTCCTGCATGCCCAACCGGCTTGGCAACTTTGGTTATGGCACATCAAAGCTTCCATTTGTGGCTCGGCTTGCATACTCATGATTTCAGAATCAAACTTCCGGCCTATGCATGCCATGAATCCATTGGGCATGGAAAGGGGAAATGCGGTATTCAATCTTCTCTTTACTTTAATATTCTTGATGATCGCGGCATACATGCCGGGTCAAAATGTTTTAGATCGTGAAATCGTTTTCTTGTGTTCAAAGACATAGCTCAAAGTCACTGAAATTTAACATAACTTACAGGCAAACAACTTACTAATTTTTACTTTTTTATGTAAAATACATCAATTTGGCATATAACTTTGATTCAATTTAAGGTTGATCTGATATTATTCAGGTTCAAGTTTATATAAGTGTTTTTGAGTAAAATTAGCTCCAGATTTCGTTTCGATCACATAACCGATTGAAATGATCATCTAAAACATAAATTTTGAAAACTATCATCATAAATGTACAATCTCTTCATTACTTAGCGATATATATTGGTAGGAATCAATTTTTGTTTTTTTACAAAAAAAATCAGATGAAGTTATGGTTTTAGTCTTCCCATCCTTCTTTTTATTTAACTGTGTCATTTGACTTTTTTTTAACAACACAATGACATTAACTCGTAATAAACATTTAACATATTTCAGTTTATCATCAAGAGAAAACTAAAATTTTACAATTTTATTATAATTGATTTTTTCATACAAGACTAACTTTTTCTTATTTTGAATGCAGATATATATATATATATACATAATTATTCATATTACATCTTGAAATATATATTTATTTTATGAATTTTTATTTTTTCTGCAAATATTTAAATGTATACACATATTAAAAATAAATATTTCAATATTTATAAAATATTTCAATATAAAAAAAAATAAATAATATATTAAATTAAACCCCAAAATTATAATGCAATTTTATTTTCCTTTCCTTTATGAAATATTAAAAACTTTCTTTTGTAAAGCTCATTTTTTATTGATTGATATTTTTTATGAAAATTTCTTTTCAAAAAATTCTTACCATTGGTTCCATGTTGATACTCTATTATGATTTAACCTCAATCGATGGTTCAACCCAACCAATCTAGGTTGAAGTCAAGTTAAAGTCGCACACACCATAAAACATAGATTCAATGGTCTAAAGATAGCCATTAGTGGTAATATTAGTGTTATGTTTGTTCCATAAAATCATATTATGAAAAATATGATGACATGCGTCATATTCAGAATTATTTGCCTGGAATAATAAAATTATAAGTTAAAATAATTAAGGAATCTTCAAAAGGTTGTTAAGAGCCATAGTTACGTTTAATTCTACATGATGGGATATTAATAAGATTCCTTGAGATATTATTTACAAACTTATTAAATATAAAGAGTGATCAAGTTACAAATGAGAGATTTAATACATAGTTTTGCTAACTATAATATTTTTTTGCTAACTATGAGTCTAGTTGATCGCATTACAATTAACGTGGGACAAGTATATAGAAAATGATCGTCTTGGTGTACCGATTCTAATCTAATTGTGATCAACATCAAGTGTGTCTTCATCAAAATAATTTAAAAAAATTATTAGTCTATCACATATGATATAATTTTATGTTATAAATGATCAATTTTTTACACCCATTTATTGTTCTAATTGTGACCTAATGACCCAAATTGAAACTTGATGGTATATGTTTCGATTTAATTTAATAAATTTGAATTTTCCAATGGTGCTCACTCTCAACACATGCATTTCAACATCATTAATAACTAAAAAATAAGTCATATGGAGTTTTTTAAATGCAAATCATATTGAATTGATTGTTGAAAATTTTGACAATTATTATAGTATAACTCCCAACTAATAAATTCACTAGTTCGTTTATATTAATCAAGTTTGAAATTATTATTTTGACTCTATATAAATAAATATTTTAATTTTTTATGATATGACTAACAAGAAAAAATTTGGCTGTGAGAATGGCTACATTTTTGTATGAAATTGTTTAGGTTAAATTTTATACTTATAGTTAAAATATAATTATTTTGATCCCAACATGACAAAAAATAGTACTTTATTCTCATTGACAAAGAAGTTTTGACTAATAAGGAAAAATTGAACCATGCCATCAAGTTTTGACAAGTTTCAAAAGTGTTCTTAAAAATCAATTATGAATTGAGGGGGAGTGTTGAAAATCTCACAACAAAATCTACTAGATAGATTTAGGATTCGATGCAATTGAAGAAATTGTTGATCAATTATATACTCCAATTACTTTCAAATTTATGAAAAACAAAATTTATCATTTAAGCTTTAATTATGGAAAATTTTATTGATGAAAACTATTGATAGCAAAAGTTATAATCACTATATTAACTTCATGATAGTCGGTGTAATCTTGCAATTCTAATTAGGTATACAATTTTCAAACTATCATTTTGTACTCCAAATTCCCCTTATTGAGTTGAAATTCAAGTCCAAACACAAACATAAGTTGTAAACTATTTGGCTATAGAATCAAATCTCTCAAAACCCTTGTAAATTTTTCATAATAGTCTCAAATACAAATCATAAATCCTCCAACTTCAAATTATCATAATAGATTGACAAACCATACAATTGTATATATTCTTGAGCCAACCTCATAGTTATAGTCCTTTTCAACCCTCTCCCCATATCCCTTAATAGTTATAAGAAAAAATTCCAAAACTATTCAAAACCTCAAAGTACTTCAATTAAATGCCCTCATTGATTCAAATTTCATGAACAATGAGAATGAAGAGAACTTTTTGAAACTCTATTATGGCAAAATTAGCTTCATATTAATTCAAGTTTTCAATGAATCTTAACATACTCTTTAGATATAATATATACAACATGAGCAACTATTAATAAAGAGTCAAAATAACATTTCAAAAGTAGATAAATATGAATATAACTACAAATAAAATTGAGGAGTCTATATTTTGAGAATGATACTCATCTCAAAAATTACTAACAATTAACTCATTATGACTTAACTTTAGTAAACAATACTAACATTAGAGCCATTATGTTGAAAGTTATCACTAATGACAAGTTTATATCCATAACATTCAAACTTAATCAAAATATATATTAACAAGTCTCATATCAAACCATACAAAATAATTGGGTCGAGAGATTTCATCACTTCTCGTATAAAGTTATTTCCAAAATGATATACTAAGCATGCATGAAATTGATTGTGATGAAGACATTTAATGATAATCACAAATAAATTTGACATCGGTACATATGAAGTATCATGTTATTCTATTTATGTCTCACATTTGCTCCACTTTGATGAGATAATCTCCTTAATAAGCAAAATAATATTCGAGATATCTCGTTTCCACTTTACACACTAACCACACTAAATATTTCATAAAATCCAACATAATATTTCTTAGATCCTTATCATATTCCTCACCATACAAAGTAAATTCAACCATGGACTCTTAATATTCTTAATATTCTTCTCATAGTAGCCATGTCATAATACGATAATGTTATCTTTTAGTATAATTTTTGTATTAATATTTTTATTATTTGAACCCCTCGTTAAGTAATCAAATGTTATGACCATTTGTTTGTTCAATTACATATATTTTAAAGTGATTCTATCTAATAACATTCTCATGTTATCAATCATAAAAAATTAAAATTTTGTGTGATTAGTTTTGGAGTTATGATTGTTTGAAACTTAGTGTTTTATTTTTAAATGGAAAATTTGAAGGATAAAAACTCTGTTAAAAACTAACAAATTAGATTAATGCTTAAAAAACTATTGGTTTTTAAGATTAATAATTATGAGGAGGGATTTTTTTTAAATGAATGTACGTCAAGAAATGATATGAAATTTTTGACTAGAAAATAATACCAATGTTTGTTTAATATCAAATAGTTTTTGTTTCATCATAAATTTAGTGGATCATAGAAGATATAAAGAAATTAATCTGAGGTAAAGATGTGAGTCACATGAATATTTGTATCAAAATTGCAAAAATTATCAGTTTAATGGTCCAAAATATAAGTTTGTATAAGATTATGCCTTATAAAATTGGACTACCCATATTAAATCATCAATCTATGGAACAAAAAATCTCCAATATAGAATTTTTATATAACTAAATAACATAAGGTATAAAAACAAAATTGTGATATTTCTTATTACCCTTATAAGGTTATGCTTGTGAGAAATGGGTAGATTTAATCTTTTGTTGGTTGTTTTTGAATTGAAAGATAAGAAGTTATGTTTCTTTGGATAAATATATCTTAATCTTGACTTCTTGTCTATGCACCATGTTTGTTTGTGTTTGTGTTTTGTTCAATGAAGAATTAATGCAAATGTGTATTGTCGATAAATTTTGCATAGTAGTTAGAATTTCTATGTTTTTCCTCAATGAAACAAGATATAATGACTTGTATGCTAGGGGAGTGCATGTCATAATGATTAATTTCATATTACCATTATGTTAGCTTCTTGCATTGCCTTATGTACCTTATGTTATTGTTTTTATTCTAGTTAAAAACTTATTGCACATATTGTACACATAAGAAGTATAGAAACTAGAGTGATACACCCATGTCATAGAGAAATTATTTTGAAGTTTTATACAAAAGATTGCTAAAGTTAGTATTAGGTTCATTAGGAGTAGTATGCGATACAACCCTTGACCATTGAGGTTCTCACAAGACCTTGATTTGGTGTTAGACAAGGAGGAAATTAACGTTTATCATATTTTGGAATGTATTCACACAACATTGTAAACAATATTGATTTCCAAACTTACTTTTTATTAATCATACTCTAATTAAAATCAATTTAGAAAGAGCTTCTTGAATAAGTTAGAGTTCAAAATTTCCAACCTTTCATCCCTATTTGGAGTTTTTTTGCTTCGTTGAGAAAAGTCTTTAAGGTGGATGAGGATTGAAAATTTTAAAGATTTGTAGGATTTCCAACAAAAGAATGGGAAGAGGCTTCAAGAGACATATATTTGGACTCAATGATTGATTAATGCTACTCATGAGGTCAAATAAACACATGTGATCCAATATTAGTATGAATATTGGAGAGTTTAGACATAGATTAAAAAATGCTATCTTACTACATTAGACATCATCTACATTCATCATTGTCTTTTTCTTGCTAAGTGTATTGAATCTAACATGCACGAGGAGAATGTTGTGACTATTGGGTTCAACAAGAAGTCATGATCTTTATCAACTCCTTGACATAACCAACTTACTCCACAATAATATTGTGGTTATAAAAGATATGTAGGATATTCCTTAACATCAAGAATGATAAGTGATCAGTTAGTGTGAATGATAAGTGACATGTCAATTAAGACAATTGCCATAAGTTTCAAGCAAAAAATCAATTATGTTGTCGATGTGTTGCATATATGGTGATGCATACCACCAAAGATATTATCTTCAAGTTTGAAGAATGGATATAAATAATGTGACTATAGTGAGAAACATGGTCATGTGATTGATCAATATTTTTTTCTTCATTCAAAATTATGCTTAGCAAAAGTATGCATGGTGGTTCTTGAAAGAAGACAAGAAGTTCAAAATGGTAGGATGTAACATTGAAGGCAATGACTCCACAATGACTTTCAAGATGAGATCTTTCTCAAGACCTCTCCTTGTTTTATATAATATATGATTATGATAGTGCAAAATCCAAATTATGTCATATGACAAATATGGTTAAGTTGCATGTTTTGTTATCTTATCTTAACCAATTAGTTAAAGACATATGGCATCCAATCCAATCCACCAATGCATTGTAGCCACATTGTCATTTAGCCCAAGTTTACCTTTCTCTATTTGTATCATGCACATCACTATCTTGTATTTTAGTGATATAATGACTTATTTTAGATTAGGCTAAACTAATTATAGGTAACAAAAATGGTTACATAGGGTTGGTGGTGCATGACTTGCATTAGATCAAATGAGATGAACATGACATCACAACTAGAGCATAATATAACAAGTATTGCTATTTTTTAGCAAATTTTGATTTTAAGATATGTGTCTCTACTTCATATGATGGAGTAGTTGTTAAGTTCAAATATGCAATGGTTATTGTGGCCCATAATGCAACATATAATATTAAGTTTAAAATAGCATTAATGGAGTTAGATCCATAATGAGGGAAGGTTGATTAATAAGTTAGACTTCCTTAGTTTTCCACATTATTTCATACACTTTAAGTATCTCATTCATGGCTCTTAGATGAACTACATGAGAGATGAGGATGAAGATAAATATTTATATATTTGGAATTGAAATAAATAACATTCAACCATCTACATTGTTTGAGTAGCATCTAACTTAATATTTGGAGCAACTCAAATTTTTCTTTGTTTTCTTGTTATTTCAACCAAGAATTAATTAACGATTGGAATGTTGTCATTTAACGTATTAGATTGTCAACCACATTTTATTTAAGCAGGGATGATATGGTATTTATTTTTAATATTGAGATTGTTTATTTAATTGATCTTCGTATCATGAATATTACTAATGGAACTTGATAAACTCTCGTTGTTAGATTGAGTAAGTTATCAACGAGGCCGGCATACAAACATACTAAGATGTAACCAAATGATATATTGTTGGATAATAGAAGTGATGTCTTTTGCTTGCTTGGACTTATTAATCAAAACAAATGTTATTGAATTCGGGTGCATAATTCTTTATGTTAATTAAGGATGCAAGGATTAATTTACAATAGATCGATGTGGAGAGACGTACATTTCATATTCATACATATTTGAACGATTCAATTGATGCACAACAATCGTTCATAATCTAGATGAAATTCACAATGCAAGTTCATCATTTCATTGACATATCTATGATGTTAACATGTGTTGTCATGACTTGCATAGTACTTGTATGATCATATGTTATGTCATGTTGATCAAACATAATGATGAATATACTTGATTAAAGAATATACTTGATCACACATGTTGATGAATTGTTATATAATTTTGGAGTGAAATCAGAGAAAATATAATAACAAAAGGGATGGGAACAACCCATCAAATCGTACAAGGATGGAACCAAACCGTTAACATGGGGCTAGGTCCCAATAGTATCACACTGGGAAATATGTCCTACAACATCTAAGATATATGAACTATCCAAATCGAAAGGTCTACAAACAACATGAGCATCCGGAGAAGCATCATCTAACGTGATTGCTCTCCTATGGATTGCACCAGCTAGTGCCCTCTGTAGAGCAATGGAAACACGTTGCCTAAAATAGGCTATACAGTAAGCTAAAGAGAGTGATATCCCATGTCGCCTAGTATGGTAGGCTCTCGCACATGTCGAAGTCGGTGTCCATAGCTCCATATAACTCCATATACCACACTCACATGTGAGTAATGAAGATGTAGATGGATGGACCAAGCCAAGACGGAACCTCATCGTTGTGGAGAAGAAGCTGGTGCGAGTGGGAAAGCCCTTATGCATGGTCGAGCCAAGATCCACGAGCATGCACCCTTGTCCGAGCAAGAGCGTAGACGAACTCTAGTAGTACGAGGAATGGCCGGATCCACTAAGAGTGAATATAAAATCTCTTGAAACTGTCGGTCCAATTTTGGAGTGAAATGAACATTTAGCTTACCTCAAAATCATTATTGATGAAGAGATATGCATAGTAAGGTGCAATAATTTGTGATCAAATCTTTAATATGTGATTGTGTTTAAGCATCATTGTTTTGATGATGACCAATAGTAACTTCAGTATTCATCATCAATATCATAAAACTATTAAATATCATTCAAAAGATTCAATTCCGTCATTGTTATTCAAAGCACTCTATCAACAAATCTTCACAAATGTCTATCAACTTCTCTTTTTGTACTACTTGGAATTTTACTCTATTACTAAACGTAATTATCTTGTAACTTTGGTGTGCCAAATTAATATTGTTCTTATAAATAAGTATTTTTATTAAATCAAACCAATCAAATATAAGTCAAGTTAAAGAAAGTCAGGTTAAACACACTATAGCATATGATACTTGATTTTCACAAAACAATAAATAGTTTTTCACATCATACCCTCTACTATATCAATAACTATTAAATCTATTGTTCTTAACTTAACCATGCGTAGTTAAACATAATCATGACTAAGTTAAATTTTGTGATTAAACTTAGTCAAAGATGTAACAACATTTTATATATAATCGTACTTAAAATCTACAAGTACAACCTTGGATCTTATAATATCATTAAGCTAAATGACTTCATCAAGGAGTTTGATCCGTGATGTGATTTATAGTTATTGCACAACTTCTCAATGTTAAGTATGTTTATGACAATGAAAGGAATATTTTAGATTTTGAAGTATAATTGATGAATAATTATCATGACATCTGGTTTGAACATATTGAGAAGATTAAGTTCATGATATAATATAGATATTCAAACTACATCCATATTAGTTTAAGTATAATATTTGATCGAACGAGTTTACATATTAATTTTGTTCATATGATATGATTCAAACTCTTGGAATTGAAAAAAGTTCATAAGTTCTAACTATAAACCTTGTCATAAATGATATGATTCAAGCTTATCAACTTGGAAAAAATTCATATGATTCAACCTTTAATCATATTCTTGAGTTTTTTACTTGATTAAGAAAAAATTAATATGATTGGAGGATTGACAAGCTAAGAGGATTTAAGAATTTCCAAAGAAAGATTGACAAAAAACTCTTGGAAATGTATATTTAAATGCAATGTTTGATTAGGGATACTAAAATGTATGTTGTACAAATTGAACAAAAATGAGATATTGGACAATGAATTGAGACGCGTTTTGAGAGATGAATCCTTACTATAAAATACTTCATCTTGATTGATCTTGTTGAACATATTCATCTTAACATGTAGAAAAAGATATTTATAATTATTTAGTTTAGAAAGAAATGATCATGTCATCAATACTTTCATGCAAACTATATACTTCATAAAACCGGAGAGTTATAACATACATATAAGAAAGCCATGGCCGTCAAGATCAAGTGTTGATGATGTTGGATTAAGAAAATTTTGGATCAATAATTAGTTCTTGAGATGGTGTATTGGATATGTGATGACCACATCACAAGATACATTGACTTTCAATTTGAAAATTGGATGTTGTTTGATTCAAATCATGTGATTGTTGTCACATACAATATCAAAACATGATTAATTTATGTTTTCATTTTTATCAAAAATTACAAACACATGATTAATCAATGTTAAGATCTTCATCCAAATTTGCGATTACATGTTGAATTGATGTTTTAAATTCTCTATCGAAAATTGTGATAGGCGAAAGTTATCATGAAAATTTTAAAAATTTAGATGGATGGTGATGGTGAGAGATTCTTTATACTCATCAACTAGTAGTACATGAGGCTAGTCATGAGATGAATATGACATGATAATTGAAATTGAAATTACACTTTAGTTTAATGATGAGCTTTCAAAAAATCATTAGATGTAGATATGGGTGTGAGTTAACCTTTAAGTTTTGAGTATCCATTATACTTGAAATATTATCTTGGATACATGATTAAGCTCAATTGTGTTACAATTAGTTTTCAAAATTTTACATACAATTCATATTGCAAATACTTTGCATATGATCATATTCAATCAATCACAAAATCATAAAAAACAAAAAGTAATATATAAAACATAACTATTTTACATAATTAAGTTTTATATATCTACTCTCTTTTATTGATATCCATAACTATTTTACATAGTTATGGATATCAATAAACTCAGAAAAAGACATGTTACAATTAAAATTTGAAATCTAATATGAGATCATGATTGATATTTTCATGTGAAATCGCGAAGGGTTCCACAATCGTGCTTTCAGAATTATGGATCTGCATTTTTACTATGGGCTGTTTTATTTCAAATTGCTTATACTTGTACATGATGACTATCGTTCACAATGCACAATTACAAATTTTGTAAACTTGTGCTTCATGACACACTGAATACAATGAGAAGTAGATGTAACAGGTTGAATTACTTGACTGTCGAATAAAAATGCGAAGAATTTTCGAAAAAGGGCCTGGAAACAGCGGTGAGCACGACAAATGGCGGTCTGAAAGCAAGAATAGCTAGAGCGGCCAGCCGGGAAACATGCGCATTCGAGACTGACAATTGGCAGCTTCTGAGTGGAATATTTACCCACAGGCGTTCCTTCCCGCCGGGAGCGTTATACCTTTGTCGTGGCAGCTGGCTTTGTTTGTTATTCTTGATGCCTTCAGGTACATATTTGCCCAAAATGTCAGATATCAGAGCGGTCACGGCGGGAAGGGTCGGTGATCACGGGAAGACGAGGTACACTATACTGTACCCTAGATCTCCCTCCCGTTTCTCATCTCGTGTGCCTGAGAGCGAGAGAGATAGAGGAGAGGGAGAGTGGAAGACAACTGAAGAGTGGAGGAGTTCGGGAGCAACGTTCCTCCTCGTTGTCAGCGAAAGAAATTTCCAGTGCCAGGATAGAGCTCATTTGCATTGACTCGATAGTTACTCCCTGTTTCCTGGTCGTCTGCCGTTGCACGCTTTGGTTTAATTTTTGCTTCGCAAGGAGTGGAGAGGTTGAGTGTTACTTTGAAAGATGGCATCGCACCCTCATCATCTGCAACATCCATCGTCGTCGCCTGGCATGCCTCACCCTCAGGCCGTGATGCAACCCCCCATGCACTATCCGCAAGGGCAGCCACAGGTGCGTTGTCGTTCTGCTCCTTCACTGCAGTGATGGTCTTTTTCTGGATCCAAACATGAGGGCCTGTTCTGCAACTCTGATTTTTTGGTGGGGTAATATATCGGGGCTCTTGCTTCTGACGAGCAGGAGTCTGGGTGTCATATGTCCATGTTTATGATGATATGCGGCCGCAAGTCATTTGACAGTATTAAATTAATTTTCTCATGAAGAATTTTCAGGCTTGATCTCATGACCGATACGAAGGTATCCCTTTGAATCCTCACAAGATCAGGCATGATAAGTTTTGTTTATTCCTGGCTTGGCCTCTTTACCCACTTATTAATTACTCTGTAGTTTGATTTTTACTAATTGTTCACGGTCGTGTATCTACAATTTCGTACTTCCTTTCACGTAAATTTTCAATGCCCAGAAAGATCCAAGCTGCTCGAAAAAAAAAAAGAACGAGTTAGCTGAAGTTGCCGCTCGCTAATGAAGAATGCAGGCTGTTGTATCATGTATTTTCGGATGTTTTAGAACAAGAAACCGCATGATTGGGGGTGGATGATATACTAATCCATATGGAATGATGGCAATTTTTACCTATTTCAATTTCCTACTCAACTCTTAGAGTACAACATTCGGGGAAGTTCTCCTTACTCATATGCACTGATGTCTCTTCTCTGACGTATCGTTTTGCCAAGTTACCATTGTCGTGAGTCTCGGCCAAGATGATTCATTTGACCTTTGTTCCAGGACATACTATGACGTTTTGTAACAGACGTTTAGAATTCTTGATACCTGTTTGACTCCGTACAAGCAATGTTTCTTCTCACGATGTACAAGCGACATAATGGTTTCAGATAAAGGTTGTTTCGCGTCTGAGCACATTCTCTTTGTCTTTGAAGTCAGACTGTGGATTTTTTTTATTAATCTATACGTGGTGGAATGTGCGGAGTTTAGTATTTATTTCTTTTCAATCCGCTAGCTGGGAGGATTATGTGTGTTTTTGTGCATGTTGCGGTACCTCTGATGGACTGTATCATCAATTGTTTTCCTCTGTTAACTTTATTTAGTTTTGTGGGGCATAGATGAAGTTTTGTTCATGTTTTTTATGGACTGTCCTATCTTGGTTCCTATCCTAGTGCGAGGACCTCTTCCATGAGTGGATTGCCCATTTTTGGTTGTACATCCAGCGTGACGATATAGAGCTCAGGGGTAGTTTTCTCTTCTTAATCCTTCAAAAAAGAGTAATCACGAGGCTTGGTGTCCCTCATAATTTCACATGATACCGTTTCATGGTTCTTCGAAAGGTATAGCCGAGTTCCATCGGAGTCCATATGGGCCTTGAATCAGGGACGCAGCGTAAATTTATAAACCGTCGAGGTTTACCGTTTAGCAATTTACTTACCTTTTTGCTAGGAAGAATCAAGCTGAGAACAGTATATTTTGAGTGTAGTATCTTCACAATCGAAACCTCTGTTGCTGGTAGCTAATTTACAAATTGTATCTGTGTCATCTCCGGATAATGTTTGTTTTGATTTTATTCGAAATCGTTGCGCTCCTCACTTCAAACCCTTTTTAGGTTCGACCCTCTTCTTGCTCTATTCCTCTGATGCAGCTTGTACGCGATGTGATACCCTCTCTCCATCCCATCTCCTCTTTGAATATGAAAAATCATCTCAGGATTACCAAGCTTTGTAATGAATTTTCACTCAACATTCCCCAATTCTCGGAAGGAGGACGTTATTTTCTCCGGTGTCTGAGCTTCCATCACTTCCCTCGCATCCCGCGTTCAACCTACTTCTCTCTCGAATTCTCCTTCTAGTGAAGACGAGGTGTAATGAGTTCACGCAAAGGTCGATACAGGTTGTGAATGGCATCTGCTAAAGCTTGCGTCTATCTATATGGTTTTGAAGGACTGAAGATGACATTCTACTGTCCTTGCGGCAAAAGGTTTTCGTCCATGTAATTCTTAACTCAACTCTGCGGTTAACAAGCTTTATTATCGGATGAGCTTGTTAAGGGTTTTTTGGGTTACACCTGGAAGCTCTGAACGAATCTAATTCATGAGATTCGTTTCGGAATCCTACTATTTGAAAGTCCTCCCGCCCCGGCCTTCCTTTCCATCATATCTTCATCCTTCTCCTTTGTCTTCCCACCCTGTTACAACTCGTACAGCTCATCCAGCGACCGGACACAAATTTAAATTTTTGGGATATCCTTCACTTCTCTAGATATATTTCCGCTGGTCTTTCTATGTAGGTCGCTTTGGTAGATTCTCCATTCTCCATCGTATTTGGCTCTTTCCAGTGGAATTGGAATTGGGAACGAAGACCGAACCATCATATGGTCTTTAGCCAGAATGAATACTGCAATTAAGGGCTTAGTATTCGTTTGACTGAGGGCTACTCCGGATTAGCGATAGTTTTACAGGGCTTCACTTGAATTAATAATTCAAACGAGATATCCCTTTCTATTCTATATTCTCTGCATTCTTTGGTTGAGTGTTTATTCATGGAGGTGATTATTTTCTTGGATTTCTCTCATTTGTCCATTCCTGCCGAATCTCTGGTTCGAGAGCATTATTCTAGCACGTCGATTATTGTGTGTACGGATTCTTAATTGTTGTTACTACCACACTCTTTCCCTCTGTATTTTCCCTCATTTGCGGAGTCCTGATCTGATTTATTACTCGCGCTGCCCAACTCATCCATCTCTCACACAACGTTTTTGAAACTAGTTTAATCAAGTACAAATATTACCAGATTACCACTTTAGAATGTAATGCTTGGATGATTCTCAATGTGTACAGTTTTCTTAAGGCCGGACCACCCTTCTCTCCCCCTCTTGGTTGTGTATTCCTCATTTGACCTACTTGCAGCTGTGCTGTGCTCAACCTACCCTCTGCTGCACTTGCTGCTTATGATACCAGTATCAGTTGATAAATTGTGACTAAATTATAGAAAGGTGGTCAGTCCATTATTGTTGGGGTGGTTGAGGTTGTGTTCGTCTTGAGAAGGAGTTGAGCATTAATTGGTGGGGGGTTGTTTGCGAGATGGGATGAAAGATTTTGATGGATGGTGGATATGGGATGGTTTCTTCACAGCTTCAAGGTCAGATGCAACCTCAGCTGCATTACCAACAGATTCAGAAACAGCAGCTGCAGCTTTTCTGGCAGCAACAAATTCAGGAAATGGAACAAATCAATGGTATGAGTTCAATGCGCTGTAGATTATTCTTGTGTATTAAGTTGTTTGAGCATATCCCTATTTCTATGCTCAAGGTGGAAGGTGAACTTTTCTGTATAGATTGTATCAAAGGGATTTGTTGATTACACTGCTTGACCTGTGTATCTAGTTAATAACTTAGATGCCTTCCAAGGATTTTTTTTTTCTTTTTGGTTTTTCTCATTGTTTTTTTTTTTTTTTTTCATTTTCCCTTCCTCCTCCTTTACACGTCTAGGGATTAATGATGTTCTTGTTAAAGATTTCTTTCTTTCCAGTTGCTTGAATTGTTACTACCCTTAACTTCCTGATTGTCTAATTTCTAACTAATAGAAGCATCCACATCGTACATGCTAGTCTTTGTTTCCTGAGTTGATATTTATTGATTCGACTGAGTCTTTTTTTAGAGATCTTAGTCAGACTGTACTGTAACTTGACAGAAAACCATGCTTGAAGGCCCTTGTCGTAAGTAGACTTGAAAATTGCTTAACAGCGTGGATGAAGCGTGGCGGTGGTGCCTTTATAGTCACCACTTTGCTCTTCTTGTACTTCTGTACGACCTGACATATCAGTCCTAGCTGCAATTAGGATTCTTGTCAATCTTATTGCAGATCTTAGTATGGGTTTGTATCTAGTATTGGTTTGTCTGCATCAGGCCCAATACATTTCATTTTCTCCTCAGTTTAAAGTTCATTTTTTGGTGCATTTCTTACCCCATCTACATGCTACCGCGACTCCCGTTTTGGTGCTCTCTTTCACGCTCTATCACCAAAATTGTTGCCCAGGTTCTTGCGTTGATTATTACCAACCTTAGGACATACCCGCTTATCGTTTAGTACTTTTATTCTTTTGACAAGACACCGTGGCCGCCCGTGCCGGATGCAGTATTAACACCTGTCCAAATTAAATATATATTGCATCGTCCTTTCAGTATAACGTATCTCCGAGGACCATTCTCTTTCAGATATCTGTCCCAGTCAAAGGTCATCACTGCACTTGCCTTCTCCGCCGTCCACTTCAGCATTCTAGAGCTTCAGTACAGGCATTAACAAGAAACGTGATGTTGTATTGATTTCAAGGATTTTTGGAAAGCTTCTCAATAATCCAAAATTCTCGAAGTTTGAAAATTATCCTCAATCTCATATGGTGTTTTTTCTTATTACAACAGAGTTCAAGAATCACCAATTGCCGCTGGCTCGAATTAAGAAAATTATGAAATCTGATGAAGACGTCAAGGTGATTAATCACGTACGCTGTCCCATGGACCTCAAGATGAGCATAGTTTGTCATACTTTCTGCAACAGTTGTAGATTGTCTGCATGAATATTTTGCATATAGTGAACCAGAGTAGAGATTTGAGATCGTGACTTGTCTGTGGAAAAGCACGCATGGGAAGTTCAATAAGATCACCTTTACATTATTTTAATTTCATGTGTCATAGTTTGTTCATCATATTTAGCTTCTCAGGATGATGAGATGAGAGGACAGTGGACGAACCAAGTTCTAGGATCGCATTACGAGGCCCCAAGTTATTGATTCTAGTGTGTTCTTTTCATACAGATGATTGCAGCAGAAGCACCTGTGCTTTTTGCAAAAGCTTGCGAGATGTTTATCCTGGAGCTTACCTTGCGTTCATGGATCCACACCGAAGAGAATAAACGACGAACCTTACAGAGAAATGACATAGCTGGTGCTATCACCAGAGGGGATATCTTTGACTTCCTTGTCGATATCGTGCCACGAGATGAACTGAAGGTGAAGTAAAATCAATGACCTGAAACGAGAATCTATTCATTTTTTGTTCACACAGGACGTCTTGGAACATCTTTTCCATGTTGCGCAGTGTCGCTAACTTGTTCTATCTTGAACTTGTAGGAAGAGGATGTTCCTTGGTCAGGAGTTGGAGTGGCAGGAGACCCTTCAGTCTCTTACGGGGGACTTTATTATCCACCTACTTTACAGCAACCTCTCCATCATACCATGGCGTCTCCGGTGAGTTTCCTATGATAGGTGAAGCAACTGTCACTGTTTATCATGTCATGCAGGGACGGTCTCATTTGTGATGATGCCCAGAGAATGTTGTGCTGGTTTACATGTAGCTTATGTCCTGATATATGTGTATATAGTTATTTATGTGGGTTTTTCTGAATGTAAGGCGTGAACCTTGGCTTCCTCGTCCGCATATAGACTATAGAAGATTCTGTTCGATACAGTTTACTCGAAATACTGAGATTTTTCGTATATTGCTGGTCTTTTGAAGGATATGATGGTGGTTCAGCCGTCTATGCCTCCCAACCCGCAAATGATGTATCAACCACCACAGGTACTGTCTGGTCTGTCTATGAAAAGTGGAGTAAGTTTAGGAGTTGCCTCTTTTGTATAACTTGTTACTGACTGAAGATTCGAGCTATTACTTATTGAATTGCTGTTCACTATATCAAACATTAATATGTGGATATTGGTACTATGAACATGTTCAAGACTATAATCATGATAGGCGGAATCCCTGTGTGGAGTTTAGTCCTGTGAATGTTTGATATTATAAACAACGTTTACTTCTTTTGCAGGTTTTTGGCTAGATTATCGTTTTTCTTTTTCTTCAAACATCTTTTTCATGGATTATGGATGATAAAGAGCTGATTCTTCCGTTTTTGTATGCAGTAATTGGAGGTAGCATACGAACGGATTTCCAGGTCTAAATCAATAATATTAGCTACGTTTTTTGGGATGTAGAAGCCTTGGGAGTCTCAGGGCAAGAACATGGAGTGCATGCTTGGCGGCGAACCTGGTCAGGGTATCTCTAGATACTGTAGATGGAGAAATTGAATCGTGTCCTTTCTCTATCAGATGTTGACAATTATGAATACAAATCTTATCACCACAGTAACCACTTTTTGGGTGAGAAAGATTTTTTTTGCTTAGCTGCTCAAAGATACCCAAGGAAATGAAACCTATAAAAGTTTCCTGCAGTTAGAATTTGGCGAACTTCGATCCTGCACAGCATGTAGGCATATATGCAAGAAAAATTGAGGTTTAGTGTTTTGAGGTTTAGTTGATACCGAAGCAATGCAGAAAGGCAGGAAACGATAGCTTTTTCGTGTGCATCGCCGATGCCTGGATGCCATGGTGGTGATGCAGTCATTGCACGTTAGCAACTGTTTCTGTCAACGTTTCATCTACTTCTGAAGGTCATGAACCTCAAGAGGAAAGCTTCCCTAAGCAAGGGAGGTGAAGCGCAACAATTGTGTATATATCTTTTTAAAGACAGTTAGTTCGTAGACATCAAAGTGTAGCTCGTTCAAATCATGGCATGGCATGTTTCCTGCTATTTTTTTCTGAGTTGTTTCTTTCCTAGGAAGTAATAAATTCGAACGGTAGATATCGGTTTCCAAATCTCAAGGTCCCTTCCTAGGTCTAGAGTTCTTGCTTACGTATGCGTCATGAGTGTGTTTTGGTATTCCGCGATTTTCCAACTAGCGTACATTAGTCTGTTGGCATTCACTTGAAACTCAATATCTAATGTTCTCCCCAATAGCTGGTGGTTCTGATGATTATCACTATTCCAGAATAAAAAGGAGATAGTCGGATGTTTCTAAACGGGTTTCATTAAAAAACGTATAAAATATGTGCAACTAGTTTGTAGTCTCATTGACTGGTTCCTTCACTTCCATAGAGGGCGATCTCATCTCATGTTGAATATGTACAAGTCTGAAAGCAGTAATGGGGAAGGATCGGCCTGATTCAGTTGATCTTAGTTTGCATGCTACAGAACTACAGTACAACTCTTCTGTGTTCAAACTCAAGACTTTGTCATACCTCCCGTCATCCATCATCCCTGATCAGTTGGAAAATGCCTCTCGGTTGACCTGATGCAACGTTAGTAATCTTTTGCTCGTGCTGCCATGTGGTAATACCCCGGAGTGTGAGCGGTACTGGTTGTTAGCACTAAGTGCAGGGCCTGTGACGTGCCAAGTCACTCGTGAAGGTTTCTTCTCCCTAAAGACCGGCGACGCTATAGGCTTGGGTCGGACATATTGCACAATGCAGCAGCAGGACACGTGCACTGCCGACAAAACGCTTGGGCCGTTTTAAGTCAACTCAATCGTCAGGAATGAGGATGCGCATGATTCACATAAATATCTTCGACCGGAGTCTAACTGTGGAGTAAGTCTGAATGCTGTCGTCCGAGTGTCGGTTAGACTGGTAGCGAAGGTGCTGAGTACTTGCTTGCACCCTACTAATTCTATTCTAAGCACCCAGCTCCTAATGTAAAAGTAATTGACACTCTTACTTCGTTATACTTTTTCAGATGTTCGAAACATAAGCGTTGAGGTCGGTCTGCTGTCTAGATGTATGGTTTCTCTTACAGGGATTTGTACCTTGGTGCCAGTAATACTCTTGGTGATTGCCGAATTAGGGTTAGGGGAGCGATGGGGATAACATAGAGTAGCTTAGTATTTTTTCAGTCATTGTGAGGTTATTCTTTGTTGAAAGCGAATGCAGAGTTCTCTTCGTTTTGGTCAGGATGATGTGAGTAATTTTTCCAGACATTGTGAGTTTATTTTTTGTTGAAAATGAATATCCAGTTCTCTTCAGTTCCATAGGTAGTTAAAGTGAAAACTATAGAGAGTTGTAAAAAGAAATATTACTAAACTTTTTATTTAAAGGTTTTGAGAGTTATTTTTTTCAAATATGACAAATGTATGGGTTTTTTTTTTTTTTATTTCAATCTATTCATTTTCTTGCTTTGGTTATATTGGAGGTAAGTTAGAAAATTATGGATATCAAAATAAAAAGTCATATTGTATTTAGAGTTTTGATAGTTAGTATGAACTCTAGTTAGAGGGTTGTGATTTTGCAGGTGTGAAGAGATATATTATGGGGTACCATGTGTCACTATTGTTCTCTTTATGCTAGTTATGGTTTCATTTTCTTTCATGGGTTGTTTAGAACGGTTCGTGATTCACCATATCCGGTGTGTGATTGATTCTTTACCTCATAATGGGTAAAGTCTCAAGCGGAAAAGATGCACAAAGATGATGATTGGATCACTTGGGATTTACACATGAAACATATTATCACATAAATATCTATCATTTTAGGGATCACACAAGTTACGTTGATCTTTTCATTAATAGTTTCGGGTATACCGATCGAGTCATGGGAGTGGTTAGTATCCTAGTTTCTATTCTGGAGCTTTTCAAGATTAGGTTCCCATGTCCACGTTTATCCCATATGCTTATTTGTGAGCTCCATGACAAGGCTAGAGGAATTTTCCATATTTTGCTCAATCGGTTGGCACATGATGCTATGGATGAGTTAGCATGGTTTTCGTTTCTCTTACTTCCACGATGATGTCAACGTTATACTAAGAAGGACGTGTTGGACATAAGGAGTTGATTGCTAGATTTTGAAGATTCCGAGCATGAGAATGGGCTACATTGCAGTAGGAGTCCATACGTGTTACTCAAGTAGGAAGTCAAGTTGGAGATTATTTTATGTTTACGTTAAACCCATGGATGAAAGAAAACCATTAGAGGTCTTTGAGTATTAGCCATATGAGATATTATGTCTTAATAGATAGTTTTTGGAACATTATCTATGCACAATTCCACACATGGAGGTTTGGGTTGAACCCTCGGGCCGAGCTCTTTGGAGCAAAGGGTACGAGATTATATCCTTAGAGATTGTTTTGAGGTAGATGATCAAAATAGTTTTACGGAGTTGTTCAAGATGTCTCAATCCGTTGTGAGAGGGAAGATTCTGTTGTAAGTTAGCTATAGATGATATGTGCTAGTCGGCTTCTTGCAATGGAGAAAAAAAGGATACAAGGGACATTAGACCGATTGCTATTGGGGAGGTCTTATTACGCATTGTTAGTCGTACATTGCTACTTTAGCATCGTTTCCACTTCAAGCAATATCTGTGTTCACACTAATTTATCAGAGGTATTGTTGGGCATACGAACATCTTTGGATATCCATCTAAATTGGGTTATCTTGGAGTTGAACGTTGAAAACATTTTTAATAGTATATCACATGCATTAATCTTTAGATAACTTAGAGAGATTGGTGGATCTATGTGATCTCATTCCTTTCATATGGTCAATCTACGATTCACATGCTTCTCTCCCCTATCATCATGGCTTTATACAAGAGGGATTCATCTTAAATCTACCATTGGTAGTCAATACGAAGATCGTTTGGGAGGATCTCTATTTGCCATGGCTCATTATAGAGCTATTTTTTCTACTGTTTTGGCTGTGTCAGGTTGTGTGTTCCCCACATTAGCGGATGATACACACATTGTGGGTCATATAGACCACAATACAAAAAATTGACTACTTTACTACCAAGCTTCATCTTATAGACTTGAGAGTCAAGGTGTAAGGCATGATTTCCTTTGAATATTCTTCATGATCTCTAGCTTCCAAAGAGATGTATGATATCAACAGACAACTTACATATTCTTGGAGTGCAAGAAGGATCCGAGGACTTTGTCTCGTGCTACATAGACACGACACTTGCCGAGGATGTTATGCATGTAGATGACATTCCTCTAGTAAGAAATCCACATGTGACGTTTGATATAATCTCCTCTAGTATTGCTCGTCAACCCACCTATCTACTTCACGTGGTTCCTCATTCATATGCATTACTATCACAATTGACAACATTTGATTGAAGTATCATGGACGTCTCTAGTGATATCATTAGACTAGGGATCCTCAAATGTGTGTCATGAGATTTGGCATGGAAACATATTTATTCACTGATTTTGTGTGGATGGAAATGCTTTATTATATGTTGAAATGATACAAAGAGTTTATTGTTCCACTAAGTATATGTTAGCCGATAGGAAAAGAATACTAGATAATATGTTGCTTATCCTAGAAATCATATTTTTCTATTATATTTCTATTAGTATTTTAGCCACAATCGGTGGACCACATGAACCAAAATTCTTACATAGTCGAGGAGAGGAAGTTCTCTTATCGAGGGGAAAAAAACATCTTTTTTATAGGATTTCGGTTTAATAACTAGGCTGATTCAAGGTGGCATATGGTAATGACCATGTGAGCAAGATCTAGCATTGTTTGATTATGAATTCTTCCGTAAAGATTCCGTATTTCTTGTGGGATTGAAAAGAGTCTTTGAAGGTTTTCTGAGGTGGATTTGTGGATGGTTACTTTGGCTCCAACACTGACAATTTTGAGATTAATCATTTTCTAATCTTAAGTGTTGGATTATAGCGTTGTACTTTGCAGTTTGTTTATTAGAAGATGCAAGTGAAACTTGTCATTTAAAATTTTGATTTTTTATGTATGTGATAATGTAGTTGCATTTCTTAACTGCGGTTGTTGGAGAAAATTTTGAGGAAATATTCTTATGATATACATGTTTGGTGTAAGTTTTGAAACATAGTTGCATTTGTCATTTGCAAAACATGTGCATGATAAAGTCATGCATAGATGATTTTGTTGTTGGTGTTGATTTTGAATGACTAAGTTTTATGTATTTTGTCTTTGAAGTAAAATTTTATTTGAAGAATGTTGGCAATGAATAGTAAGGCTTTATTGTCTTGTGCTATTTGTAATCCATTGATTGTTGGATTGAACATATGCAAAGGTGATGGAGCCAACTTTCAAGATGTATTGTGCATCTACATAAGAGGCAAGAGGGAATGTGCACAAGATTTACACAAGACATGATGTTTCACATTTTTATGAACTCATCTTGTTTTAATTTTGAAAGAAGTTTTACTTAATTCATGATCTATGTTATTATTTTTTAGCTATATTGTGATCATCAGTTTATTTTGTAAGGTTTGCTAATAATGTGCATCAACAATTCTTTTCACACTTTTTGTTAGATATTATAATGCATTGTGTTAAGGATTAATTTTGAAGAGGTTATGGATTTGGTATATGATATGTTGTAATGAGAAATTGTGTGTCATGTTTTGCAAATTTATGTGTCATGGTTGATTTTGACACATCATGTATCATTTGTGAAATGAAAACAAAATTTACAGAGAAAGGGGAGAGAGGGATGGCTATGTATGAATAAGATCAAGGAGTTAATTAGTATATGTTGTTTGTGTGGGATGTGTTTTAGGGCTATTTTGAATGGTGAGAGTTCTCTGAGTAATAACAAGAGAAATTCTAGACTGAAGATATATATATATTTGATATTTGTATGCGCGAAGTAGAGTTCAAATATATTGAAATATACTTTGGGTGTGTTAGAGGCATGATTGGAATTGATGTGCAAAGAAACATACTTTTCTAGTGGATCCGGGCTAGAGAATAGAAATTGTGAATGCATAGTGGAGTTATAGATTGTGAATGTTTTTGGTTGTATGTTCTTGGGTCCACAAATATAATGATGAAGAGACTGCATGATACTTCCAATAACATATGCAACATTAATATGTATACCTTATGCATGCTAAAGTAATGTATTGAATGAGTATGAGTGTTAATTTTGAATGTGATTATTCCACAATAGTACACTTTAGTCCACCAACCAATGACGGTTCACCCCTTGCACTGGGGATCAATCTAGTTACTCCCTAAATTCATTTGATCATTTTTTCTTTTTTGAGTACTCACCTATGGTTGTCTCCCATGTGTGGACTTGAGCCTGACATGTATGCATTTGTTACCAAATTTGAAACACAAATAAACTGAAGCCCCACCTAAACATGCTCTTCCCGGGATGAACGTTAAGTGGAGCAACATCAACCAAAGTATTCAAATATATTGGTATGCAAAGAGATCACATCTTTGTTCCTCTAAACTTGGACTCATATAGAGTTATGGATACAACCTTTAACATGTTCATGAGATAGTCTCTGATAGTAAATGACATGGATATCACTCTCTTTTCCTTATAGTATAACTTTTTATAGTCAATTAGTATCCGTGACTATTATTTATGTGATGCTTCTTTCTACCCTATGTGATATGCAAACTAGTTGATTTAAATAGTTCAAATATCTTAGTCAATAGTACATATTTCCGATTGTGATGGTATTGGGGCTAGCCCTATTATCTTACCCCTTTGGTTTCATCCATGTAATATTTGATTGGGATCTTCCCATTTTTTTTAATATATTTACTTAGTTATTGAGGAACCTTCTTCATAATTCTCAGCAAAAACTGTATTGTGAAGCCGAATTACAATAGTCCACAAAGATGTTAAATTACCGAAGTGAGGAGCTACCGCCATCTTTGTGTTATTCTTCACAAGAGGTTTCTTTCACTCCGTACCCACAAAGCCTTCGATGTGTCGTCATGGAAGATTAGACTAATTGAAATACATTTAGTGACTGCGTCACAACTAACCAGACAAATTTGAACCTGCAATCGACATTTTAAAGCACTGCCATACCTTTAAGTTTCATTCATGCGTAGTTGACAACAACAGTGTTTAACAGAATTTCAAAAGTGAAAACTTCTGGCCCTCAGCAAAAGATGGCGTTGTATGTTGAGCCAGTATTAGAGACTGAAATATGCGTGAATCCAGGACTTTGGGTGTCTGCATGCCTTCCCGCGACGTCCTCAGTTTTTGGTAGGTCTTGGAAATTACCAGTATCTACTAACGAGACATTCTGAAACCGGGAGGTCGTCGCAATATACTTCGGCTTCAGTAGACGAGAAAAATAAAACATATCAGTTGTCTCATGTTTGTTCAACAATGCACCGGCTACGGATGATCGGAGCTTTTGAACTACATGTGTGTACGAAAATAGAAATGGGTCTAAGGTAGGAACCCTGTTGTGAACTCTTCGTGTGGTCTGACGAACAATTTGAGTGAGAAACTATCGAGGTAAGCTGAATCCCGCAGGCACCTTGGCTTAGGTCAACTCCCTTCAGTGCGGTTTAACCTTCCGGAGGAACCCGAGTCGCTGGGTCAACAAAAAAAAATGACACAAAAAATTCCAGGCATCCTATCATGAATGAATCCCACAATTAGGGGTGTCATTCATGACCTTTATCACATATTTATACACTTGATATAAAAGTGACCAACAACCTAGACACTGAAGTTAAGAAAACCCCAAATGCACCAAGAGGAAAAAATGTACAAAATGGAAATGGCCAGCTATGGACAACTGTTGACCCAACCTGGCATGGCCAACTTGCCAGCCTCGGTAACATGGACACAAGCAAACATGCTTTAATCTTTTGACCTTCGATTGAGAGGTCCCTGAAACGACGAGTGTGCTGGATATGCACAGCGACGACTCTACCTCTTATATGCAAGATCTCGATCATCCGCTTATCAGTTGCACAATGAAGTCCTGAGAAGGAATATCACAACACCGATGAAAGATATCCTCACCTGCTACGACTTACTACGGCCTGGTACACAAACGGGGATAACGGACCACTGGCATTGATTGATGCCCCTTACACCTGGATGTGGATAGCTGAGACGCACATTGATGATACTCACAGAAGTTCGTCCACTGCATCCTCCAACATAGACATAAGGATCACCGTGCAGCGTCTCAGCAGATCTCTGGGTGTTCTTGTCAATGTTAAGACGTGATTTCGAGAGAAGGTGCTCAATAGATCAGTGACTACCTCGTCAGAGATGATGGCGACAGCTACTCTACCTAGGTCGAACAAGGAATAAAATCTGGAAACTACACAAAACCTATGGCATATACAGCACCTGCACAACAACAAGTTATGCCCCTCTAAAATCAATGATAAGGATTATTTACACAGGCAGCAAAGAATGATGGGACACAGCCGATTGGACCCAGTGGCAAGAAGATGAAAGCTTTGGGTACTTAAAAAGGTCTCAGCTTTTCCATAAGCTCGCGTGTCCCTCCATTTACAAGGTGGTCAACGCCACCGTTACTCGAACAGCTGCCCTTACTTCTAGGAGGACTCTTGCTCAAACCCCAAATCCGAATTGTGTGGTCATCGCTAGCTGATGCGAACATGTGCGGATTAACAGGGTTCCAGCTAACACAATTCACTGTTCCTGCGTGACCGGGCAATACTTCTAGCAGTTCGCCATTACCCCTATGCCATAGATACACCTGCACATATCCACAACTGTAATTCAAACATCCTTCTTTCAAAACACGTCATCATTAAAGAAGCTATTAAGATTTCTAGGGTCAGGGAAGATTTCTAGAGGACTCTTGTAGGTCAAGTGTCAACTAGGAAGGAAACAGACAGCTAGACAACTGTCGAAGGCAAAGCATACAAACAAGACAAACACGGTAAAGAAGAATAAGGAGTTCAAAAACTGCTCACCTCAATCAGATGCTGAGTGCCTTCAAGGTCACACAGAAACTTATAGAGAGGAAACAGACAAAGGGTAGGTGTAGAAAAGTCCAACCGAACAGTTGGAAGAAGTCATCAAACAGATAAGGTAGTACATGGTCAGCCTTGGGAGCCTAGCATGCAAGAGACCGAAGCAGCTCAGATCTAGGTGGTGCGTCTCAAGGGTGCCAATGAAATATACTAGATGGAAAGAAACATGAAGACGATGATAGAAAAACAGAGACCTGTCATGCATGAACTGAAATAGTAACTGAATGAAAGAAAAATGAATGCATAAGTGGAAGAACCCAAAGAGCAGAAGAAGGTGGTATATGGAAGGCAGCTTGGAGACCAGCTGTCGGATTGACAGTGCTGGACGAACCAGTCCCACGCAAGGGTCCTCCAGTGACCATCAACGATATTTGAACGGGAAGCGTCAAATTCCCGTCACGTAGACTCAGCTGCTTCGTCAGTGGATACCGAGGGGCAGAGGTTTCTGGAGTGGACCGCGCGGGGGCTGAGGATAACTCAATCCCAACAAGCCAGGTGAAAACGATGGCTGTTGCCCAGACCTATGTCAAATATTTCCTAGCACTATCTACTTAAGAACAAGAACACAAAAGAAAATAGAAAACACAATCCCAGAAAACTGAGAGAGTCTCGTTCGACTGCAAACTCGACTGGATACAAGTAAACTTAAGCATAGAACCAAATTTGAGTGGTATTCCACTGTAAACAGCATTCAGAAAAACCCGAAATGTAATCATCATATACTGATCAGCAAGGAAATCGAGGAGTCCTTGTAACTCAATTCCAAAACATATATATGACAGACATCGTCGATAACAAAAGGACAAGAAAAGCAAAAGGCCGAACGAAACTAGAAGACGGGCTTGTGGACAAGCTCTCTGCCGTGTGGGTAACCTGACATACCGATCGGAAAATCCGCAAAGCTGAATAACCTAAAATCAACATTTTTCCGATGCAAAACCGAAGCCAGGGAACGATGTATTAGGAGCATATTGCCCTGGTGGGTGTCATAGTTCCTCACTAATACAAATATCGCGTTGAGTAGATGCTGTCGAGAAGTACATATTCGAGAAAAACTATCTAGTTGCTCCTTGATGCTTCCTCATTTAGACTTCTAAGAAATCCTAGAAGTCTAAATGAGGCCACTAAACTGTGGCTTTCGTCGTTGAATGAAGACCTGGATCACCAGTTTAGGAGCAGATTGGGAAATAGTCAGGTCCATAAAACAGCATATGTTAGCATAAAAAGTCCGATTAAGTTCGCAGGATTCCCTAGGATATATACCCTCTGCAATAGCGCGTGGAGAGACATACATAAGATCCGGAACTGCAGGGACGAAGAAATAATCTACGTATCGTCGAACGTAGAGAAGTCTAACTAGGAGATCGTGGTGTTCCGGAAGGAAGAGTAACCGCTGTATGAAGTCGAATTCGTATGTGAACAGGTAAAAGTTAGCCAAGAAGACAGCGCAGTCAGTTCCCATGGGAATCCCGAAACTTAGGTATAGATTATCTGGAAGGAAATCCAACCAAGTAATGAGGACATCTGAAAACAGGAACCTTCGGTGTGATGAAAGGCTTTTGGAAACCGATGAGAGGCTTTTGGAAACCGCTGACCGCTGTGGAGCCCAACGTGATGAAGTGGAGAGCTTGCCGTGACCAATGTAAAGCAGGTCCTTTTGTGTATGTAAAGAAACATGAGTTAAGAGATCTCTGACTTAGGGTATCCATCCTCTTCTTGATATGAGTTAAGGTTAATATCAATGCAGAGGGTGGTAAAGTCGTAGCATGAGAGGAGAGGTGGAGGGCATTGATCTCATGGATGACACTGCAAACCCCAGTAGAATTATCTAATACCCAGGAGCAGAGTGTATGTGAACCCTTCTGGTGCAGAAGGGTCAATGTGCCGTAGGAGGGAGCTCCCTGTATGCGAGTCCTCACCATGTTGAGACTACTGTTAGATTAGTGTCCATGGCTGATACTATAACACGTGGTTTTGGTGGAACCCTGTGTGACTTCCAAGCGATAAAGAAAAATGGAAAACAAGTCGTAGCCTGAGCTGTATTAGCGACGAAGGAAAGCTGAGTAGCGAAGTAGGTGTGTCTATTAGTAATCTCTAGTTCAGTGTTAGAAACTGTTGTGTATGTTTAAAAGTCATTAAACAGAGTGGCTATGTGACTAAAAAATACTTCAACATATACTTCACCAAAAAATCTAGATTGTCACGACATAAGATGGAGGTCTCTTCGACACGTGAACAACTTTATGTATACAAGAAATTTGAAATCCAACGAGAATCGAAAAGGGCTTTTTGACGAGAAAACAGACAAATCAAAAGCGTGGTATAATATAGAAGCGGAAAGGCGTACCGAGGAGAAGGTGGCCCACGACTAAGTGAATAGTATACCATAACGCAGAGATGCCACTAATTTACAAGTCAGTCACTGTCACCAGTGAGTGCGTTGAATCCTTTGCATACAAAACTAAGAATTATGATCACATTCGATCATTAGTTTTTACAACGTAATTTTTAGAAAGAGCATGACTGAAACTGCAACGTTTCTATATAAAGGCAAACGTAAACATACCTGGGAGTCTTCACTACCACTGAGAATGAAAGCTTGATCCGACCCGCCAAAACATGAACGAATGACGTATCTCTCTTGTCGATGTCCTTTGTACTTGAAAGGTTTACTTGTTTTGTCATCCTCAAAAATATCCCACAAGTGAATCTCTTGACTAACCAAATTCACCAGTAGGTATCTACCGTCTTTGGAAACTGACAATGAAGTAATAGGTTTCTCCTCTTCGATGACCCTCTCTACCTTCAGCTCCATGTTGTAGATTCTAATATCCTTGTCGCCACAGATACTGACCAAGTGAGTACCGTCGCGAGTGATGGCAATGTCGTTGATACGAGGCATACGAGCTCCTTTCCACACATCAATCTCTTTGCCTTCCAGGTCCCATATGTATATGCACTTATCAGTACCCCCTGAGACGAACCTCTTGCCGTCTGGAAACCAAGCGCACGAACTGAAGTGGCTGCTCTGTTTATTGAAGGTGTGCTTACACTCGCCACTTTGTACATCCCAGAGTTTCACCACTTCTTCATTGCCACATGTGAGCAACATGGAATCATCTGGGCTCCATGCCACAAAGGATACTGCCTTTGTGTGTCCCTTCAGAGTGTACTTGACACGCACGTAATCATCTCGCACAACCTGCAAATTCTTATATATGAGGTGGCTCTTAATGTATCAAGATTACACGCGGGCAGGGACTCGCGCTCTCAATTCTCAATGAAAGGAGAACAAAGCCTTTTTCCTAGAGACAAATCTCACCAGAGCAAAACGTGTGCGACCGTGAAGCTCCAATACTCCACAAAACATGAGAGGATTCATAAACTTTTAGCAAGACTGAGTAAAACTACTCAGTATGAGCGTTAGAGGCTATGATGAAATTTAAAAGCTATGCTCAGACAATGAAATGAATGAGAGCTGAATAAGGATAATATACTTCAACAGAAGATCAAGGGATGTATACCTCCCAAATTATGGCTGAGAGGTCTTTAGAAGCTGATGCCAAATATTTCCCGTCGTGCGAAAACTGCAGGAACCAGACCTCATCCTCATGCGCTGAAAGAACCTGCAGTAACACCATCCAAAACCACGAAACAAGAGCTTGTCTTCAGAAGAGCACCGTCGCTTGAAATCCTATGCACTTTGCAAGCAAACGCACACAGAACAACTACAAGCAGAGGGTTATTGGAAACTAATTTATGAACAAAAGCTATACTCTTATGCTTAAGAGAAAGGTGTGCGAAACCTGGTGATGATCCTCATAGCAAACAGAACGACTATACACACACCGTAAAGTACAACCTAGAGGGAACAATTTGTACAGAGTCTGGAGTGCGACAATTAGATGAACGAAATCCGGCGATGATCAACTTGTGAGGAGAATACACAGCTGAAACTTTTTTAGGAAAAATAACACATTTCCTACATAAATACGCCATAATCGACGTCAATTGCAACCATTGGACTTCAAGGCTCTACGCTCCTAGTAGAATTAAGCCAACACCCATCATGGATATCCGACTACCAAATTCCACAACGTGTGGCATTGGCAAGGGTCCAAGTTATACCTTACAAACGATACAGGAGACATTACGCACAGGTCAACTCGTCAAGATAATACCCTTCACATCACTTCCATCCGAGTGAAGCGCAATTGACGTTCATCATTAGGTGACTCACACATTTGCTCTGGATTCCAAGTTTCCCAGAAGTACAGTGCCCAGTAAACCTGTACCCTGCCATGATAGTCATTTTTGTACCAACAGTGCTACTCACACACTTCCAGGTTACCTGCTTCGACTTTGAAAACCCGTAGGTGAGACATAGCTAACTGGCCCTCAAAAAGGAAAATAATTTCAGTCTTGAGAGGCCCCTCGATAGGACGTTCTATAGTCTACTACAAGCTTTTCAATTACACCATCACCATCTGTTCTTGTCCCAACAAGAAAAGATGGTGTGATCGACTACAGTAAGTTGTCTTGAAACTAGAGAACACTAAAGTCCAAACTCAGCAAGGGAACACGCTATCCTAAACTATCCTAAACGATAGTGACATATACAAACTTCGCAAACCAGATATCGCTGAGGATACCATCACAAACAACGAGAATGCCTTCCCGTCATTTACTATAACATTTACTTCTAACCACTACTACCAATGTCAAAGTTATCGTGTAGCTGCCTACAAGCACCTACCCCTCAATGCAGATGACACTGGAGATTACGACTCAAGAATTGCAGAATCCCTACTCAGGTACAGCTAACTGTTGTGCAGAAAAATCAAGATTTCTCCATGAAAGGTGACCACGACGCTCGTTTATCCTAAGAAAAAGACATAGACTGTCAACTCAGACAATTTGAAAACATGTTCTTTGAGTAACCCATCTTAGAGAAGTAACCACACCACCCTCCAAAGTGAGCTCATAAGTCGTGGTACCAACAACATATTCGACCAGTGCACAGATAGTGCAACAAGTGTAGAAATCATGTAGAAGCTACAGGCAAATTTTACCTGCAAGGTCTTAGTCGGGATCTTATCACGACCGCACCGATGATCTGTATATAGACAAAGTGCATTGTCAAGTGAGTTGTGGAAGATGCACGCCTCCCTCTGTACAGTCAAAGCCTGGTCCACTAGATGTTCCAACCTCTTCTCCGGAATCATGACTGATGGTGGAAGCAACTCTTGGAGCTCCTCCAGAAGGCGCACCCTAGAATCCACGCCGGCACCTTCCCACTCAGCCTTCTCCTTAAGCTCCTCTTTGGAAGGGCATATCACCCAGGTTGCAAGTTCATGAACTCTTTGAGTATTGATTTGCAAAGGTGATAACTCTGTTCTAAGAGTTTTGAGAGCTGCAAGCGTGTCTCCAGAATCGAGCAACTCCAGAAATTTTTGCTGTAAAATAAGAAAAGAAGCTGACTTCAGGGTTTCTGGCTCCACCGGGGCCACCTTGCGCAAAGTGCTGACACTTTCATCAAACTTGCCACCCATGATTTCATTACGAAATTGTGCGATAACTGGAGACTGAAGAGATACTCCAGACTCCTCTTCTAAGACATTGGCAGTCTTTTGAAAGCCAAGAGAAAAGAGAGCCTGTGTTATGATTCTAACAAACTCTAACTTTCTAATCTGCCCCTTACATCCTAAGGTTTCTCCGTCTGAAGATGGCAAGTCTCTGGCCATTGGGGCCAACCCCGTCGGATAGACGGGAGATGCTTCAACGGGTATAGATTTTGTGGCACTAATAGACAATTTCATTCGCTTTAAGGGTGGAGGCCCGTCGCAATCGTCTCCTCCCATGAAAGGGCACCAAGCCAATGGCTAGCCCATAAATCTTTCACCCTCTTCCTTCTTCAAACAAGAAAGAGATAATTTCAGCGACAAGTGGACAGGGTGAAGATGGTTGCTCTCAACCTCAATTGGCCAATTCTGGATCCTTGGGCGCATACAGATGCGCAAGAGATGTGAATTCTTTTTAAAACTTGACTGTTTATCCCGTATTGCTCTGTTCGAGAGGATGGTAAAAGCACCCGAGTCCACCAAGGCCGTCCGGGTTTCAGGGGAGCAAGGAAGCTAGCTGCAAGGGAGTGAATGGAAAAAGCAGCAATTTTGTTGATATGTCAGGGAGATTCGGTGTAGGCTGCTGCCAAAACCCACCAGAGTTTCCCCCACTATCCACACCACCAAGGAGAATCCGGCCGGAACTCCAGCAACCCCTTGCGTCAAAACGACACTTTATCACGAACACTGGATCCACTCCATCCTTATTCCATCGCTCCCGCGCTCATGCTTATCATCATCCACAACCCCCAACCGTCAAGATCGAAAACACAAGAAGCTTCGTTGGAGAATCCCCTCTCTATCTCAAATCTTCCTTCTTGAACCCCGTCCAGAAGCAGCAAACCCTAGTCCTTTCTTTGGCACAACTTCCCCTCGGACCAGACCTGACCTAGCGCAGCAGCAGCAATAGCAAATTTATCTTAGCTATCCGACTCCTCCTCCTCCTCCTCCTCATGCTAAAATCATCCTCCTTGCTCAACCGAACCCCCCTCCCTCCGCCAACAACACAAAAATGGATCGATGCTTCCTTCGTTCCTTTTCTCTTCCCCCAAGCCACAGCCAGCTGCTGCTTCAGCGGCTCATTCCTCCGATGGCACTTTAACTTTCTTCTTTTGCTCCTACACTAAATACATCGACATCCCTCTCACCCTCTCATCCTCATATTGCCTGACCTTCCTTCCGGCTTGCCTTGCCTTGCCCTGCCTGCCCTCATAGCATCATCTCTACTCCCTCTTCTCTCCTGTCTGTCTCAACACTTCCGTATCATTCATATGAGCACGACAGGGACCGACCCCGTCGCCCCTCCCCTCCTCCTCCTGGTCCGTCCTTCCTCCTCTCCTCCTTCCTTCCTCTTTCTCCTCCGCCAATGCATTTTAGTGATTCATTCTCGCAAGCCCTCACACTTGTTCCTCTCTCTTTAGCATTCTCTGAGACTCTCTTTCTGCATTTCATTCTCGGATCTTCATCATCACAACACCCATGGACATGCAGACGACAGACACAGGCTACTCTGTTCTAGTTTACTATCGCAAATTCGCTATTATCCGCTGTCCTGCGACACATTAGCTTTCGTTATCGTTTTCATGACCCGTTCCGAGTCCGGACTCTTTGTTGCTTCATTAGGCTCTGATGGCCACGCGCTGGTCACGGAAAGTGATAACCTACTCTCTAGTCGAAACTTCTCCATTGCGACCTTACTCACCGACCTGGTGAATCATCGATTGTGCATCACCGTTCTGCCCTCGTCCTATGCGCCCATCGACGGTTTCTATTGCTCCATGTGGACTTTCTCCTCACTCTTTCTGCTAATTTCCGTTTGCTTCCCCCACACGGCCTACCTGGATTAAAAAGAATTACGCCGGTCCCCAACAAGTGTTCCTGCGTGATATCTGTCCGTCGGCTGCTCGTTTATCCGTTAATATGTTGCCGAGAAGTCTGTTGGCGTAAAATGATACATAACGTAATGGAGTGTACATAAGAAACGAGGAAAATAGAGGACAGAGCGGAAAGGGGCAAAGTATAATAACAAAAAGGATGGGAAGACCCCATCAAAGCGAACAAGGATGGAACCAAACCCGTAACATGGGGCTAGGCCCCAATAGTATCACACTGGAAAATATGTCCTACAGCACGTAAGATATGTGAACTATCTAGGTCAAAATGTGTGTAAACAACATGAGTATCTAAAGAAACATCACCTACCGTAATTGCTCTCCTATGAATTGCACCAGCTAGTGCTCTCTTTAGAGCAATAGAAACATGTTGCCTAAAATAGGCTATACAGTAAGCTAAAGAGAGTGATACCCCATGTCGCCTAGTATGGTAGGCTCTCACGCACTCCCTCACAAACATGTCGAAGTCAGTGTCCATAGCTCCATATAACTCCAAAGCTAGAGGAACAAAGAGGTGACCTCTCTACATACCTCTATACTTGGAGACCTTGGCTGTTGCCGCTCCACTCGCCGCCTGTCCTGGAGGATGGGTGATCACCCCCTCTGAAACTGTGTCTCTAGTAGGATCGGTAACCACCACATGCCACAATGACCTACTCCTCCTAAACCAAGTACAGGTCTGCCCTAATCCTAGTCGACTGCAATGCATACCAACGCTCTCTCCATGTGAGGTATCCACCCTCTCGCGTATAGCAAACACCACATCCCTAATGACATCCCTAATGGGTAGCTATCCTCTGTCCTTCGAATGGACAACGAGTCATATGACTACTTGTTGCATCTAAAGTGATAACACACTCACATGTGAGTAATGAAGATGTAGATGGATGGACCAAGCCAAGACGGAACCTCATCGCTGTGGAGAAAGAAGCTGGTGCGAGTCGGAAAGCCCTAATGCATGGTCGAGCCAAGATCCACTAGCATGCACCCTTGTGTGAATAAGAGCGTAGACGAGCTCTAGTAGTACGAGGAATGGCCAGATCCACTAAGAATGAATGTAGAGCCTCTTGAAACTATCGGTCCATCAAGATAGACTGTAGACCTCTAGTCCAATCGGTAGCCAAAGAGGAAAAAGATGGAAACTCAATCATACCTCCCGTGGTAAAGCATCTCTCGTATGTCGTAATAATACATGTAAGGAAAATGATCATGTATCCACGTCCCTCGCATATATCTCCAAGATAGGTCTATCTGCTATCACAACTCGAGAAGATAACAAAGGTACAACGAGTGCCCAACTTGCCAAGAATATCGTAAGTGTCGGATCCTCCATCGATAATAAACCTACCCCTCCACACAAAATTGGCAAAGATGTTTGTCTCCTTGCCAAATCTCCTATCACACATTCGAATGTCCTTGGTCCAATGATGTCACCAAAGACGCATATGATCCTCCTATCAAAGGCTGCCAGACGTGATATGAATGTAGGTGATGGAAGAACCATACGAAGAAGGTAGGTGGATCGACGAGCAATACTAGATGACAGTATATCAAATGCCACATGCGGATTCCCTAATAAATGAAGATCGTCTACATGCAAAACATCCTCGACAAGTGCAATGTCAAGGTAGCGTGAAACAAAATCCTCATACCCTATTGGCACTCCTTGAATACGTAAACCGTCCGTTGATGTCATGCATCCCTCTGGAAGCTGAAGATGAGATGGAATGCCCAAAGGAGACCAAGCCCTACACTTTGACACCTTGAGTCTCAAGCCTACAAGATGAATCTCGGTAGTCAAGTAATCAAAGGTCCACCTAATGTTGTCTACAGGGCACACAATGTGTGTATCATCCGCTAAGGAGGGGAACACACAACCGGGCACGGCCAAAGCAGTAGACAACATAGCTCTATAATGAGCCATGGCAAATAAGGGTCCTCTCAAAGTACTTTAATTAATAAGATTTTAGTACTCATTAACTAAAGATGGTTACAAACTTCACTCCTTTTAAGATGCAACATCCTTGTTGTACTCACGTTCAAACTTTTGCATGATGAAAGGTGCATTGGCTAAATTGTTAGCCAAATTTCCAGTTGACTCATATGATGGATATCCTTTTCATTGAACCAAGCAGATTTTATAACCCCAAAATCAATTTTTTGAGTATCTTTTCAACCTCAAATACTTCATGATGTGCTACCATCATATGTAAAGTAGGAAGTACTTATGAAATGGTGAACTGTTTGGATCATGGTACATATTTTTGCAATCATCACACATGAAATAAGAGATGAATGCTCATATACAAAGAGAGCTCCAACTTGTAAAATAAATTACCAATGTGTTTCAACACCACAAAAGTACCAATAAATTGAGGGCTAAATTTTGGTATTATTAAAAGTGACAAATTGGTAGTGGATACTTAAATTTGATCTACAACTTGAAAAATCAACTCCCATCGATGGGCATTCACATATTACTTTTGTCAATTTTGATCAATTATCAACTTGTCTTTTACTTGATAGGCCTTAGTGTATGTGCTCCACCAAATCTTTTACTGTCTTTGATTGAAAAATCAAAGACATAGTAATATCACCATACATCACATAAAATGGGGAAACTTTTTTGAATGCATTTTCACAATTATTATATGCAAATTCCATAATAGTCAAAACAATATCCCACTCTTGTTGTTCCTTCTAGGTGAATGTTCGTAACATATCCTCTATTGTTCTATTGGCTCTCTATGTTTGATCATCGGTTTGAGGATGATATGTTGTAGACATTGTTATATTTGTTTTGAATAAACCAAACAAAGTTCTCCAAAGCAAACTAGTAAAATGAGTTTTTTTATCTTTGATTAAGACTTTGCTTAATCCATGTTTCACAAAAACTGCATCGAGATACAAATGAGCAAATTGTGGTATCATCACTGTATTTGTGGTAGGTCGGATATGTATCATCTAACTCAATTTTTCCACAAAGACCTCAATTGAATCATGTCTTAAAGAGCATTTTGGTAATGCACATATTAAATACATAGTAATATGTTCTCATCAGAAATGGAAAGGGTTGTAATAAACTTGTTGGTTTTTTATTATATACTTAATTTTGTTGACATGCTACACAGCTTTGAACATATGTCTCTACACTTTTCTATATCCTTGGCCATTATTACACTCATTGTATACTCTCAAAAGTCTTTTCAGCTCCCATTTGCCATGCAATGACTGTATTGTGGCCTTCTAACAACATCATTGTAAGTAAATCTATATCTTATGGGATCCATATACACCACTCCTAAAATGTTAGATCTCTAACCTTCTTTGCCCTTTGTAACACTAGGGAAATGAGAAGAAATCACTCGATTATCCTAAGAAATTTTGAACTTAATAGATTCCTCAATGGTTTCTCTTTCTTCATATATAATCCTAAAAAAGGAACAATACATATAAGGTCCCATAACCATAATCCATCCAATTCCTCATGAATCTATGACATACCGAATATCACTATGAGCACACAAATTGCTGACGCGTAACTCCAACTAGCACACAAGAAACAGAACCTAAAGAACACACATATTACAAACATGGTATTTTTAAATACAACACTAATAGTCAACTCAAGATTATCTATCTCCATCTTGCATAACCTCTATTTTAGTTCTCACTAACTAAAGATGGTTACAAACCCTGTTTCTTTAAGATGCAACATCCTCATTGTCCATTTTTAAGCTCTTGAATGATCAAAGATTTTAAAACTCTTGAACAATCAAAGGTGCATTTGCTAAATTCTTTGACGGTTCCCAAGTTGACTCATATGATGGATATCCTTTCCATTGAACCAAATAATCAATTTTTGAATATTTGTGACACCAATTTCGTTTTTTAAGTATCTTATCAACCTAAAATTTTGCATGATCTACTACCATTGAAGTTAAAGAAGGGGCAGCATATGGAAATGCTTTGGTCGTGGTACACGTTTTTGTAATCTTAACATATAAAATACGGAATGTATTTTCATATACGATGGGAGTTTCAACTTATAAGATACCTCGCCAACACATTTCAATACCACATAAGGACAAAAAAATTGAGGTTTAATTTTGGTGTTCCCACAAGTGACAAATTAATCGTGGATAACCAAACTTGAACAACTTGCTGAAAAATTAACTCCATGCGATGAACATCTCCATGCAATTATTTTTGTCGATTTTGAGCAATTACCAATTTTTTTGCTTGATGTTATTTTTTATGTATGTGCTTCATCAAATCATTGACCATTGTAACCGACCTCGACCCGGGCTGTGAGTTCAGGAATTCGCGCCCTCTGGGCCTCGTGGAGAGTGCCAAAGGGAGGGTGGTAAATATTATGACCGTTGTCCGGTGAGAATATAGAGTCTACACCAAGGATTGAACGTTGGTTGAAAACTCATACGCTTTAGGAATTCTCACCAAACAAAAAGATATCAAAGGTTGAGTACCATACATCACATAAAATGTAGAAATTTTTTTGGATGTATCAACAAGATGAAAGATACTTGTATCTTTCATCTTGAAGCTCATCAGCTTCAAGGAGGTGTACAACCTGTTTGACAACTCTTTGCGATGAAACCGTCGCTGAAGAGACTCAAACAACAACATACAATTGTCATATTCATCAACTTGCTTCAGAACTGAAGGTTGTAAATGGAGTATAACAATACTCACTACTTCCTCATGAAGATCCTTCTTGTCTTCATCATCGAATGTAGAGGGTTTAGGCCTCAATGATTTGCCCAAACCGGAAGCCTTCAACTTTGACTTGCCTCTCCCACAAAAGACAGTCACCACGCCCATCGTATTTGATAATGTCAAATCCGGTTCCTCCTGTCTTCATGACTGCCATCTCGCTTTGTCTAGGCGTTGAACTCTTCCCTTGTGTTGTTCGATTGTCAGATGGAACCTCCAAACTTAATTTCTTTCCACTCATATGAGTAAAAAAGGAAATTTATGGTGGGATAAAACCTTTAAACCACAAGGGATACCTCTGCTAAGGTTACAGCTCTACTGCTACTTATGCCCAGTCTGCAGTTCCAATCTTCTTGTGACACCCCACAGTCCACTCTACTGCAAGCCTTGCGGAAGAGAGGCAAAGTGCATCCTATCTCTTCAACTCCTTCATTGACAAGCAATTAAGCAACGGCCTTGGCTCCCAGCCTTCTTGCACCCACTTCTCCTCTCGCTCAAGAAGCTACTCTCGCCGCTTACACCAAACGTTTAAAACAACATGAGCGCTCCCTCTCCGACCTTCTACTCCCCGGCTCCTCTTCCGTCAAACTCCTTGTTCCGTCGACCAAACTCGACCAGCAGCAGATCGTTTGGTCTCGAGAGTGCCTCAATGTCACTAGATCTAGTGGCACCAGTAGTGATATCTCGTCTTTTCTCTCAATTCCCAATTTCTTCCTCCTCCCTCGACTATTTGGCTCGAGCTCTCTTCTATCGATGCAGCTATGGAGTCCCCTGTTTGCGTTATGTTTTCTCGAGCAAGCATTTTCTCATCTCAGCTCTACGCTGCTACCAATGAAAGCGCATGCTCCTCCTCTTCGAATTGGTCGTATTCTTTAGGGTGTTCAGAGAAGAGATCTAGCATCTGATCGTCCGTTGTGTCTGTAGTCTCCGCGGGATACTACAGAGACCGCAGAGGCATCGGAGGAGTCGGCATCCTAGCTTGTCGACAAGCTACTGTCTTTGGTGAAAGATTCTGACAGTGGAGCACTGCTCGGAGCAGAGGAACAAGCCAATGTTGCCGACGTAGATGAAAAACTGGAGAAAATGGGAATGCCAGAACCTCTCAAAAGCCCTCTTATTTTCGGAGATTGGAATGTTGCAAATTCCTCAAACCCCACCTCTCTTGGAGGACCTTATCGTACCTGGATTGGCCGAATCTTGTTCAGAACGAGGGACATGATTCAGATGTTATTTCACCTGATGTTGTCTTGAATGTTGTCAGATTTGCTTTGTTGGGCGTCATCGGCAGGGAAGTGAATTTGAAAGGAAAGCTCACACCTTTAGATGACAAGATGATACAGGTTGATTTCCAACCACCTGATCTACAGATAGCCCCTTTCAAATTCACATACGGAGGAATGTCATATGTGAACACGATCTCTCCCTAACTTCGGCAGATCCTCACCTCCACCGTTCCAAATCCCAACACCATAACCTACACAATGAATCCGGATTTGATTTACATCGTGATGAAATTGCACACCTTGATATCCTTCTTGGACTCCTCGTCGACGTACTTTTGGAAGAATGCAACCAGAGCCTTGGCAATGCTCTGACGAATAGCGTAAATCTGAGAAGTGAACCCTCCACCTCTCACACGAATACGCATATCCACATTACCAAACCTCTTATGTCCCAATAACAAAATTGGCTCGAATGCTTTGAAACGCAGAATTTCGGGCTCCACAAGTTCGATTGGGCAACTGTTAATTTTCATCAGACCACATCCACGCTTGCAATAGGTGACTGGTATTCTTGCGACCAAAACATTGAACTGACTCCATAGCTCCTGACATTTTGAGTTTCAAACCCTAACCCTCGAGCTTCAGCGCTGTAGCTCCGCTACACTCCCGCTCTGATACCAATTGTTGGTCCGAAAGACAGGAATACAATGAGAAGCAATATGAAATCAAGAGACGAGGCAGGAAATATGTGGTTCACCTCACTGAGGCTACGTCCACGGAACACACAGAATCTCTTTACTGAATACCCTAATTTCTGTTACATAGAGCTTATGCCAGCCCTCTTATATAGTAGTACCAGTCCTAGCCCTAGTCTTACTAAACATAGTCAAACTAACCAGAGTTACTCAAGACATGAGTTAACTCCTAACACCCTTCTCATCCTTCTTTACCTTGGCAGCCATCGCTTAAACATTCCGTGCAAAGATCTCTCCCCAGTTAAACTGAAGGACTCGTCTACAAATCCTTCCACTATTCTCACCTTGTGCATACTTATGTATGTGGTCCACTCGAGTGAGAACAATTGATTCATGATGAATGCAACTTTCCTCCGAAATCCGTCTTTGATGAGATCAAGCTTGTAGCCATTTGTCCCCTTTGGCTCTCTCGGATTAAACCACTTGCGTTCATCAAAGTTAAACCTTGTATGCATCACAGACCCTTCCTTGTCCATGCCATCCTTCTCTTCGTCATAGTTGCGTCTAAGTACCTTGGCCCACAATCTGGCATCCCAGTGTTTTGGTTGCGCGTGTTTTCAGATCGAAGCAATTGCCCTTCCCCTGCGAAGCTCCTCGCATAACTAAGGGCACACATTATCCCACCGCCATGATAGGAAAGCTCCTCCCAATTCTCTCAACCTCAATAACTCTACGAGCGTCCAATCCGTCATTGGAATGAGAGGGCAAATCCTCCCATCACTGGTTTATGCATCATATGCACTCTCATCCTTCGTTGCCTTGACATCGAATTCTTGCTCAATTCCTCATTCTCACTGAGTCTGCAGGTTCTTGGCACATATCTATATGAGCTCTCGATCTTTACGACAAAGGGTTTGTCGCCTGAACAACCCTAACGTCCATTGTACTACTCATCTCTCCCGTTATGACTTCAACTCATACTCGTACACTCTTAATACAACATATTCGTAAGAATACATTCCACATTCCTCCGAATATAACACTTTATTCATAAAACAAAAATAAAATCCTATCAAAACGTCTAAGTACGCCCCTACACTTTCCCCTTAATGTACATGCAAATCAAGGACCTCTACCAGTCTCTATACAACTCTCAAGAACTTAAAGTTATCATAAACGTCTTGCTATTCCAAGGGGGGTAATCTACACTCAAGGAAAGAGCAAGTTCGGTCTAATACCATTGTAACACTAAGGAAGTGAGGAGAGACCACTCGAATAGCTCAAAAAATTCTGAAGTTGAGAGATACCTCAATGGTTTCTCTTTCTCCATATATAATCCTCAAAAAGGTACACTCTAGATAAGGTTACACAACCACCATCCATTCAATTCATGGTGGATTGATGATGTGGCGGCCATCAATATGAGCACACGGATTGCTGATCTGTACTCTAACTAACACACTAACTAACAAACAAGAAACACAACCTAAAAAGCACACAGATTGCTGATGTGACACCTTTAGATACTCCGCTAATAGTCAACTCAAGACTATTTATCTCCTCCTTGCGTAACCTCTACTTTAGTCCTTACTAACTAAAGATGATTACAAGTGTGAAAAGTAAAATTGAATTCTTGTAGCAATAACATCTATTCGACCAACCAACATGACAAGTATGCATTCTATACCAAATATTTAAGTGAATAATGGTCAAATATCACAATAATCTTTTTTATTCTTAAAACGTCCACAAAAACACTCTACTCATAATCAAAGCATAAAAGAGAGATAACAATCAAGCTAAACTCACTTTGTGTTTCAAAGATTACAAGTTCCCGCAATAGCTACTCCTCACCTTAGCCACATTCTCAAAGACTCAATTTCAAAACCTGCACCCCAATAAGCTCTTATTCAAACTCTACCCCTTGAGCCTTAAGACTTCTAATTGCGTTGTCAACTTGAATGGCAATTCTAGTTTGAATGGCGCTTACTGCATAATCGTTTATAACTAATGTATCAGCATCTTCATGCGGGCACCTATCTAATTTGGAATGCCGTTTCATAAGTCTTGATTGTTGTCGTGCATATACATATCACATCACAACATATATTGTTGTCACATCAAACATCACACTACATAGATCGTCATACATCAACACAAGTGTACCACAATCGTCCCCCAAACTATTGGTTAGGTCCCTCTAATACCATATAGCCATCTAGTCCATAACCTAATATGCACTTTATGGAGCTAAGATAAGGAGGCAAAATGTTACAATGCTTTATCGTAAGTCAACTATGTGCAATCCATACCATGTTACAGTTAAACTTGATGCCCTCTTAATCACATGGAGGACATATCTACCGCCAAATGGGCTTCACATTTAGAGGAGGTGTACATGATGACGTATGTCATCCTCTCAAACAAGAATCAAAAATCAACATACTGGCTGATCCACATAACATACATCTCAAACGTACAGGCACAACTCCTAGGCTTGGATCCATAGTACCATCAATGTTTGGAAGTTGACATGACACACAATTACGCACATGATCCTTCCAAATCACACCATCACGACCCTTTAATACCAAAACTTCAAAAGGTAAAACCTCATGTACTTATTGAATAGTGCAACCAGCCGTAACATCCAATGTGATTAGTACATTTACTATAAATAAATGTAATCACCAACATGAAATCTGCAAATTGAAGGTTGATATCCACCTCCTTAGATTGTAGCATAGCGCAAAGTATCTCTATGATGAGCAATAGTCAGGTTCTCAAATGCCATGGATATTATCCTACGGAAGATATTTGCCCTTTGAGAACACACCATAATCCAAACATCAAGGCTATCCAAGTCCAAGACTTTAGCAAACTCTCTACGAATAGTTGTTGTTAAGTTTGGATCTCTACCATATAATAAAAAGTATGGTGAGAATGACACTATAATTTTCTTCCAGCTAAATTGATGACCCATGGCCAACCATGATAGCTGGATGTCACAGTCTCCAAGATAACCTTTCTCCAGCCAAAACTTCCTTAGTTTTCTCTTCACCGTAAAATCAATTCTCTCTGCTAGACCATCAGCCTCGGGATGATCTCTTGAGGTGGTACAATGATTGATCAATGCTCGATCACACAAAGCCCAAAACTCACTCAAAAACTCAATACCTTGATCAATCAATACTTCCGATCATCCCTAAAATCCACTAAGCATCGAAGCTAAGAACACATAAATTATTCCCTCACTTGACTTGTCAAGCACTGTCATCAACTCAATCCACTTGGAGAAATGCTCCACCATGACCAACACATATGACGATGTCATATAGTCAATTGGAGAGGTCTTGCAAAATCCAACCTCCATTGATAACCAAGTCTTATAATCGATAGAGGATGTAATTGTGGTGCAAGGGCATGGAATGATGCTTGAACCACCTTAGCATATCATACATCTTGCCACTTACTGTTGCACCTTAGTTTGCATACCTCTCCATCAATGGTGACTTTGAATAAGCTACATGTTTGTTTCATTTCAAAATGGCCTTACTCCTCATGAACATGTCTGACCAATAGTGCTCTTTGAGATGGAAGTGGCACAACAAAAACGTTGTCATCTCCCCATACTTGAAGAAGGTGTCTAGCTTCTAATATGATCAGTTAAGCTCTCTATAAAACTCGATCCTCCTCTTTGGCACGCAAAGTACCCACCAAAGCACCTATACAAAGATACTTCAACACCACCATGTCGTCATTAATTGATGAGGGGAAGGAGTTTGTAGTAGCTAATGCAAGTTGCTCCAACAATGCAACTGAGTCAAAGTATAGTTCTTATGAAGAAGAATGTTTGGCACCTATTTGGACGATGACACATTTCAGACATTATTTGGTTGGAAACTCCTCCACTCTCATCACTTATCATCAGCCATTGAAATGGTTGATGGAATCATACAATCTTACAAGAAAGCTTGCACAATGGGCTCTTATCCTACAATAGTATGATTTCACCGTTGTTCATAGACATGGAGTGATGAACCATGATGAGGATGGGTTAAGTCGAAACCCATGTACAAGTCAAATTGACAAAATTGGGGCTCGATGAGGAGATGGTGTTTGGTTGGCATGCATATGCCTTTTTGAATATGTAAGTACTTGAGAGCTATGTGATATCTCTCTTGGATCAGAGAGCATATATGTTATCCTTGGATGTTGAGACTGAGGACGGTTTGATGGTAAGTAACTTACCATGTTAGGTAAGCACTGCTCCTAAACCCAACATACTCCAATCAATATGTACTTGAAAGGGACGAACTCTCACATGTCTCTTCAAAATAGGGGCAAATGTCAACCTTTCCTTGAGCTCAACAAAAGCTCTTTGATGTTCATCTTCCCAAAGCCATTCTTGATCTAGCTTTGTGAGCTTTGTCAAGGCTTTGGCATTAGTACTAAATCCTTGCACATATCGATGATAGAAGTTTGAAAGTCCAAAGAAGGCTCGAACCCTTCTCATATATGAGAGTTGGGAATACACAAGATTGCATCCACCTTGGTTTGCTGAACTCCTGATCCTCATGGGTATATGTTATGACCCAAGTACTCTACCTGCTCTGTGACCTCCGGGCTGACTCTCACTCGGTTTTACCTCGATGGCTTTTTGGAAGCTCATCATGAATCTAGAAGGACTTAGTCCCACCCTATGACCATGACCCTATTGCTCACTCTTACACAAACTCTCAAAGTCCAAGCTCTATTATGCACATGATCACCAAGAGTAAGATATCACTCAAAAGGAAAGTGATACTTTGGTAATCAAAGTCTTCATTGAATCAAGGTTCCACTCCGAACATGACATCTCCAAGAACCAAGCTCCCCAAAACTAAGATCACCACACTATCTTCTCCCAAAACTAACTTCCATTGAAAAACTACTTGAGATGTGTTTTTCAACCTTTCTATTTATACTACTTAGAATCTTACCCTAGTAACTACAAGTAATCACCATGTAACTTCCTCTTACCAAGTTTAAACCAGGTAGAGATCACAAACCCCAATGAAAATGGTACATGGCAACATGCAATTGGTCCACTTGGATCTTCTAGGAGCCCAACTACTCCCTAATTGACTTCTAGTGTACCAAGTCAATCTCGCCCCTAGATTTAAGGGTCTTCACCAAGTCCAACCAATGAAAACTAGTCCAAGTCAAGGGAAGTCAAGATACCCATGTGATGGAATCTATTCCTTGACTCATACTAAACAACAAAATAGAAGTTCTCATCTACCACACCAAAAGTTACTCTATATTTTCCTCCAACTTAACCATAACTAGCTAAACATAGTCATGACTAAGATAAACTTAGGCACAATTTAGATATACTTTCATTTTATCCTATATGTACAACCCTGGGTCTTACAGCTCCTAATCCTCATGGGTATATGTTATGACCCAAGTACTCTACCTGCTCCTGAAAGAACTTACATTTTCGAGGATCCAACTTGAGGTCATGAGCAATCAATAGCTCAAATACCTCCTGCAAATGTATTTCATGCTCCATCATTGTAACACTATATATTATAATATCATCAATGTATGCTCATGCACAATCAAGTCTGGCTAGGATACTATTTATCACTCTTTGGTACTCATCAAGTGCATTCTTCAACCCAAATGATAAGAACTTCCAATGATACAACACATCCTTGCCATGCAAATCAATTGCCCAAAAGGTTGTCTTGGCCTTATTCTCATCTCAAATCCAAAACTAATGATATTATGCTTGTAAACCCAATGTACTTAATATTTTTGCATCCCAAACCGCATCAAAGATCTCCTCATGTGTAGACATAGCATATCGATTAGATTTTGTCTATCGATTGATATATTGGTTGTCACCACACATGCTTCTATCTATATAATTGTCATGTATATTCTTCTTGACTAGCATCACTAGAGCATAGACATATTCTCTATATGATATCTCCACTAATCCAACCTCAAGAAAATCTTGACACCTACTTTGGATCATATCTTTCTCCATATTGCTGTATCGATAGGGACTTCGGAAGACATATGTATCAATTGTTGTTGAGAATCGACTCTCTAGGAATCACTCCAAAAAGAGTAGAGCACACCAAAGGGACAAGAGAGAGAGTGTACAGGAATGAGATGAGGAAGGCTTTGCCTTCCCTTGTATATATATAGGGTGAGTACAAGGAAACCCTAATTTTGGGTTAGCCCTAAATAGATATGTACCATAGGTACGTAACAACCCTAGATCAACTCGATGAGCTTGGGATATTAACACTCCCCTTCAAGCTCAACTGTACATCTTGAACTCCTAGACAATGTAGAAATGTAGCATTCGACTCTCTAGTCAAAGCTTTGGTGAAGATATCTGCAACCTGATCTCCTGTATGTATATATCTAAGATCTACTACACCTGAAAGGACCTTCTCCCTAACAAAGTGATAGTGCACCTCAATGTGCTTTGTCCTAGCATGAAAAACAGGATTGTTCGCTAACATCATGCTGCTAATGTTATGAGCTAGGATAATTGTAGGACTAGGATAATCTACTCCAATATCAGAAAGCAAGGAACGAAGCCAAACTGCTTCACAAGTGGCATTCATAGCACCACGATACTCGCCTCTATGGAAGAGCGGTGCCACGGTCGGTTGCTTCTTAGAAGCCCGGCTCACATCCGTCTTTCCCAAGTCCAAATGCATATCCAGACGTGGATCTCCCGCCGTAAATGTCTCGCCTAATCGGCATCGGTGTAGCCATGCAGGTTCATTTCCACCTCCAAATCAGATCGAAGTCCAAAATGAAGTGTGGACTTCACATAGCGGAGAATCCGCTTAACCATCATCATATGCGGTACCCATGGAGCATGCAGGAACTGACCGACTAGACCAACATCATAGCTCAAATCCGATCTAGTGATAGTCATATAAATCAAACTCCCAACCATCTGTTTGTACATGCGGGGATCTGCAAGTAACTCTCCATCGTCTAACTCTAGCTTTAGACCTTGTTGTAGAGGAGTGTCTATTGGTTTACAATCAGACATCATGAACTCCTTAAGCTTATCTAAAGCATATTGGCGTTGTATTAGCCACTTATCCTTTCCCTCTGTGATAAACTCCACACCAAGAAAGAATTTAAGATATCCTAAGTCTTGTATCTCAAATTCGGAACATAAGATACACTTGATGCGGGAAATCATCTCCTCATGGTTCCCAATGATAATAAGATCATCTACATAGATGGAAATCATCAATACATGAACTCATGATCTCATGCAGTATAAGGATGAGTTGGAATGACAGATTACAAATCCAAGAGACATGAGAAAGGAATTGATCATCTCATACCATGCTCTCGGAGCCTGTTTCAAACCATAGAGGGATTTCCTTAACTTACAAACGCGGGAAAGAAACTTCGGACCTTCGAAACCAGGAGTTGTTGCATGTAGACTTCCTCGCCGAGATCTCCATTGAGAAAGGCGTTCTTGAAGTCCATTTGATGCAATCGCCATCCCTTGTTCACAAAGAATAGCAACCACTGCATTTAATGGTTGCCATCTTGGCAACTAGACTAAACGTCTCTTCGTAGTCCACTCCATGTTGTTGTGCGAGCCCTTGGCTACCAATCTGGCCTTGTATCAAGATACAGTGCCATCCGAGTTGCGCTTGACCTTGAAGACCCATTTGCAACCAATCGCTTTCTTACCTTGAGGTAAGTCCACCAATTCCCATGTTTGTTGGTGACGGTGCAAAGCAAGTTCCGTCTCCATGGCTTCAATCCACTCATTTTTTGTGCACGCCTCCTCAAGCGCATTTTGGTTCTCGGCTCGCAGAAGAACGTGAGTCATGTATGCATGATGATCAGCAAGGAAACTTTCATGCATCAATCGCTGAACAGGATGCCAAACTCTCTCATATTTTCATAGGGCAGTATCAAATGTATTGTTTGTCGCCCCTTGCTTCGGATCTGAGGTACTAGAGCGTCGTTATGGGATGTTTCATCCAACGGATGAATACCTGTAATCCGTGGTGAGTACATCATATGTTGCAAAATAACATGATCCTCAAGTCTAGGAGTCGGTCTGGATGGTGCTCGGTGAACTTCATCCGTAGCGACTCGGTATAGTAGACTCGACTCTAGGCGTGTGACTCCAGAAACTCCACTCTGTAAAGGTACAGTGGATGGACTCCTTGGTGCAGTTTCAGCAGGAAGAGTGGGTATGACCGGAACAATCGCAGGTGCATACCAAGATTGCAACTCTTCAAATACAACATCTCTAGTGATATAGAATTGCCTAGAGGAAGGATTATAGCATCTATATCCTTTCATATCTAAGGCATATCCAAGGAAAATACACTTCTCAGCTTTCGGATCTAGCTTCTTGCGCTTCTCATCCGGAATGTGTACATAATAGATGCAACCGAAAACTTTCAGAAATGAGTAATCAGGCTTGTGGCCTGTGAATACCTCCATCGGGGTCTTGTTGTGAAGCGATGCGATGGAGTTCGATTCATCAAGTACACCGCAACGGAAAGAGCTTCCCCGCCCCGAGCGGTCTAGGTAGGTTCTTCTCGTTCAACATAGCGCGGCGTACACGCTATGTGACGATTCTTCCTCTGCAGCGTCATTCTATTGTGGAGTATAACGGCAAGTCTTACGGCGATGTATGCCATGCTTACGTAGAGTAGCGGTGGAATTCTCGCTTCGCCTCCTCCATCGAAGCGTAGACAAAGGATAGATTTTCAGATTGTTTCTCCACCAAGGTGTGGAAAGTGCGGAAAGCCGACAACACATCTGAAGAGCTCTTGCTCTTAAGGAAGTAAACCAGTGTAGCGAGAGAAATCATCAATGAAGGACACGAAGTACTCAAAACCGGATAAACTTGGTTGAGAAGAAGTCCATACATACATGCGCACGCACTCTAGAAGCTTGGTTGCTCCCTTACCCGATCCCTTAAAGGGTTGTCTAGCTTGCTTGCCGAATTGACAAGCGGGACATCTGTTAATTGGGTGAAAGCGTATGAAGTTGGGCAAACCTCGTGACTAGATCCGAACTCGGAAGAGTCTTCGGTTCGAAAGTTCATGTGCCCATTCGCTTGTGCCAAATATCTATGTCAGATACTACAAAGCCACTTTCTATATTGATAGGAGTTGGCTGTTTACTGACATTAACTGTAGCATCTAGCTTGAACAGTCTACCACTCCTGCTACCTCGAGCTACAACAAGATTCTATGGAGTCTTCAACAAAGCATCCATCTTTGTTGAAACGCACTTGGAAATTTTGTTCTACCATTTGTCCTACTGATAACATATTTCGAGTCAGAGTAGGAACATGTAAAACATTTCCAATTCCAGAAAGATTGGATTCTGGAATGTCAAGCGGAATTTTACCCTTATGCTTGATCTTGTGCTTCGTATCATCTCCAGTCACCATGAACTGAGAAGTCTCCACAATGTCGAGCGACACAAATCATTCTTGATGCGGCGTCATGTGGCTGGTAGCTCTGGAATCGATCACTCAATCTGTATCATGTGCGAAAGCAAAGATAACTCGTGTGTCACAATGAGAAATTTGTTCTTCAGCAACTACATGGCCTTGTTGGCCCGAAGCGCGCAGATCGTTCTAACGCTTGTAACAATTTTTGGCATAGTGGCCATTCTTGTGACAGTAGTTGTAGGTGTTAACCTGCCTTCTGGCAGCCAGTGGCGCACCTGGCTGGTTAGGTGCCTTTTTCTGCACACGACCTCTACCACCACCATATCCGGCTCCTTTGCCATGACCTCTACCTCGACCTCCAGAACCTGCAAAAAACACACCTTCTTGCGGGCTAGACGAAGCACTAAGACGCCTGCACTCGCACTTCTTCTCCCAACATCATTAGGACCAATTCGTCGAACTTTGGAAGAGGTTCTCTGGTTGAAATTGACGTAATGAACTACTTGTACCCGGCACGCTGTCCTTGCAATGTTGCACCAATAATCACAGTGGGATCAAGTTGAACATTGACAGTAATTTTGCTCTGCTATTGCTATCAGCATTCGGCTGGCAAAATAAATTGGGTGATCCTTTCCCTTCTCATCTTTCTGTCCCAACACCACACCCATGGCTATGGAGGAAGTATCTACGTCCACATGGAATGGCTTGTCCCAATTAGGTGAAACCAGAGTGGGTGTCATGACTAACTCCCGTTTCATCCGTTGGAATGTAGCCTCGTGTTCTGCTGTCCATACAAAGTCTACCTCTTTCTTGAGTAAGCCGGTTAGGGGTGCTGCAATGGCGGCATACGCTTTTACGTACCTAAGGTAATCACCTGTGTGTCCTAGGAAGGCTTTGAGTTCCCGGATGTTCCTAGGGGGTTCCAACAAGTTAATGACTTTAACCTTGTCTACATCTACTTCTAATCCTCGAGCTGACACCTGATGTCCCAACATGATTCCTTCTGTCATCATGAAGTAACATTTCTCCGGATGCAACGCTAGATGACTACTTCGACACTTCTGGAACGTCTGCTGGAGATGATTCAGATGGTCGGCCTTCGTCTCGAATACACATAAATCATCTATGAAAATTTCCAAAAACTTCCTTAAGTAGTTTTGGAAAATGTGGGTCATCATTCGTTGAAATGTGGCTGGGGCATTACACAATCCGAACGGCATCTTATGGTAAGCATATGTTCCCCAATCAGTGGTAAAGGTAGTCTTGTCCTTATCTTCCTCTCGAATGGACACCTGATTGTACCCAGAAAATCCATCTAAGAAGCTATAACATTCATGCCCCGCAACATGATCCAATATCGCATCCGCGAAAGGCAAGGGGTGATGGTCTTTCTTAGTGGCTGCATTCACCTTCCTAAAGTCTTGACAGATTCTAATCTTGCCTGTGTTTTTCTTGGGAACAATCACAATTGGTGCAACCCATTCACTACTCAACACGGAGTAAATAATACCTGCTTGCAGGTACTTATCAATTTCATCTTTAACCAACAAAGAGTATTTGGGATTTAAACGTGCGCCTGCATGTGCAGGGCCCCTTCTATGAGATCTATCCGATGTTCTCCCCACTTCTGGGGTATGCCCTTCATATCTTCTATCTTCCAGGCAAAGACATCCTCGTATCTTCTAAGGAGACTCAACAGGTGGTGCAGATCTCTGGCTGGCAAGCCTCATTTAACTTTGAGTTGGTGGCCAAGTGTTACCGTTACTTCTTCCCAAGCATCCGCTCCAACTACGCCCCGTCAGTGTGGCTGGCTTCATTCCTCCCCACACCGATCTCTAATTGCTATTCGTAAATGCGTGAGGAGTTCTTCCCGACCTCATAACATTCGGGTAATTAATTCGGTCTTGGACGAACACGGACTCGGCTCCTCGTCGCTTGGGTCACCACGCCCGAGTCCGATGAGGTCTCCCCCTGGTACTTGGAGTGTTTCCAGGTAATTACCACTCGCCGTGATGCGGTAGCTTCTGGATCAAAGAAGGACAGCGTCTTCCGTTGCCAATTTGTCGCCACCTTTAAGACTGCATGCCAAGGCCTTCCGATTAACACTTTGTACCCACTGTCCTCCTGGGGTTTGAGGATTATGTAGGTGAGCAAGAAAGGCACGCCCCCTATTCGGGTCTGAACCCCACGGAGTAGCCCCACCGGTTTCTTACGGGATTGGTCTGCCAGTCTTAGTATTCGGAAGATATCTTCATAATGTTTGTACCCCAAGGCCACCACCGTATCCTTTGTCATGATGTTCACTCCTGACCCCGAGTCGATGGGTACAGACTTCAACATACAGCCCGCGATTTTGATTTCTATTTCTGGGGCGCCTAAGTCTTCCCGCTCCACGTAGAATACATCAGAGGGCAACTTGTTTCGTCTTAGGACTCGGCTTCTTTGGACTTCAGTGCTTGGATGAGAATCTTTTTGTACACCTTGTTATCATCCCACAACTGCTTCATCGAAATATTTGCCTTGACTTCGGCAAGGTCTGTCACGGGATCATAGTAAGTGGATGGCGCAACCGTCAATACCTCCGGTTCTAATTTCTTTGGGTTGCCCCGAAGCAACACCTTCGTAGGTGTGGGAGTTAACTCATTGAGGTACCCCTGCACCTCCTCCCGAATATCAGCAGGGAATGCCGAACCTCCCGGCTCCTTTGTCTCTTTGGGTGAGGACTCCTTAAGCGCGGGAACGTCTTCTTTCTTCTTCTCTCGCGACTTGGCTCTCTCCTTGATGTTTAACGGCGCTATCTTTAGGGTCTTCGTACTTTGGGTCGAGACCCTCAAACCTTTAAAAAATCTTGTTTAGGCCTCCAAACAGCTCCTCAAAGATTTTGGAAAAGGCGATAACTACCACCAACAACTCCAAATCGCACGAAAACTTCATGGCTACCAAAATCGACCATTCTGCGCAAGACAACTCACTTTAGGAACTTGGGCGATCAGAAATAGGTCAAAAACGATCATCTTGACCTCCAAAAACGCGATTGAAGATTCTGAGAAAACACGAAACAGTTCCCCAACAATCTAATCGCTTAGCGGGACAGCCTCCAACTTTGAGGCTCACTCCTCACTGATCTCCAGCACTCCTCTATGTCTAATCTACATAACTAATGCTCCCACCATGCTCTGATACCATGTTGAGAAATCGACTCTCTAGGAATCACTCCAAGAAGAGGAGAGCACTCCAAAGGGACAAGAGAGAGTGTGTACAAGAATGAGATGAGGAAGGCTTTGTCTTCCCTTGTATATATATAGGGTGAGTACAAGGAAACCCTAATTTCGAGTTAGCCCTAAACACATCTGTACCATAGGTACGTAACAACCCTAGATCAACTCGATGAGCTTGGGATATTAACAATTGTCACATCAATTTGTATAACTGATCCCTTTAGACAAACATATTCCTTCATACTAAAGACAAAATAATTTCTGAAACTCCTCAGAAACCTCCACACCCTTTGTCTTTCTTCTCTAATCACTTTGGGACCAATCTCAATATCCCAAATCTCCTCTCCATCAATGCTAGAGATAGAAGACATAGTATCTAGTTGCTAAACAACAACCTCTTGAGCATAAAGCTTTGTGTAACTTGTCTGTTATATAAAGAAGGAAGTTTAGACTAACTTTTTCTTGGCACCGCTGTCGAGGAACAAAATTATTTATCGACTGTCAAGGGTGGTTGTACAACAAAGTTAGAAATATGTTGACGATAGGGGTGACTTGTTGTACACTCCGTGCTAATATGTCTATTGGTTTAGTTTGCCCATTTGGCAACTCCACTTCCTCACTCACATCCTTCATCAAATCAATCATATTTCCATTGCAACATATGATGACAGAAAATTTTTTGTTGCTTGAGTATCAATTAAGATTTTCACCTTGTGTCCTTCCATCATCCCATTTGTGACAATCAATCTTGATTGTTTCATGCTCATCTCATGAATTTTCAATTATTGTCTTTTCTCTACTTTACCTTTTTTTTGTTTAATGAAACTAGTAATGCCGCGAGCCAAATTTACTAATGATCTTCGTTTCCCTTCAATATCTTGTCTTCATCTTTGTATTCTTTTCCTTCCATATTGTTGAAAGGACATTGCAACATGAATCTTCCTCCTTGTGGTCTTGATCAAGCTCTACATAACTTGGCAATGTGGTCTATCCTCTCAAATGTATGGCATAGATGATTCTCACAAACTCCAATTTTCTTAGATTTATTGTTCCATTTTTTGCAGGAGTATCCGATAAATTTGATTAAGTGATCAACCATTATCACCTCCATATTTGGGCGGTGGTCATTGTGGTGGTGCATATCCTTCCCTACATCAAAGATTTCCAAATTTCATTGGTGTTGGATCAATTGGATCTCAAACATTGCTTGATGGTTCATCATGTGTGATCCCATAAACACACAAAATTTATTGAGCAATTGTGATTGTTTCATTCTCTTTGGATGGGTTGCTCACCATATACCCCTTTCGCACCCTCTCCAAAATCTTGTTTGAAGACATCCAAGGGTTTTGCTCTACTTATATCTATAATTGATACTAAAGATCACAAAATTCTTCAATGTATTCATGTATATCTGCTTTATTATCAAATCCCATTACTTCATTCTTGAGGTTGAAGGCAATTCAATTTTTGAAAGTTTTGGAGGAGCCCCTCTTGCATCTCACTCTATGAAACAGAAGCACCTTGTTTTGAAAGCATTGTTTTCCATATAGTCTATCATTTAAGAGCCTTATCCATGAGATAAGAACATATGAACATTCCTGCAATAAAATCAGAAACATGAAAATGTGATAGATGTATATTCATCCTCATTATCCATCCCTCCAAAACTCGTGGCTCTACTTCCCTTGTAGGCTTTCACTTTATATGCCTTTTCCAAATGAAGTAAAAGATTGGCTTGATCTTCCATCTCTTGAAATCATTTTGTATTTTACCCTTCGTTGTCAATAGGAGTTGTCTGTAGTTGGGATTGAGTCTCTTATATTAGAGTCTCCACTTCTATCTCACCATCTCTTTTTTTAAATACCTTCTCACTATCTTATGCAAAGATCTTGTCATCCATAGCTTGTTGTTTTGTATGACACTCTATCAAGTTTTTCTCGACTCTTTCATAATTGAATTTTCGCCCATATTTATATTGCATCATAATATATATCGTTGTCACATCAAATATTGTTAATATCCCGAGCTCATCGAGTTGATCTAGGGTTGTTACATACCGATTGTACATATTTGTTTAGGGCTAACCCAAGATTAGGGTTTCCTTGTTTCGATTTCTCAACAAATATCACATTATAAAGATTGTCATACAACAACATAAATGTATCACAATAATCTTTTGTACTATCAAAATGTCAACAATGACACTCCCCATCTCTTATATCATTGTAACATTAGGAAAGTGATAGTATATCACTCAAATAGCTCAAGAACTATGAAGTTGAGAGATAACCTCAATGGTTTTTTCTTTCTCTATATAATCCCCAAAAAAAATTAATATATATAAGGTACCACAACCATTATTCATCCAACTCCTCCTGGATTGATGACAAAACGGACATCACTATGAACACACGGATTGATGACATGTAACTCCAACAAACACACTAGAAACATAACATAATGAACAAACTGATTCTTAATGTGGCATCTACTAGTAGTCAACTCAACACTATCTATCTCCACCTTGCTTAATCTCTATTTTAGTTCTCACTAACTAAAAATGATTACAAAAGTTTACACAATATGCTAAAAAAAATGATACTCATGTGATCGAGTATAGTATGCTCTTGCGCAATCTCTCTTGAACATGTCAAAGTTCGAATCTCCATATAATTCCAATCATAAAGCAACAGAGAGGTAGAGAGTTAGAGGGTATGTAGAGAGATAACCTCTCTACATACCCCTATATTTAATGACCTTGGAAACTTCCGCTATATGAGGATAATCACACCTGCAAAATTGTACCACATGTATGATTTGTAATCACAACATCTGCAATAATAATCTAATCCTCTAATCCTCTTGAAAAAAAGTATAGATTTTTTGTAACCTAAGTCAACGACAAGGTAACCTAAGGTTGCCTCCATGTGAGATATCCATCCTCTAATACCATAACAAACACCATATCTCTAATGGCATCATGGGTAGCTATCTTCTACGATCTGAATGGTCAATGAGTCATATGAACTTCTGGTGGATCTAAGTACCACTTCTGAAAGTTGTCATTATCACAGTGACTTTATATAAATTTGACCATGTTTATGGCATATAAGGATATTTTTTACTTATTATTGTGACTATTGCATGATCATTAGTATTGTTTATTCAAAAAAACTTCATGTCTCTCTCTTTGTCATATGAATTTTCAAATAAATACGTAAAGTTTTATTTATTCTCATAATTATATATAAAAGATAAAAAGCGGTCTAGATTTTGACAATTTGTAACTTATTCATTCATGTTCAAAGAAGAAAATAAAAAAATATAATGTCAAGTTAATGGCTCCAATATTCCAATTTTTCAAAATTTATATAATCTCATAATAAATATATATGTAATGTTATCAATGTATGAATAAAAAATACATAAAATCTTCATACATACAAAGTTTATAAATATTTATATAAATAACATCAAAATGTCTTGAAATCATCAAAATTCTCTAAGTTCAAAATCTTGAAATTCAAGATCTCCTTAAGCATCATAATTCATTCGATTTTCTTAAAAATAATATTGTAGCAAATTATCATCTACAAACATATTATCAAGAGAAAAATGATCATAAATATGATGTCAACATCCCATGATGTAATCATACATAAATATCCAAATAAGAATAAAAAACCAAGTTATAATAATCATTACAATAACCACAATCCGAAATAAAGACCTTAAGATAAATATCATGTCAACAAAACAAATTTTTAAAATTAAAAAAAATATGAAAAGAATCCAAAATCTAGAACATAAACATCAGAAAATGAATAATTAGCTAACTAAATCCAAAGTTAAAAATTATCCAAATGAATCGAATTTTATAAATTAAATTAAAAAAATTCATGTATATTGTATACTCACCATCTAATTTTTTTTTTAATCTATAATATTTGGAAGGTCAAATCATAAACATATAAATGATACACAAACTACCTTTGTATATTTTAAGTTTGAGTGATAGATGTGTTAATTTTTTTCATATTATAAAAAAAAAATTATATATATGTTTTAAAAATTATCAAAAACTTCAAGGTTAATCTTTGGGAATATAATGTTTTTTGGAGTATCAAAAATATTAGTTAACATATTATTCAAAAGAATATTATAATGAATATGATCAATTGTATATGATTTTTGTGAGATATGAGTTCATCTAAATATATTTAATTTTCCTATCTAGGAGGTAATTTTTATTTCAATATAATATTTTCAAAAAAATTATTTACAAATTTTATTTTGGAGATGAGTGTATATTCATGTCACAAATAACATGAAGTATATGCATTTATTATTATTTTGAGATAACAATAAGTATGCAAATTAATTTTATTTTTTCAATTTCAAAATTATTGATTTTATTTACATATAACACTGAACAATGGATCTTTCAACTGATTGATTATGGATCTTCCATGTAATGGATATTTTTGAAATTTAAGTTTATCTTTGTATCATATGATTCAACATGACATAATGTCTAAAAGAGATTGTGGATGTTTTGACTCTATCTTCATTGAGAGTTCAAGATCTTTCCATTACTAAGAAAATTATCATTATTTAAAATATATTTTGAATGTATATAAATTATATATATTTGCAAAAAATGAAAGAAATTTTACTTGCAAGTTTGATATAGAAACAAAGTGAGAATTAATGTCAATAGTGACAAAAAAATACTTTAAATATTCATCAAACTCCACAAGAAGTCATTTTCTTATATATGCATGTTCATTTTACCTTTTTATTCCTTGTTAGCTCATGCCATAGTGTTCATGTGTTTCTTACTATTTTTCACGTGAAGTTTGAAGCCACCTCAATCATAATTTCAGTCAGATTGGTACGGCTATTTTATTTATTTAATGTAGATGTGACCACATAAAGTCTCTTATTTTTAATAACGGTGATGACATTTTGGCAAGAAAAAAACAAATGTATAGATATTTTTTCTTTAAATAATGCACATTTGACAGATAATAAGGCATACTCCCAAAGTTTAGTAAGACGTATTATGTAAACTTAAAGTCTATATAGTGTGGGTACTATGGACACCAAATTCGACATGTTTGTGAGGGAGTGCACAAAAGTATACCATACTAGGTGACAAGGGATATCACTCTTTTTAGCTTATTGTATAGCATATTTTAGGTAACATGCTTCCATTGCTCTAAAAAAACACTAGTTGTTGCAATCTATAAGATAACAATCAAGTTAGGTGACACTTTGTTGTTTGTAGACGGTTTTACCTAGATAGTTTGGATATCTTAGGTGCAAGAGTATATTTTCTATTGAATACTAGCCCCATTTTAGATTTTAACTAGATTTTCCATTGTTACCGGTTAAGTTTCTTCCATGTACGACTTGATGGGGTTTTCCCATCCTTTTTGTTATTTTACTGTGTCCTCCACTTTATAGTGTGAAGCTTCCAATTTACAGATTTCTGTTTAGTTGTTCTTCCACTGATTTTCATATTCTAAAAGGTCCTATTGATTGCTTAGTCGATAGTTCTTTCCTTAGACTTTCGAGCATATTAATCTCTATCACTTACAGTTGAGAGCGTGAATCCAAGCCTGGTGGGTCCACACCCATCCATATAACTCCTGAATGTCACATCTTGCCTGATTAGTGGTTAATCTTGCTAGGACTGATAATCTCCAACTCCAAGCTGAACTCCTCCCATGTGGCAAGTATGTACCTTGCCCAAACTTTCAACTGACAACTTGGTAATGCCTTTGATTTTAAGTATAATTGCTGCTCTAACCTCATTAGTGAATTTGGTTCACTAGTACAATCATCTAGTATAAGAATAATGGGAGAGTCCAAGAAGTTTGAAAAAAGCTCATGTGTCCTCATCATCGTAGAGTTGTCAGGAGGTCTCAAACGCTATAATTTGTTATTGTACTTGACTTATATTTGCTTCCGGGAGGTGTTTCAATATGAAAGTTCTGTGAAAGAATCCATGCTTGGCCTGTAATCTGGGTGATGGTTCAACGAAGTTCTCAAAATCTAAAGCGGAGATAAGGTAGTCAAAATTTATAGCAGGACCCACCACTGTCCGGCCTGGCCCGACGAGAAAAAGGAGTGGATTGATTGAACTGAATATTGGGTGGTAATTTGTGTGCACATGGCAAGTTTGAGATCCAATAAACCCTAATCCGTCTGGCAGCCACGCGTCACACCCACTTTCCCCATACTTCGCTTCACGAATTTAAACCAAATATTGTGCCGGCATGACAGTCCCCTCGTCACGTCGAAATGCCCGTCCTGAACACGTCAGAATAGTCACGCATTGTCAGAGAGAGGCCGTCTTGGCCCAGCTCTCCCTTACCTGCCCTACTCCCGACGCCCCTCTTTCCTTCGCTGCCCGAGAGAAAGAACCAGAACAGGACAAAGCAAAGACAGGACAGGCAGAAGAGGAGCGTCTATCGCCAACTCTCTTGCCTTCTCTTCTTCTTTCCTCTTTCGCTTCCTTCAGCCTTGAGGCTTCAAGTTCCTACTTCATCCAAGTCGGGAGCCGGGCTTTGCTTGTCCCCTCGATGCGCCGAAGTCTCAGGCCCGGCCTGCGCCTGCCTCCAAGTGACTACCTGCTTCTCCTGCTCTCTACTATCGGTCGTCTCTGCTGCTAGAGCTCGACGTTCATTCCTGGAACTCTTGTTTCGTACTTTCTTCTCCTTCCGGGAGTCGTGCCGCACCTATTGCTTTGCTTGTCACTCTCTGCCTTTCTGGTGAGGCTGGTCTTCGATCGGACCTGCCCTCTGACCGATAAGCACCATTTGAACGGGGAACGGATTCAGGTGTCCGGGCACTAGGTAGAGCGGGCGAGCGGCGAAGAAGAAGAAGATGATTAGGGTGCCTGTTTGTCTGGCCATTGAACAAGAGTGCTGGTTTGCCTGTGCTTCCAACTGGCTCCCCTCGACGAGCTTGCGAGGCTTGGTTTCCTGATTTAGGTGATTTACTTGGCCTTGGATTGTGTTGATGTTGCCTTGCCGCTTGTTACTGTTGCAATTGCGGTTGCGAAGTGATTTTGGGTGTTTTAGCTTCACTCGTACATGTTCAAGTTTTTTTTTGGTTTGGCTTTTGAGTGATGTTTTTTGGCGCGCTAAATCAGTGGCACGAGCCTGCATCGTGGAAAAGTAAAAGAAAAAATGGCGATATGTTTCCACCATGTGTAACAACGCCAACGCGGCGGAGTTATCTCACAGGATTGATGACCGGTGTAACTTAGGTGGTCGGATTAGGTTGTTACGGAGAAGGGCGTCAAGATAATTGGTTTATTCTCTCGAGGGGATTGGAGCGAAAAGCGTGAACGGGCTCGTCTACTTGCGAATGATTTCATTGCTTGGAAGGATCTGTTACCTACAAGTTTGAGCTTTATCTCGGCTATATGACATTGATTTAGGGCGAATTAGTGTTGGGAAATTCTCTGGAGCTCAAGTGGGAGGAGGAGGAGGTGATTGAGGAGATGAACGTGCGGTACATGGTCTAACGACAGCAAGGGTAGAAGAAACGTAAACCGGGAAAAGGGAGGAGAGGATTAAAGCAGAGATGCGCGGGGAGGAGGAAAGTGCAACAGGTGGTGGAGGAAGCGGAAGCTGTTCTGTGTGAAAGTTTAATGTCTCAGAAGAAGAGACTGAGCAGTGGTGGAACCGGGGGGTCGACTATGCTTTCCGCCTCCAAGAAGCCGAAGCCCCAATCTACACTGGATTCCTTTGAGAAAAATGGGGTGCAACATTTGACTGGTGAAGAAGATAGTCCTAGTGACCTTATGATGATAGATCTCAAAGCAGATGGTTTGTCTGCCGCGGCACCAGCCATGACAATGAACATGAGTGGTAGTGGAACCACAGCTAATTTGTCTAGGAAGAAGGCTACTCCTCCGCAACCTGCAAGAAAACTAGTTATTAAACCTTTCAAGGGTAAGTAGCATCAACTGGGCATAGTTAAGACTTTCTCAGAAATCACGTTGGAGTCCCTATCTTTCTTACTGAAATGTCAATATTTATTGTTGAGTAAATCAATAGGGCTATGTTAAATTGTCGGTTTCGTGATCACATTGCAGATAAACCTAAATTACCGACAAATTTTGAAGACGTCACATGGGCCAAGATCAGGGAAGCCGTCATGGCTATTCACCTCAAGCAGCCTGTATCGTGCAGCTTGGAAGAACTATATCGGGTTAGTTCTTCTGAAACCTTTGAGTAGGCTTTAATTGGGATCTTTCAGCCTGGGACGAGTCGAGGATAATTATCATAATCGATAGAGCAGAATTATCTGAGGAAACCACTAACAAGCTGAATTGGCTAAGTTTTACTTCGCAGATTTTATGTAGTTCTGTAATATGTTCTGTATTCTGATTTTATGTAGTTGATGCAGAGTTTTTTTATGTTGTTGTGTATTCTTTACGAGCCAGCTCACGTTTCATGCAGGGAATAGCTATCAGTAATAGCTAATTATTTGTTTTATAATGTCTTGCATAACTTGAAGTAAACCTCCGAATGCTAACTTGAGTTAAGGTTTCGAGGTTGTTACTAGAGGTACCGTATTGAGCTCCCTTGGTACGCAGGCGGCGGAAGATCTTTGTTTGCACAAGATGTCGGGCAACTTGTACCGAAGGCTTCAACAAGAATGCGAGACTCATATAATGGCAAAACTGCGGTCCCTTGTGGGACAGAGCCCTGACCCAGTTGTCTTCTTGTCTCACGTGGAGAAGTGCTGGCATGATCATTGCGATCAGATGCTGATGATTCGAAGCATTGCGTTGTATTTGGATCGGACTTACGTTATCCAAAATTCAAACGTGAGGTCTCTTTGGGATATGGGGCTACAGCTATTCCGGAAGCACTTATCATCCTGCCCTGAAGTTGAGAACAAAACTGTCTCTGGCTTGCTCAAACTGATTGAGAAGGAGAGGTAATGATTTTTTGTATTCCTAAGTTGTACTCAAATAACTTTGTTGCTGATGTATAGGAATGTCACCAAAGTTGTGAATCTGCCCCTCTATGTAAAAGTGATAAGTCGGAGATATTTGTACGTTTTATGGGAAAAATAACCTTTGAATCACTTTCCCTTTTGGCTAAAAATGCATTCACAGACTTTGGTTAGAATCTTGACATGTATGTACGATCTAATGTATTCATTACACCAGTATGTGTCCGTTTTTGCCTGTTGTAGCTCAACAACCCGTAGACCTTGTGCTCGGCTCAACGGCAGTAGTAACAAATTGGGCACAGCAGTAAGTAAGATGGTATGAAGAGGAAGAGGGAGGATTATCTAAAATGAACTTCCTGCTCGGCTCTACATTTTTCTACATTTCAAAAATTCACTTCACACCGTGTGAAACAACAAATGAATGAAGACTTCAAAAGGAGAAAAGAGGATAATTGAAATATGGCTCTCTAACTCAACTTTTATGATTGACACTTAGATGGCTGAAGTCCGTAAAGCCTCATGATTAATAAGATAGTTAAGGTTTATCTCATATTAGTTGCTGAGCTCTTTGTTGGACGCATATTTTTATTCAACATCTCGTGTAGTTGGATCCACATTCTAGAAGTAAGAATAAATTCTAGACATGCTCGTTATCTGCATGTTTGCGTTCATTTGTTTTTATTTCGTTACCATTTCGTTTCTGTTCAATTGCTATGGTTTTCCGGCTTTTTGGTCTTTGCTTACATGCTTCCTTCTGTTCGATATCACTTACTTAATACCCTTGAGACGTACCACCTAGACTGGGATGTTTTGGCCTTCTTGCATGTTAAGCCCCCTGCGATTGATCATGTACTATGTGATCTATATCGACATCGGCAATAACCATCGATTTTTCTTTGACTTGTTGGGCTTTGATTTATTTATCAGTCCAGCGGAGTTCAATGCACCTCGTGTCCACTGATGGGAATTGGACGCTTCCCATTCAAATATTATTGATGGTCACTTGATGCCTTTCTTGCGTCCGACTGGAATTTCCATGCTGCTTACTGATAGTTATGATCGACAGCTGGATTTCTTCCCCTACATGCTTCTCTCGCTTGCTTCCATATTGCACCGTTTTTCTTTTCTTTGTTATATTTGTATGTTTGCATTTATTCATCTCTATTCCGTTTCCATGGGTTTTCACCTCTTCGCTTTTTGTCTTCATGATTCTCCATTTGATATCACTTACTTGGCACCCTTCAAACGTACCACATCGATCCGAGATTTTTCTGGTCCCCTTGCCTGTAATGCCCCTGCCGTTTATCATGTTCTTATTTGCTGGCCTCTGCAATGTTATCCGTGATATTATCCGTAGTCGCCCTTATTCTCAATCCTACCCTCCGCTGCTGCTCTCATGCTATGGTTTTACTATCTTGTACAACGGATGGCTACCCTAGTCAAGGACCTCCGTAGTCTTGTTTCTTGAGATAAAGACAAGGATCTTCTTCTCATTGACCACTACAAGTTGTCTACTTCAACTTTGTATTATAGATCTACTCGTTACTTGGTTGGATTACCTTGTAGATTATATACACTTACGATTTGAAGACGGCCTCTATCGACAAACAATTGGGATTTACATATTAACTAACTGTGCGGTCTTCTTAGCTTATCTCTACCCGCCCACGTACGAACTGGAATCAAAACCGCCTTGGTATACTCATCAACGTTTCACCGTATGTGGACGATCTCTTTGTTCCTGTTGATGCCAAGTTCGAATATCTTATGTACATCTCTCCAGACCGTATGGCTATGTGTTTATCCTCGGGAATCCTGCGAACCCAACCAGACCTTCTCTACTGACAACTGTTGTCTTATGGACTTGCCATTTCCCAGTCTTTTTCTCAACTGGAAATCCAAGTCTATAATATACGACTCGAGCCAAATTTTAAACAACAACAATCTATCACCCTACCACATATGCTCTCCAAGATTTCTTATAAGTCTACACTAGGAATCATTACGGGTCAAGTAGATTGTTTTGGTTAATATGTACCTGTCGAGAACATCTAGTCCACGATATAACTAATTCGATAGAAATTATGACACTCTGGACTACGATATGCGCCTGATATATCGTACCCTGGCCTCCATCCTGCGTCTGACAACGTTCCTTCTAGGCCATTCAGCTATGGGATCTTCTGATGAGGCCGGCAGGCTACATATACATTACAGGGAGCTTGTTCACAAGCCCACCTTCTCGTTTAGTTCATTTTATTACATCGACTCTTCAGTTTTCTTTCTTATCTCTATATGCTGTTCACACTGCACTGCATCTTGTTTTGATTGATGTTTCCCGTGGAGTGACAGTCCCTCCCTGTTCTCTCGGATTTATCTTTATGTTTGGCTTATCTTTTCCTGCGTTACGGATGTTGTTTCTCGTGGAGCGACACTCCTTTGTTCTCCTAGATTTTGCGTTAGATTTGGCTTATCATTTTTTTGTTCAGAACTAGATAATGCAAGGCAATTCTTGACATAGTTCTGGGCAACAGCCATCGATGTCTTTGGTTTGTGATGTCTTTGACCCAGTGCAGAAACCGATGCACCTTGGTATCCATAGATGATGCAGCCTAGTGTATGTGATGGGAATTTGACGCTTCTTAGTCAAATACTGTTGATGGTCACTGGATGCTTTTCATTCGTCAGACTGGCACTTCCCAGCACTGTCATATCGACAGCTGGATTTGCTAGAATCTCTCATTTGCTAGTGATGTCCTCTAATTTGCTGAGTGCATAGAACCCACACATAATGCAAACTACACCACCACCTTGGATAGGATGAGAGCGATGCTATATCACAAGCTCGCTCCGCTGGTGGAAGCTCAGCTCGCTCAACTGGTTCTTCCAGCTTCCCACCCTAGATTCGAGGCAAATAACAGCCCTTTTGAGTAATAAAACTTGGTGCCGTCGAAGTGAACAACTGAAAGAGCAACTTAAAGCTTTCTTGGTTGCTACTTGGAAGACTCTCTAGAATCTTATCTCTGAGGTAAACTCCAAGAGTGGAGTGTTCCTTCTCACTCTTTAACAGTTCCCGTAGTTTTTTCTACTTCCTCATGTGTTGTTACTAGCCCCGCCCTGCCACGGCGCGGGGTCTATACTTTAAGGGTATGATTGGAAAATACGAATGAGTACAGTTTGTAGATTACTTTTAATATATTTCACTGGTCTCAATACTTAACAACGTATCACTTCTTTAGCATTTTTTACAGGCTGAGTGGATATCTTTAGTAAAACATCTACGGCTCGTAATTGTGAGTAAGATGATGACCTTATTTTCTAAGGCCACTTGTAGATACAGCTAAATTATTGATGTGGAAGTTTGGAATTTGAGTTACATTCTGAATTCTGATCAACACGTGGTCAATTCTGGGGAAGTGTCGAGAGAAGAGCAGTGAATACACATCCTGTTTCATAGATTCAATTGTCTGGATGTGGTATAGCTGAGGCATATCTTCTGTTGCACATTCCTGTATACACTATTTGTAGATCATCAAAAAAGTTCTGAGTATCACCTTGATTTCCATACTGTATGTGTGATCTTCCGATGGAAAGTGTACACATCACATTGGCTGTGAAATGGTGTAAGAAAGAAATGAGTGAAAGTGGTGGTAGAATATGAGGTGCAGCCGTACAGCCCTCCACACACCCTATCAAACCTGAACGTGCGTGTCAATCAGGTGAATTGGGAGTCGCAAGGGTCAGAGAGTTCGGTTTATAATCCCCGCTAATTGGGATGCGCTGTGTTTCCAGGATGGGTGAAACAGTTGATCGAACTCTTGTCAAGCATCTGCTGCGAATGTTCAGTGCTCTTGGCATTTACTCTGAAAGCTTTGAAAGGCCTTTCTTAGAATGTACCGCCGACTTTTATGCGGCCGAGGGAAACAGATTTATGCAGCAGACTGATGTTCCAGACTACCTTAAGCATGTTGAGGTACTACCTGGATCTTCCCTGGACCCAATTTGTTGTGGTTAATTGTGAGTTTCTAATTCCTCAAAGTGAATACCTAGCATTTTATTAGTATTCAGTGTCTGAGGTGAGTTAGATAACTCCAGTATGCTGGCTGTGTAGGCCCGACTTCACGAAGAAAACGAACGTTGTCTTTTGTACCTGGATGCCAGTACACGAAAGCCACTTGTGGCTACTGCAGAAAAACAGCTTCTTGATCGTCATACAGTCTCGATTCTTGACAAGGTTAGTAAAGAAGATTGCAGCGACCTTGGTGCATCGTTTTTTTGGGTTATCATGCTTTGTGCAATTCCCGGCTGAAATTTACCTGGAATTTCTGCTTTCGACTTCCAGCTGCAATGTACATTGGGTCACTTAGCTCAAAGTTTCTCCAGATTTTTTTCCTATTTTAAACTGAGTTACACTTGTGTGAGCGTTTCAGGGATTTAGCGTTCTTATGGATGCCAATAGGGTTGGCGATCTGCAACGTATGTACACCTTGTTCGCACGAGTTAGCGCCCTGGAATTGTTGAGGCAGGCTCTGAGTTCCTATATCAAAGCAACTGGCCAAGACATTGTAATGGACGAAGAGAAAGACAAAGACATGGTTTCATCGCTTCTCGACTTGAAGGCTAGATTGGACACCATTTGGGAAGAAAGTTTTTCCAAGAATGAAAGCTTCGCTAATACCGTGAAGGATGCTTGCGAGCACTTGATCAACCTACGTCAGGTTAGTTCTTCCTAGAAGAGAGAGCGCGGTTAGTCTTCTTGGACGTCATTACTTTTCATTATTCGACATTGTTGCGGTTTTTGTGGGTAATTATAAATCTGAATATGATGTAGGCAGATCCTAGCATTATCCAATAACTCGTTAAGTACGATCTCCCAAAAGACATTCGTGATTATTAAATGAACAGTCCACAGCTGTGGAGTGATATTCCGTACCAATGTCTGCGAGTTCATTATCTTAGCTTGTTTTTTTTCGGGATTATTTTGATGTAAAAACTATGGTCTGACTGCGCACGTGCCGATAATGGTGAGGCCTTTCATGATTCGGGTAGCCTGAATATTGACTTCAGTACGGTTATCTTGTTTTGGAACAGAATCGTCCTGCTGAGCTTATAGCAAAGTTTATCGATGGTAAACTCAGAGCTGGGAATAAGGGAACTTCCGAAGAGGAGCTAGAAGGAACTTTGGACAAAGTTCTTGTTCTGTTCAGGTTCATTCAGGTGCACGTTGATGAAAGTTGTAAATGCTTGTGAAAATGATCTTGTATTTTATTGGGAGATTCTCCAACTTCAGATACTTTTATTCGGTATTTGTAAGCTATTTGTAAGCTAGTAGTCGTCTTATAAAGCGTGTAAATTTCGTGCGTAGACGAGAATTGTAGACGAAACCGTGTGCATTGGTGGTTTAATTTTAACGAGAATACAACCTTTTCAAAGTGCTGTTCTCGTATGAATCCTCACGATTTGTACGGTCTTTTGATACAGGGAAAAGACGTCTTTGAAGCCTTCTACAAGAAGGACTTGGCGAAGAGACTCCTGCTTGGTAAAAGTGCGTCCATTGACGCCGAGAAGTCAATGATTTCCAAGGTGTATACCACCTCCTTTGTTAACCAGTATTAGTCTATTCATTTCGGTATATTTCGTTGGTTCTGTTGTAACATGCTCCTCTCAGCCAGGAGCATTTCCTATCCTTTACTATTTTTCCGTTGATTTTTTTGTTGTTGTGTAAGTCCGGCTGACGATTTTGTGTGGTCTCGACAACTATCATTCAGCTCAAGACAGAGTGCGGGAGCCAGTTTACGAATAAGTTGGAAGGCATGTTCAAGGTATATGATCCGTCGGTTTCAAATCTTAGGATCATCATATACTGGTCATATCATTCTACGGTTTATACTAGCAGTATACAGTAAACTTGCTTTTTTGCTTGGGCGTGCTATTTCTATATGCAGTGGGTTTTTCAAGTAAGTTGTTTGCGTTTCTCTTGGTTAACATTCCTCCCGCATCAGGATATTGAACTGTCGAGGGAGATAAACGATTCATTCAGGCAGTCTGCCCAAGCTCGAACAAAACTTCCGTCTGGAATTGAGATGAATGTCCACGTACTTACAACGGGGTATGTTTAGTATGATCCTGTCAAGTGTCTGTACCATCGTACGTGATTGGACTCCAAATCACCCCGCAGTCTTGAGGCATCGATTCTGTTGGAATCGAAGCTTTCATTATGTTTTTTTGTTTCTTGCTATGTAGTATATATTGTTGACACTGTTGAGACTTAATACCTATATTTGCGTTGCTTCGGTTTCTTACATGCTAAGCCCCTGCGGCTGATCATGTACTATTTTATCTTTTGGAGTCGAAGCTCAGAGTTGTTACCGTCCAAGATTGTTCTTCTCTTGCAAATTACCGTTTTGGCCAAAATGTCAGTTGTCCAGTATCTGACATCTATTCTGTCCCTGCAGCTACTGGCCAACGTATCCACCTATGGAGGTCAGGCTTCCTCATGAGTTGAACGTTTACCAGGTATGTGAACTGCTTTGTCCTTGTTCGTGCCGAGGTAGTCGATGTGTTTGTGTGCGGATACTTGGGTACCTAGTTCTTTTCATGATGTTTTGAGGCATTACAAAATCACTGGTTCAAAAGCTTTATCCATCTGAGCCAACTGATATCAGATGGGTAACGAGGATAGTAGTGTTCTTTACCTCTTAGGGTTAACGCTACTTGCGAGTTAACCACACGTTGTCTCCTTCTGTTACTAACAAGGGCTAACAATATTTTTTCCGTTATCGCCGTCGCAGGACATTTTCAAAGAGTTCTATCTGAGTAAGCATAGTGGGCGTCGCTTAATGTGGCAAAATTCACTGGGACACTGTGTGTTGAAAGCGAATTTCCCTAAAGGGAAGAAGGAGTTGTCTGTTTCGTTATTCCAGGTTCGGCTTGCTCACACTGGGCAAATTTGCCCAGAAGAAATTTTCAAAGCTACCGAATCGATCGAATCGGATTCTTTTCCGTTTCATTTTCCCGTCAGCTTTCTGTGTGGAAAGGAGGAGATCAAGATATATATTTTGTCACACATTTCTGGTTTTTTTACACCGCATGCTGGGGATCAATTTCGTTCTTTCTGGACGTTCATGTTTTTCCGGTCCATTTGGCACGCTTTTTAGGCCAATGAAGTGGGTATAAGGAAGAGTAGGGTTTCTCCTACTCCACATTATAACCTCTTCATTAACGCTGGTGTGGTTATCTGGCTTGAAATTTCAGCTCTGACGACTGCTTGAATAACTCTCTCTGTTTGTTCTACCGTTGTCCTCGCTTCGAAGGTTGGACTTTGTCCCTTTCCCTTGAATGCTTGCTGAACTCCGGTTGGATCGTTGTCAAACCGTCCTTCGTTTTTGTGGCTCTGGGTGCTGTTTTTGTTCCTGTCGGGCCACCTCGTTGTTACGCAGCCCGTACGTCATACATATGATGCATTAACTTTAATGCATCATATGATGGAAACATTTCTGCTTAGAAGTCAGTGAGTTATTAACTTCGCTTGATTCATCACACGGTGCATGGTCTTCTGTAGCTTCGGACATCCTTGTTGATAAGTTTGAATGAGATTGTATATATTCGGTCTCTGATTGCAGACGGTGGTCTTGATGCTCTTTAATGATGCTCATACACTAAGTTTTCAAGAAATAAAGGATACTACAGCCATTGAGGACAAAGAACTACGAAGAACACTTCAGTCATTGGCGTGTGGGAAAGTCAGGGTGCTTTTGAAGGTACTCATCTTACGGTTGAGGTAGTTTGCTTTTGAAGCCGTCTATATTTCACTTTCATATCAATTTACGTAAAGACCATGACTCAGTACATTAGCATACAACGGTAACTTTCGAATACGTTGGGAACAATGAGATAACAATGAGATAATCATTCTGTAATGCTGCCTTTTGCAACACTATACCTTTGTAACATGTACATTAGGATCTGGTGGGCCTGATCCAATTCATTTACCATGCTTCTAGTAGGTTGGTCGAACTTTGCAAGATCTCAGTTCTTCATCGAAGTAAAAACCGGGTGAAGATGTCACCGGCTTATTGACTTTCATTTACTGTTGTTTGGCATACCAGCAACCCAAAGGGAGAGAAGTAGAAGACGAGGACACCTTCGTTTTCAATGAAGAATTTGTAGCTCCTTTGTTTCGTATCAAGGTACTATCGTATTATGAACTTCCTTATGATGAACTTCATTGTGGATGTTGTATATGTTTGCTTTTGCTGCAAGATATTATGGAAGGAGTGCAAACCAAGTCCTCATGCGGATTTGTGATCCAGGTTAATGCGATACAATTGAAAGAAACTGTGGAAGAAAATACAAGTACAACGGAGAGAGTGTTCCAAGATCGGCAATACCAGGTCTGTCTTGTCGCTTCTCTTGGCGGAAGGGTTTGAATCATGTCTCTTGTCGTGTGGTAGTAAACTCTTTAAACCCTTAAAGCCTTTCGATGAGTCTGACTCATCGAAAATGCTTGTCATTGTAAGTCGGTTGACTCCACACAGAGCTCAGAACATCAGCATCAGTCAGTGCGGTTAATTTCTAAGCACGATTCGCTAGAACTGGAAACATTCACATGAATCCAAATGTCAGTTTAATTAATGCTGGCAAAACCAACAGTGTATATTGGACCTAGTCGAAACCGTTTAGCCCCTCCGAAAATCTCTTCAAGTTGGCAGAAATGGACCAAATTCAGAGACTGAGATCATGGCGATTTTAGGGTTCTCTGTTTCTCTGGCAACTGTTCGTTAAAACCTTCGAAAAAGCTCTGTCGTCTTACTGATGTATGAATTTTAAGGGCAAATGACATTTGGGCGTCGTCTACATGATTTAAGAGAGGAATTTTCGTTAGTTTGTCTTACTGGATGTATAGATTCTGTTTCTTATTTGGATCCCTCTATCTGAGCAGATTGACGCTGCCATTGTACGAATTATGAAAACGCGGAAGATGTTGAGTCACACCCTTCTTATTACGGAGCTTTTCCAGCAGGTAAGGCTTTCAGGGACATGCTAAAGCGAGTTGTTTTATTGGGTGTTAAGACTGCATCTGTAGACCGATAGGAGTGTCGTATAAAAACAAGTTCGAAAACGGACGGTTTTCACACTCTTTCTTTGTGGCAGGAGCACTGCGCCTACTTACTTTATGTTCACACGTTTCACTTTTTGACAAATAGAAGTTTTTCTTAAAGAGATGGCTGACTGTACACTAACCGGGATGTTGTCCAAATGCTGCGCAGTTGAAGTTCCCTATAAAACCAGCAGATCTAAAGAAACGAATTGAGAGCCTTATTGATCGGGAGTATCTTGAAAGGGATAAGAGCAACCCACAAATATACAACTACCTGGCTTAGCTGGCTGTCAGCGTGTGCTACCGCGTACAACAGATGCAGAGCTTGACTCATTTTTGGTAGAGGCGAAGTTTCAGCTTCTCTACATCAGCAGATCACACTGAAGTGATGTGGATGCTGAGGATTGATGAGGACGGTTTCTGTTATAAAGTGGTGTAATTTCTTTGGGATAAGCCTTAAATCTGCTGGGAGTTTTTTTTCCATATCTGCGTGTCTCTCTCAAGTTTATTGGAACTGTTCTCAAACTAAAGCACCAGCGGTTTCAGCTTGTAGTGTACATTCAAACCTTTGTTAACGCATCTGGAAAATTTCGATTGAGCAATTTTTCCTAGTCAGCAGTCACTCGGCACTAGAATGTGTAAAGCCACATCTGGTCTCATTTGTAATTAAGTTGAGGTTTTTCCCATGTGGAAGTAAGTAAAATGAGTTCGTTAATATGAATTGTTTTTAGGTTCTTGCTGTTTGAATCCTGCAGCATTTCTGCTGGAGATATGTGTCCGTTAGTTTGTCATATCTTAAGTAAACAACGAAGTGTGGAGGTCCAAATTTACATCTGAGCAGTCTGATATCCACCTTACACTTGCAGGACACTTTGTTAAAGAATCTCCCACATAGCCTTGAGGGCGGTATCTTTGGTCGAGTTGTGAGTTACGCGAGATATTATCTCGCCTGTGGTAGCATTTGGACAATCCGGCATATGAATATCGGTGAACTGCTTTACGAGAGCAGCAGAAAATATCATTTTGGTACATAATAAAGGGTGGGATGGGTTATTGAAACTGTAGTAATGATCGATTCAAAATGAAGCACAGGTCTACTCTGCAGTGTGCATCTAGACATAGGGGAAGTTGAGGACACCAAGTAACACAGCAAAGGGATGGGAAGACCCCAGAAGTAGGAGAGGGATGAATAGGGGATGTTACATTTGACCGTGTATCAAATTGTGCCCTTTGAGAAAACTAGGTAAATTTCTTTGGTTTCCTTTGGGTATTTCCTCTGATATGTAAATTCCATAGTGATATATTACATCAACAAATGGTTTAGTAGGGTTAGAGTATTTTGTCCCACATTGTAAAGACGGCAATGTGCCTATGTTGTTTTGCATCTACTCTGGATAACCTATACTATCATTTAGTATTGTTTGTCAATGTGCCTATGATGTTTTGCATGTACTCTGAATCATCTATACTATCATTTAGTATTGTTTGTCAATGTGCCTATGATGTTTTGCATGTACTCTGAATCATCTATACTATCATTTAGTATTGTTTGTCAATCCACAATACTACTTCGCATAGTTCATATCATGCTTGAGAGTTTTTGATGGATGTATGTGGTGACATTATTGGACCAATGACATAGAAATATATATCTTTTTTGTGTGGATAGATAATTTTATTATCAATGAAAAAGATTGTTATTATAACATTTTTGATTAATTGGCAATTCATGACACTTTTGTTATTTTTTCTATTTGTGATTGCATATAGGTTATCATTGAGATGTATGCGAGTGACATGAATATGAGAACATTTTTTTTACCAATATTATTATGACATACCAAATATGTTTTACCTTGGAGTTACAACATGAATTTTTGTATTTTTACTCTTGTCCCATCGCTTGGACTAGAGTTCCTTAGTTTACTTGGATGGACGGATAATTTCAACAGGTTATACATTCACTCTTAGTGGATCTGACCATACTCGTACTATCAGGGTTCGTCTAAGGTCTTGCTCCGGCAAGGGTGGAGACTCGCGGATCTTGGCTCTACTATGCATCATGGTTTTCCTACTCTCACCAGCTACTTTCTTTACAACAATGAGGTTACGTCTTGGCTTGGTCTATCCATCTACATCTTCATTACTCGCATGTGAGTGTGATATCACTTTAGATGCCGTAGGTATTCATATGACTCGTTGCCCATTCGGAGGGTAGATTATAGTTATACATTAGAGATGAGGTATTTGTTATGGCGCGAGAGTGTGGATGTCTCCCATGGAGAGAGCGTTAGTCTGCCTTGCAATCAACTAGGTTCAGCTAAACCTACACTTGGTTAGGGAGAACTAGGTTATTATGGCAGCCATGATGATTACCAATCCTACACGTGACACAATTTTAGAGGGGTGATCACCCATTCTCTAGATGGGCGACGAGTGGAGTGGCAACAACCAAGGTCTCCATGTATAGAGGTATGCATAGAGGTCACCTATTTGTTCCTCTAGCTTTGGAATTATATGGAGCTATGGACACTTACTTCTACATGTTCGTGAGGGATTGCACAAGAGCCTACCATACTAGACGGCAGTGGGTCATTCTCTTTAGTTTATTGTATAGCCTATTTTAGGTAATGTGTTTTTCATTGCTCTACAAAGAGCAGTAGCTCGTGCAATCTATAAGAGAGTAATCACGTTAGGTGATGCTTCTTTGAATGCATCACCTAACATGCATGCTCATATTGTTGTATACCGTTTGACATAGATAATTCAGATATGTTAGGTGTTGTAAGACATATATTCTATTGTGATGCTATTGGGTATTAGCCCCATATTAGTGTTTGGTTTCATCCATGTACTACTTGATGATATCTTCCCATCCTTTTTTGTTATTTTCGGTCGGTGAATGCTGATACACACATTTGAGTATGTGGTGACACAAAGATCATGATGTTACTCCGCAGACTGCTTGTCCATTGCTTCTTTTGTTTGCAAATGTTGAATTCTATCTGTTCAGCATATCCTAGTGCCGTGATGTGCGCTTTAGTTCATAATGTAGCTCCTATTCACGATGCTCCCAAACAAGGAGCAACAGAGTCAAGATCCTTGTAAATGTGGAATTTCATACTTTGAAAATTGGAAGACGATAAGGGTGTAACCAAAACTATGATACAGTATTGGGTATACGGAGACGATGATAGGAGTTTGTATATCTATATTGAGCATATTCTAGTAATGAGGGGAAAGGATGAGGATTCTATTACGAATTGATGGGGTCTTCCCATCCTTTTTGCTATTTTACTTTTTACCTTTTCTCATGGTAAGAATTTGTTACTTAGATTTCACTTTTATGACTACTTCATGGAGCTCATGAGTTCCTAATGACCTAGTTCCAAAACAAGCATTACTAATCAAAGTAATTTATTCAAACCTGGAGGTTATTACAAGTTGTTTTGCTACGCCAATACTTTTTCTAAAATATTGATTCAAAATGACAAAGATAAATGTGCTTGTCATGATTATTTTGGTAAAGTGGATCACACTTTCTAACAAAGGAATCCATCTTCCTTTGGTAGATGGGAGACTCATGTAGTGTATCTCATGTAGTCCTTGGTATTTACGGAGCTCCGCAACAACCCTAACATGACACCGATGAGGTTGGCACTAGCAAAGTCTCACTTCACCCCATCAACAAGAATACACCAATCCTTGAGTGACATATAGAGATCAGCACTTACTATGATATTTGTTTGATGGAAGGATGTATTATCACTCCTCTAGCAATAAAGTAAACATCTTGAATAGTGCCAAGGGTCTCCGAATTCTCCAAAAGTCAACATGTCAAATATGCAGTAAATCAATTGAGGTATTGGTTGTACTCAAAAGTGAGTATGGTAGAAGTAGAATTGGGTATCAATCCAAATCGATAATGCTATATTGTGATAAATGAAGATTTTTCTATACAAAAAAGTACCAAACACATGGTCTAGCAATCTAGCATAGACATGCATCCTTGTACTAGTTGATATTGTGAGTATAGTGTTTTCATGTAATATACATAAAACGAAGTATCATGATATGGCTCAAAAGGAGATGCATGTAAGTATGTGCATCAAGAACTCTTAAATTCTAATCATGATGGGTGTTTTTTTTTGCCAAGGATGGTAAACTATAATTTGCAATTATCTTATTTCAACCATAAAATATATGCTTATCGAAGATAATTATTGTGAATGCAAGAACATAAGCACAATTGTAGGAAATAAGTTAGGAGTTTTAAGACTATTTTTTTTATTTTTTTGGAATAAATTGTGAGATATTCAGAGGAAATGAGGGATGTCAAATACGAATAGGCTTTGTAGAACGAAGATGGATATTATGAGTGATTTGAATAGGTTAAAGAGGGTGGGACAAGTCTTGATAATTAGGATAAAAGGAGTTTGTAACGGTATCGACAAGCAGCAATGCATCGAACGAGCGAGCTTTACGCGATAAAGAAACAACAATTTGATTGGAAGCAAGAGAGGCTATTTGATTGCTATCAACGCAAAAGATGCTATCAGGGATGATCGGATCTTTGGTGTCACAGCTGGAATGGACTATAGACGAGCTATTGCGACTAAAGAATCTTGAAGACACATTTTTAGCATGGCAATGGGATTGTGTATGCATGGAGTTGTGTGAGGAAGTCGATTTAAGAAGATTGTTAATCTTATTGGATTACAGGGATATCCTAATATGTGGGATGCAATCATGTGGGCTGAGGCATTAGGAAATGATTATGCCAAGGAAAAGGATGGTTTTGACTTGGAGGGGTCGGCGTTGCATACATGATTCGACTTTCATGAGTCTAAATGCTTTGATCCTCGAGGGAGGAAAGAGACTAATGGATTCAAAATCGATTGGATTCGACTTTCATGAGTCTAAATGGTTTGATCCTTCAGGGAGGAAAGAGACTAATGGATTCAAAATCGATTTGATCGAGAACGATTTGAGGAGGAATATAATGTACACATTGAACCAGTTATTCTAACCACATCGAACTACTTATGTAAGCATATATAAGGTAAGGATAGTGGAAGGCTTCTTGGAAGGATGGATCAAAGTGAACAGGGGAGAAATCTTCGCCCAGAATATGCAAGAATGTGTGAGAAGCTCAAAACAAAACAAAAGGGAATGATGTATATCTCCTCATTCCAAGTACACATGTAATCGAGGATGGGGTGGCTAACACCAAAGGAGAGTAAGAAGTATTATCTAGATGCAGAGGACATCTTGAAGGAGCCAAATATGGATGCAGCTAGTAGTGGCTCGACAAAAAGTTTGGGATTGAGTTGAGGAGGAAGCTTGTTGTCGCCTGTAGTTGTGGACAAGAATGAGATGCCTTTTGATTAGCTGAATGAAGGAATGCAGGAGATTGAGGAGACAATATTAGGACGTGAAGACTCAGTGGTAAACTCTGAAGGAAAAGTAATAAGTCCGAGTGTGGAATGAGTTCGAGAACTTGTGAACAAGAAGCTGAAGCTAAAGGAGATTGCTAAAGTGAGGAGTCCAATATCAAAGGCATTGATGGCTAAGGTAAAATCTTCAATGGTTTATGGAGTTGAACTATTTTCTTCACTATTGGATTTGGCTCAAAAGTTGGAAAATGTAGTTGTGCTAATTCTTATGGAACTGAAGGACATGGATGATCGAACTACATCGAACTACATCCAAGGATGGGATCCTCAAGAAGACGGTTAAATGAACCTAATACATGTAATGAACTGCACTGTGACATGAAGGATCAAATGCAAACCATTAAGCAGTTGACATAATCTGTGTACGTCAGTAGACATTGAAGGCAGAGGTAAAGAAGCAATCAAAGATAACGATCACTCCAATCTCTTAGCTTCTACTTCATCATACAAGGCAAAAAGGTATTGTAAGCATTTGCTTGCCAAAACTTTTAATCTAGCCAGTCGCTCTACCTCGACCTCGTGCAATTGCCGTTTCACGTTCTTCAATTATCTTTGGAGTTTCTCATTTTTCACCTCCACAAATTTCAACTTCGCTCCTCTTATCTTACAAATTTCACCATATGTCAAAATGTTCATTACTACAACTGTGGTAATGAACATTTTTGGCAATTTGAAGGAGAAACGAAAGGAGATATATAAGGCCATGGGTTACAAATTTTAGGAAGCTATGCGCGTGCATCAGAAGGAGATCATAGACAACATTTGGGAGTTGTAGATGAGCGTCAATACTTTTGAGTGGAGAAAGAAGTCATCATTGAAGGCTGCAATGACTTTCCAAAAAAGTAATCGGGGACGATCTATGTAGATAGCAATTCGGATAGGACGTTAAAATTTTGTATAAATAGGACTTGATTAGTTGGAAGGGATATCTTAAATTCAAAAGAGTTAGACCAAAAATTGTTCATGAGTAGCCAGGGTAGAAAGGAATATCTCAAAGTCGGGTGGAGATTGCGATGGCCTACATGACTCATGTCCGAATTCCTATGAAGATAATCAGGAATTTGATCTACGAGTTTGATCATCAAAAATCTCTATGGAAGAACTTTTACGAGTTTGCACTTGATGTTCATTTGATTCTTGTAGTTCGGGATCATCCAAAAATAAATAAAAAATTCCTTTGGAAATTTCTTGAAGATTTAATTTCGCTTTGGGGATTAGTGTGTATATGATTCTACTCTCCAGATAATGATTATCCACATAAGTTGCATAAAGATGTCCAACTCACATATTAACCTCATGGTATTCGTCTAACACTTCATTCTCTTAGGAACAAATCAATTTACAATACAATTATCATCCATCTGTGTAATTTGTCTGTTACATAAAGAAAAAAGTGTAGTCAAATTTTTTCTTGGCGCGTTTGTTGGGAAATGAATCTGTTAGTATATAATCCAAGGTGGTTGTATCATACAGTTTAGGGAAGCTTTGACGTCAATGGCTGCCAAACAAGAAGTGTTTGCTGCTAGACGATTAGGAATAAGCAACTACTTTTCAAAGTTCTTTGAAACTCGAAGCCTCAACTCCGAGGAAAAGAGTCAAAAGGAGACAAGAGATATGGGGATGAATGATAGAAAAAGACCCGAAGAAGGATCTTCCATTAGATCAACCTAAACCTTTGGCTCGAGAACAAAGATTGCTAGCTACAGAAGAGTTGCGACGGAAGGAGAGAGAGGGAAGTTGGGTGCGACCCTTGGATCATAAGCGGAAGAAGAATTTAAGAAGAGAAGCATCTTTGGAGGAGACAAAAGAAGAAAGAGACAAAGTTCCGCTCCGAAGATCGCCTACACGTACAAAAGAAGGGTGACCAATGCATGCAAGCATTCATGTAAGACATGAAAACATGAAAACAAAAATATACTTGTTTTAATTTTTTTTGTGAAAGACAAAACACTATGGCCTACGTTGATGATGTCTCATGTAGTAAGGTGCCATCTTTCATTCTATGTTTCAACTCCTTGTCCAATATATCATACCAATATTGGACATCTTGTTCTTTTTTCATCTATGAGTTATACTAATCAACCAACGTATTCGAGTATATGCCTCTCAAAGACTCTCTCTTGTCTTCCATTGAAACTCATGCAAGCCTCATAGCTTGTTATTCTTCATCCCATGGTAGTCTCTCCTCAACCGTGCAAAGAACTCTAGAATTGGATTAAAGGTTGGGAGCTCTGAACTCTTTCCAAGTCGACTAATTCCAATTATATCATTAATATCAAGTACAGAGGATGAACTCGTACCATCAAACACTATACCCGAAGTAATAGAGAATGTAGTTTGGAGATTTATATTATATCCAAAACTCAATCTCCTCATGGTGTTCACGTTGGAACTCTTGATAATCATCCATCAGCGGACCTTCTTAATGCTGGAATAATCCCTTCCAAACTATAAACATACTAAACAACATAGAGTTTTGCATCCGCTATAAATCACTCTATGAGTCAAACTCATGTATGAAGTCATCCAACTTAATATTACCAACTATACTCGAATATCCATGGGACCTTTGGTGGCCCCATAGATATCATCCATGTCCCACAATAACATTATGGGGATGCACTTCAAGATATTGTCAAGCTGAGCTCAGTCACCCTTTGACACCAAATCAAAGTCTTATGTGAACCTCAAAGGCCAAGGTTGATATCGCACTCCGCTATGAGTGCACCCACTACTCATCTCAGCAGTTTCTCCTTTGAAACCTTCAAAATATTTCACTATGACAGCAGTGTATCACCTTTATAACCATACAACAACATGTCTCCAAAAAGAACCAAAAATTGCACCAAGGCACCATAAGGTGCTAACACACAGACTATCTAAAACCTGCCATCACCACAAGCCGTCACCCAATCTACAAGTCCGCAAGTCTTATCGCACTTAATAGAAACATGGATAGTCTGACTGGTCATTAATCCAACCTCACTATTGACAACACACATGAGCACAAACACTCCAAACAACAAAGCACCAAAAGAAACAGACGTGATGCATAAACATGAAGCCAAGATGGAGTTATATCAATCACAAGAAACATAAATACAATATTTCATCTCAAAAACATGCATCCAAGGGGTCAAACCAACCCAACCTGAACTAACAAAGCTTCAAGAGGGCATTTAAATATTCTAAAATTTAATTTTAGAAGCATTTTGCTCTCCAAATCAATAATTTAATGCTTATAATCTTGCCATACAAGGCTTTGTTTTTTTCAATTCACTACCTTATGCAATTTTTTTCGCAAATGGATATTGTTTGAAACTTATGTGGGATTTTGAAAATCTTGGTCCACTCTATATACTTTACATTTTTTATGAGTGCACTAAATCAATAATCCTATAGCGTGCCACTATTATTTTGGACCCAAAAATTTCGAAACATAAAATCTTGAACTTCGAGCACTTTTGTCCAAAAGTTTTTTCGGCCAATCTTGATTCTAAGCATGAAGATAACTATAAGTATCAACCCACTCCGCGGATTTTTAAAAGTGATTTTGCCCTTCAAATTATCGATTCGGATTTTAAGCAAGAAAATAAAAAATACATAAATTCAAAATTGATCACACCAATTTGGAATCGACTTTTTTTCTAGATAGCCACTATAGTTTTCTCTCTATCAAGGCATACTGACTCTACAATAAAAAGATTGAAGCTACCATCAATCAAAACTCGTGAAAACACCTTCAACGCTCCAAAAATTCACAAATCTCATCACAAAATCTAATTTGAGCTTTTGAAATAATCTTTTCTACTCTCTAAATGCCCACAAGACACTTTGCTCATAGCCATTGCATAAAAGAGAGATTACACTCAAATTGATAGGAGTTAACTCAGGTCTTGAGTAACTCTGGTTAGTTTGACTATAGTTAGTTAGACCAGGGCTAGGGCTGATACTACTATATAAGAGGGCTAGCAGAAGCTCTATGGGACACAATTATGGTTATTCAATAAAGTGACTCTGAGTGTTTCGTGGACGTAGGCTCACTGAGGTGAACCATGTATTTCCTATGTTGACTCTTGATTGCATGTGATTCTCAGTGTTTTCCTGTTTCGGACCCACAATTGATATCAGAGTGATTGGGTCGTCATGAGTGATTGATCGATTGATTGGGGCCTACGCTCGAGAGAGAAGGGAAGGAATGGGAGGAGGAGAGGGCAATAGATTTGGAAGGAGGAAGGGGAGGATTGATTGCTAGATGGCTTGTACCAACTGATTGCGTAGGCCGGAAAAGGCAAGAGAAATGTGGAGCAACGATTGGCAAGATTCTTAATCGTTTGCATGTTTGGTTGGGTTTTCAGGTGGAGCTTTGTGATGCGGAGGTTGGTTTGTGCAAGTCAGTGCGCGAGTTTGTCATTCTTGGAAGGTTGCCGATTGTGTGAGATTGCCATCAATCTTGGAGAAGGTCATGACGTCTGCTAGTTTTGCTTGGTGTCTTGCTGGGGAGAGTTGTGTTTTCAGAAGGAAGCGAGTCTGATCCCTGCCCCCAAAGGTTTTGGTATGGTTGCGGCTCGTGTTTCCAAGAAGGTTTTACAGTTTGCCGGTAATGATGATGTCTTCACCTCATCCCGTGATTCCATGAAGATTCTTGGAAACTGTGTGAAGGCCACTTTCGAGTATTGGTTGAAGATCTACGGATTTTTTGACTCTTGATTTGTGGAAAGAGATCCGCTCCTCAAAGTCACCCTTCCAAAAGTTCATGGATATTTTGCCAAACCCCACAAGATCAGTGTACAGTAGGAAATGGACAACATCTCCACTTATTAAGATGCCAAACCAACTTCTACATAATCAATAGCTGTGTAGGATGAGAGGATAAGGGGAGTTTTTTGAATCTCTGATTGTATTGAAATTCTATCAGAGTTTTGAACAATTTTTGATACGAGCTTATACTCTGTCTTATTGGGCCGCAAAACATCTCTCGGACTCTTTTGTCGATTGTTGATTTTGGAAGCAACTGCAGGTGGATCTGCCGAAGGAAATTGTAGAATTGGAAATGATAAAATCTAAAAAAGTGAGAGAGCTTTGCATGTGGACAATAAAACCTGGGTTTGTCACAGGAAAAGAACCCAAAATAAATGTGTCTCGCTGAGATTGTTCACTTTATGGCTAGTAACCCTTCTTAGAAAGCTGCTGCCAGCGGTGTTTTTGTGGAGCGACTGCTATTCCATCTTTGCTAGAGAGAGAGAGAGAGGAAATGCTATAAGACAATAGTTAGCAACTCCTAGTAGCAGTATCTCCTATGGTTCATGGATTTTTATTGAGGATAAATTGTTCAATTTTCCTCACATGAGTGGGAAAGAAGCAATCTTGGAAGTTTCATTTGACCGAACGTCACAAGGAACGAGTTCAAAGGCTAGACGGAGCGAGATGATAGTCATGAAGACAAGAGAAGCCGGATTTGACATTGTCAAATCCGGCTGGGTGTGATGGGCGTGGTGATTATCTTCTTTGGGAAAGGCACGTCAAAGGCAAGTTGAAGGCTTCCGGTTTGGGCAAGTCATTGAGGTCTAAACCCTCTACATTCAATGATGAGGACTGGAAGGACCTTCAGGAGCAAGGAGTGAGTATTGTTATACTCCATTTACAACCTTTAGTTCTGAAGCAAGTTGATGAGTATGATAATTATACTTTATTGTTTGAGGCTCTTCAACGACGGTTTCATCTCAAAGAGTTATCAAACAGGTTGTATACCTCCTTGAAGCTCATGAGCTTCAAGATAAAAGATTCAGGTTCAAAGATACAAGATCATATTGATGCTTTTGGTGATCTTGTTATTGATCTTCAAAATCTTGGAGAGGAGATAACTGATGAGAGGAAGCTCTTCATCTGTTAAGTTCATTAGCTGCTTCATATCAATCATTCTCACGAGTGTTGCTCCATCATGATAGACAAAAGATCACTTACAATGAGGTGGTAAGTGCTTTATTGACTGATGACCTACAACAAAAGATGATGATACCCTCTACTCCATCCTCTTCATCTGGTATGACACTAAATGTGACTCGTGGATGGTCACAATCACGGAATGATAAGGATGGGAAGAAGTTTGAATCTAGAGGTAGATCCATGTTTAGGGGTAAATCCCAAGATATGAAGACGGTGGTCTGTTGGAAATGTGGCAAAAGTGGTCACTTTAAGAAGTACTGTCATGTGAAGACCAAGGCTAATGATCCTCTTTTGGCCAATGTGGCTCAAGATTTTTATGAGGAGGATGACTTGCTCAAAAATGGACTATGAAGCCAGAGGTATGCCCTATGCAACTCACCAAAGGACGTTGGTGATGTATGGATTCTGGAAAGTGCTTGTTCTTATCACATTTGTTACATTAGAGAGTTTTTTCATACTTTTTCAGTATCAAACGGTTTAGTTCTTATGGGAAATGATCAATCATGTAGGATTGAAGGTGTTGGATCTGTCCAGATTCACATGTTTGATGGAGTTAAACGTACGTTGACTCACGTCAGGTTTATATCTGAAATGAGAAAGAATCTTATCTCTCTTGGAATGTTAGATTCAAAAGGTCTTGAGTGGAGTTCTAAACAAGGAGTACTTGAGGTGAGAGTAGGTGATAAGATTATCTTAAGAGGACATAAACATAGAAATCTGTATGTGCTAGAGGGCAATACTATTTGTAATGAATTCAATCTTACTAGATCTCCGCATGAGATGACTCATGTTTGGCATTCTAGAATGAGACACATGAGTAACATGTACTTGACCTTCCTTCGTGATAGGGGCTTGTTACCTGGTTTAGGTAAAGTTGACATGGAATTTTGTGAGCATTGTGTTATGGGTAAGCAACATAGAAAAGCTTTTGGTGTTGGAACTCATAGTTCCAAAGAGTTACTTGAGTATGTACATAGTGATGTGTGGGGACCCTCTCCTAAAGCCTCACATTCTGGGAAGTGGTACTATGTATTGTTTATTGATGATTACTCAAGATTTGTGTGGGTCTATTTTCTCACACAAAAGTCTCAAGTCTTTGCAACTTTCAAAAGTTGGAGAGCCCAAGTTGAGACCTAGACTGGTCACAAGGTGAGATATCTACATTCAGATAATGGCGGGGAGTATACTTCTGAGGAGTTTAGAAGTTACTGCAAAGAGGAGAGGATCACTTGTCATCTCACCACGGTTTATATTCCGCAACAAAATGCTATTTTTGAGAGGCTCAACCAAACAGTATTGGAGAAGGTGCGTAGTATGTTGAACCAATCTGGTTTACCATATGAATTCTGGGCTGAAGTTGTTAATACTGCAGTGTATTTGGTAAATCTGTCTCCTTCAAGTGCAATCAATTTCTTGACACTGTTTGAATTGAGGCACAAATGGAGGACAAATTATAGTCATTTGAGAATTTTTGGTTGTATTGCTTATCCTCTCATACATAAGGAGAATAGGACCAAGTTGGATCCTACATCCAAGAAGTGTCATTTTCTTGGATATGCAAGTGGTGTGAAAGGTTATAGGCTATGAGATCCTGTAGCTTGTAAGGTGATTGTCAGTATGGATGTTTCTTTTGATGAGCCCATATCATTGAAAGAAGTGGAGATATCTCAGGCTTCCCGAATTGACAAGGGTAAATCTTTACTCACGGATGTTGTTGAGGGGGAGATTGATCATTATGGGTTTAATGATGCGCCATAGGGAGAAGCTCCAGAACATATGGAGCAAATTCCTAAACAACAGGAATTGGAGGAGCAAGTTGTCGTTGGTGAGCCTCAAGATAGAGCACAAAACGATGAAGATCAAGCATGACCATCTACTAGGAGATCATCAAATAGGATTAGTAGAGCTCCCGAAAGGTATGGAACATGGGCTGATTCATCTATTCTTGAGGATCATGATATTGAAACTGAGAATGATGAAGCTCAAGCCTCTATCAATAAGCTTGAGTGGGATATTGCTATGGAGCATGAGATGCAATCGCTTGTTGAGAACAAGACTTGGGAGTTGGTGGAGCTTCCAAAGGGTCAACCTTTGGTTGATAGCAAGTGGGTGTACAAGTTGAATGATAATCTAGCGGATGAAGAGAAGAGGATCTTCAAAGCCAGGTTGGTGGCTAAGGGCTTCACACAAGAGAAAGGTGTGAACTTCAACGAAGTCTTCTCACCTGTAGCAAAGTATGCTACAATTCGTATGGTATGTGCACTTGCTGCGATATTTGGTCTAGTTATGGATCACATGGATGTTGTCACGGCTTTGAAATCTAAATCACACGGAAGAAATCTACATGAGACAACCTACTGGCTATGAGAAAAAAGGTTAGGAGAAGTTAGTTTGTAGATTGCTCAAATCTCTATATGGATTGAAGCAAGCTCCTAGGCAATGGAATGCAAGGTTTGATGAGTTCATGAAAGCTTAAGGATTTTCACAAAGTGTGTTTGATCCATGTGTATACATGAAGAAGGTGAATAATGAGATCTTTAGCCTCATTATTCTAGTACTCTATGTGGATGACATGCTCATTTTGGCAAAGGAAAAATCCGACGTCGATAGATGCAAGAGGCAACTGAAATCTGCACTCAAGATGAAGGATTTGGGTGAGTCTAGGAGGATATTGGATATGGATGTTCACAAGGATTTGAAGAAGAGGAAGCTATGGTTAAGTCAACGTGTGCTTGAAATGTTTAACATGGCAGACTCTAAAGGAGTGTGGACTCCTTTGGCGGCACATTTTAAGCTCTTAGCAGCTCAATGTCCAATTGATGTAGTTGAGAGAGGAAAGATATCGTCAATTCCTATGACAAGACAATGGACAACCTCATGTATTTGATGGTGTGCACTAGACCTGATATTGCTCTAGCTATGGGCAAGGTGAGCTAGTACATGTCAAATCCTGGGAAGGTGCATTGGGAAGCTATGAAATGGATTCTTAGGTACCTCAAGAGTACTAAGGATTATGGTCTTTTGTTTGATGGTTTATTGGACAATGCCAAATCCGTTACGTTGATGCTGACTATGGACAAGATCTGGACAAGAGGAAGTCTACAACTAGATATGTGTTTACACTTGGAGGTGGATGCGTTAGTTGGAGATCTACCTTGCAGAAGTGTATAGCTCAGTCAACTATGGAAGCCAAATATATTGCAGCAACGGAGGCAGCAAAGGAGGCTATTTGGTGGAATAGACTTATCACTGAGATGAGATTAAAACAAGATGTTGTAAATCTCCATTGTGATAGTCAGAGTGACTTACATCTTGTAGCAAATCAAGTGATGGATAGCAGGGTGAAGCACATCGACATCAGAGATCACTTTATCAGAGATGCAGTTTCTGATAAGAAGATGAGCTAGTCAAGATTGACGGTAAACTCAATCTGGCTGATGCATTGACCAAAGATATTCCTTTAGAGAGTTTAGGAGACATTGTGCTACTATGCATGTTTTGCATAAGGAGCACTAGTAGAGTTACTCTAGCAATTGTTTGATTCTTGTATATGCTTTACTCCTTCCTAGTTAGGCTACGGCTTAGTTCTAGTTAATCCTTGTTTGCTGGAGGACCTATGCTTCAGGTTTCCTTCTAAGACTTCCCGCGGAGTATGTATATGGATAACAAGAGTTAGAGATCCCAAGACATGAGTCAAGGGGGAGATTGTTAGGAGTTAATTCAGGTCTTGAGTAACTTTGGTTAGTTTGACTTTAGTTAGTTAGACCAGGGCTAGGGCTGGTACTACTATATAATGTAACCAATCTTGGTTAGCTATAGTTAGTTTAGCCAAAACGTAGATTGGTCACTATATCACAAAAAGACAAGATAGTGGTGTGCACTATCTAAAAAGCAAAAGGTAAATGACAAGGTGGCTACCATGCATAGGTGGATTGGATTGTGTGCTAGACGTCTTTTAGGAATTGGTTAGGATAAGATAACGAAACATGCAACCTACGTATGTTAGCCATGTGGCATAGTTTGGATTTCGGACTTTTCTAGTCATATAGTATATAAAGCAAGGAGAGGTCTTGAGAAGACATCTCTCATCTTGGAAGTCATTCTGGAGTCATTGCCTTTAGTGTTACAATGGTATCAGAGCAGACTTATTGTTCCTATGAGTGTTGATCACTCCTCTTGGAAAAATAGTCTTGATTGGTACAATTATTTGAGGAGAGAGTGTTTGTTAGAGGCTGGCCGTGGCCATTGAGTTGCAAGCAGTGGAAGGGGATTATTGTGGGTGCAGGTTATGGATGGTGAGATAGAACAGTACCGAGATTCCCATTTCTTAATCCTTTTCATGTCAAACTGATATACATTGAGAGAACAAGGTTGATTCAATATTTAGTTTATCATTTTGGTGCCAACTTCATGGACCAAGTGATGAGATTTCGAGATCCGATTATCTTACCTATAGTCACCTACGACGTTACTTGGGATCTCACAATATACATTTTAGTTTAGAGATGGACCTCGATGGACCACCACCGGTGAGATTCAACACACGGTGTGAAATCTATTGTGTGTATCATCCTAAAACTATGTTTTGGAGCCTAGTTATTAGAAATTTTGGAGAGGAGTATTACCAAGAGGTGATAGCATCACCTATTCCTTTTGTGTTACCAATCTTGAGAAATTGGAGAGTGTTCATCTTAATCCTACACTGAAAGAGAGTGGACGGAGACAAATCATGGAGGACATTTTGAGAGAAATGATTCAGGAGTTGAGAGATTTGAGAAACACATTTAAGCAAAGCCAGACTCAAGTGAATGACCAACGTCTATCACAATAGTGGAGAGGTATTAGTTCCCACAAATCAAAACTATAGACCAATGCCTATGGAGTTGGGCAATATAAGGAGGAGAGAAGACTTCATTCCAAGGGTAGTGAATGCACAAGGAGAAGATCGTTGCAACTCAAATCCTCATCGAGAAGCAAATTCAAGAGGAAGAGACGGAATGGAGGGGAGACTAGAAATGAGGCAATGCTATAATTATGGAAGATTTGGTCATATTGCCATGAATTGCTGAACCCGAGTTCTAGCAAGAGGAGCTAGACCTCCCTATCGATGAGCTCTCAACAATCTTGAAGGTGGAGGTGAAGTGATCGATGGCAACCAGGGAAATGACGAGCACAAGTAATCTTGCCTCGCGGCCTTATTGGTTCGATGAAAAGGAGGAAAGGCGAGGGAAGGAAGCAAAAACATGAGGTTAATGGTTTGAGAAAGAAGGAAACATGTTTGATTGTGACGAATGGCGAGATAGAAGGAGTAAAAGTGAGAGTATTGATTGATCTCGGAGCTACAAAAAAATTCCTATCTAGATCTATTGCTATAAAGTTGGGATTAGCTTTAGAGGAAGATGAGAGTGAAAAGATAGAGTTACCAAACGGGCAAACATAGTGTATTGAGAGCATTCCTAGAAAAATGGAGTTGAAGATTGGGCAATACAAGGAATCGTTGGAGTGGAGAGTAATTCAACTAGCTCGTTATGATGCTATTTTGGGTATGTCTTGGATAGAAAAATATAATCATGAGGTAGATTGGCGAAGGAAGATAGTAAAAACTATTAGTTGGAGGATCTTTGGAGATAAACTTAGATTGGAACAAAAAAACTTACCTCTATATGTGATAGGAAGAACCTCTATCAGTCACAAAGATGTAAATTTTTTTGGCCTAATATGAGATGTAAGAGCTCCAAAAGAGAATCTTTTATACATGAGGAGTTAACTTGTATCTTGAATGAGTTTCAAGATGTTTTTCCAGATGATCTGCCCCCAGGTTTACCACCAAGAAGGAGAGTGGATTACAAGATAGAGATCTTACCAGAAAGTTCTACTCCTTATAAAAGTCCCTATTGACTTGCACCAAACGAGCTAGAGGAATGCAAGACACAATTGGAAGAGTTGTTGGAGAAAGGGTTTATCCAACCTAGTATGTCACCATATGGAGCTCTAGTGTTGTTTGTGAAGAAGAAGGACGGCTTCATGCGGATGTGCATTGACTATCGTGCTCTAAATCAACAAACGGTGAAAAATAAGTATCCATTACCGTGAATGGATGACTTGTTTGATCAACTTCATGGAGCTAAGTATTTCACCAAACTTGATCTTAGAAGTGGATACAATCAGATAAGAGTGGCCGATGAAGATATACAAAAGACAACTTTTAGAACTAGATATGGACATTTTGAGTATCTAGTTATGCCATTTGGTTTAACCAATGCCCATGCCACATTCATGGGACTGATGAATGATATTTTTCGTAAATATCTAGAAAAATTAGTGATTGTGTTTTTAGATGATATGTTGATATATAGCAAGTCCTTACAAGATTATCAGAAATATCTACGAGAAGTAATCCAAGTGTTGAGAGAAAATAAGCTGTATGCTAAGATGTCAAAATGTGAGTTTGGCAAAAGCGAAGTAGATTACTTAGGCCATCGAGTGACTGCGAAAGGAATCCAAGTCATGAGTGACAAAGTGGAAGCCATTCAAAATTGGAGTGCTCCAGAGAATTAGACTCAACTACGTAGTTTCTTGGTTTTAACTGGCTTTTATAGAAGGTTTGTGGAAGCTTTTGCTCGTATTGCTCAAGCTTTCACAAATCTTTTAGGTCGGGGGTAGAAATGGCAATTGGGTACAACTCAAGAGATTGTATTTCAGGCTTTGAAGGATGCGCTCTTACATGCACTAATCCTTAAATGGTATAAACCAGGTAGACCAACGAAACTTGCTACGGATGCATCAGGTGTGGCTGTTGGAGGAGTGTTACAACAAGAATGGAAAGATGGATGACATCCAATTGCCTTCTTCTCATGAAAGCTTTTGCCGACGGAGCAAAATTAGCTTTTGCCGACGGAACATTGGAATCAATATCTCGGAGATAAGGAGTTTGTGGTTGAGACATACCACAAGCCTTTGGTTTATTTAGAAACTCAAAAGGATCTCTCAAAACGGCAGATTCGTTATGCTGAATGGGGGCAACGTTTCAATATGAAGATCGTGTATGTGGAGGGGAAGAAGCAGCTTGCCGATGCATTGACGAATACCATGCATTAATCACATCACGGAGATGAAGATTCACTCTAAATGATGGGAGAACCTGAATCGAGCTACCAAGGAGGATGAGGATATTGCACAAGCCCTTCAGCATGGTAGAGCATATTTAGAACGGGGATTGACGTTCTATAAGAGAAAGATTTGGATACCCTCAGATGTTGATCTCCAAACAATAGTGTTAGAGAAGGCACATGATTTAGCTATTGCTGGCCATGTAGGAGTGGAGAAGACCATTGAAGTCGTCCAGAGGGTATACTTTTGGCCAAGACTAAGAGAGAACATCACTAGCTATGTTCGAAGTTGTGTGGCATGTCAACAAAACAAGGCTAGCAATAAGAAACCAGCAGATCTATTAGAACCTCTGCTCAGCTTATCATCCTCAAACAGATGGGCAAGCTAAAAGAGCAAATAGAACTATTGAAGGCATGCTTAGAGCTTTCACTTTGGAGGAGCAAGAAGGTTGGGATGCGCTTTTACCCTTGATTGAGTTTGCTTATTATAACTCAATCAATGCATCCACAAAAGTCAGCCCTTTCTTCCTGATGTATGGAGAACACCCCATCACATCATCTAGCTTGGTAAGTGTAGGTCACATGCAAGAACCATCAACCCAAGTTGAAGTGGTGAATGAATTTGTGGCACGAGTCCAACGAGGAGTGCATCAGGCAAAGCAAAAATTAGCGATTGCCCAAAATCGGCAAAAACAGTATGCCAATGCTCATCGATGACATGTGGAGTTTCAAAAAGGAGATTAGGTGTGGTTGTCTACTACCAATTTGTCATTAACAAGGGTTCAAAAGTTAAGTCCTTGATTTATTGGACCCTTCTTGATTGTTCAACGGATTGGAGAAGTTGCCTACAAGTTAGAGTTGCCAATACACATGAAAATACATCCGTTTTTCATGTGTCTCTCTTGAGGAAGTATACTCCATGATCTTCTTCCTTTGGCAACCCACATCAAGCTCCTCCTTTACCAGCCATGATTGATGGTGTAGAGGAATATGAGGTTGAGAAAATTCTCAAGAAATGGACAAGCGGATCTAAAAGTGGAATATCTAGTCCAATGGAAAGGTTATCCACTTTATGATGCTACTTGGGAACCATTGACAAATCTTTCAAATGCCAAGATACTGGTAGAGATTTTTGAGTCTTAAATGGGGGGAAGGTTTGTAACCAATCTTGGTTAGCTATAGTTAGTTTAGCCAAAGCGTAGATTGGTCACTAGATCACAAAAAGACAAGATAGTGGTGTGCACTATCCAAAAAGCAAAAGGTAAATGACGAGGTGGCTACCATGCATTGGTAGATCGGATTGTGTCCTAGACGTCTTTTAGGAATTGGTTAGGATAAGATAACGAAACAACCCACGCATGTTAGCCATGTGATATAGTTTGGATTTCGGACTTTTCTAGTCCTAAAGTATATAAAGCAAGGAGAGGTCTTGAGAATACATCTCTCATCTTGGAAGTCATTCAAGAGTCTTTGCCTTCAGTGTTACATATAAGAGGGCTGACATAAGCTCTCTGGGACACAATTAGGATTATTCAGTAAAGTGACTCCGTGTGTTCCGTGGACGTAGTCTCACTGAGGTGAACCACACATTTCTTGTGTCGACTCTTGATTGCATGTGTTTCTCAGTGTATTTCTGTTTCGGACCCACACAAACTAAATTCATTTTGTTGTTCAAAGACTCTACATTCCATCATTTATTACTATCCACCATATGGACATCAAAAAATCGAAGGCTCAACTTTGAAAACTACATCCCAAGTTGCCCTAATTTGAACTCTACCCGTTGAGCCTTAGGTTTCATAACAACGATGTTAGCCTTAACGATAGTTTCAGTGCAAACAATGCTATCTACACTAATCAGCTCTAACAACTATATCTGACGGTGCATGTATACAACTACCTAATTTATTGGGGCCTAGCCCCATGTTACCGGTTTGGTTCCATCCTTGTACGCTTTGATGCGATCTTCCCATCCCTTTTGTTATTATATTTTGTCCCCTAACTAGAGATGCTATTACATAAGTTTTTACAAACTTTTTATCAAAATTTCATTTTTTATTATTTTTTAGTGATTATGAATTATATGAAATAATTTTATATATTTTATTATAAATTTTTTTAAAGATTAGTTTATATTAATATAATTTGATATGAAATAAAAATATTATAATTTTTTTCAAAACTATTTAAATCTTTTGAGTAATCATTTTATATTTTTAAAAAATTTACTTAACATGAATATTATATTGAATTTTTTTTATGTTATTTTTAAACATTTTGAATTCTCAAATATTGGATGTTGGAAAGGTATTGATGGTAAAGCACTTGTTCATATGAAGTATGAAAGAAGGAAAAACTGTTTAAGAAGATTATTTTTTGACTGTCTCAAAATTTCACCTTGAACAATTTTTCAATTAACCCCAAGTTTGAAATAAAATGAAGTTTATATTTAAAAAAACTATTGCTTAATAATGATTTTTCAGATATTTTTTATATCAAATCTTAAACATATTATGTTTATTGTTGATAAATTAAATTAATTTTAACAAGTTAATTGTAAAACATGAATAAGAAAATCTGAAAAACATAAATTGAAGTAATGATATGTAAAGAGGTTAAAAATCTTATTAATATATGATAAACAATCGTGTATAGTTCGATGAACAAATTAGGTTCACATAAAATATGTTAGAAAAGGGATAAAATTGATGGAGAAAACAAAGTCATATGTTAACGAGTCAAGAAGTGAAAATCATCTATATAAAATACAATATATTTGTAATCAAGAAGAAATAAAATTGTTGATGTAAAATAACATATGAGGGTGAAAGAATTTAAAATAAAAAATAAAAAAATAAAAAAGTAAAAAAAATTATAAATTAGTTAAAAAAATTAATTTAATTTAATAATTTGTGTTTACAAGATGAAGTAAGATGAGAAAGAATAAAAAGATATAAAAATCAAATACTTTAGATTTAATGGATAATGGATTAAAAAATACAATAGGATCTTGAAAAGCTGTAAAATATTTGACGAAATTAAATAAAAGTTTTGCAAGCTTAAAATAAAACATCATGGGAATCAAAGAGAAGGTATGATGAAACAAAGAGGTATTGAATCAATAATTAATAAATTTGGAACTTTGTGTGTCATTTTTATGTTGATATCATATTTTTGGTTAGAACATTTTAACATGTCACACAAGAAATGATTTTATATTATATTTGTTTATATTTACAAGAAATAATTTTTTTCTCTAGATTCATGAACAATATTTTTTAAAACATCTTCCGTGTTGGTTATTTGTCATGTGAAAACAACAATAAAAAAAAATTACCAATCTTTTTAATAAAAAAATAATTCCATGAAAAAATATCAATGTGTCACAACTGTAAGTTAGAAATTACACATAATATCTTATAAAATATGTCTGGAATTTTTTAGAAGTACGTTATATATTGTTTTATGTCATGTGAACTAAAATTTCGATAACACATAATTGTGAGAACTAGAGTAGCTTGTGTATGGAGCGGTAAGCAAGATTGAAGGTCATTCGAAAATATCTAAAAAAATTATTGGCAGGGGAAAACTGATTGAGATATTGTTTGGACAAAGCGGATGAGGTAGGTTAAAATCTACAGAAAGACTAATATCAAGAAGAAGCAATCATGAAAATATAGAGTTCTTCATCGGAATGGGCTTGTTGTATAAATCAACAAAGAGAACACATGATACAAGAAAAGAAAATTGAAAACATTGGATATCAGGTGATCATAAGTATACAAACAGGGAGATATTGTTGCTGTAGAAATGGTCATATTGATACAGAAAGTTTCTCTATGTAACTGAGAAGAAAATTAATATGAACCATATTTAGAACTGATATTCGAATCGATTTGCTCACATTCTACCGAAGTCAAGTTTAATGTGTTCAGGAAAAGGTAATATAATAATCGAATGCAATTATGGCTCTGGTGCCGTGGTGATTTCCAACGGAGGAATGCATTTTTCACTTCCTACAGATTTTTGGGGTCGGGGTAAACCACTTTACGTTTTTACGTTTATGATATGTTGACGTTATCGTCCCGGTACCGTATGTCGCTGAAAGCTCAGAGCAGTGAAGTATTAACTAACTAATATTAGGCCGCGAGCTCTTGCACAGCAAGTCAAGGATTGGGAACCAAGGAAAGAGTCAAGAAACGAAGGCCGGAATTCGAGGTTTGCGCTGTTCCGAAGAAAACGATGAAGTGCGAGATGTAGAAACGCGGTCCCTTGCAATAAGGAGCACTTCTTTCGTGTCTCTACTGCTGAGCACGGTTTGGTAGTGAACGAAGTGCTTCGAATTGTTGCCCAAGGGTGGGAGGGCCGAACGAGACCATATCATTTGTTGTTTGGGTGTGTATTGTCCTGACGATCGGCAGGAAAGGAATTGAAAGGAAAGAAGAAGTGAAGAAGTGAAGAAGAGAAGAGAGGAGAAGAGGAAGGAGTCAGGGAGGGTAGGTCGAAGTGCTTTGATTGATCAGCTGAGGAGTAATGGAAGATGGAGCCTCGAGGGAGAAGAAGGAAATCTCGGTGTGGGTGAAATCGGGTGCACAGACTTTGACAGTGTCATTGCCTAGCGATGCCCCCGTGAATGACCTGATGGCACGTTTGCAGCAACTGACGAACATCCTCCCTCGGGGCCAGAAAATCATACATAAAGGTGCACTCATTTGTTTCGCGCTAGTTACTTTACACTGTCTGCTGTAATTGTCTATCAAGATTGAAATCTTGTCGATAATTATTTGCTCGTAAAGTCCCACTCATTCATGTGCACCTTACTCGTCACTGGCTTTTGTGATCATGAAAGGATGATTCAAAGTCTAACCTCGAAGCCGGATAATTTTCGGATTGAGCTAGTCGGGTGAGGAATATCACTTCTCAGATTTTTCAGGGCTTCAGAAGAAGTCAAAGATATTGGATTCCACAGCTTGTTTATCCTTTAATTTTTTTTCGACACCGCGTATGTGCTGACTGAGTGCTTCTCCATTACGATGATTACCTTACTTGTAGGTGAATTAGGGGTTGGAGTGCAAAATTATAGACTACTCTCCTGAGAAACAGAAATTTTAGGCACTCGTGCACTAGTTTATCTTTGATCCTAGAACGTAGTCATATGGATCCTTTCAGCCCCTTCACACATAACATGCACGATATCGACTGGTTCCCCCGTGCCCTACTCACCTCTAGATCGAACTCACAAGTTTCACTTCATAAAAAGAAGAATATATTCTATGGTTTGCCCAGCTGAACCGCTTCGTCAATAATTTCAAAAGTCTGCCAACACAGCTAACATAGTTGCAACGCTTCCCGAAGTTGGTGGAGTCAAAATTTTTCGCTAGTTTGAACGGCCTATTAGATTAAAAGCACAAAGCTGCCGCTATGATTAGCACTGTCCACAGGGCTATCGAACTAAGCGAAGCGAATTCTGATTACAATTTTCTGGTTGTCTCCTAGAACTCGACATAAACTTCGTTGTTTGGAAATAATACTTGTACACTAAATTTTTTTCCCTCCAAATAGTGTGTACCTCCTCTCTCCCTCTTTTTCTTCATTAGTTACTAGCAGTATCCAGCCAGGCTATGACAGGCATTTACCAATCAGTACAGATTGTGTTTGAACTTTGGTTATTGTACCATTTGGAAACTCAACTCATAGCTTGCTGATATTTCACAGGAAAAGTCTTGGACCCGGAAATGACTCTGGCTGGAGCCAAGGTGACTAATGGGGCTAAACTGATGCTCATGGCTTCCGAGGGGGTTCACCAGGGGGTAAAGCATTATCATTTCCGTTACTCTCTCCCCTTTTTACATTTGCTTTATCATATTTAAAATTTTTTTTAGCCAAGCTTCTGAAGTGAATCTGTACTTGGATTACTTGCTAAGCTCTACTCTTTGACTGAAGTTTAGCGCGTTCTGTTATCAGACCCTCTTTGTGTAGGAATGACGTTGTTTTTTGCTTATAAAGTCGGTGAGGTTCAAAGCTAACTTCATAGTATGTAACAGGGCTCACCTTCTTCTACCAAATCTGCAAAAGCTGTCCTTCAGAGTAAATTCAAAACTGTTCTCGAAGCTCTCCATGTACCAAAGATGGGAAAGAATATTGAGAAGGGTCGAATTGGAAATTGGCAAGCTACAGGAATTGTGTCTCTCCGTGAAAGTCACATTCAGGTATTTCAACTTGGGACTCCATGTTGTATTTGAATGGTGTTTTAGAGTTTCTTTTTCGGGCAGTCTTTTTTTTCCTTGTCGAGGTGACCTGAGTTTTGTTTGACACTTATCCTAGAATTGCATTCAAGAAGATTGTTTTCTGTTTTTCTTTTCGATTCTATCATGACAAACTGAGCTGTAGCTTTTTCTGTGGAAGACACAGCTGAGTGCGTACCTTGATTGTTGTTTATTAAGGCGCATCGATAAAGTGATCGACATACGACTTAATATCTTTGCTCCTGCACACTCACTAGATACACTTGCATACGATTGCCGATTCGTTACAAGTTGATAATTTTTGTGAATCATTGTGAACCCTTGTCAGTTGTTTACCGTTTGACCTTGTATTGGACTATCTTTTGCCGTACTTACATTGCCTGAGGTTTTGTAATTTTTTATATTCATCATGTCTGAATTTGACAAGAATATTTTCAATCACAATCCCGTCATGCTAAGAGTGATTTTTACTAATCCATTATCAAGTCAGCCTATTTCTCAGTTAATTTTCTTTTGTCAGTACTTAATAATCAACCCATATTCTTTCTAGCTGTGCCATTGATGGTAATGGTTGGTTTTTACAACTGGATGGACGGGTTTGTACACTTTAGAATGTTTCAAGCTTGATTTCCCATCTTTTAAGTTATGGAGATCATGCTGATGATGGTTTGTCTGTTTTGAAGGGTAGACAGTTCCTAAGGAGGTGTGGGCGCTGGGACCTGCCGTGCGAATATTAGATCTTAGCCTGAATAGCATCCGCGCTCTTCCAGCTGAAATTGTGACGCTCACAAATTTACAGGTATTTGCTTTTTCATCTTTTAGTGTTAAGGTTGCTTGAGTAGGAGAAATATTAAATAGCCACGAAGGAGTTCGTATTTAGGTCGTTTCCGAACAAGCCTCACCTTACTTCCTTTATCACATCTTTTTGAGATTTCAACCTCTCTTAGTTTGTTATTCTTTCCAGCTGCCCTCTTTAAGATCATTTCTCGAAGACTCACTTATTCTGAAACTTACTATCTGAGGTTTTTTGTCCGTCATTTCAGTCCTTCACGGCGCTGCTTTGTCGTCCTTTGTCTAACTGATTAAGCACTGTCTCGTGATTAGACAGCCGCCTAGTCTAAGCAGGAGAATGACAAGAATGATTGGAGTCCGAAGTGCTTGTTATTCTTGTTATTTCTCGTGTATGCAGAAGTTATTGTAAACTTTACGTCGAACAACATCAGCAATTATTCTCACTCCTACTTTTTCTCGGCCCTTGTCTGGAATTGTTGATCAGTTCAGATCTTGCACCTATATTTATTCGTGCTTTATTTGACGTCATGCCGCAGAGGTTGCGGCTTAGCAACAACGGGCTTACAGATAGCAGCTTACTATGGCAGAATCTTTGCTCATTGAAAGCTCTCACCAACTTAGCCCTTGATCATAACAAGTAGGTTATACTGATCACAGGTGAAGTAATGTACGTGATATATAGTCCTCAGAGGTTTGCTAGTTATCCTTCCGCGAATTCTGGCTTCTGTTAATTGTGCGATTTCGTCGCTGCGGCTTGTCTTTTGTGAGTACAAGCTGTGCTATAAAATACGCTGTCGTTCTCTGGTTTATGCAAATAACGTCCAACTTACCAGTTTCACACATCTTTCACACACGTACACAGAAACACATGGCTTTTAATTGGTCACGAGTAACTTGGTCTTATAATTATTTTCTGCTGATGAGCTGATTGCTAACCTAAAGGTCTACTTGCAGGCTTACATTCGTGCCAACGGAAATCGGTCAACTGACATCTCTAAAACACTTCAACATTTCTTATAACCAAGTACGAAATGTTCCGGAAGAAATTGGCAACTGTGCCCACCTTGAAAAACTTGATGTCAGTCACAATCAGTAAGTCTGTTGTGGTTGCACATCTCGGAACTCGTGAGTTTTTTGCAATTGTAAAACTTAAGCTCATTGACAGGACCTGTGAATCACTAAAAGCAAAGAAAAGCGCAAGGTTTTGCTTCTCAATCTGTGGTTAGCTAATAGTTAGTAACAGGAGTTCTTGATTCTTGGAAACACTGAGAGTTGCCACTCTCAGGTCTCTGTTGTCAGATCAACTGAAGTACGCCTTCTAGGTTTTGTGTCGTATCAAGTAGCAGTGCGTCAGTTTCCGACTCTACTCATTTTGCTTGTGCCTATCTCTTTCCTTCTTGAGGGTAAAATATGAGAGAATTGATGTCAACAAGATGAGCAATTTTACAGTCAACAATTTAGTCATGTTTCTAACTTACATGCCATGTCATTGACATACTTTCACGTTGTTTGTCCAGGATAAATGTCATGCCAGCAAGTCTCGGACAATGCGCAAATCTCTCTGAGGTTAGTCACATGTTCTTACTCAAGACTAAAAGTAGATACTCCAACTTGTACTTTCGATGTCAGTACGTGAAGATGTAATCTAAACGTTTATCATCCCTTTCCTTGCCCTTCGATACAAAGGAATTGGCTATTGTCCTAACTTATAAGAAAATTTGTAAACTTCAAGTTGGGATCTGAGTTCAGCTGTCTGTTATTGAAGGTGAAATTGACATGTTTTGCAATAGCTTTGCAAACTTTGTAGGTTTGATAATGTACTCGGTGTGTACGTTGTGTCATCCATGTGAAAGGACGTGGCACTACACCTCGTCGTTTCTGGATTGTTCTGGAATAGTTCCTTAGATTGCAGCGAGCCGTGTATTGAAAGTCAAGGTCTGCTGGATGTTTTCTTTACATTACAGTTCATTATGTTCTGTTAATCTTCTGTGTTGTATTGTTGTGTATTTTATTGTAATTCTTTGTCTCTTGTGCTGAATTCACTTTCATTTTCAATCATTCAGGCGGATTTTTCTTCAAATCTTCTTGTAGAGGTTCCGTCTACTTTGTCGAAATTGCAGTACCTCAAGGTAGGCTGGAAAGAAATGCATTAAGCATTCGAAAACTTTTTATATGCTTTTGACGCATCATGTATTATTTGTTTGTTTACAAGGTTTTGAGAGTTGTCTTTGACAAGTTTTGTAACCCTAGCAGGTCCTGCTCCTTGATAACAATGCGTTGACAAGCTTTCCGGGAGAGATTTTATCAGGATGTCTTGGGTTGATAACCCTCTCTTTACATGGGAATCAAGTCACGATCGAGAAACTCCGAGAGGTATCAACGTGGAAGATCTAGCTCTCTTTCGAATGCTTCTCTTTCTGCTGTCAGCAGTTTTGGCTTCAGCTTTATAGGTAGACAATCCTGTGCTTTAGTTACAATAGTCATTCTAAGCGTGAGCGTGGTGTTGGCAGATCGAGGGTTGGCCGGAGTTTGACAAGAGGCGCAAGTCCAAGTATAACAAGCAGTTAGATTTTAATGTGATTATGTCATCCGGTGGATTTGACGAGGGAGCTGATACTCAGAAATGGAGTCATTGGTGAGACTGGATTACGGAAGTCAACTTACGTACTCCCCCTTTAGCTTCGGGTTTGACGATTATGGATAGGCGTTGTCAATATATATTTGTTCGCTATCAATTTCAACAAACTTATGTAGGAAAGAAAGTAACAGCCAGTGGCGAACTTTATCATCGCCACGTTTATACATATCGATAATATATAAACGATTTTACGTCCAGCGGATGGTGGGATGCTTCTTCTGAAAGGCCCTTCTGTGATGTGTTTGGCATTTGGTCTCATGAGGATGTAGGTGGTAGTAACACGCAAGCAAGCTCATTACTGAGATGCAGGTTAAAATTGATAGGTGATTACTTATTCCAGTTCTCATGTCTGAACATCAAAACAAATATGCAGGTTATTTTACAGTGATCTCGTCACATATGTATCAAACATTGGATGAGGGTGTTATTTTGAACACACGGCTGCTTGTACAATTTATGCACACCTGTTATCATGCCTTTTTTCCAATAGCTGAATTTTCGGTAGGGGCTGGCTGATGAGGTTTGGAAAAAAGCGGGAGCGGATTGATGGACGCTCATTTTCTTTGAGTAGTCTCCTGATTCCTGTTTAGCATTGATAGGATTACACATCGTTGACCTGGACTGTATTCGACTTTATTGCTCCATGCTTCATGAACGCATGTTAATGGAGCTTGACGTTTCGTTTGCACTCAGTCGAATCAACAGGGGATCTGCGGCTCGCAACCGCAATCATTGTATTGCCGCACCTTTTAATTTCAGTTACGGCGTCTAACGTCGGCGTGCGGCGTGCTGAGTACTGTACTCTGTCTCGCTAGATATATATGTCAATTTAAGTCGGGGTACCAGCATTTTTCTCACTCCGAGCTTACCGTTAGAGAGATAGAGATATTAGTTTTATTCCATTTTGTGAAGAGCAGCAAAAAATTGCATTTGTTGACAACAGAGGGTTTCAGGGTGGGATTGTCTGGTTAAGCGGCATTTCCGAAAAAATTGTATGGCCTACGGGAGTTTTTTCTACAGAAATCTGAAGGGTTGCCCCATAAAACTTACGGAAAAAAGTCTACTTTTTTAGAGTCTTCCGGAAAACATCTGAATTTGAAAATTTTACAACGAACAGGGCTTAGAATGAGAATTGGACATCAATGGATGTACACTGCAAGTTATCACATCTCGGAATGTACAGTTTCATTGTATCCTCCTTTGCAGTGGCGGTGGTTTATGAGAAAGATCGGGGTAGAGATAATAGTCGACTCTTCATATCCATCCATCGAGCAAGATTGCTTGATGTTGTTTGGATTCCACATCAAACTGAAATCTGGCCATCAAGGGCTGAAGACGAAACATTCAATGACACCTAGATGTAGAAGTTTGTGCTGGCTCGACTTATGTAGCGGTATCCCTAGCTAGATAGGTAAGCACATGCATGAGTAGATACAACAGTTAAGAATCAATAGTGCAGTTAGTGCCATTCACACTAGAACTAATGGTAGGGAAGATGAGCATTTGAGAGTGTGGCTATGGTGGATTGAGCTAGTGCGGAAACTTGGAGTATTTGAAGAACACAATGGGTTTGTCTCGACTGTAATATCTCTTTTATGATGTGGGTATGAAGAGAGTGTTCTAGTGGACGTTTTGAGAATAGAAAGGATTAGTTCAAACATTCAAATTGGATTATGTGGTGAGAAATGTGAGTTCTTGTAGTGCTAAAGGTGTTTTGATGAGTTTTGATCAATGGTAGCTTCGATCTTTTTGATGTATAGTGTGTAGGGCATTGATGGAGTGAAGACTATGATGGCAATCTAGAAGTAGAATCGATCAAAAGTTGGTGTGGTTAAACTTGAATCCAGAATTTTGGAGAGCGGAAGCATTGTTGAAAATTGACAAAGTGGATCGATGCTCATATTTACCTTCGGGCTTAGAATCGAGACTGGCCAAAAAGATTTCGGACAGAGGCATTGAACACCTCATCCATGGCTCCTAGACAACCTATTGGAGAGATGAGGGTGCAAGCCATGTGGATGTACTTGGAGATGGAGCAAGTAGGGACCAACCATCAACATCGTCTGAGGAAGCATCCAGCGCAATGTTGGGGGCGGCAAAGACTCTTGTTCATTCTCCTGTTTTCTCAGCCAAGGATTTATTGGCGTTGGGGGTGTCATCATCCCATGTACTACGATTGGCAGCCACACTTTGCGAAAGCAAAGAAGATGTGCTGGTTGCTTCTAGTAGTGTTGATCATGGGATTAGGACAACTACTAGTGGAACTTGGCAAGCTGCTGCCGCTCGAATGATGGAGTTATTGGCGAGGCCGGCATACGAGCGTACTAGGGTGTCACCAAGTGCGGTGATGTTGGATAACAGAAGTGGTGTCTTCTGTTTGGTCGGATCTTCAGGAAAGGTTAATCAACCTCAACGCGTGTTGTTGGATTCTGGTGCACAACCCCTTATGTTGGGTAAGGATGCACTACTTAGTCTTGGTTTGCAAAAAATCGATGTGGAGAGATGTCCATTCCAGATTCAGACATCTCTTGGAGGTTCTAGTGATGCCCCGGCACCATACATCATCCGGATGGCGTTGATTGTGCAAGTGCAACCAGATCATGTCATAGATGGCTCTACAACGTGAGCACGTGCTGTGGTTACACTTGCAGAGTCCTATGATGTATTGGTGGGTGCGGCAGTGTTATACCCGATGGGGTTTAGCATTGATTATTGGGAGAAGACAGCCTCTTATCGGCAAGGTTGGCAATCTGGCGAGGGCCGAGTGAGTCGACACATGCGATTCATCACCGGTTTTAGGCCTTTACCAAGTGGAGGTTTGGCGTATGTTGCAGCCTGCAGTACTTGTGTTACTTGGCCTGGTGATTTGTTGGAGGGTAACATGGATGCTCATGATAGTCATGGTCGAGAGCATGTGACTATCATGCCAAGTCTAAGTGGAGTAGTGTCATCCACATTGGATGGAACACTATGTATTTCATGTATGCAGCTACAACAAATGGCTGATCAGCTCATACATCAGGCTTGGAGTGAGTCTTTTGCTCCGGAGGGGGAGGAGACGAAGGAAGTTATTCCCACTTCCACTATGTTGTCACCTTTAGATACAACGCTTATCGCTTGGCAGTATCCAGAGGGGGGTATATGTGTGCTCGATCTATTTGGAGGGATTAGCACAGGTTTGGCTGCTGTTTTGTAGTCTGGCATACGAGTACATCGATACTTGTATGTGGAGCGAGATGAGATTACAAGGCGCATCTCATTACGCCATGTGGCACAATTGGTGCGGAGATATCCAGATCTTCTACCAGTGTTGGCAGTTCAAGGATATCAACAGGCCTTGCCGTCAGATATTTTGTTGTTGGGGGCGCAAGACCTTGCTCGGCATGACAACATACATTTGGTTATTGCTGGATGGCCATGTCAGGGACACACACGTGCTGGTAATGGTCATGGGCTACGGGATTCACGTTATGGCATGTTTTGGGAGATGTTACGTGTGTTACGTTCTCTCCAATCACAACAGACCTATTCTTTGGCATACATTTTGGAGAATGTTCCCTTGTTGGATGATCCACGTGCACGAGTGATGACGAGTGCACATCGAATCTTGATCATGGATTGGACTAGCGGTATTCTTTGGATGCAGCGAGAGTAGGATCTCGTGCACACCGTCCACGTCTGTGGTGGACAAACCTTCTTCCAAGGGAGGTTTTATTGCGAGCATATGACAGAGTGGAGAGAACCTCACATCTCACAATGGAGAGTATTTTGGATGTGGGTAGACACTCCCAGGCAGTGGTCTATGCTGACAGGTCACCCATGGCAGTGGTGAACCTTGTGGGTCAGCCAAGAGCAGCATTACCCACGTTGTTGAGTTACCTTGCTTCCCATGCTTATAGAGAGGGAGGACCTGGACTTGTATGGGATTCTCGCTTGCAGCGGTTGATGGAACCCAATGCTGAAGAGAGAGAGTGAGCTATGGGATTTTGTACTAGTACTACATCAGTACTTACATTGTCAGAGGCATCACGACGTCAGGTGTTGGGTCAGGCTATGGACCTAAACTGTTTGACATGGATTGTGAGCCTTGGATTGGCTGAGTAGAGACGCATGCAATCCACATGTATGACTGCAAGACCATTGGTAAGCTCTTTGCCTACTGAGACGGTGGAGGCAAAAGCTGGGGGCGAGAAGTGCCCAAGATCTCATCCTTGGTCTTATGGAGATGTTAGAGAAGGAGAGGTATGGTCTTCTTCGAGTACCGTTGGATTTTTTTCGCGGAGCAGGCGGTAGATACTACTTTTGACCTTTGTGATACAACACAAGAGGTTACAGCTACAGCAGCAGGAGTTGTTCACACTGATAAAATGGAGCATGGTATGAGAGAGCAGAAAAAGCTCTCTTCTCAAGAGGTTATCATTTAGCAACCAGATACTACGTCTTCTATCTCTAGTGTCGATAATGAGGAGATTTGGGATATTGAGATTGGTCCCAAAGTGACAGGAGAGAAGAAAGGCGTAAGTGCGGAGGTTTCGAGGAGTTTCGTAAAACTGCTTTTGCCTTTAGTATGAAGGATTTAGGCTGTTTGAAGGGACCTGGCATATGGATTGACTTGACAACAAATGCACCAGTCTTCCGTCGTCCCTATCGATACAGTGATATGGAGAGAGATTTGATCCAAAGTAGGTGTCAAGACCTTCTTGAGGCTGGATTAGTGGAGATATCATATGGCGAGTATGCCTCTGCTGTGGTGATGCCAGTCAAGAAGGATATACATGGCAATTATACAGATAGACGCATGTGTGGTGACTACCGATCTATCAACCGATAGACAAAATCTGATCAATATGCTATGCCTACAAATGAGGAGATCTTTGATGCAGTTGGGCATGCAAAGATTTTTAGTACATTGGATTTACGAGCAGGATATCATCAATTGCGGATTCGAGATGAGGATAAGGCCAAGACAACCTTTTGGGCAATTGATTTGCATGGCAAGGATGTGTTGTATCAGTGGAGGTTCTTTCCATTTGGGTTGAAGAATGCACCTGTTGAGTTCCAAAGAGTGATGGATAGGATCCTAGCCGGACTTGATTGTGCCAGAGCCTACATTGATGATATTCTAGTGTATAGTGCTACAGTGAGGGAGCATGAAATACATTTGCAAGAGGTATTTGAGCGACTGATTGCTCATGGCCTCAAGTTGCATCCCAGAAAGTGTAAGTTCTTTCAAGAGCAGGTAGAGTACTTGGGTCATACCATATACCCAGGAGGATTGGGAGTTCAGCAAACCAAGATGGAGGCAATCTTGCGTATTCCACAACCCTTAGATGTGAGTAGGGTTCAAGCTTTCCTTGGACTTGCAAACTTCTATCGTGGATATGTGCGAGGATTTAGCACTATTGCCAAAGCCTTGACAAAGCTAACAAAGCTAGATCAAGAGTGGAGTTGGGGAGATGAATAGGAGAGAGCTTTTGTTGAGCTCAAGGGAAGGTTGACATCTGTCCCTATTTTGAGGAGATCTGTGAGAGGTCGTCCGTTTCAAGTACATACTGATTGGAGTATGTTGGTGGGAGCAGTGCTTACCCAACATGATGATGAGGGGAAGGTGTTTGTAGTGGCTTACGCAAGTCATTCCAACAATGCAACGGAGTCAAAGTATAGTTCTTATGAAGGAGAATGTTTGGCAGCTGTTTGGGCGGTGGCACATTTCAGATGTTATTTGTTTGGAAACTCCTTCACTCTCATCACTAATCATCAACCATTGAAATGGTTGATGGAATCGGACAAGTTTACAGGAAAGCTTGCACGATGGGCTCTTATCCTACAGGAGTATGATTTCACGGTTGTTCATAGACCTGGAGTGGTGAACCGTGATGCAGATGGGTTAAGTCGAAACCCATGTATAAGTCAAGTTGACAAAACCGGTGCTCGATGGCACGGTGATACTGATGAGGAGATGGTGCCGGGTTGGCATGCATATGCCTTTTTGAGTTTGTTGGCGCTTGAGAGCTATATGATATCTCTCTTGGGTCAGAGAGTAGATATGTTAGTCTTGGACGCTGAGATTGAGGATGGTTTGATGGTAAACCGAGACATCCATGATGATATGCTGGTGTTGGAGTATCTTCGTACATGTGCTTTGTTGGGCACCTTGAGTGCAAAGGAGCGGGATCGAGTTTCTGAGGAGAGCTTGACGGTTCAGATGGGAAGGTAGACACCTTCTTCGAGTATAGGGAGATGGCAGCATTCGTGTTGTGCCACTTCCATCTTAGAGAAACACGATTGATCGAGACATGCTCATGAGGAGTTAGGTCATTTTGGAGTAAAGCGGACATATAGGTTACTTCAAAGTCACTATTGGTGGAGAGGTATGCAAACCGAGGCGGCGGTTTGTGGCGAGATGTATGGTATGTGATCGTGTTCGAGCATCATTCAATGCCCCTACACCACAACTACATCCTCTACCGATTATGGGACTTGGTTATCGTTGGAGCTTGGATTTTGCAGGACCTTTGCCATTGACTATACGACATCATCGATATGTGTTGGTCATGGTGGAACATTTCTCCAAGTGGATTGAGTTCGTGGCCTTGCCCGACAAGTCAAGTGAGGGAACAACTTATGCGTTCTTAGGCTGCGGTCTTAGTCGATTTGGTGCCTGAAGTGTTGTGATCGAGTACTGAGTTTTTGGGTGAGTTACAGGCTTTGTATGATCGATCATTGATCGATCATCGTACCACCTCAAGAGATCATCTCGAGGCTGATGGTCTAGCAGAGTGAGTTGTTTAGATGGTGAAGAGAGGACTGTGAAAGTTTGGCTTGGAGAAAGGTCATCTGAAAGACTGGGACATCAAGCTACCATGGTTGGCCATGGGTTATCGATTTAGCCGGCAAGCATCTCTAGCGTCCTTCTCACCGTACTTTTTATTATATGGTAGAGATCCAGACTTACCTGCAGCTATTCGTAGAGAGTCAGGCAAAGTTTTGGACTTGGATAACCCTGATGTTTGGATTAGGGTGTGTTCTCAAAGGGCAGAACTCTTCCGTAGAGTCATGCCCATGGCATTTGAGAACCTGGCTATTGCTCAGCATAGAGATACTTTGCGTTATGCTACCATCCGAGGAGGTGGATATAGACCTTCAATTTGCAGATTTCATGTTGATGATTACGTTTACTTGCAGCAGAGTACATCGACCACATTGGATGTTACGGCTAGTAGCACGATTCTACGAGTACGTGAGGTTTTACCTTCTGGAGTTTTGGTATTGGAGGGTCGTGATGGTGTGATTTGGAAGCATCATGTGTGTAATTGTGCGCCATGTCACCTTCCGAACATTGATGATACTATGGATCCAAGCCTAGCAGTTGTACGTGCAGGCTTGAGATGTATGTTATGTGGATCAGCTGGTGGAGCACCATGTATGTTGATTTGTGATTCTTGTTCGAGAGGATGACATATGTCATGTTTGACACCTCCTCTCAATACGGTGCCCAATGGGCGGTGGAGATGTCCTCGATGCGTTTAGCAGGCAAGCAGGTCTAACTGTTACACGATATGGATTGCAGATATGCGACTAACGATGGGGCATTGTAGCACCCGGCCTCATGATCTTAGCCCCACGAAGGGCACATCATGTTATGGACTAGATGGCTACCTGGTGTTAGAGGGACCTAACCGCTAGTTAGGGGGGCGATTGTGGTACACTTGTGTTGGTGTATGACGATCTATGTGTTGTGATGTTTGACGTGACAACGATGTATGTTGTGATGCGATATGTATGTGCACGACAAGAGATACAATCTCTTTGTAACTCCAATTGACGCAAGAGATCGAGGCAATGGCAATACTAGTCTTCATGGAGTTGAATGAACTAGGGTCCTGTTATATCCAAAGGTGGAATCCCCAGGAGGACTGATATATGGAAGTAATCAGGGCCATGAACTATGCAGCACAAGGCAAGGAAGACCAGGCGAAGGTGACTCAATAGTTGGCTGAGTCAGTAAAGCGATTAGAGAATCAGAAATCGGCCATGGGGAAGGAGCATCAACAACTGAAATTGGCGTATGAGGAAGTATGCAGAGCCATGAGGGGAGACGCCAAATTTGCTTAGACAGAAATTGATGAGTTGAGGCGGCAATTGCTGAAGTCAAAGTGGCAACTCAGAGATGTGGATGTCAAAGGACCTGGGCGACCAGTAAATGTTCAGACTACCTTCTTGCGCGGTGTGATGATGAAGAGATCCGACGGCAAGAGAGAATCAAGACGATTATGAATTCTCTTGCTGATTTGAAGGCAGGAAGGAAAGAAATGTATAAAGCCATGGGACGTGAATGCCAAGAGTCACTTCAAATTCACATGCAAGAGATTGCGAAGGATCTCCGGGAATTGCAAGTGAGTGTGGATGCTTTCGTGTGGAGACTCAAATCGACGGGTGGCGAGGATGTCAGAGAAGAGAGGAGTTGGAGCTCGATGTAAATCAATTAGCCTTAGCAGTTAGACATTCTTCTGTATAAATAGGAGTAGCAATAGTAAGAAGGTTCATCTTCTTCTGTTGCAAGAGTTCGTTGTCGAACTGCAAATCTAGTCAAGGTAGAACGGAAACTTGTGAAACAGAGCTCTGTCGCCTGGGATCGGCATAGACTGGTGGGATTACTTGAGAAGCTATCCGAGTACTCCTCCATGAGCTATTGACCTCCGATAGAATCAGCAGAACTACACTAAGTTTATCGCCTCAATTTCATCTTGTAATAGGGTAGATCGACCTTCCCATCAGTAAAATATAGAAGTTCCTCAATCTTAAGTTTAATTGGACTATGGTGAATGCTTGGTATGTATCTGTGTGTGTTTCATCGAAGTGTGCACGAGGAAGTGGCATATTCGGTGACCCTCTTTGGACATGAATTGTCCAGAGCAGTGAAAGACATGTAAACTCTAAAATTCCCTTCTACAGGCAAATTACCCTTCAATCTCATGGGAATGAACTTCATTTTGCTATAACTTCGATCATCCTTTGTGCGACCTTGTTGTTACAACTATTGAATGGAAATAATCTGAGTATTATTCTAGATATGGTCACATGACTAATCAATGTATTAATCTTTATCCGGAATTGCAATCAGTAAGAGTTGTCATGATATTCCCCTTCCAATGAAGAGTTCAAGGTGGCAAGAGTGATGGTAGAGGATCAGCCCTTGATCAAGTGATAGCTTGTTCAAGGGCTAGGCCTCTAATCATGAGGTAAATATGACATCTCGACTGGAGTACTTGGAACAAAATATAGCTAGTATGGCTATATCCTAACAAAGATTAGATTCTAGAACTGGTGCCTCTACGCCCTAAGATGGAGATGTTGTACACTTCATGTGTGCAGTGGCACAACCATATGCAGTTGCTATGACTCGTAGGGTAATGATTATCTCATCCATGATTCCTAGACGGCCTATTGGAGAGATGAATATGGAAGCCAATGTTGATGTACTTGCAAATGGAGCAAATACAATCCGACCATCAACATCATCTAATTAACATCCATGGCAATGTTGGAGGCAACAAAGACTCTATTCATTTTACTATTTTCATAGCCAAGGATTTATTGTCATTGAGAGTGTCATCAACCCATGTATTATGTTTGACAGCCATACTTTATGAAAGAAAACATGATATGTTGGTTGCTTCTAATATTAACAACACTAGTATTATTAATCTTTGGATCATGATAGCTACTAGTGAACTTGAAAAATTATCGACGATAGATTGATACTAGCAAGGCCAACATATGAGCATACAATATGTCACCAAGTTCGATGATATTGGATAATATCAATACATCAATATAGAGAAAGATTTCATCCAAAATATGTATCATGATCTTCTTGAGGCTTGATTAGTAGAGATATCATATGAAAAGTATGACTTTGTTGTGATGATGCAAGTCAAGAAGGATATACATGGTAATTATACAGATTAACGCTTGTGTGATGACTTTCAATCTATCAATTGAAAAAAAAAAATTTGATCCATATGATATGCTTATATCTAAGAAGATCTTTCATGTAGTTGGAAATGCAAAGGTTATCAATACATTGGATTTACGAACATGATATCATCAGTTGTAGATTCGAGATGAAAATATGCCCAAGGTGACCTTTTGGGCAATTAATTTATATGGCAAGCATGCGTTGTATCTATGGAGATTCTTACCACTTGGATTGAAGAATGCATATGCTGAGTTTCCAACAATGATGGATAGGATCCTAGTTGGACTTCATGGTGTCCAAGCCTACGTCAATGATATTCTGATATATAGTGTTATAGTGATCGAGCATGAGAAACAGTGGCATGAGGTATTTAAGAAATTGATAGTTCATGATCTCAAGTTGCATCCTAGGAAATTTAAGTTCTTTAGGAAGCATGTGGAGTACTTGGTCATACCATATACCATGGGGGTTGGGAGTTTAGCAAAACAAGGTGGAGGCAATCTTGCATATTCCACAACCCTCAGATGTGAATAGCATGTGAGCATTCCTTGGACTTGCAAACTTTAAACGTCTGTATTTGTGAGGATTAAGTTCTATTGCCAAAGCCTTGATAAAGTTGACAAAACTAGATTAAGAGTGACATTGGGGAGATGAACATGAGAGAGCTTTTGTTGAGCTGAAAGAAAGGTTGATATCTACTACTTCTTTGAGGAAACCAGTAAGAGGTCGTCCCTTTCAAGTACATACTAATTGAAATATCTTGGGTTTGGTAGCAATGCTTATCCAACATGATGATGAAGGGAAGAAATTTATAATAGTTTATGCAAGTCACTCCAACAATGAAACAATAAAGTAGATGTCAACCTTTCCTTGAGCTCAACAAAATCTCTCTCATGTTTATCTCTCCAACGGCACTCTTGATCTAACTTTGTCAGCTTTGTCAAGGCTTTGGAAATAGTCCTAAATCCTCACACATTTCAACGATAAAAGTTTGCAAGTCCAAGAAAGGCTCACACCCTTCTCACATCCGAGGGTTGTGGAATACACAAGATTGTCTCCATCTTGGTTTGATGAACTCCCAATCCTCCGGGGTATATGGTATGACTTAAGTACTCTACCTGTACCTAAAAGAACTTATACTTTCCAAGATGCAACTTGAGATCATGAGCAATAAATCCCTCTAATATCTCATACAAATGTCTCTCATGCTCCACAAGTGTAGCACTATATACTAGAATATCATCAATGTAGGCTCGAACACAATCAAGTCTAGTAATATTCCTATCCATCACTCTCTAGAACTCATCATGTGCATTCTTTAACTCAAATGGTAAGAACTTCCACTAATACAACACATCCTTGCCATGCGAATTAATTTTCCTTAAGGTTGTCTTGACCTTATCCTCATCTCGAATATGTAATTGATGATATCTTGCTAATAAATCCAATGTAATGAAAATCTTTACATGCCCAACCGCATCAAAGATCTCTTGAGGTGTAAGCATAATATATCAATCGGATTTGGTCTTTCGATTGATAAATTGGTATTCACCATATATACATCTATCTGTATAATTGCCATGTATATCCTTCTTGACTGCCATCACCATAGTAGAAACATACTCTCCATATAATATCTCCATTAATCCAACCCTAAAAAGATCTTGATATCTTCTTTGGACCAAATATCTCTTCATATCACTTAATCGATAGGAACAACAAAAGACTGATGCATCAATTGCAAAGTCAATTTGTATATCATGTATCTTCAAACAACCTACATCCTTCATATTAAAGATAAAATAGTTTTTGAAACTTCTCAAAAATCTCCACATGTAGGACCATACTTAGAGGTTTGGAGACTATTTTTTTGTTTTTGGAATAAAAATGAACGATATTCGAAGAAAGTCTGGGCCGCCGAATACGAATATGTGAAATAAGTACAAAGATGGCCAAGACGAATAAATTGTTAAGAAGGTCTGAAGCGTCGAACGGATTAGGGCAGTTAGTAACAACATCGACGAGTGCAACGAGCCGCAAAGGAGCAAGCAAGAGCTGACGAGTCAAGTAGACAAGATGAAGAGGAAATCGGCCATTCGATCAAGGGCTCGTGAGGCTATTCAATTTCCGATGAAGAAGATGTCGATAGGGGTATATCGACCTTTGGTGCCAAAGCCAAAGTGGTCAATCGGAGCATTAACACGATTGAAGAACTTGGGCGGGGAGTTCTTGGCATGGCGATGGGACTATGTGTGCCCAGAATTATGCGAAGAAGTTCGAGCTAAGAAGACAACCAACCCAATAGGCTGGAGAGGGCATCTAGATTCATGGGATGCGCTGCTTTGGGTTGAGGCATTAGGAAGGGATTACTCGGAGGAGAAGGATGGAGTCGACTGGGAAGGGTCGGCAATGCATATTGCATTCACCTTCGATGAGACCAAGTGGTTTGACCCTAGGGAGAGGAAGGGTACAAACGGCTTCAAGATTGATCTTATTCGGGACAACTTCCGAAGAAAGATAATGTATACGTTGAACCAACTCTTCTCACCACAACGAACTACTTATGTAAGTATGCATAAGGTGAGAATAGTGGAGGGATTTGTCGGCGGATCGATCAAGGTCAATTGGGGAGAAATCTTTGCTCGAAATGTGCAACCAATGGGATAGAGACTGCGAGCGGGAGAGAAGGGAGTGATCTACATCTCTTCATTCTTGGTGCACATGTATTTGCGCATAGGGTGGTTGACGCCACAGGAGAGGAGGCGCTACCAAGTGAATCTGGTCAGTAATCTCGGTGGGCCAGCGGCGAGCAATGGCAGTAGTGGGTCGACAAGAAGTGTGGAATCCCACCAAGATGATGGTGTGTAGTAACCAGTGCAATCAACTCAGCAAGAGATGCCTTCGGAGGCTAGAGCGAAGGCAATAAGAGATGAGGAGGGAGCAATATTCGGGAAGGAGGACTCCGTGGGAACCAGAGAGAAGAGGAGTCCAAGTGTGGAGATAATTGCGGAGCCCAGCAGTAAGAAGCGGAAGCTGAAGGAAATTACGTAGCCAGGAAGTCTAGTATTGTGACCTCCGGGCTGACTCTCACTCAGGTTTACCTCCGATGGCTTTTTGGAAGCTCATCATGAATCTAGAAGGACTTAGTCCCACCCTTTGCCCATGATCCTATTGCTCACTCTTACACAAACTCTCAAAGTCCAAGCTCTATTATGCACATTATCACCAAGAGTAAGATATCACTCAAAAGGAAAGGGATACTTTGGTAATCAAAGTCTTCATTGAATCAAGGTTCCACTCCGAACATGACATCTCCAAGAACCAAGCTCCCCAAAACTAAGATCACCACACTATCTTCTCCCAAAACTAACTTCCATTGAAAAACTATTTGAGAGGTGCTTCTCAACCTCTCTATTTATACTACTTAGAATCTTACCCTAGTAACTACAAGTAATCACCATGTAACTTCCTCTTACCAAGTTTAAACGAGGTAGAGATCACAAACCCCAATGAAAAGGGTACATGGCAACATGCAATTGGTCCACTTGGATCTTCTAGAAGCCCAACTACTCCCTAATTGACTTCTAGTGTACCAAGTCAATCTCGCCCCTAGATTTAAGGGTCTTCACCAAGTCCAACCAATGAAAACTAGTCCAAGTCAAGGGAAGTCAAGATACCCATGTGATGGAATCTATTCCTTGACTCATACTAAACAACAAAATAGAAGTTCTCATCTACCACACCAAAAGTTACTCTATATTTTCCTCCAACTTAACCATAACTAGCTAAACATAGTCTTGACTAAGATAAACTTAGGCACAATTTAGATATACTTTCATTTTATCCTATATGTACAACCCTGGGTCTTACAGTTCAGCTCACCTCCAAATCTATATCGAAAACCAAAATGAAGTGTGGACTTCACATAGCGGACAATCCGCTTGACCGCCATCATATGCGGTACCCGTGGAGCATGCAGAAACAGACTAACTAGACCAGTAGCATAGCTCAAATCCGGTCTAGTGATAGTCAAATAAATCAAACTCCCAACCATCTGTATGTACAGACGGGTATCTGCAAGTAACTCTCCATCGTGTAACTCTAGCTTTAGACCTTGTTGGAGAGGAGTGTCTATTGGTTTACAATCTTGAACTCCTTAAGCTTATCTAAAGCATATTGGCGTTGTATTAGCCACATATCCTTTCCCTCTGTAATAAACTCCACACCAAGAAAGAATTTAAGATACCCTAAGATTTGTATCTGAAATTCCAAACATAAGATACTCTTGATGCAAGAAATCATCTCCTCATGGTTCCGAGTGATAATAAGATCATCTACGTAGATGAAAATCATCACTACATGATCTCATGCAGTATAGCGATGAGTCGGAATGACAGACTACAAATCCAAGAGATATGAGAAAGGAATTGATCTTCTCATACCATGCTCTTGGAGCCTGTTTCAAACCATAGAGGGATTTTTTCAACTTACAAACACGGAAAGAAACTTGGATCTTCGTGAACGGTGGTTGTTGCATGTAGACTTCCTCGCCGAGATCTCCATTGAAAGGCGTTCTTCAAATCCATTTGATGCATTCGCCATCCCTTGTTGTGACAATAGCAACCACCGCATTTAATCGTTGCCATCTTGGCAAATGGACTAAACTTCTCTTCGTAGTCCACTCCATGTTGTTGTGTGTAGCCCTTGGCTACAAAGCGGCCTTGTATCGAGATACAATGCCATACAATTGCGCTTGATCTTGAAGACCCACTTGCAACCAATCGCTTTCTTACCTTCAGGTAAGTCCACCAACTCCCATGTTTGTTGATGACATAGAGCAGCAAGTTCTATCTCCATGGCTTCAATCCACTCACTCTTGTGCATCGCCTCCTCAAGCGTACTCGGTTGCGGCTCGGCAAGAAGCGTGAGTCATGTATGCATGATGATCGCAAAGGAAACTTCCATGCATAAATCTCGAACCGGATGCCGAACTCTCTCAGATTTCGTAGAGGCGTATCGGATGTCTTGTTTGTCTCCCCTTGCTTCGGATCGGAGATACTAGCAGCGTCGTTATGGGACGCTTCATCCAACGGATGAATGTCGGTAATCCGTGATGAGGACATCATATGTTGCAAAATAACATGATTCTCAAGACTAGGAGTCGGTTTGGATGGTGCTCGATGAACTTCATCCGTAGCGACTCCAAATACAGATGAGCTTCGACTCTCTAGGCGTGTGACTCTAGAAACTCCACTCTGTAAAGGTATAGTGGACAGACTCCTTGGTGAAGTTTCAGCATGAAGAGTGGGTATGATTGGAACAATCGCAAGTGCATACCAAATACAACATCTCTACTGATATAGAATTGCCTAGAGGAAGGATTATAGCATATCTAAGGCATATCCAACGAAAATACACTTCTCAGCTTTCGGATCTAGCTTCTTGCACTTCTCATCCGAATGTGTACATGCCAGATGCAACTTAAAAACTTTCAGAAATGAGTAATCATGCTTGTGGCCTGTGAATACCTCCATCGGGGTCTTGTTGTGAACTGATGCAGTCGGAGTTTGATTCATCAAGTACACCGCAACGGAAATATAAACCACGCCCGTAAGCGGTCTAGGCAAATTCTTCTCGTTCAACATAGCGAGCAGCCTTCTCGCTATGTGACGATTCTTCCTCGCAACGCCATTCCATGCCATTGTGGAGTATAACCGCAAGTCTTCCTACACAGATGCTATGCTTACGTAGGTTAGCAGTGAATTCTCCAAACAGAAACTTGCCTTCTCCATCCGAACGTAGACAAAGGATAGATTGTCCAGACTGTTTCTCCACCAAGGTGTGGAAAGTCTAGAAAGCTAACAACACATCTAAAGAGCTCTTGCTCTTAAGGAAGTAAACCTAGGTGTAGCGAGAGAAATCATCAATGAAGGACACGAAGTACTCAAAACCAGATAAACTTGGTTGAGAAGAAGTCCATACATATGTATGCACCAGCTCTTGAAGCTTGGTCGCTCTCCTACCTGATCCCTTAAAGGGTTGTCTAGTTTGCTTGCCAAACTGACAAGCGGGACACACTGCAGTGGAAGTTAGTTTTGGGAGAAGATAGTGTGGTGATCTTAGTTTTGGGGAGCTTGGTTCTTGGAGAAGTCATGTTCGGAGTGAAGACTTGATTCAATGAAGACTTTGATTACCAAAGTATCCATTCCTTTTGAATGATATCTTACTCCTTGTGAGAATGTGCATAATGGAGCTTGGACTTTGAGAGTTTGTGTAAGAGTGTGCATTAGGATCATGGTCATAGGGTGGGACTAAGTCCTTCTTGATTTATGATGAGCTTCTAAAAAGCCATCGGAGGTAAACCTGAGTGAGAGTCAGCCCGGAGGTCACATGTCTTTTGTTTGATGGTTTATTAGACAATGCCAAATCCTTGTTGGGTTACGTTGATGTTGACTATGTACAAGATCTGGACAAGAGGAAGTCTACAACTGGGTATGTGTTTACACTTGGAGATGGATGCGTTAGTTGCAAAAGTGCATAGCTTAGTCAACTACGGAAGGCGAATATGTAGCAGCAGCGGAAGAAGCAAAGGAGGCTATTTGGTTGAATAGACTTATCACTCATATGGGATTGAAACATGATGTTGTAAATCTCCATTGTGATAGTCAGAGTGTGTTACATCTTGCAGCAAATCAAGTGATGGATAGCAGGGTGAAGCACATCAACATCAGATATCACTTTATGAGAGATGCAGTTTCTGATAAGAAGGTTGAGCTAGTCAAGATTGACGATAAATTCAATCCAGCTGATACTTTGACCAAAGCTATTCCTTTAGAGAGTTTCAGGAGTCATTGTGCTATTATGCAGGTTTTTGTAGGAGCGTAGTTCTTAGGATAAGTAGGTTTGTTTTTTTGATTTTTGTGAATAAAGAGTTATATTCGGGTTCTCATGAGGGTATTCGTCTGAATATATATTGGTTAGACAAGAATACCATTAGGGAGTTCACACGAGTGAATTGCAAGGGAATTTAAGCGCACGTTTGGGCAGCGGATTGAAGAATTGTCAAGAGAAAGTCGATGCCAAGAACTTGTGCAGCGGCCGGAGCGAGAGAAGAGAGTTGTAATGTCAAAGCATCGAATCGGAGGAGTTCCAGCAGGAAGAAATGCAACGGTGGGGAGAATTTGACCGCTTATTCTGATGACGGATTGGACTTCAGCGGAGTTGCTGAGGTTGAAGAACCTCGGGGGAACGTTTCTGTCATGATGATGGGACTACGTGTGTCCAGAGCTGTGCGATGAAGTCCGGAGAGGAAAAGCATTGATGGCAATTGGAAGTAGAGCTCAGCCAGAGAATTGGGATGCGAGGTTGTGGACGAAGGCTCTGGGGCGCAACTACAAAAAGACAAAGGTGGCGTTGATTGGGAGGGATCGGCGATGCACACAATATTTATCTTCGACGAGCAGAAGTGGATCAACCCTAGAGAGAGGAAGGGGACGAATGGCTACAAGCTCGACTTAATCAATGATGTCTTCAGGAGGAAGGTGGCTCTCGTCTTGAATCAGCTTTTCTCACCACAAAGAACGACCTATGTGAGCATGCATAAGGTGAGGATTGTAGAAGGGCTCATCAGAGGAACTATTCGGGTGAACTAGGGAGAGATCTTTATGAGAAAAGTACAGGCAATGACGACGAAGCTAAGAGAAGATGTTAAGAGTGTAATCTATCTCTCGTCTTTCTTGGTGCATCATGCGGCCGGGAGTAGTCGACATCAAGAGAGAGGCAATTGTATCGATCGAGAGGCGGTGTCGGACTTGGATGCGCACCTCGGCCGGTTGAACGGGTCGACGAGGAGTTTAGGGACGAGTGCTCCTCCTGAACCGAAGAGAACGGGAGAAGTCAATCCGGCGGTGCAGAGTAAGCCTGATTCGGATTTAGACATGGAAGTAATCGAAACTTCAAGGAAGAGGAGGAGAGTAGTGGAGTACAGTCCGCTAGCCACGCTAACAGTTTCAAAAGATGTGGGGAAGAAGTAGGACCGTCAAAGACCTCTCGGCCAAAGATGATGGCAATGAAGCCACGGCCGAAAGCCTCGAAGGAGATTTCGGAGCCTATGGCTTTGGTACTCCAGCTGTCGTAGAAGTTGGAAGCTGTGGTGGTCCCTTTGTTGTTAGAGTTGAACGAGATGGGGCCAATGTATATGCTCGGGTGGGACCCTCAAGCCGATGGGTATATGGAGTTGATTCAGATGATGAACCGGCTGGCTTTGGGAAAGGAGGACCAATCCATCACAGTCCGAGAGCTGACGGAGAATGTAGACAAGCTGTCTAAGGAGAAGACTGAGATGGAGCATAAGGTTCAAGAGGCGAAGAAGGCCTACGAAGAGATCTGCCATATTCGGGGTGCGGAGATCCATTTTGTAGAAAAGGAGAATGCTCAATTTCGGGAGACGGTGTAGGACCTGAAGCGAAGATTGATTTAGGTAGACGTGGAGGCGCCTGCAAAGTTGGAGAACCTTGCTAATAGATGTGTGTAGCATCTGTTCACACGGTGTGATCGGGTTGAAGTGTAGCGGTTGGAGTAGTTGGTGGCAACGATGGAGAATCCCAGTGACTCAAAGGATCGGAGAAAGGAGATGTACAAAGCGTTGGGTCGAGATTTCAGGGAAGCCATGGCTGCATCGGCTGGGAGGAGATCGCGGCCGATGTCTGAGGAAATGCACTTAGGAATCGACGCATTCACGCAAGCAGCGGAGGTGCGATCGAGCGGCTTAGATCAGAATAGAAGACTTAGGAGAGAGCGATCTGTGTAGGAGCAGTAAGGAGTAGCAGTTAGAACATTCATTATAAATAGTCGTAGGAAATAAAGTGGTGGATCTTTATCTTTGCAAGTGTCCAACATAACGCAAATTGTAGTCGAGGATAGAAAGAGCACTTCGAGGAGGCGGGTAATGCATGCTAACATTGTGACGACTGAAGCGTGTATTCGTGAAGTTACCCGGATATTTGTCCACAAGCTGAGCCCGCCTGTAGCATCAGAAGTAGTCTAGAAAGTGTTTTCGTCGAGACGCAAACTTGTAACGAGAGAGATCCCCATCCCAAAGTAAAGCAAACTGTTGCAATCTTTTTGTTGTGTCTGTGGAATTGGTGATGTGATGGGTTTGTGAAGGAATTGGACTTGGATCGATTGCCTTCTTTGTGAACACTCTTCGGACTCTGCAGTCCAGAGTTAGAAAGACGCCTAAATGCACGTTTCTCTTCTTCGCTAGTGTGGTTTGATCCCTCATTCCCTTGGGAATGAATCAATCTATACGAATTCGGACTTAATAGCGCATACCCGTGCTATTACAATTTTGCACAAGGAGCACTAGTAGAGTTACTCTAGCAATTGTTTGATTCTTGTATATGCTTTACTCCTTCCTAGTCAGACTATAGCTTAGTTCTAGTTAATCCTTGTTTAGAGGAGGACCTTTGCTTCAGGTTTTCTTCTATGACTTCCCGCGGAGTATGTATATGGATAACAAGAGTTAGAGACCCCAAGACATGAGTCAAGGGGGAGATTGTTAGGAGTTAACTCAGGTCTTGAGTAACTCTGGTTAGTTTGACTATATTTAGTAAGACTAGGGATAAGGCTGGTACTACTATATAAGAGGGTTGGCAGAAGCTCTCTGTGACACAATTAGGGTATTTAGTAAAGTGACTCTATGTGTTTCGTGGATGTAGCCTCAGTGAGATGAACCACGTATTTCCTGTCTCGTCTCTTGATTGCATATGTGCTCCTTCGTGTATTCCGATTCAGACCAAAAATCCCGAAAAGATGAAGATCAGTGAAGATGAGATAACTTGACGGCTCTCCACTCTCAAGTTTGGTCCCAAGGTTACTACGGAGGAGAAGTCAAGATTCTTGGATATATTTCGTAAATATATCCATGTTTTTGCCTTTAGCTTCAAGGATTTGAAGGAAGTAACCTTAGAAACTCATCGCATTGAGTTAGAGGAGAAGGCTCGTCCAGTACGTTAGAAGCAACGTCGGATAAATCCACCAACGGCTTTGGTGGTCAAGGAGGAGATCGACAAGCTAAAGGATGTCGGTTTCATCTATGGGGTAGAAAATTCTGAATGGGTTTCTTCTATTGTGATAGTCAAGAAGAAGAATAATAAGCTACGTGTATGCGTAGATTACAAGAAGTTGAATGCTATCACAAAGAAGGGTTATTATCCTTTACCATTCATAGATGAGATTCTAGAGGAGTTGGCAGCTCATGAGTGGTATAGTTTTGGAGATGGTTATAGTGGTTATAACCAAATTCAAATTGCTCCTGAAGATCAGCTCAAAATCACTTTTACCACGTCATGGGGAACTTTTGCCTTTAGAGTAATGCCCTTTGGTCTATGTAATACTCCAAAAACTTTTTAGAGGTTCATGAATAAGGTGTTTGAACCTTTTATTGGGAAATTTGTGCGAGATTTCAAAGATGATTTTTGTGTATACGGGAAGAAGGAGGATCATTTTGATCATTTGATCAAAATTCTACAACATTTGGAGAAAGCCAAGGCCTCGCTCAATCCATAAAAAATGCATTTTTGGATATGAGAAAGGTTTGTTGTTAGGACACGTCATCTCCAAGGATGGTATAGCGGTGGATCTATAAAAGGTGAAACGCATCCTTGACTTACCTTTGATATCAAGTTGAGGCAGTTCCTTGGTATGGTGGGATATTATCAACTGTTCATCTTTTCTTTCTCCAACAAAGCTTATGTCTTGACGGTTTACATGAAGAAGGGGACGGATTACAATTTAATCCTTAAAGATGGAGAGGTAGTTGTGGCGTTCGAACTTCTTAAGAAGGCGTTGGTAACGGCTCCTATTTTAGCCAAACCAAATTTGGATAAACCTTTCATTCTCTACATGGATGCATCAAACATTGCTATAGGATGCACTCTAAGTCAGTTAGATGATGATAACCATGATCATCCAATTGCTTATGCTAGTAGACAGATGGTGCAGGCTGAGAGAAACTATTTAGTGACAGAAAGGGAGGCTTTAGCTATGATCTTCTCACTCAAGAAGTTTCGACACTATCTGTTGGGAGGGAAATTTATTATCGTTACTGACCACAAGAAATACATTTTCAACAAGCCTAATGTTGAGGGTAGGATAGCCAGATGGAAGTTGTTACTGGCGGAGTTTGATTACATCATTGAGGATCAATCCGGTTTGAAGCATGCCAATGCTGATTTGATGTCTCTGGCATACGATGAGGAAGGAGATCAACTTGTGGATGATACATTTCTAGATGAGAATTTACTGATGATGGACACCATAATAAAGGTACCGGCTCAATACAAGGGGATATGGGATTTCATCTTGGAAGGAGAGTTTCCCCAAGGCATGCATTCACGGGAGAGGAATGCATTGATGAAGCAATGTGAACCTTATACCATCAAAGAGGACGTGTTTTTTCATCAAGGAGCAGATGGATTACTCATAAGGGTTGTTGGAAGGGAGGAGTCAATTCAACTTATGAAGGAGTTTCACGAAGGCTTGGTATGTGGAGGACACTTTGCAGAAAAGTTAACTACATTTAAGATCCTAGATGCAGGCTATCATAGGAAGGATATTTTCAAAGATTGTGTGGAATTTTGCAAGAGTTGTGATGTGTGTCAAGCTTTTGCTAAAAAGTCCATGACAACCCCTCCTTTGACATCAATTCCTATTTTAGGTCCTTTTGAGAAATTGTGAATAGATTTTGTAGGACCCTTGAATCTTACTCCTCGGGATAACAAGTTCATTGTGGTAGCTAGAGATTATCTAACCAAGAGGGTAGAAGCCGGATCTCTAAAATCTACTAGTGAGGAAGAAGTGGATAGATTTTTCTACGAGAGGATAATAACTAGATTCGGATGCCCTCTAGAAATTGTATCATATAGAGGTGGTGAGTTTGTTGGAAGCATTATACAAGCCATGCTAAATCATTTCTCCATCACGGGAGCAAGCAAAATTGGGACAAGAGGCTGCATGTTATCTTGTGGGAGTATCGGATGACTTGGAAGACATCAACATGGTACTCACCTTTCCGTATGGTATATGATGTCGAGTCAAAACTTCCAATTCAATTTGATTTGACGACCTTCTTAACTATCCAATGGAAGTTAAAGAGGACGAATGGAGTAGAAGCTATCAAATCAAGACGTCAACAACTGTTGGAGTTGGAGGAGGCTCAAGTTGTGGCCATGGTACGTGTGGAACAGGCTCAACAATTGCAAAAGAAGTATCATGATAATCAACTTGGGATGAAAAAGATGAAGATTTTCAAAGAAGATGATTGGGTAATGCTTTACGACATAGATATAAGAGAGCAAGAAAGAAATTTCTTCCAAAGTACTTTGGTCCTTTAATAGTTCACAAAGTGTGGGGAAACTTTACTTATGATTTGAAGGAGTTGGGAGGATGACATTTTGATCGGGTGAATCACGACAAGTTGAAGTCGTTTCATCAACGATCAGATTCTTTCACTCCAAGGACGAAGTGAAATTTTGGTCCAAGGGTAAATGTAAGACCCAAGGTTGTACATATAGGATAAAATGTAAGTATATCTAAATTGTGCCTAAGTTTATCTTAGTCATGATTATGTTTAGCTAGTTATGATTAAGTTGGAGGAAAATATAGAGTAACTTTTGGTGTGGTAGATGAGGATTACTATTTTATTGTTTAGTAGGAATCAAGGAACAGATTTCATCACATAAGTATCTTGACTTTCCTTGACTTGGACTAGTTTTCATTGGTTGGACTTGGTGAAGACCCTTAAATCTAGGGGCAAGATTGACTTGGTACACTAAAGTCAATTGGAGAGTAGTTGGGCTTCTAGAAGATCCAAGTGGACCAACTGCATGTTGCCATGTACCCTTTTCATTGGGGTTTGTGATCTCTACCTCGTTTAAACTTGGTAAGAGAAAGTTACATGGTGATTACTTATAGTTACTAGGGTAAGATTCTAAGTAGTATAAATAGAGAGGTTGAGAAACACCTCTCAAGTTAGTTTTGGGAGAAGTAAGTTTTGTGATCTTAGTTTTGGAGAGACCTTGTTTTGGGAAGCTTGGTTCTTAGAGAAGTCATGTTCGGGGTGGAGACTTGATTCAATGAAGACTTTGATCACCAAAGTATCTCTTCCTTTTGAGTTTAATCTTACTCTTTGTGAGAATTTGCATCATGGAGTTTGGACTTTGAGAGTTTCTATAAGAGTGTGCATTAGAGTCATGGTCATAGGGTGGAAACAAGTCCTTCTAGATTCATGATGAGCTTCCAAAAAGCCATTGGAGGTAAACCTGAGTGAGAGTCAACCCGGAGATCACAAACCGCGCTTTATATCTGATAAGGTACAAGATAATATCTCTTGGAGCCTTTTCAATATCATGGCCATACAAATTTGATCCAACCGTTGGCTCTTAACATCCTTACAATGCGCCATCGATTATCCTAATCTAAAGTATCATCGTCATGACAATAGCTCTGAAGATGACACACTCCATCATCTTCTCATAGTAGTTGCGTCACAACACGACAATGCTTAGCAAAACAAAATACAATGATCAACGTAGATGATGTCTCCTATAATAAAGTTATATCTCTCAATCTACGTCTCAACTCCATATCCAATATCATATACCAATATTGAACAACTTGTGTCTCTTACACCCCATGAATAACATTAATCAATAAATGTATTGAGTATACGACCCTTGAAGATTTTTTCCAATCTTCCGCTCAAACTCATGCAAGTCTTTAAACTTATTAGTCCTCATCTCCCGGTAGTTTTTCTTCAACCGAGGCAAAGAATTCCAAAATAGGATTAAAGGTTATAACTTCTGAACTCTTTCTAACTTGAGAAGCTCCAATTGTATCATTTGTGATAGGTTGAGAAGATGAACTCGTCCCACGAACACTATACTAGAAGTAATAGAGATGTAGTATGGAGACCAATATTGTCTCTTAAACTCAATCTCCTTAGGATGTTCACATTGTAACTCATGATAATCATCCATCTATGGATCCTCAAAATGCTAGTATAATCTCTTTTAAGCCATAAATGGACTAAACAACATAGAGTTATGTATGCGTTACAAATTGCACCATGAATCAAACTCATGGATGAAATCATCCAACTCAATAGTGCCCATTCTACAAAAATATTGTCAAGAAATTTGTCACTCTCCGAAACCAAATCAAAGTCTTCTATGAATCTCAATGGCCAAGGTTGGTATCACACTCCATTAAAAGTGCATCCACTACTAACTCTAGCAGTTTCTTTTTTGGAGCCTCTAGAAAACTCCAGTGTGAGCCCAATGTATTTTTTTTGTAGGTGTATTAGTCTAGTGTATAGCCAACTGAAATCAAAAATCACAATAGAAGGTATTTGAGGCACCGCAAGATGCTAACACAAGAGCAATATGAAACTTGCCTTCAACACATACCTTCACTAAAGAGAAATATGGATAATCTAATTGGTTCACAAATCAAGTCTCACTATTGGCATTATACAGGAATACTAACACTCCACACAACAAATCACCAACACAAATAGAAAGCCAAGATGGAGGTATATCAATCACATGAGACATAAATCACAATCTTCTATCTCAAAAATATCCATCAAAGGGGTCAAATCAACCCAATCTTGACTAACATAGCCTTAGCAGGGCAATTAAAAATATTAAAACTTATTATTGGAGGCCTTTTGCTCTCCAAATCCATCATATAATATTGGTAATATATATGTATATATGATATTTATTGAAATCAGTCTTTTTTAATTCTTCATGTCCCACAATTTTTGTTTTACAAAAGGACACTATTTGTAACTTCTTTTGGATTTCAAAAAAATTTGATTTTAATTTCAAATCCATAAACATCAAAATTTTGCTATTCTTATACTACTAACCTTATGCAAGACATCTTTATCCCAACGTGGATTACTTGACATTTTTTATGACCCCAATAAATTTTAGATCAAACCGACACTATATGATAATACTATTTCCTGCCACTTCTATTTTTGATTAGAAAACTTTGAAAAAATAAATTTTGGACTTTAATTACTTTTGTTTGAAATCTTTTTCCATCAATATAGATTTTAAACATCAACATCATCATCAACATTGATCCACTTTTCAGCAATGATATCACAAGTACTTTGTTTCACTTTAAGAACAGGTCAACGCCTTACTATAGAAGAACCTTCTTGATCCTCATGTTAGATGCAATTCTCTTTCTCTCCACCTCACCAATTCATATTTGAGTAAAGTGCAGCTAGTCAAAAGCCTTATAAGAAGCTCATTAAAGCTCACAATTGAATCATTAGTCTTGTTCAAACTTCATAAATAATTATAGTAGAATCTCGGTGTGCTATTTAAAAATTTTCTAATATTGTTTACTTCCATATCTTATGGAATATTTCTTTCAAGTGTACAATGGATCACAAGGTAATATACACGTTCATGCGTACAAAAATTATCACAAATCCTAATCTTTTATTCATATTGTTCCAAAATTTTCCGAAGATTTTCCATCATCTAAGCTTTTTCACTGAAAAGTTTTATTGATCAAAATTTTCGAAAGCAAAAGTGGTAATCACTGTACTAACTTTGTGACAATAAGTGTAATATTTTAACTCAACGGTATATATCAACTTCAAGTTATCATTCAGTACTCAAAACTCCTCCAATTGAGTCACAACTTTAATCTAAACACAAACGCGAGTTATATAATATATGGTAAATTAATCTAATCTTCATAATATTTATAAGGTTTGAAGAACACTCCCAAATATAATCTAGGATCTCAATTTTACTCTCTAAATTTAGATCATCATAATAGATTATTAATCCACTCAAATCCATCCATTGTTCATCCCACCTTGTAGCTTTCATCTTCAGCTTTTTAATCCTCTCTCTCCATCCATGAATAGTTTTCAGAAAAGCTTTCAAAACTCATCAAAACCTCGAAGGACTTCACCAAAGTGTCTTCATTAGTTCAAACTATATGACTAATGAAAATGAAGAGTGATTTTCTAATCTCTTATGTGAACAAAATAGCTCCATATTAACTCGGAGCTTTAAAGCTAACCTAAACACACTACTTAGCCATAATATAAATAATATAAGTTATTATTAATATAAAATCAAAATAACAACTCAAAATTAATTAAGTATAAACAAAACTACAAATGGAAAGAATGAGTTTATTACTTGAGAGAAATACTTCTTGCCAAAATTCCTAACAATCAAGTCCCTATGGCTTGCTTTTGGTAATAAATAATAATGGATTGAAACCCACATGTTGAAAGTCATGACCATTGAAAAATTTAGAACCATATCGTTCAAACTAAATCAAAATATATATTATCAAGTATCAAATCACGCCATAGGAAACAACTGAAAGAATAATTGGGTTTGAAAAATTCATCACTTACAGCATAAAGTTATCTCTAAAGTGATATACTATACATACACCAAAGTGATCGTGATGAAGACACATGATGTTGATCACAAATGGATTATGTATCGCTATATCTAGAGGATCATGTTGTCATTTATCCATGTCCCATGTCAGCTCCACTTCGATTAGATAAGCTTCCTAGCTAACAAAAATGATGTTCATGATCTTTTCCTTCCTCTTTGCATCATGAACACTATTTATATTTGATAAGATCCAAAATAATATTTCTTGAAGCCTTATCAATATCCTCATCCTATAAAGTTAATCCAACCGTGGGATCTTAATATCCTTATATTGAGTCATCGGTTATCTTAACCTAAAATATCATTATCATGACAAATGGCTTTGAAGATGACACATGTCATTATCTTCTTGCAGTAGTCGTGTCTCAATACAACAACTTAAAATCAATCACACAAACTCTATTTCTAGATCATCTTCCTACACACCCAACAACAAAAGTATCAAATATACCATCGATCAAAACTCTCCAAAATATATTCAACACTCTAAGAACTCATACATATCCTCATAAAATCCAATTTGAGTTTTTAAAGTAATCTTTTCTACTCTCAAATATCCACAATGATACTGTGCTTATAACCACAACATAAAAAAGAGATTAGAGTTAAGTCAAACCCACTTTGAGCTTCAAAAAATTTAGGTTTCTGCACTAAGTAATGTTCCACTCTCTCAAAGACTTAACTCTAAAAAATGCCTTCCAAGTAGCTCTAATTCAAACTCTACCCCTTGAACTTTAGGTTTCCTAATGGCACTATGAGCACTAATCTCAAGTCAAGTGTGAACCATTCTAATTGCACTATCGACACTAACTCTTTTATCTGCTCTGCCTATGAACACCTACCTAACTAGGGATGCCGCTACATGGTATTATACATTATATTATTATAGTATATACATTAATTATGATTTTTACAAATATATTGGATAACATAAAAATTATCATTTTTTTCATAAGATATAATATGTACTTATATAATTAATAATAATTATGTAATGTATAATTTTTATCTCAAAAATATTCTGATTATTTTGAAGTAAATTAGGATGTAAAAAAATATATTAAGTAGCTTGTATTTATTACTTCAAAGTTTACCTGCAGCTATTCCCTTAAAGAGATTGAGGGATCTTCGTAATCCCCTATCGGTGATCACTGACGAGCATTACAAGTGTAATGACAGATTGAATTACTGTACATACATTCCATAACACAAGTGAGAAAAATCAAATGGGGGTCAAATATAACTAGTAAAAAACGAGATAGATGCATGCCTTGCTATCTAGAATGACGAAAGGTGAGTGATCTTAGTTTAATGTAAAACGGAGAATTGTGTACGTGCAGTCCAACAAATAATGGGGGTAACATTGTAAGTTGATTATTTTACTTAGCTAGTGATAGATGTTGAATGATGATGTACATTAAAGATGTGATGTCATAGTTAAAGTAATAATTCAATTGAACTAAATTTGGAATTATTTGAAAGTATTGTTCACACATATTATTCATATGGATAGAACTCATCTAAAGTTGTAATTTGGAAGATGCGATATTCGCGATCGTTTCTTGTTGTAATGATGACTGGATGCTCTCTACCGTATTTAAATATCCGCTACGAACTTGTACCTCTTGATTCTTCTCCATCAATAAGATGCGAGTACGATCACTGCCGTATTATTACCAAAACCAAATGTTTCGTCCTCCTGTTAACAAGGGTAGGAAGGGCCCTGACGTTCCAGTGTTTTACTCGAGTACTTTACTCATGGATCGAGCAATGGATAGTAAAATATCGATCTCAGTGATCAAAACTCGAAGCACGTTTCCCTTGACTGTTCATATATCTGAAGGGTGAGTATATCTACAAAAGTGTTTAGTCCCGAAGCCTTTTCTTAGGTCCATATGAATCCCTGACAGATAGGACATGTACAATAGCAGTAGGAAATCTATTGATTCATTACAGTTGTAGACTAAGACAAGGGTTCATTGAACCTGGGCAATTTGCGTCGTTTCTCTAAGAAAATATAATACGAAACCTTATATTCCTTGTGATCCTGCCATCCCTTGCCATGCGACTCGAGAGCTGTAACAACTGGACGCGACAACATACTTGACGTTTGCCGATTTCACGAGACCTCACGCCTAACCGATTAACCCATAAATGCTTGTATACTTAAAGAGACTCTCCGAAGAATTCAACGGGGCAAAAATTAATGGATTGTTCCTTGCAGTAAATTGGTGAACCCAATTTGAGTGGGATGCTGTAATTTGATTTCATCTCCGACGAGTGCAGATTCCAGAGAAGATCCATCGGACCATGGATTGCTTTCTTTCGTACGAGCCCAGGAGATCGGGAGGTTGAATTTTAGTGGACCAGAGTGAATAAAAGAATGTTTTCGATTGAACGAATGGTGGAATCTTATAAAGGCATCCGCCTGGTTCCGCCACACATGTCATCCAACAGACTCGTGCACGTGCCCTTTACGCAATTGTTACACATTGGCTCCGCTCAATAAATGAAACGCAGCGGCCATCATGAAAGATGACAGTGAGACTGCCTCGATTGCCAAAAGGACAGCGTTTCCCGTGATGAGTCGCTTTTGTCTACATGGCATGCATTGCAGGCTGATGTGGACGGAACACCTGGCATGCTCTGGCCTCTTGGGCAGGTCACCAATTCGCCACGTCGACTAAATCCCTACTCGCTCACTCTAAACCCTAAACCCGGTGAGCCTTCCCAGTTCAACCCTCTGATGTTACTGCCTTCGGTTAAAATTGAAACCTTATTGTATGAAGAGGGTGGTACTCTAACAGCGATGCATGAGGAGAAACCCTCGAGGCTGATTTCACGACAACGTAAATTTTTCATCACCACGGCCCTAACACGAAGTACGTTCTACGGACCTCACAGTCACGAAGGACCTACACTGCACAGTACCGGTATTAGCACTAGACAATTGAATCGTTCATACGACTGGCAGAACACGTACGGATAAAAGATAACTGGTAAGGTCACGAGTCACGGGCATATGAAGACGAGGCATCATGTGACCTCCGTATACGTTAATCGGAAGTTGACATGTCGGGAAGGTAGGACTGTGGTCCGGCTGTAGATCCCGAAAACCTGCCAAGAAAGTCTTGAAGTTTCTGAACGCGGGGTGGGAAATCCAGAAGGTCTTGACCGCAGGTCTAAGTTAAGACTAGCGGATATCAGCAAGAGGGGGCGAGGCCTGCGTAGTAAAGTGCGGACGAAGGGAGGTGATGCCGAGGCCGAGGGAGGAAGGAGAAGAGGAAGGGACTCATTTGAGCACGCACAGGAAAGCGAGGGCAGAGAGCAGACGGGGGAGGGAGGGAGGGAGGGGCTCCTGAGCAGGAGGATTCCATGCGTCCATGTCTGTGGCCAGTTAAATCTCCAGGCCGAGGTCGAAGTCTGCGTCAGAGTCGCGCTTGATCGCGAGCCGGGAACGTAGAGTGTGGAGAATGTAGGCGGGAGGTTTCGGGAGCTCGATAGAAGGACTTTTCTTGGTCGAATTCAAAATGATGTCAATTTTGACAGCGGGTTCCTCCGTCCCCGTTTTAGCGTCGTTTTCCTGTTCGAATTCTGCCCCAGATGGAGCCCTGTCTGGTGGAAATGGTGCCCAAGCTGGCGTGAAGGTTTGTCGGGCGAAAATTTTGTCCGGAATTCGAAGATTGGGAAATCTGAACGCATTCTCGCAGGGAGTGACGAGTTTTAGTGTGGGAAGTGGTGGAATTTTCAGCAAGAGAAAGAACGTAAATCTCCATGTGGTTGCCGCAAGCCCCCCTGCCGAAGAAGTCGCTATCAGTGCGGAGCCTTTGACGAAACAGGATCTCATCGCGTACCTGGCCTCAGGATGCAAGCCTCGTGAAAAGTGGAGGTTAGTTTTCATAATCGATTCAATTTTTGTTTGTTGTTGATCGTCAGACTTCGTCTATAGTGGACATGAATCGTTCTTTTACAAAGTAAGTACAGTCTCATGTCAGCTATTGAATCTGTAGGAAGCTTCGTCAAGATGCACTGACTTGCCTCAAACGAGAAGGATCAGCAATTTAGAAGACGACATTTTACAGTAGTAACGAGAGAGACTGTATTGGTTGAAGTGCGTTTGTTTCCTTCTTCTTTGGACGTTTCTTTGTTTGTAGAAAATGTCGGTCTTTTAAATGGGCGTGAGTATCATTTCCTCTTCTTGCAAGGCTCTGCTCTTTGCCCGAGGATTGTACATTTAATGCTCTCTCGGAACTTGGGTCCAAGAGGAGTGGGATCGGGTGCTGACTATTTTCACCTGTGCAGAATTGGAACAGAACACGAGAAATTCGGGTTCGAGTTAGATACTCTGAGGCCTGCAGAGTATAGCAAGATTGCGGCGCTCCTTGAGGGCTTAGCAGAACGCTTCAACTGGGAGAGAGTATTGGAAAACGAGAACATAATCGCTTTGAAAATGGTGAGATTACCGAAGATGCACGTAGTGCGTCGCCAATATGTCTTGTTGAAACATTGTTTTATCGTCAAATATTTTATTTTATTTTAGTCATTTGAAATAGCTTGTGAAACTTTGGTACTGCTTCGCACATAGGAAGCTGTGTACTATTCGACCTCCTGGGGTCCTGGTGTTTCTACCATATTGAACATTACCGAATGCAGTATGTGTTAAGACGATAGAATGCAAGCCCCGAAGCATTTGCAGTTTTTTTTTTTGCTGATTATATATACGTCATGGCTGATACAGAATGGCCAAAGTGTTTCTCTGGAGCCTGGCGGTCAGTTTGAACTCAGTGGAGCCCCTCTCGAAACTCTGCATCAGACTTGTGCCGAAGTGAACTCTCACCTCTATCAGGTAAATTTTATTTTTTTTACCAGCGAGCGGAGCTGACGATATCGTTAGTTAGACATGGTGTAAATAGTAGAACGTCACTGATTCATGGATGCTGTGAATGGTGACAGGTATCCGATAGGTCATGCCGCTAACTGTGTTGTGTCGAATAGCTTATTCACATATGTACGTTCTGTTCCATATTTTGCTTACTTTTGGGTTTTTGTAGTTTTTATGCAATTTCGAGCTGACTCTAACAACTGTGAATACCTTTTTCTCCGGGGTGACCAGTTTTTGTTGTTACTGAAATATCGTTTCAATATCCAAATCCGTATAATATCTGTGAAACCTCGTGACAGTTACGCAATTGTAGACATTTGCGAGAAGCATGAATGCTCGCTTGTTACGTAAAACTTGGTGTGGAGGGACTCTTCCACACCTCCTCTTTCTCATCCTTACAAAAGGAACAAGAAGCTTGAATCGATCTTAAGACACGAGAGTTACACTTACTTGACTCAGGTTTTACTTAACAAGGCGGTGCACGTTTGTTATTTGTTTAAAATTTCATCCGGGCACAGGTCAAAGCTGTGGCTGAGGAAATGGGTTTAGGATTTTTGGGCATTGGTTTCAATCCGAAGTGGCCAGTTTCAGAAATCCCTGTCATGCCGAAGGTAATTTCCAGCTTGAATTTGTCTCTTTAGCTGATTGTGAATATATAAACGGGACTGCCATTGTGATTCGTTTTGTCACCGTTTGAGTTTCGTTTGAGATCTACATTAGCTGAGATGTGGTATATGCCGACGGTTTGCAGGGCAGGTACGACATCATGCGCAACTACATGCCCAAAGTGGGATCTCATGGTCTTGACATGATGTTTCGCACGTGTACTGTTCAGGTATTATTCGAACTTTTGATGATAGTAAATCGTTGAGCTGTAGGTGCAATCCCTTTTATCATGCAAACCTTGCTTCTATCGAATTATGTCCTGTATCTGTACTCAATTGACATACCTGATCCTTATCAGGTGAACTTGGATTTTTCCTCTGAAGAAGACATGGTGAAAAAGTTCCAAGTCGGCTTGGCGTTGCAACCGGTAAGTTGGAGTCTGCTGCTTTAACTTCAGCAATTTTTTTGACCCAGGTTGAATAGTTGTACAGCAGCACATTCGGTTGTCGGAAAATGCTCCTGGTGTTGTTGTGCGAAAATTTCTCATAATTGTCATATGCTTATGTGCAGATTGCAACTGCTCTTTTTGCCAACTCACCCTTTGCTGATGGTAAACCTAATGGCTACATCAGCTACCGAAGGTGCGTCCATGAGTTTGTCCTGGAAATTGCCTTGCACGTCACACCAGGCATATATGTCCATACTTCACACGTATCATACAGGTTGTGAGATCCTTCCCAGATAATGATCTGCAAGTCTGTGCACTGATTGCGAGCATTCGGTACTAACATCATGTTTCGATGCTGTTACAGTCACATATGGACCGATGTTGATAAGAACAGAACTGGGGATCTTCCATTTGTCTTCTCCGGTAAATTTGGGTTAGTACCAATTCTTTTGTTACGAAGTTGCCTACTTGGACACTTGCTATTTTCGCATGCTTTATGAGGATAACTCTTCATCACATCTGCACATGACTGTAATCTACTTGAATGGGCGTCGCGCATGAATTTGGTGATCTTAATCACACGGTTGTGGTAAGTTTTTACCTAACTGTTTGTTCGAAGCATAAAGAATATACGATTGCATGTAGATGTGCACGGTACTTTTATCCATTCGTGTGGCTTTTACTTTGTTAGCACAACAGGTTCGAATTATCAAGTGATTTTTCTGAAAAGAGATTTTTTCGTGGTTGTGGTGCAGGTTTGAAGATTACGTTGACTATGCATTAGACGTCCCTATGTATTTCGTTTACCGTAAAGGCCGTTACATCGATTGCGCTGGTTTGTCTTTCAAGGTACACACAAATTTGGATACGCGAATGTTTTTTATTTTATGTTGGATTGCAGATGTCTGAACTTCGTAGGCAGTTGCTACGCGTTGAATTTTTCTGTTGTCAGATGTGCATTGTACTTGCTGATCTTTGTGTAAGAAATTGTGGCCTGACGGATTCTTCTGTTCGATGGTTTGTCCTGCAGGACTTCTTGAATGGAAAGCTGCCAAATATGCCCGGTGAAACTCCAACTCTAAATGACTGGGAAAATCATTTGACGACTATCTTTCCAGAGGTATCCGATAATGCACACCCACTTGACGAGCATATACATGCTTGAAGTTTTTGACTCCCTTAAGCCACACTTATGCGAAATCTTCATCTGATTTGAGCAGGTACGATTGAAGCGTTACTTAGAGATGAGAGGTGCAGATGGTGGTCCTTGGAAGAGGTTGTGTGCTCTGCCAGCATTTTGGGTGAGTTCAAATTCTTTTAGACATCCATGTTGGTGGAATTTTGAGTCTGGACTTTTCAGTGAATGTTCAGTCAAGAACCCAAGAAGTGCCATCACGCGCCTTTCACTTTTTTCGGGTATCTTGGAACTTTCGCGTTGAGTGGGCAGTAAAGCTCTGTGGCATTTTTCTCTTGTTTACGATGGTCAAACCTGTGAGGAATGTTAGTATGTTTACTTTCGTTTGAATGTAGAGGATACAATTTTGTTTGGAGTCACCTGACGGCTGTAAATTGGGGTCGAATCTCAGGTAGGGCTGTTGTATGATGATGAATCCCTGCAAGGAGCGCTGGACATCATTCACGACTGGACTGAGGGCGAGCGTGCTATGCTTAGGAGGAAGGTAATTTGAGTCAGTTTTTTTCATAATACATTCGTGCTCATTAAATTAGTTTTTTTTTTATGATGTGTCCGAATTGACGCCACGTCTGAAAAATAGTCAATATAACCAAATAGTAATTTAACTCGTTTGCGGGCACTGTAGACATTTTATTCTAAATAAGGATCATAGGAATCAGCTCGAAGTGTTTCTTCTCTTTATCGATTCAGGTAGATTTATAAACGTTACGTTGTTACAGCCGAAAGACCAGCGAGAAATTGCCAGCTGAAGCTACGAAACTTTTGTTCAGGTACCGAAGATGGGCCTGCAAACACCCTTCCGTGATGGCCTTTTGAAGCACGTCACGCAAGACGTGTTTCAATTAGCTAAGGTGCGCTGCTAGTTTGCTGCTAGGATTACAAGAGTCAATTGTCAACTTCATGCAGATTCTCAAATTTCCGTTCAAGTCAGTCAATGAGGGAGACTGTGTTCTGTGGTAATAGGAGGGTCTTCGGCGAAGGGGTTACAAGGAGGTGGGATTCTTAAATGAACTTGAAGACACCGTGAAGTCAGGTTCGTTCTATTGGCCTTGATCCTGGGTGCCCTCCTCCTTACAATCTCTTGTCAAGCTTAGCATCATTTAAATTGGCAGATTCTTCAGCCTACAAGATTATTGGTTTTCTGACGATTGTGAGAATGCCGACACAGAAGTTAACCATAGAAACGATCATTTGTTTTAAATTGCTGCCCTGCGACGGCATATTCTATCAGTACCTTATATGTATGTTGAAGTTTTGCAGGGAAGACTGTATCAGAAAAGCTTCTGGAGTCGTATTACGGAAAGTGGGGAGAGAGAGTTGACCCCGTTTTTGAAGAGCTCTTGTACTAAAATTCGGCTGTTTATATGAGCCTTCAGAGTAGCACGAAAATTGTATCTGGGCTGTTAGCATGGTCCTATTTTTTGCGGGTGCAGCTGCTACCGGGAATAATCGAAGTCCGAGCTGATCGCCCTGCCCATTGAAACATCTCGCTTTTCTTTTCTTTCTTCCTATGGGTTTTCGTAGTGTAGCATAAGTTCATTGGACTACGGAAAGGAGAATCCGAATTGGAGTTCTCCTTTTGGGTTTACCGGTTCTCAACATGGAAGAGTGCTCTTTATTCTTATACGTGTTGACGAATGTAGTCATGACGGTGTGAAAGGAAGGTTAGTTAAAGTATCATGATCGGAAGGTGGTTAGCTGGGGGCATGGAGGGCGTACAACACCACGTGAAGAAGATGGTGTTCATATTATTTTTTATCCATTTCGTGTCACTGGCTACTAGTCACTTTTCACTTTTCATTCTGTTTCAACGCCTTGAGTTATGATAGCGATGTACAGTTTCCATCAAATTATTCAGAGTTTGCTTCACCAGCGCTTGCATCCTTCTCGTGAGTTCACTTATATGATCCCTCTTTTTTCACGATGGGCATAATTAAGTTGAATTTACTGCCCAGATGCTGTTGGTAGTGTCACGAATTTGAGGTTTCCTGTAGATTAAATGAAATTTAACGAATATCAGGTTTGTTGAGAACTATTTACCGCATGAAACAGAAGCTACTTTGAAACCACATTGAATTTCAATTTCGCACAGCTACCCTCGTTTTGGGGCGTCTACTACTTATTGGTGAAGAGGACAAAAGGGAGACAATGACTAAAGGAAGACTGTCTGCTGTTGTTACTGTTGGCGTTTGCACTTTCTCAACGTTCCTCAAATGCCTCTTCTCTAATTCAAGCTCCGTATGTTCTTTCTATGATTGAGAATTGAGAGTCTTACAATGACTCGAAGCAGGTTAATCCAAGAAATTTGCTTGTCATGACTGTTGCGGTCCATGGCAAGGAACCCATGTAAATCTGAAATATCCGATTTCATGATATCTAAAACAAATGATTTCACGTTCGGATAGTGGAGGCCCAAATGTTCAGAGGACTGTAACTTGAACACCTACCAGGGCTAGATTTAGTTAATTAATGAAAATTCTAGGCTCCCATGACAGAGGCAGGGAACGTTGAGACGAAAATTGAAAATATTTACCCATATTCAACTGCATCATTTTAATATGCATGAAGTGATCAAATGCTCACCAAGATATCTCAAATTTCAGCTAATTAGGGCAGGATTCCTACCCTCGGATTGTGTCTCTTTTGGCCTTAGCTGAGTTGGGGCGCCTCTCTGGTTTCTTTTGATGGCGTCTGCCGTCGCGTTTTCATTGCATTGCATGCGTCGCTGTTTCACGTTCCAAAACACACGAAGAACTTTGATACCGCCGGTCGGAGGAAGAGCAAATGTGAAACATAGTGGAGAGATCATCCAACAAGCAGAAATGATCGAAGTCATAAAGTGCAATTTGAAAAAGCATCAATCAAACTGCGAAGGACTCATGGCCAGTGACCACCCGACAAAATGCATGGGGTCATGTAGCGACATTTTTTATTTTTTTCGACAGCGACATGTAGCGACATTAGCATGAAGCATGTTGACATTTTCAACCCTCCATCAGAACCGGACGAGTCTATCATGCTACTCCAAACTCCAGGAAACGCCTAAAGCGCGGCACATGCATACTGCTACGATACAGACGAATAGTAGCCCTCTGTACACGTGTAGAGCCATTCTATTAACAATAAACAAATGCCGTGACGAACATTACCAGCGCTCCATATGCTCTGATAATGAAACGAAGGCGACTAAATACAGCCCATCCGTTATACATCCTTCTTTGATATTGGAGGACCAGCTAGGAGAAGAAAAAGTAAGGCCAAGTAAAATAACAAAAAGGATGGAGGACCCCATCAAGTAGTATATGGATGAAACCATAAGGGTAACATGGGGCTAGGCTCCAATAGCATCACAATGGATACAATCACAATAGCTCAAACGGCCTACAAACATGATCTAAAGAAACATCACCTAACGAGATTGCTCTCCTATGGATTGCACTAGCTAGTGCTTTATGTAGAGCAATGGAAACACTTGGACTAAAATAGATTACACAATAAGCTAAAGAGAGTGATACCCACTTCCTCCTAGTATGTTAGGCTCTTATGCACTCTCTCACGAACATGTCGAAGTCAGTGTCCATAGCTCCATATACCTCTAAAGCTAGAGTAACAAAGAGTTGACCTTTTTGCATACCCCTATACTTAAAGACTTTGGCGGTTGTCACTCCATTCGCGGCCCATCCAAGATGATGGGTAGATGGGAGAAGAAGGGAGAAGAATATCGTTTCGCTTGCTAATAGGAGGCGGAGGAGATTAAAGAATAGTGAGCACTTCTTCTTTGTCATTAAGTGAGAAATTTTATTTTTCGTCGTCGTCAGATTGCTTCAGATCCCATGGATGATCTTGCATGGTTCATACTTATTTTTTTGCCAAGTTGGTATTTGCATGATATCCAAGGCGGTTGGTCATGTCCGCACACCTTAGGAGATTTAAGACATGCAATTAGACGGATTTATATGAGGATCATCATGCCCACCATCTATACTCGTCATTTATCGTTCTTTTGATGATACATCCACCGTTTGTCTTTGACCTTGTTACAAGCTAGGTAGAGCCATAGAGTATGGAAGAGTTACTAGAGCGCTACATCCTTTGACACATGCTGCTCCTACTTCTCTGGTTGCATCCTCAGCCCCTGGATTGAATGTCTCCTCAGATTTTTGAGTATCAATCCGAGCATACACTGGTCTTCGACATATCTCTCTTTGCCCATGCCATGGTCACAACTACTCATCTCTTCTAAGGTGGGCTGCCAAGTCTAGTATATGAGCATATGAGAGGATGTTTCATCCCAGAAGATTCTTCATCAATATTTACAAAGTTGTTTCAAGCGGCCACATCAATGGCGTGATGGGATTCCTAATTCATCATAATAGGTGTCATATGTTAGTAGGTTATTGACTATGACCATGGACATAGGAGGACTTCAACCTATACCAATTGGAGAGATCTTTTTGGGCTTGGTTAGTCGTACCATCATTCTTCAGCTTTCCATAAGCACATTTTTCCTCATCAGTTTGGAGTTTTGGCTCTAGAGGTTGTGAGACCGTCCCTTTTGACATTAGAGCTCTTCTTGATTTGCACCTAGATTGGATAGTGATGCACGTGGATGTTGAAAAAGCATTTAATAACATTTCGTGTTCAACCATCTTTATGGAATTACATGACGGAGGAAGACCATTGGCGAGTTTGTATAATTTCTCTATATGTAATTGTATAAATATAAAGAGAAATGTAGGCTATGGAGCCTACATTTCTCTTTATATTTATATAATTACATATAGAGAAAGTCACTATTCTAGAGTCAACATTTATCACACATTAGGTAGATCCTTTAGGATGACCGTTATTTTTTATGGCACATTATCGGGCTCTCTTAGAGATCATCATCATAGCATCTAGTTGTATTTTTCCATCTTTGGTAGATAATATACATATTGTCTGACCTCCGAGTGACATTGCGGCCACCTTTGATCACCTTGTGATCCAACTTGCTCTTGTTGGGCTTAAGGTCAAGGTATCAAATTAGAAGATTTGGTCTTCATTGCAACTTCTTCCTCATTTTCAAGTTCCATAAGGGTGTTCTATTACTCTAGATGGACTTATGATTTTGGGAATGTCATTGGGTACTCATCATTTTGTGACATGCTATCTTGATGAGGCTCTATCACATCATCTTTTGCATGTGGAAGACCTACCACTCTTGGGAGGCATTCAAATGGCATAGGGCATCTTATCCACATGTGTCTCACATTACCCATCATATCTCACCCGGACAATACCACCTACTTCTACTTTCATGGCTTACCTAGCTGATTTTGATAAAATAGTTCTTGAAGTTTGTGGTGATATCATGGGTCATGACACTTGGAAGTCACATAAGGGTCCTTTAGTTACCCGCCAAGCTTGATTGTCCATTACTTTTGGAGGCATGGACTTGTTATGGAGTATTGTGCCCCATCAGTATTTTTGGATAGTTGAATCTTGCTAGCTCCTATATTGTACTCGTGATTTTGTATCCGCTTTAGATTACTCCCACAAAAGTATGTTTCATGAGACAAGTGTGATCATTATCCTTTCCACTCTTATCTACGTCTTGCATGATATGGTTTGTCATCTTTGACTAAACAAGAGCATCCATCTTTTGAAAGACTAGCAGTTATAAATGCACCCATATTACATGCATCACTCATGGAGAGGCACACCACGAGACTACATTCTCGTCATGCATAATAATGAGAATGCATGATGACTCTTTCTCTCTCTAACATCTAGAGCCCGTATCTATTCTTGCTCCAACAAGGATAGAGGCTTATGGTTGATTACGCGATCCTCTATCCAATTATTTTGCGTAGCACATTTCACAGTTATCATAACGATGTGCTTTCTATTAGGTTCAATTCAACCTTCAACCTCTAGCATGCTCACATGTGAGTATGATCAAGATCTAGATGCATCTAGGACTCATTTGACATGTTGGTCATTTGGAGATCATAGGATTGCTACACACAATATCATTCACAATGGCATTTATGCCATTGTTCAAGAGAGTGCTCATGTGGTGTGGAGAGATCGATGATACACCCTCACATCTGGACTGACTATACATGTTGACCTCTACATGTCTAGGGAGTACCAAGTTGTAATGGCTAACAATGTGATTACTTATCCGATTCAACACATTATTGCCACAGAGGAATTGTGAAGATTAGCTTTACCGCTAAGATCCACAAGTATTGAGGATTGTATGAGGGATATATCTTCATTCCACTTGACTTTGATATGCACGGAGCGCCTAAAAGAGATATGGATAGTTTTTTTAGAGATTGTGCTCGTCTTTATCATGATAGACATATTCTGCACATTTATAGTTGTCTTATTGCATCAAGTATTTTAGATAGCGTATATGCATATTATATACATTGCATTTTAGCCTCGGCCAATGAGAGAAAAATAGCTTTGATTGGTCATGCTTGTTCTAGACCTCATGTTATCACCTATATTGGCTATCTGCATGTAGGAGACATATACGCTGTTAGAATCATAGTGATTTATCACGAGAGAGATTAGCTCTCTTCTTTTCTTTCAGTCCATGGGTTGGTTTTTTCTTGCTTGCTTTGGCTTTAGCTTTGTACCTCAATAAATATGGTTGCTTTCTCTCCCTTGTGGAATATTCTGATATATATGAAGCTACTCTATTGTGGATCTAATACTCGGGATTGGAGATGTCTACATCTTCTTTTAGTATGTATTTCGAACAAAGAGGAGTGAAAATGGTCGTACCTAAAGCAAGGATAAGAACAAATTCCTATGCATTTGTATCTAATTCTAGTTTTTCTCCAATTTTTATAAAATAAAAAATTATACTAAATGTTTCCAAAACCTCATTTACTTACATGAGGTTTTAGAACCACTTATCATGAAACAAATATACAGTCCCTTCACATCTTGTGTAGTGTAAAAGTAATGTCATTCAATTGTGTTTCTAAGTCTCACCATATGTGACATACCTGAAATTACTCATATTATGGTGGCAGTCGGCTGACAATCGTCAGCTTATTCCTCAAACTCTCTTTCCCCATGAAGGAAAACTACTTTATTGTTACTCAATTATGCTTCGTGATTGCTATCAATTAACTTTTGTTAATTTGGCTTCATGCAGAGCAGGTTCATTTGGTTTTACCCTCACAACTGAAATTAGTATGGCGACACTAATTAGAATCCATTTAAGATTTACACTTACTCAGGTATGATAATGCACATTTATTTGGAGGTGCATTTGACTATTTACTACATGATAGCTGGGTTAGCGAATCTCTTATTGCAATTTGTAAACTTTATGAGCGTGATTCAATGGGTATTATTTTATATTTTTTTCAATTTTCCATGGGTCTTTTTGTTAATTGACATCGTGTAAGTGGCGAGGTTGGGTATGATTGTGATCTTTGGTAACATGGCAATTACATATGAGGGTTCAGTTCCAGGTGCACTGGAATAGCCCAAGAGAGTAAGGGTAGCTTTACACTGTAAACATTCAATACACAAATTCCTTAAAAAATATCGGTATGTAATATAGAATGTAAGTTAGGCTTTTAGGCAAATGATCCCTTTAGTGGTTTCATTGAGTTGTTCTAGATGGCTCTATCAATTGCGAGTGGGGAGATTTTATTGTTTGTTAGTCATGTACTAAGTGCTAGTCAACTTATCGCGATGGAGAAGGACACTGGGGGCATTAGACCGATTGCTATTGAGGAGGTCTTATTGCACCTTGTTATTCATACTGTGATCTTGCAATATCGTTCACACTTCCAACAACATCTTTGTCCATACAAGTTTGGAGTTGCCACACCATGAGGTTGTGAGGAGGTATCGTTGGGCATTATAGCACTTCTAGATATCCATCCAGATTGGGTTATCTTGCATCTGGACATTGATAACACTTTTAATAATGTCTCAAATGCATCCATCTTTAGAGAGTTAGAGAGGTTGATGGACCTTTATCGACACTCATTTCTTTCGTATGATCTTTCTACGATTCACAGTCTTCTCTATTCTATTAGCATGGCTTTTTATATGAGGGAGTCATTGTTTTATAGTCCACCGTTGGTTCTCGACAAGGAGATACTTTGATAGATCACTATTTATCATGGCTCATAATAGAGCTCTTCTGTCTATTGCTTTGGCCGTGTCAGGTTGTGTGTTCCTCTCCTTAGCGGATGATACATACATTGTGGGCCATGTAGATCACATTAGGCAGGCATGTAATTACTTGACTACCGAGCTCCGTATTGTAGGCTTGAGAGTCAAGGTGTCAAAATGTAGGACATTGTCTCATTTGGGTATTTCTCCCCATCTTTAGCTTCTAGAGGGATGTATGACATTGACAGATGACTTACACATTCTAGGAGTGTTAGTAGGATCAAAGGATTTTATCTCATGCTATTTAGACGCTACACTTTCCGACGATATATTGCATGTAGATGATCCATCTACATGCAATATACTTACTCTACTAGGGGATCCGTATGTGGTATTTGGTATACTCTCCTCTAGTATTGCTCGTCAACCCATCTACCTTCTTTGCACGGTTCCTCCTTCACTTGCATTCATATCACGATGGACAACCTTTGATAGGATGATCATGGGTGTCTTTGGTGACATCATCAGACCAAAGACCTTCGAGTGTATGACAAGAGATTTGGCACGGAGACATACATCTTTGTCGATTACGTATGGAGAGGTAGACTTATTATCGATGGAGGAAATGATACCTATAGGATTTTTGGCTAGTTGGGCACTGTCGACACCTTTGTTATCTTCCCGATTTGTGATTGCTTATAGGTCCATCCTTGAGATATATGAGAGGGACGTGGATACATGATCATTTTCTTTGCATGTACTATTACGACATACGAGAGATGCAACAAGTATCCATATGACTCGTTGACCATTCGGAGGGCATATGATTGTTACCCATGATGTCATCATAGATGTGGTGTTTGCTATGCCGTGAGAGTGTGGATAGTTCACATGAAGAGAGAGTTGGTATAAAATCATGTATGTAATGTATGTGTTTGAAGTCCCGTGCTTGTTCATAGTTTTAATTCTTTTACTTGTTCGTGAAACTCATCGATGGAAGATGTTAGAACGAGGCCTAGCCTAGCCTTGGACTTGAGTCAAAGTTCAACTTGAGCTAGTTTGCCAACAATGCCAACTGTGCCTCAAGCTTCCGAAACGGAAACAGGAGTACAGTACGTTGCGAGCTTGTGACACTCGAGTGAACGGCGGCCCACCATGTGTCAATACCATAATGCATGCTGTACAAAGAGTACATGAGCATGAGCACATGTCAGCGACCAATGAACACACCTGAACGACAGGATGGAACGAAGGATACCTCACCTCGCGTAACCTCGTCCGCCGACGGAGTGAGTCTGGGATGAGTGATGAGTGAGCGCGTGGTAAGAAAATGAAGACGATACAGAAGGAGAGCTTAACGCTTTACCATAGTACCGTAGGTTCTTTCCTGTACTTTATACAGTACATGTAGTCTGTAGTTTGTCTCTTTACGACGAATAAGAAGGGTACGGGCGTGAGTTCATGGCCACGTATGAGCTTGTGGAAGAAGGAGCAGACTCACGAAATTTTACAATTTGAGTGCGAGGGGAGGAGGATGACCCACAGGAGGGAGGGAGAGGGAGGGTTGAATTACATGAACATAGTGTCCGAGTCGCAGGGAAGCATGTCGACATGGTGAATCCGGCTGGCGATGGACGCAGATTGGGCAAGAATCTTACGGGGAATTTGATTAGCCGTAGGCGCAGGGAGACTATGTAAAAGCTTGAGCATCTGTGCATCTGTATAGGCTGCAACGCGGAGCATGCTCAGGGCGAAGGTTTTGGCCAAGATGCTTTCCGACGATTTGGCAGCGGAGGGAAGGAGGAGGAAGGTTAATGACGAACCGTAGTGGCAGTGAGCGAGTATTAGCTAGGCGCTTAGTCGCTTAGTCGCAGAGAGGGAGAGAGCATCGAAAAATTGCGCTAGGATTGTGGGCTTGTACAGTGAGGAAAGGAAAGGAAAGGAGGAATTCAGATGTTGCTTACGAGGGTTATCAGCCCGCGTGTGCCGGTCCAGACTGTTCCTCAGCTACCTCAACTTCGCTCGAGAAGAGTTAGGAAAGATGTGAGCCTCTGTCTGCGTCCCCCGGATCCCCAACCAATTTCTTCGCATCTCGGTCACAAGAGATTAATCTCTGGTTCTCACAACGCTCGAGGGTTGTTGTTCTTCTCTTCTTTGTCTTCTTCTGCGTCTTCCTGTTATTCCGCCAATGGAGGCTTGCACTCTGGCGAGCGTTCTCACAGCCACCTCCATAATTGTGAACATTCTGACGAGAATGGACATTGCAACCATGAGGGGCACGAAAGGAATCATGTGGATTTGCAAACTGAATCAACCAGTGCTCTCTCCTCCTCATCGACCACCACCCTTGAAAGTCACCATGATCACGAGCATCTTGAGCGCGGTCACGACCACGACCACGATCACGGTCATAGCCACAGTCATGGTCACCAGCACCATCACGGGCACTCGCATTGCAATTCAGATCCGGGAAGTTTGAACGGGGTTCAAAAATTGATCCAGAAGCTCTTCAGGGTGATAGGGGTGGCTTCAATTGCCGATATGTGGCGGGACAATCTCAAAGCTTGCTGTGCGTCGCTTGCTTTGTTGCTGCTGGGTGCTTTAGCTCCGTATGTTCTACCCAAGTCTTTCGGTCATACCGTTCAATCTGCTCTTGTTCTGCCAGCCCTTCCACTCACAGCGGTATGAAGCCAACGAACCTGTCTGGTCTTTATGACATTTTTTAGTACTCTGGTGCGCTGGCAGGGTTGGTAGGACAACAAACTATTTGAGGAATTTCTTGAGCAGTAAGGGTTTCTCAAAATTAAGGGTCTTTCGAATGTTTCTTTTTCTCTCTTTCTTCTTTCGAATGAACACCAGAGAGGACTGAGGTGAAACAAATGTGCAGGGCCTGTTAGTCACCATTGTCTGGCTGTGGCATCAGGTACCAGCTGGAATAGACGCAGCAATTGATATTGCAGGTGGTAGAGTCAACATCCATGTATTGATGGCAGTGGCAGCTTTTGCTTCCTGTTTTATGGGAAATGCTCTGGAGGGAGGTCTCCTTCTTGCCATGTTCAGCTTGTCCCACCTAGGTACGGGTCTTGGATTTTGAAGGAACTGAATTTACGATGACTTCGAGTTTCATTTACGCTATATTTTAGCTTATTTACAGGTCCAATTGCTCAAAAAGCTTTTCGTTATTTGCTCCGTCAATATTGTTTGTCAACTGTGTTTAATGATGTTCATAGGGTGGGTGGATTGGTAATGCAGCCGAAGACTACTTTACTGAACGAGCTTTGGGAGATGTGAAAGCACTGAAAGAAAGTAACCCCGAAAGCGCACTTGTTTTAGAACCGTTTGACCTCAAATCACCGCCACCGCTGTCTTCCATTCCGTATAAGAAGACCCAAGTTAGTCTAGTGCAGATTGGATCCTACCTTCTCGTGAAAGCTGGCGAGGTGCACTTCTGCATCCATTTATTCTACAGAGATTCTGTTGTTAATGGCTCGAGCTGCTTTTGTACCTTATCTCCAACTGTCGTACTCACCCGTAGACTGCATAATTGGGTAATTGAAGCATGTGTGTGTCAATCTCGATCTTCTCGTTTTCTTTCTTTTAAAGGTCGTTATAAGAAACGTTGAGTGTTGTATGGAGCAACATCTGCAAAGAGGACTCCTTCCTAATCAGATGAATGTTTTCCATAAAAATGTCATCCCTATGCGTTTCTTGCACAAGATTTTACAACGCAAGAGAGGTCCCGTACGCAATATGTTTACAACAGTCCTGTTGCATATGAAACTGCGTGAGTCTAGATCACATTTACGTGCCGAGGAGAGCGAAAACTGGAAGACGGGTACCCATACACGAGAGATATTGCCAATATCAAGGGCACTACATTGCGCTAAAGCATGTAGTGCCCTTGATATAGCGGATGTCAAACCCTCATTCAGTCATCAACTTCACTCCCGTTTGACCAATGTCGAAGATACTCTAGGTCTCGAGAAAACCGTCGTTTTCCTTCTTGTAACCTTTATTATCGGTCGTGGAATCACTCACACCACCTGACGTCTCATTTCGCTTCTGTCAGACTGTACCTGTGGACGGAGAGGTCTGGCAAGGAAGAGCCAAGGTTACTGTGGAGCATTTAACTGGTGAAGCACAACCCGTGGAGAAAAGGGTTGGAGATTCTATTCCAGGAGGTGCAAGAAGTCTCGACGGTGTGATGATTATCAAGGTAACTCAGCTGGTAGATTTGCTCTCGTTTGTCGGAATTTCTCGTTTCAGGACGAGTGTGTTCTTAAGATTCAATATATTTAGGAACGTTGATTGCTGGTGGTGTCCACAGGCGACAAAGACATGGCAGGACTCCACGGTGGCGAGGATAGTGAAATTGACAGAGGAGGCTCAGCTCAGCAGGCCCACCCTTCAGCGGTGGCTGGATGACTTCGGGGAGCGATACAGTCAGGCTGTTGTTGCAATGTCAGTTGCTGTTGCTTTATTGGGTCCACTTCTTTTCAAGTGGCCGTTTTTTAGCAGTCCAGGTTGGTCCTTCACTACTTTGATTTCTCCACGTCATCTGGCCAGATTATGCTGCCATATGTCTGTGAGCCAGGTGAACTTTAACTTCAGCTATACTTAATGTAAAGTTTCACTCTTTTCCTTGCAATTTCCTCCCAACTTTGTGTCCGATTGTTTAGTCGTCAACTCGTTCTGCGACATCGTGGATCTGGGATGAAAGGGTCTTGAAGAACGCAACCCTAAACCCCACAAATCTACTAAACTGGAGAACTGTCAAGACTGTTGTGGTGTTGAAACTGCTCTTAGAACGCGCGTCACGTAATTGACTAGGTGTTTTTAGTCTTTCAGTATTGCTTTAACTCGGAATTAATGACTTTATCTCTTACAGGTGTCCGAGGTTCAGTTTATAGAGCCTTAGGGCTGATGGTAGCTGCTTCTCCATGCGCACTTGCAGTTGCACCTTTAGCCTATGCTGCTGCAATCAGTGCGTGTGCAAGCAAGGTAATCTCAGTTCATTCTTCTGTACAGATGAGGCAGCAAATATCTCTTGCCTTAGGTCTTTAGGGATTCATTATATTTTCAATGTCTTATGCACAAGTAATGATATCACGATGATTACATTTTCATGTCAGGTACTTTACTCATGTTACCTATTGAGGTTGATCTGCAAGGTTATGCCAATAGACGCTAAGTGATCATGAATAGTATCAGCATTCTCTACTGAGGACACACGAGGAGGCTCTTTGTACCTCATTTTTCTGCTTGGGTATCACATCTTAATCTTTATCCTGTAATGTCCGGAGTATACTTTTGCAAGGACATACCAGGAAGCTCTCTGTACCACATTTTTACCACTTGGGTATCACAGCTTAATGTTATTGCTGTAAATTTCAGGGTATTCTTTTAAAAGGAGGAGAAGCCCTTGATGCTTTAGCTCAATGTGATGTAGTTGCTTTTGACAAGACGGGAACCTTAACCACCGGAGACCTGGTATGCAAAGCAATCGAACCTCTTCATGGTCATTGTTTCGACGAGAGTCAGTACAGTGATGATACTTGCTGTATACCGAATTGCGAGGATGAAGCACTGGCCGTAGCTGCCGCCATGGAGCGTGGGGCGACACATCCTATCGCACGGTAAGTGAACTTGAATATGCAGCGTCCAGAATAAGTAGAGATCAGATTCTGTTGTGTCTGTCCATCCTGTATTTACAGAAGATTGCATTCATATGAGGAACAGCACTTGCTCTGGACTCACAGAGTATCGTATGCGATAGGGCTGTAATGGAGCATAGTGCAGGAAAGGACCTCCCCAGCATCTTTGTGGACAATTTTCACACCGTTCCCGGGGAAGGGCTCTTCGCAAATGTTGCCCAATCTGAGGTGTGAGAGGCTTCAGTTCTCAAATCCCATTTTTGCCCAGGGTTTTATTTCACTTATTTCTTACGTTCTTGAGGAGGACATAGTTATCCATCGCCTTTTGTAAGTATCACACTTTTTAAGAGCTATGTTTCACGCCGAAGAGAAATCATGAAGCGGATTCAGTTTTCTCGTAATTTGAATTCCAGCACGCATGACACCTTGATGATTTTCTATGACCTTAATGTGTATCAGGCGAGAGATGCAAGACCCTGTAGAGCATTGCTGGGCTCAGTGGATTACATTGCATCTTCATTCAAGACTTCTTCTGAATCAGATGACGTACGACAAGCTGCAAATGCATCTGCTCACGGAAATGAACTAGTCCAGGCTGCCCTCTCTGTTAACAATAAGGTGAAGAGCTTTTTCTTTACCTTACAGATACAGTGTCTCGCCATGTGATTCATCATCCTTTCATCTTCTATTATAGAGACCGAAGAAATGCACCGCACCATCCCTTTCTTGTTAAAAAAATATCTGGGGCTCTCGATTTTATCGCAGGTTACCCTGTTTCACTTTGAAGACAAGTTGAGACCACATGCCGCTGATGTGATAAGAACTTTGCAAAAGAAGGCTGGATTGCGTTGCGTTATGCTCACTGGAGATCGTGCTGCTAGTGCTCAAAGAGTAGCTGCTGCAGTTGGCATTAATGAAGTCCACTCTGGTTTAAAGCCTGAAGATAAGCTCCATAAAGTGACCTCAATGTCCCGGCAAAAGGGTAAGTTTCCTGCTAATCTTTGTGTAACTGTGCCCAAGGGACTACGGAGAGTTCAACACTCCACTGACGGCCATAGACTTTGGTCCTTGGATTCATCTAGGAGAGCATCTTGACCTGCAGTATTTATTCTTGTATGTTTTCAAACAAAGCAGATGCAATAAGGTGCAGATTACGTTTTGTTCGTCAAAGTGAACGACATACGGGTTTCTGTCTTTAGGTAAACATTCCGGAGGACTGATTATGGTGGGAGATGGTATCAATGACGCACCTGCCCTCGCAGCTGCAACTGTGGGAGTTGTTCTTGCTAAGCGCGCTAGTGGGACGGCAATCGCCGTGGCTGATGTTCTTTTGCTCCAAGATGCTATTGATGGAGTATCTTTTGTCATTGCGAAGGCCAGGCAAACCACGCGTTTGGTAGAACCTTTTGCCATTTGCTTGTTGACGCCTTCATCGTCAGTTATGATTTCTTTGTTTCACTGTAGACTTCAGTCTCGCTTTTAGATGAACGCATCATGACTTACCCTAACTGTTGGAGTTATATCTACCAACTAGGCTGACAAAGGTGCACACTGAAGTTCTGATTCTCCGTATGCGAACTCCACAGGTCGAACAGAGTGTGGCACTTGCCCTCTCGTGCATAATCATGGCGGGTCTCCCTTCTGTTATGGGTTTTCTGCCTCTTTGGCTCACGGTACACTCCTTGACATTTTCTGATGTAGCTCTTACGAGAATGTCAGTTGCATCTAAAGAAGCGCTGTGTTGTGTTACTTTGTTTATCAGCTTAACATAGCGTAAAATAAGGAGTTTATGTTTCTCTCTTGAGTAGAAGTTCGGACATTATCTTGTGGCGATATTGCAGTTTCGTCTCGCAGATGAACCAGGTGGTTTAATTTTGATAGCAATTTTCTTACAGCCGGTTAAGTGCGACTTAAGTTGCTAACAGCAGCTCTTTTGAGAACGCAGGTACTTCTTCATGAAGGCGGAACCTTGCTGGTTTGTGTGAACTCTGCGCGAGCTTTGAATGATCCTGTCTGGTCATGGAATTTGCAAGAAGCTCTGCCAACATTTTTCAAAAGAATATATGCTGCTATGATGTTGTGGCTGAAAAGGGGAGACTCAAAAGCTGTGATGCAAACTGCTTCAGCGTAAACTGGAAGGTTCCCATATCTTGACTTTGTACCACTATTGTATCGTAGTATGTGTAGAAGAGAACCCGAAATTCTTGTAAACCGGCAAAAGGCATATTCAAGCATTTGTGAAGTATACAGTATCAGGATTGAGGCAGTTCTTGTCCTTAACTATCATTTAAATTGTTCATAGTTTGTCGTGGCACAAGCTAGCAGCTCTGAACTTTAACAGCAGCTGAATGCCACATATGTACATTCCAAAGTTCTGGGACCAAACTTGTGAAGATACCCATTTAAGTCGACAACATTTGTACCAGTTGTCATTGGTATTTCGAGCGGACGTCTATGGTATTGAATGATACATTTCCATGTGTCGTCCATCGTTCTAGCGTCAAGTAGTCCAACCACTTGTTTATTATGTCAGCGTGTACTCAGTGAGAATGTAGGTCTTATATTCAATGCTTTGTCAACTATAAATTGCTGAATTTAACAAGGTAGACTCTCAGTGGAGCGACCCTTTCCCCGAAGAATTTACAACGGTAGCGACCTGAAGATGTAACTTTTTCGAGCTCTGTTTGGTCTTCAATTGCCCAGCAGATTGGAACCTCTTTTTTAACTCTTAATGTTGGGAGTACGTGACGTTCTTGCGTTCAGCCTCAAACTGTCTAAAAGGACAATAGAGGGTCGAAAATGTGGTCTCAATGAAACAGCCAGCGGAGTAGGTTAGACGTTTCTAAGATGTACCAAAGGCTGCTCCTTACTACTAATTATGTATATAACTGCCTCCCTTCATACCGTTCTCGTATCTCCTCATTGTGATATGAAAGTCCTTCAACCACTTCCCAGAGCTCAATGTTTTCGGGTCCAGACTTCTAAAAGGGTACGATTGGTGGATCTGTCGCGGCGATGAGCCACAAAAATAGGGGAGATGCATGTCGAAGTTTGCTGAAACGTCAGAAGAGTTATCTAACGACAAGACGAGGCGCATACTAACTCGTCTTTTCACAATTATATTCAGGTTATACATAGCAATTTCAGAGTGTTGTAAATTATGCCACATTCTCCTGGACTAAGTATAAGTGCATGGAGGTATGCGGTCCATCCACCTAGACAAAATTTAACCGCATGGGTACGCGATCGAGAGTTAGTGCAACTTTAGAGTGCTGCAAATGATGCCACATCTGCCTAAAGCAAGTATAATCGGAGTTACACCGTCCATCCGATTAGACAAAGTGTAACTACATATGTACTCTATCCATAAAAACTGTGTAGATCACCATGTTATCTCCCGAGAAATATCGCATTGCTCTCGTTTCCGTGCCCGTAAACCCGACAGCATTTCGCCCGCTCTCCCCTCGTTCATGTAGCATTCTGTGCCACGATACATTTCCAAGGCCTGACTCTGTCTTGGCCTTGACTCTGTCTTTCCATTCTTTCAAATCGAAAGAAGAGATTCGCTTCTCGCATCGAAAGTAGCTTCTCATACTAAAGGTTGGACAAACAACACCTGACCATGGCATCAAGAAACTAACCAATCCCAACAGGAGGGAGAGATTCCAGTGTCGCAAATAATTTACCGGACTCGAGTGTTTCATTGACTCCAAACTTTCAAAACGTGGCTGCTCATAAAAACGAAGTTGACAGTACATGCGACGTTTGTGCTCTATCTCCTTCGCGGTATGGGACGAGACACCGTCGTGCAAACAGCAAGAACCGAATATTTGAGTTCAGTTTTTATTCCGATGCCGAGTTATTTTTTAATGCCGAGTTTTTCCGATGCCCTTCAGGCTAAATGCTCTAAAGAGTCGGTAGGTGCGGCCCCATCTTTCCAACGCAATCAGTCGGGCAAGAAAATTCGTCCACATCAAAATTCCTGATGCGATCAGATTTTCAAACTCACTCACGAACAAGAGCACTTGGCTGTTCTTCTTTGTCCCACGCCTGATGCTTGTAAGCGCTGTCATGACTCGCTTCCGGCTGGAAGCAACCGATTACCACATACAGAACCCTTACTCATGGCAGGCGAGAATCAGGCTCGCACAGCTCTTTCTTACAGTGATGTTCTCACCGACAAAACACACAGTGCCAAAATGTAATCGAATGGTTCGTAGTTTGCCCCAATCAGCACACAAAACTCGAATCAGCTGACAGGCGAAGCGGCAAACAAGTGCTCTGGCGTGGCTGACCCCGACTCGGAGGTGCTGTGCAGTGGAACATTCTAAAAGTGTAGAACTGGATGAGTGGAACAATCGGAAAGAAAACTTGGCAGTGTTCAAAAAGATTTCAGCATATTCTGCACGATACTGGAATGGAATATGAATGATGCGGTAGATTTTGTGGCTTGCTTGTCTTGTCAGGTGAGGTCTGGTGGGGTTGGGTCGGGTGGGTGCTAGTAGTGAACAGAGCATGCCGCTTGCAGCAAGAATCTTCACGTTGCTCGGTACATTGCATACACTGGAAAGGAAGAAATGCTTGCCGGGACAACAACTGGTGCCAGAAAGAAGCAGCACTGTTTGCCCATCGCTCCATTCTTTTTTCGCCCATGACTCTGGACAAAATCCCCTGCCTGTTCTCAGGGTTTCTTCATTCTCGTCCTCCGGGCCTCCAAGGCGTTGTTGCAGTCACACTTGCTCGAGACTGAAGAGAGCAGTAGCAGTTACAGTAGCAGAAGTGATCGGGAGGGCAGGAATGGGAGAATCAAGTGGTGTGATCAGCATGAAGCCCCTCTTTTCGTTCGGACTCGTAGCAGATGTTCAATATGCCGACAAAGACAATAAAGGACCAGGTGAGAACGTCAATTCACAGCTTCTTTATGCCCAACGAGAACTAGTGCTCTCCTTGGCAGGCAGAACAAACGAAACGAGCGTGCCAGAGTCGCAATCTTATGCTGCATTACTCTCCAGGAAGTCTCCAGAACTGGGAGACGTCTCATCTCATTATGCTTTCCTAGGTTTTCATGAAGCGCTCATTCACCCAGACAGCATTCGCTCTTTACACCCTAGAGATTGCTTCAAGTTACTTCCTGTGTCAGCTCTAAAGAGGAGTTTTCAGCGCTCAAGAAAGACTCATCTTATGCCGAGGACGGAAATTAAATTAGCCGAAGCCTTAATTTAGTGTTACATATGGAAGGCAGAAGCAGTGAGCGGAGCACCCTAAAAGTGTGCTTGAGTTGTTGGCAGATGAGGAAGGACGTGTACAGAGGTATAGAGAAGCCACCGGAAAGCTCGAGAAGGCAGTGAAAGCCTTCAACGCCAACAAACAGAATTTGCAGTAAGTTGAGCACATCTGTTGAGAAGAAATTGTTGATTAATGTGTCGTTCTTTCTCTGCTCACTTACCTTTCCGGTGAACACTCCTGTTTTGTGCTACATACTCTAACCGCAGATGAGATTTCTCAGATTCGTTCTTACTCTGGGTGACATCATCGATGGAAATGTTACAGTTCAACAGACCGAGTCAGACTTTGATGAAGTGCTGACCCGTCTCGCTAAGGTAAGCCTATTGCCTCCATATTCACGCCCAACCTATGGCTTCATCTTTTGTCTTGCTTCATCTTTTCTTGGTTTTCTTCTACTTTAAACTCAAGATCTTATAGAAGAAATCCTAAAATGAATTGCACCGCCTTCTTCCTATCTCCCACTGTGGCTAAACTAGTGTGCTGTACGTGGAATGTTACACTATGTTTAGAAGCTCAAAGCAGGTTGAACGCTTGAGTTAACGTTGGTATTAGTTTCAAGGTGATATGATCTTCTTGGCATAACAGTTTCTGAGCACTTTTTCCTGGATCGACAACTGCTGCAGCTGGAGCTGAAAGTGTATCATCTCCTAGGAAATCACTGCTTGAGATTACCCCGAGAAACTTTATTGGAAAAATTGGGTATGCCTGCACTCTACTACCAGAAACAAATTCACCCAGGTTGGACTCTGGTAATGTAGCCTTCCGTCCCACTTTCCTTTAACTGTGAGATGAGCATTTGTGTGTCCTTGAGTCTACTATTTGATCCATTTTTCATATTCTTACAGTAGCTGAGTGGGTGCCGAGAGAAAGAGAGCAAGGTTCATTATAGGTGCGACAGAGAAGGAACACCTTTTAAATTATCAAAAATCTTCTGCAGATCGTACTGGATTCAATGGATTTGAGTATAACATGGCCTACCGACACCGAAAAGTATAAGGTAATCTTTCGTTCAACACATTTTTTGTTTGATCTTATACAAAATGTGTATAAGATCAAGAGTATATTTATACTAAGTTCGCGTGCTAGTTTTAAGTTCAGAAGCGTAAAAATTTGAAAGCATTTGAATAAACTAATGCTAGAAACATCAGATTGTAACTGAATTTCCATTTTTAACTCTTAATGGTTTTCAGCCTTGAGTCAGCGTTGAATTGGCAGCTTTACTCGTCTGGGTACAGGACGGTCTGAAGTTTTGTCAAGAGCATCCGATAGTAGAAGATAAAAGCACTCAAATGGCTTCGTGGAACGGTGGTCTCGGAGCGGAACAGTTAGCCTGGTTCGCTGGAGTCCTTCGAGAGGCTGAAAGGTGGGAATCTGTACTTGTATCCCATATCCAAAGATTTGATGTCTTGACTTCAGAAAGTACTCTAATAGTCAGTCGAGGACTACTGCCAGGGCCCGTGTGTTGTGACTGTTCAGGAAGTTGATGTTTCCTTTTCAGTCCAACCTTTTCGTTTTTAAAACTCTGTGCGTCGATATAGAGACTTTCTCGTTCATTCATCCTTAACAGTTTTCTTTTGTAGTTTCCTGCTTGCTGTCTGGAATCGAGTGGAATTCACGTTTTATCTCCTGCCAATTGTCGATTCAGGATTTCAAGCCACTTGAATGGTCCAATCAGATAGTTCTTGGTGTCACCGCTTGAACCGTCTCCTACTAAAGATGTAATTGATAGCGACCTGCCCAGTGTGGCAAGTGTTGTGATTTCTAACATCATCCATTTAGACATCGAACTACTGCAGGGAAGGAACGAAGGTGATTGTAGCAGCTCATCACCCCCTGTTATCAGGATCAGCTCCCTTCTCTCATCTTATGTGGAATCATGACCAGGTGAATCTTGTGAGCTGATTCTCTGTCTTAGATCTTCCACCAAAAGAATCGTTGAAGCTACCGAACTTTCCATTATCCTCCGAAATACTAAGTGGTTTTTTGACACAGGTGTCATCCATTCTGCTAGCGAGTCCTTCTGTGGTGCTCTTTCTTTGTGGTAAGGTTGTTTACATTTCAAAAAGCTAATACCCGTCAGCCTGACTCTTCATTTACAGCCCTGAAGTTTGAAATGAAACTAGTCAAATTTAAGGCAGTCTACAATTATCTTTCGTGTCCTTCGCTTATATCTTACACGGACTCAGCTTGACCAACATCCTCTTCCTCCATCTTAGTAGATAGACTCTCAGAAATAGCTCGATGGAGGCTTGCTGTTGGGCCTTGACAAGGAAGTTGGCAACAGATTAATAGTCTCTGAATCTTCTCGTGAACCAGGTCATTATCATCCAGGAGGCTATGTAAGAGTCGGGGGTCAGCATTTTGTCACTGTACAGGCTATTTTGGAAGCACCTCCCGACTCAGAAGCTCATGCTTTTGTTCACGTGTACAAAGACCACATCACAATCGAGGGTTATGGATTCGTCGAGAGTAGAAATTTAACAATAGCGTAAGAGCCTTCAGCCCAGAACATCTGTTAGCTTAAGTCGAGGAGTAGTTGGTCGTTGCAAGAGAAGGTTTGGTTCCTCGTTCTCTTTCTTACTCGGTAAGTTCATTTCTTGAGCAGCGATGAATCACATCGAATTCAAACCATCTATCTCGTAGAGTTTAAAATCATGACGCACATTGAGTCACTTACATTAAGCAAGAACAGAAACAAGTCCAAACAACTCATAAGCACATGCATCTTTGTATACGCCTGGCTATGTTCAGTGCACTTCAAACATTTCATTAGCTCCAAGATGAATAAAACACAATGGACACGCCAAAAACTATGGAAATGTGAGGGGAGTAACATGATTATTATTATAACATCGATCTATACCGGCGAGAAGCTCCATATGGACTACCACTTCATAAGAGAGTGTGCGAGAGTTTACCATACTATCACTTTCTTTAACATATTGTGTAGCTTATTTTTGGCCATGTGTCACGATTTATGCGGCATTTTTTGTTAGGTAGGTGTACTTATGCAAGAGTAGATACAACAATTAGAGCTGGTTGTGTAATTAGCGCCGTTCGCATTGGAATTGCTATTAGGGCCGACAGCTCCGTTAGAGGTCCTAGGACTCAAAGGATAGAGTTCGAATTAGGGCTCCTTGGAGGGCAGTTTTCGAAGTTTAGCCTTTGAGAGTGTATATATGTGGATAGTAGATAGTGCGGGAACGTGGAGTCTTTGAAACACAAAGTGGGTTTGGCTCGAGTGTAATCTCTCTTTTATCCTATGGTTATGAGCAGAGTGACCTTGTGGACGTTTTGAAAGTAGTCAGATTATTTCGAAAACTCAAATTGGATTCTGTGGTGAGAACTATGAGTTCTTGGAGCATTGAAGGTGTTTTGGCAAGTTTGGATCAATGGTAGCTTCCATATGTTTGGTTGATAAGTGTGCAGCGCATTGATGGAGTATAGCCCGTCGTGGTGATCTAGAAGTAGAGTCGATTTGGAGTAGATATGATCGATTTCAAATTTTTGTATTTTTTGTTTTAGTGTAAATCTGAATCAAGAATTTTCGAGGGCGGAAGCGCTACTACAAAGTGAGTCGATGCTTATAATTATCTTGGGGCATTAAATCGAGATTGGCCAAAAAATGTTTAGTACATAAGTGCTCGAAGTCCAAGATCTTGTGTTTCAGTGTTTTCGGGTCAAAAATAGGAGCAGCAAGCTATCAGATTATCATATAGTATCCGTTTGATCTGAAATTTGGTGGGATGATAGAACATATAAAGCTTGTTGCGCATGGGTAAAGATGTCAATCCTAAAGCTGACCGTGTCAAAATTGCAAAATTTTGACGTTTAGGGGTCTGAAATTGGAGTTGAAGATTTTCAGAGTTTCGTAGAAGTTTCAAACGATGTCCGTTTGCAAAAAAAAATTGTGTTAGGTAGCAAATTAAAGAAAGCTAGTTGAAGTCAACGCTTTGTACAATTGGATTATCGATATGGAGAGCACAAGAGCTCCAAAATTGAATTTTTGTGTTTTCAAATGCCCTTCTAAGGCTATGTCGGTCTGGGTTGGGTTGGTTTGACCCCTTTGATGGATGTTTTTGAGATGGAGTACTGTTATTTATGTTTCTTGTGATTGATATACCTCCATCTCTGCTTACTGCTTCGTGTTTGTGCACCACGTTTGGTTATGTTGATGCTTTGTTGTTTGGAATGTTAATGCTCATGTGTGATGCCAATAATGAGGCTGGATTTGCGGAACAGTCAGACTATCCATATTTCTTCCCAGTGAGACAAGACTTGCAAACCTGTAGACTGGATGACTGCCTGTGGTGATGGCATGTTTCAGGTTGCACTTGTGTTAACACCTTGTGGTGCTTCGGGTACCTTCTGTTGCGGTTTCTGGTTCTAGTTGATGTTTCTGGTTCCAGTTGGAACCTGTTTTTGTACGGTTGCGGAGGTGATACATTGGTATCACCTCCGCAACCGTTCTCTGGAGGTTCTAGAGGAGAGATTGCTTGGATTAGCATTGGATTCACCCGTAGCGGAGTGCGGTACCAACCTTGGCCTTTGAGATTTACAAAAGACTATGATTTGATTTCAGAGAGCGACGGAGCTGAGCTTGGTGATATCTTGGAGTGTGTACCCTTACCATTGTTGTGGGACATGGACGATATTTATGGGGCCACCAAGGTCCTAGACAATATTCGGATACAGTTGGCACTATTTAGTTGGATGACTTCATCTAGGAGTTTGACTCATGGTGTGATTTACAACGGGTGCGCAACTCTACGTTGTTTAGTCTGTTCATGGCTTGGAAGGGATTATTCCAGCATTTGAAGGGTCCGCCGATGGATGATTATCATGAGTTTTGGTGTGAGCACCTTGAGGAGACAATATTGACCTCCAAACTACATCTATATTACTTAAGGTATAATGTTTGGTGGTGCGAGTTCATCCTTTGTACCTTACACTGATGACACGGTTGGAGTTAGTCGAGTTGGGAAGAGTTCAGAGGTCCCAACCTTTAACCCTATTTTGGAGTTCTTCGCACGGTTGAGGAGAAACTACCAATGGGTGAGAATTGACAAGTACGAGACTTGCAGGAGTTTCAACGGAAGACTAGGGAGAGTCTTCGAGAGACATATACCCGAATGCATCAATTGATGAGTGTTACCCATGGGGTGACAAATGCACAAGCTGTCCAATATTGATAAGGGATATTGGGTAGGGAGTTGAGACGTGCAAGCCAATGTGGATGTACTTTGAAATGGAGCAAATAGGGATCAGCCATCAACCTCGTATGAGGTAGCATCCAGCGCAATGTTGGGGGTGGCAAAGGCTCTTATTCATTCCTCTGTTTTCTCAGCCAAGGATTTATTGACATTGGGGGTGTCATCATCCCATGTACTATGATTGGCAGCCACATTTTGCGAAAGCAAAGAGGATGTGTTGGTTGCTTCTAGTAGTGTTGATCCTAGGATCATGACAGCTACCATTGGAACTTGGCAAGCTACTGCCGCTTGAATGATGGAGTTACCAACGAGGCCGGCATACAAGTGTACCATGGTGTCACCAAGTTTGGTGATGTTGGATAACATGAGTGGTGTCTTCTGTTTGATTGGACCTTCATGAAAGGTTTATCAACCTCAACGCGTGTTGTTGGATTCTAGTACACAACCCTTTATGTTGGATAAGGATGCACTACTTGGTCTTGGTTTGCAAAAGACCGATGTGAAGAGATGTCCATTTCAGATTTAGACATCTCTTGGAGGTTCTAGTGATGCCCCGGCACCATACATCACTAGGATGGAGTTGACTGTGCAAGTGCATCCAAATCATATCACGGATAGCTCTACAACGCGAGCATGTGTTCTGGTTAGACTTGTAGAGTCCTATGATGTATTGATGGGTGCGACAGTGTCATACCCGATGGGGTTAAGCATTGATTATTGGGAGGAGATAGCCTCTTATCGGCCAGGTTGGCAATCTGGTGAGGGCCGAGTGAGTCAATTACATGTAAGACTCATTACTGGTTCTAGACCTTTATCAAGTGGAGGTTTGGCGTTTGTTGCAGCCTTTAGTACTTGTGTTATTTGGCCTGGTGATTTGTTGGAGTGCAACATGGATACACATGATAGCCCTTGTCCAGAGGATGTGGCTATTATGCCAAGTCCTAGTGAAGTAGTGTCATCCACGTTGGATGGATCACTAGGTACTGTGATTTTTGGGCTGACTCTCACTCAAGTTTACCTCCGATGGCTTTTTGGAAGCTCATCATGAATCTAGAAGGACTTGTTCCCACCTTAGGACCATGACTCTAATACACACTCTCACACAAACTCTCAAATTCTAAACTTCATGATGCAAATTCTCACAAAGAGTAAGATATCACTCAAAAGGAAGAGATACTTTGATGATCAAAAATCTTCATTGAATCAAGGCTCCAACCTTAACATGACTTCTCAAAACTAAACTTCCCAAAACAAGGTCTCTCCGAAACTAAGATCACAAAACTAACTTCTCCAAAAACTAACTTCCTTGAAAACTAACTTCTCTCAAAAGTCTCATTCTCCTAAAACTAACTTCATTGAAAACTAACTTGAAAGGTGCTTCTCAACCTCTCTATTTATACTACTTAGAATCTTACGTTAGTAACTATAAGTAATCATCATGTAACTTTCTCTTACCAAGTTTAAACGAGGTAGAGATCACAAATCCCAATGAAAATGGTGCATGGTAACATGCAATTGGTATACTTTGATCTTCTAGAAGCCCAACTACTCTCCAATTGACTTTAGTGTACCAAGTCAATCTCGTTCCTAGATTTAAGGGTCTTCACCAAGTCCAACCAATGAAAACTAGCCCAAGTCAAGGAAAGTCAAGATACTCATATGATAGAATTTGTTCCTTGATTCCTACTAAACAACAAAATAGTTGTTCTCATCTACCATACCAAAAGTTACTCTATATTTTCCTCCAACTTAACTATAACTATCTAAACATAGTTATGACTAAGATAAACTTAGTCACAATTTAGATATACTTACATTTTATCCTATATGTACAACCTTGGGTCTTACAGTACTTCATGTATGCAGCTACGACAGATGGCAGATTAGCTTATACATCAGGCTTGGAGTGAGTCTTTTGCTCTAGAGAGGGAGGAGATGAAGCAAGTTATTCCCACTTCCACTATGTTGTCACCTTTAGATACAACGTCTATTGCTTGGCAGTTGCCAGAGGAAGGTATATGTGTGATGGACTTGTTTGGAGGGATTAGCACATGTTTGGTTGTTGTTTTGCAGTCTTGCATACGAGTACATTGATACTTGTATGTGGAGCGAGATGTGATTGCAAGGTGTGTTTCATTACGCCATGTGTCATAGTTGGTGCAGAGATACCCATATCTTCTACCATTATTGATGATTCAAGGATATCAGTATGCCTTGCCGTTAGATATTTTATTGTTGGGGGCGCAAGACCTTGTGGCATGACATCATACATTTGGTTATTGCTAGATGGCCATATCAGGGACACACACGTGCTGGAAATGGTCATGGGCTACATGATTCACGTTCTTGCATGTTTTGGAAGATGTTATGTGTGTTATGTTCTCTCCAGTCGTAACAGACCTATTCTCCAGCATACATTCTGGAGAATGTCCCCTTGTTGGGTGATCCACGTACACGGGTGATGACGAGTGCACATCAGGTGCGGTCATGGATTGGATCAGCGCTATTGCTAGATGCATCGAGAGTAGGATCTCGTGCACACCATCCACGTCTATGATGGTCTGATCCAACACCTGATGCCGTGATGCCTCTGACAATGTAGGTACTGTTGTAGTACTAGTAAAAAATCCCATAGCTCGCTCTCTCTCTTCAACATTGGGTTCCACCAACCGCTGCAAGCAAGAATCCCATGCAAGTCTAGGTCCTCCCTCTCTGTAAGCATGGAAAGCTGGGTAACTCAACAATGTGAGTAATGCGCTCTTGGCTGACCCACAAGGTTCATCACTACCATTGGTGACCTGTCGGCATAGACCAATACGTGGTAGTGTCTACCCACATCCAAAATACTCCTAAAATGTTTGACATGGATTGTGAGCCTCGGATTGGCTGAGCAAAAATTTATGCGGTCCACATGTGTGATTGCAAGACCATTGGTAAGCTCTTTGGCTACAGAGACAGTGGAGGCAAAAGCTGGGGGCAATAAGTGTCCAAGATCTCATCCTTGATCTTATGAGGATGCTAGAGAACGTGCCGTAGAGTCTTCTTTGAGTATGGTTGGAGTTTTTTGCACGGAGCAAGCGATGGTTACCACTACTGACCTTTATGATACAACTCAAGAGATTACAGCTAAAGGTGATGGAGTTGTTCACACTAAGATAGTGGAGCCTAGTATGAGAGAGCAGAAAAAGCTTTATGCTCAAGAGGTTATCATTTAGTAACCAGATACTACATCTTCTATCTCTAGTGTAGATGGAGAAGAGATTTGGTATATTGAGATTAGTCCCAAAGTGACAGGAGTAGAAAGACGTAGGGTGTGGAGGTTTCTGAGGAGTTTAGAAATTGTTTTGCCTTCAGTATGAATGATTTAGGCTATTTGAAGGGACATTGTATACGGATTGACTTGACAACTTATTTTAACTCCAACAGTTGTTGACGTCTTGATTTGATAGCTTCTGCTCCATTCATCCTCTTTAACTTCCGTTGGATAGTAAAGAAGGTCATCAATTCAAATTGAATTGTAAGTTTTGACTCGATACCATATACCATACGGAAAGATGAGTACCTTGTTGATGTCTTCCAAGTCGTCTGATACTACCACAAAATAGCATGCAGCCTCTTGTCCCAATTTTGCTTGCTACTATCCATGTTTGCATCCTTGGCCAATATCATGCAAAGTGTAAAGTTGGTTCGCTTTGCCAACCCGTTAGCATTGGGTTTGTAGGAAGTAGTCACCGTGCCTTGATAGAGAAATAATCTAACCTGGTTTGTATAATGCCTCCAACAAACTCACCACCTCTATCCGGCACAATTTCTAGAGGGCATCCAAATCTAGTTATTATCCTCTCGTAGAGAAATCTATCCACTTCTTCCTCACTAGTAGATTTTAGAGGTCTAGCTTCTACCCACTTGGTTAGATAATCTGTAGCTACCACAATGAACTTGTTACCCCGAGAAGTAAGATTCAAGGGTCCTACAAAATCTATTCCCCATTTCTCAAAAGGATCTAAAATAGGAACTGATGTCAAAGGAGGGGTTTTCATGGACTTTTTAGCAAAAGCTTGACATTCATCACAACTCTTGCAAAATTCCACACAATCTTTGAAAATGTCCTTCCAATGATAGCCTGCATCTAGGATCTTAAATGCAGTTACCTTTCCTGCAAAGTGTCTGTAGGATCATACTTAGAGATTTTGAGACTGTTTTTTTGTTTTTGAAATAAAAACGAACGATATTCGGATGAAGTCTGGCCCGTCGAATACGAATATGAGAGATAAGTATGAATATGGCCAAGACGAATGAGTTGTTGAGGAATGTTTGAAGTTTCGAATGGATTAGGGTAGTTAGTAACAACATCAATGAGCCACGGAGAAGCAAGAACGAGCCGATGAGTCAAGTAGACGAAATGAAGAGAAAATCGGCCATTCGATCGGGGGCTCGTGAGGCTATTCAATTGCCAGTGAAGAAGATGCCGACAAGAGTATATCGACCTTTGGTGCCAAAGCCAGAGTGGTCAGCCAGAGAATTAGTATGATTGAAGAACTTGGACGGAGAGTTCTTAGCATGGTGTTGGGACTATGTATGCACAGAGTTGTGTGAAGAAGTTCGAGCAAAGAAGACGGCCAACCCAATAGGATGGAGAGGGCATCTAGATTCGTGGGATGCGCTTCTCTGGGCAGAGGCATTGGGAAGAGATTACTCAAAGGAGAAGGATGGTGTCGACTGGGAAGGGTCGGCGATCTACACGAGCTTCAACTTTGACGAGACCAAGTGGTTTGACCATAGGGAAGGAAGGGCACAAACGGCTTCAAGATTGATCTTATTCGGGACGACTTCCGACATAAGATCATGTATACTTTGAATCAACTCTTTTCACCATAACGAACTACTTATGTAAGCATGCACAAGGTGAGAATAGTGGAGGGATTTTTCGACGGATCAATGAAGTTCAATTGGGGAGAGATCTTCGCTCGTAATGTGCAAGCGATGGGGCCGAGGCTGGCGGCGAGGAGAAAGGGAGTTATCTACATCTCTTCATTCTTGGTGCACATGTATTCGCGCATGGGGTGGTTGATGCCACAGGAGAGAAGGCGATATCAAGTGAATGTAGTCAACACTCTCGGTGGGCCAGTGGGTCGACAAGAAGTGTGGGACCCCACCAAGACGATGGTGTGCAGTCGTTAGTGCGACCGAATCAACAGGAGATGCCTTCGGAGGCAAGGTCGAAAGTGATGAGAGATGCAAAAGAAGCTGTATTTGGGAAGGACGACTCCGTGGGGACCATAGAGAAGAGGAGTCCAAGTGTGAAGATAATTGCGGAGCCCAATAGTAAGAAGCGGAAAGGAAGGAAATTGCTTTCGACTAGGAAGTCAGATTACCAAAGGCATCGCGGCCTAAGGTAAAAAGCAACAAAGGTAACGATGGAGGGCGCTTTCTTGATGTTACGGTTGGCGTAGAAAATTTGGAGAATGTGGTGGTGCTAGTTCTGATGGAGCTGAACGAATTGAGAGACAGTTACATCCAAGGGTGGAATCCTCAAGAAGACGGTTATATGGAACTGATTCAGTTGATGAACCGCACTGCTCAAGGGAAGAAGGATTAGGCGAATACTATGAAGCAATTGACAGAGTCAGTGGAGCGTCTGGAGAAGCAGAAGAAGGAGGTGACGCAGGAAGCTATTACCATGAAGCACACCTATAGTGAAATCTATAAAATTTGAAGCGCTGAAGTGAAGTTCGTCGAGAGGGAGAATGAGAAGCTTCAACATCAATTGAAGAGAGCGAAGCAGCAATTGCACGAGGTTGATGTTGAGAGGTCGGCTAGATTAGAAGATTTGGCGAGTAGGTGCTCGCAATAGCTTTTTGCTTGGTGTGACGATGTGGAGGCTGAAAGGTTGGAACGTTTGATAGTGGCGATGAACACCCCTTGCGATTCGAAGGATCGAAGGAAGGAAATGTACAAAGTCATGGGACGCGAATGCCAGGAAGCGATGCGAGTCCATCGGAAGGAGATCGCAGAGGACATCAGGGAGTTGCAGATAAGCGTTGATGCTTTTGCATTGTGGGAAGAGACGTCATCGAAGGGACTAGCAACTTTCCAAAGAAGTAGTCAGGCGCGATCCGTGTAGGCGACAGTTAGGAATAGGTGCGAGTAGATTATATAAATAGGAGTAGTGTTAGAGTAGGATTATCGCTTCCTTTACGAATGTTCATTGAGAACAAGTGTAGTTAGGATAGAAAGAAGTGCTCGAGAAGCTGTTGAATGTTGCGTTCGATTGGTCTAGACGGGTGTATGATACTTGTGAAAATACCCGGGTATTCGCCCATGAGCCATGATCAGATTCACTTTGCAGTAGAACTTCATCGAGGACATCGCCTCGAAGACAGCTTGTAAAGGAGTGATCAAACTCCCATCAGTAAATCTGGAGTGAAATTTCAATTACATGTGTAATTCTGTGCAATGTAATGGATGGGTAATGGTTTATCAATTAGACTGAGTGGTCATGGACTACTTCGTCGTGGCATTCTTTGGACTATGCAAGTCCAGAGTCCTCAAAAGATGCATAAACTCACATATTCGTCGCTGACAGAAAGTTAACACCTCATTCCCTTGGGAACGAATTGTAATTCTGTACAAATGGCAAAACCTTTGTGTAACTTGTCTGTTACAGTGTCCTCCATATACCGAGCCTTTGTGAAACTCTTTCATGAGTTGAATTGACTCCTCCCTTCCAACTGCTGCCTCTCCATCCTGAGGATTAAATCGTAATCCATCCCCTTCTTTATGTAAACTGTCAAGACAAGCTTTGTTGGAGAAAGAAAAGATGAACCGTTGATAGTATCATACCAAGGAATTGTCTCAACTTGGTCAACGTCACCGGAAAAGGTAAGTCGAGGAGGTGTTTGACCTTTTCTAGATCCATCGCTATACCATACTCGGAGATGATGTGTCCTAACAACAAACCTTCATGACATCCATGATTGAACGAGGTCTTGGCTTTCTCCAAACGTTTATAGAATTTTGACCAAATGATCAAAATGATCATACTTCTTCTTGTACACACAAAAATCATCTATGAAATCTCGCACAAACTTCCCAATAAAGGGTTCAAACACCTTGTTCATGAACCTTTGAAAAGTTGTTGGAGCATTACATAAACCAAAGGGCATTACCCTAAAGACAAAAGTTCCACATGGCATGGTAAAAGTGATTTTGAGCTGATCTTCAAGGGCAATTTGAATTTGATTATAACCACTATAACCATCTCCAAAACTAAACCACTTGCCACCTCCTCTAGAATCTCATCTATGAATGGTAAAGGATAATAATCCTTCTTTGTGACAGCATTCAACTTCTTGTAATCTATGCATACACATAGCTTACCACTCTTCTTCTTGATTATCACAATAGGAGAAACCCATTCAGAATTCTCTACCACATAGATGAAACCGGCATCCTTTAGCTTGTCGATCTCCTCCTTCATCACCACAACCGTTGGTGGATTTATCCGACGTCACTTCTGACGTATTGGACAAGCTTCCTCCTCTAACTCAATGCGATGAGTTCCTAAGGTTACTTACTTCAAATCCTTGTAGCTTAAGGCAAAGATATGGATATATTTACGAAATATATCCAAGAACCTTGTCTTCTCCTCCCCATCAACCTTGGGACCAAACTTGAGAGTGGAGAGCCATCGAGTAATTTCCTCTTCACTCATCTTCATCTTGTCAAGATCTTTCAACATCCTTGACCTAGGAAGTAAATCCATTCCAAAAATGAACTTGTACTTGAACATCATCATCCGAGGTGTCTTCAGATGATGTCTCCTCATTGGTCGACATGTTGGTGTCAACCTCTGAAAAGCTACCACTTTCTTCACTTTCAGACTCCGAGTAATCACTCGTAGGCCTATCCGAGTCTGAGACTACTCCTCTGCCACTTGTGAGAGGGACCTTCACTTGATGATTCCTGAGCCCTATACAAAGGTAACCCTTATGCCACCGATCAGTTGTCCTCACCGTCCTTAACCAAGGTCTTCCTAACAACAAGTCATAGCTAGCCTCCTCAAGCACTTGAAAAGACAACAAGGTTTGAACTCCCATCACACTTACTACCACCTTGTCCACCACTCCAATGGGTCGCACCTTTTGCTTGTTGGCCATCCCAACAATGATGTTGAAAGGTCTTGAAGGCTTCATTCCCAACTTCTTCAACAAACGTTCCGACATGGCATTCACCGTAGATGCTCCATCCATAAGCACATCCAAAACATCATATCCATTAATGTGTACTTCAATCTTCGAAGCCTGAGTACATACCTCCGAGGCAGCGACATCCACCACTCCTACTCCAACATTTGTCATGGAAGCTTTCCTCTTCGATTGTCGTTTCTTGATTCTTTTGGAGGTTAGGCCTCCCCTCAACTCATTTCTTATCGTATGATTTAGAGCAATCAATTGGCCAACAGTTATATTGGCTTTTTTGATTCCTCACATCCTTCATCATGTTGTATTTGAGTTGGATAGATGAAATGGAAAAATCATCCATTTCCAACTTCTTTCTCGGTGCTCTCGGTTGATTCACACCATTGGATCGAGTGCTCCGGCTTGGTTGATCTTCCCTTGAGATGGACTCCTCTGTAAATCTTGCTCTCTTCTTCACTTGTGCAAGAATATCCACTTTCAAACTTATAGAGCTCTCTCTCTTCTCAAACGTGCACTGATAAGGAAACACATCAATAGACGCTACTCGCTTATCCTTTGATTGACTTGGAACATGAGTAGGATTGTTGTGTCTAACTCCATCATGTTGTCGAGGATTAGAACAATTCCGCTAGAAATGAAGGCCTCCACAACTAAATCATGAAACTGTGAAGTTCTCTTGCGGTGGATTTCTTTTTGGAGGATAATTTCCATATCCTCTAGATCCTACCCCTACATTATGATTCCTCCTCTCCCATAGTTGTACTACGTTAATCTTGTGATAATCGAGTGTTTCCATGATAGATTTCAACTCATGGTGCAACTCTACCACTGGAGTATTTACTACTGGCGAAGCAACAACAGTAGGAGTTGTCATTCTTACCACAATAAGTGGGGATGCTTCTCTAGTCACCAAGCTAGAATCATCATCTTCTAGGCTCTTCTCCATTCGAATAGCAATGCGAATAGCCTCAACCTTAGAAGAGGGCTTTTCATATCTCACCTTGCTTTGAATCTGAGGCTTCAAACCTCCAATGAAGTTCTTTGTCAACATCATCACAATTCCCACCATGGTTGGTTCCACCTCATCTCCACTCTTTTTCAACATCACACGAAAATGCGACTCTAGCTTTTCCGTTCTCTCCACGTATGATCTCACCTTCTCACTCTCTCCTTGCTTCAAAAAGGCAACTTCACACATCAGCTTCTCGTAACTTTCATCTGGAAGAAAGTTTTCAACAAGATTCTCCGTCAAACTCTCCCAAGTGTCTTCCTCCACATGTTCCTTCTTGTACTTATTGTACCACTTTAATGCTGAATCCTCCAAGAAGTCGGGCAAAAGGATAGCCCATTCGGGTTTCCTTCTCTCATTGTTTCCTATACATGTTCTCTTGAAGTCCCTCACAAAAGCTTCTACATCCTCTTTCTCTCTCCTATAAAACACCGGAAGCTTCCCCATTTCTAACTTCTTTTGTTGTTATTGTTGGAAATTTATATGGGACTCCCTAATACAACACAAACATAACTAGCTTCATTCTAGAGTAATTCATCAATGGCAAAATAAATGGAATTGGTTGGTCCAAGATTACCACGGCTCTCTCTTCTCCTAAATACACGATGAGTTTTACCCTCATCGACATCTTCTTGATCATTTTGAAAATGATCTCCATCTTTAGTTGGAACTCGAACCACCTAAAGATTTCAACTTTTTGGTATCTGCACTTAATTTATCCTCAAAGCCCTCCACCAGTGACTCCAACAGAACTTTCACACCACTAACCTTGTCACTCCACAATTTTCACAATACGTTTCACTCTTGGATTCATGGGGAGATGATGGTCCCAGATGAAGGTTTAGCTCTTCCACATTCCTTATCTCTCTCAACCTCCTATCTTTGGTCCTCAAATAATAATTCATAAGCTTATGTCCCTTATGTCCACAATAGAAGCAACTCTCACGTTTCACTCTCTGGGAAATTTTTAGTGTCCTTATCTCAAACTACACTTTGAACTCTCTCGTGTTTGAATCCACTGAAACAATCACATCCAGCCCTTGAGGTAATGCAAAACGTATCCCATCTATTAATCTAATATCAATAAAATTGTCAGAAAAACTTTGGAAAATAAAGTTTTCCTCCCAAATATGCATTATATCACTCTCACCTCATCCCAAACAACACTTAAGTAAACAAAATGTATAAAATAACTTTCAAGCTATCATACAACTTTACCGGGTACACAAATGGTACATTACTATGCATCATAATCTCGGCTCGCTCTTTCTCCATGGTCCTCTCCATATGAGTTCTCATCGTTGCACTCTCACGGGTAATAAACTGGATTCGAAATATTTCTGCTCCTTCTAGATTGAGGTCTCGGCAACATAACCAAAAATGTGACCCTTGGGCTGACTCTCACTCAAGTTTACCTCCGATGGCTTTTTACACAAATCCTCAAATTCCAAACTCCATGATGCAAATTCTCAGAAAGAGTAAGACATCACTCAAAAGGAAGGGATATTTTGATGATCAAAAGTCTTCATTGATCAAGACTCCAACCTTAACATGACTTTTCAAAACCAAACTTCCCAAAACAAAGTCTCTTTGAAACTAAGATCACAAAACTAACTTCCCCCAAAACTAATTTGACAGGTGCTTCTCAACCTCTCTATTTATACTACTTAGAATCTTATCCTAGTAACTATAAATAACCAACATGGAACCTTCTATTATCAAGTTTAATCGAGGTAGAGATCACAAACCCCAATGAAAAATGGTACATGGCAACATGCAATTGGTCCACTTGGATCTTCTAGAAATCCAACTACCCTCTAATTAACTTTAGTCTATCAAGTCAATCTCGCCCCTAGATTTAAGGGTCTTCATCAAGTCCAACCAATGAAAATTAGTCCAAGTCAAGGAAAGTCAAGATACCCATGTGATAGAATCTATTTTTTGATTTCTACTTAACAACAAAATAGTTGTTCTCATCTACCGCACCAGTAGCTACTCTATATTTTTCTCCACTTTAATCATAACTAGTTAAACATAGTCATGACTAAGATAGACTTAGTTACAATTCAGATATACTCATATTTCATTCTATATGTACAACCATGGGTCTTACATGCCAGATATATGGTATAAGATTGTGTTCAAGCATCATTCAATGCTCCTACACCACAATTACATCCTCTACCGATTATGGGACTTGGTTATCATTGGAGCTTGGATTTTGCATGACCTTTTCCATTGACTCTACGATATCATCGATATGTGTTGATCATGGTTGAGCATTTTTCCAAGTGGATTGAGTTGGTGGCCTTGCCCGACAAGTCAAGTGAGGAAACAGCTTATGCATTCTTAGGTGCAATGCTTAGCCAATTTGGTGCACCAGCAGAAGTGTTGACTGATCTGGGTAATGATTTTTGGATGAGTTTCAGGCTTTGTGTGATTGAGCGTTGATCAATCATCGTACCACATCAATAGATAATCTAGAGGTTGATGGTCTAGTAGAGAAAGTTGTTCAGACGGTGAAGAAAGGACTACAAAAGTTTGGCTTGGAGAAAAATCATATGGGAGACTGGGACATCCAACTACCATGGTTGGCCATGGGTTATCGATTTAGCCGATAATCATCTCTAGCGTCATTCTCACTATACTTTTTATTATATGATAGAGATCCAGACTTATCTATAGCTATTCGTCGAGAGTCAGGTGAAGTTTTGGACTTGGATAACCTTGATGCTTGGAGTAGGGTGTGTTCTCAAAGTGCAAAACTCTTCTGTAGAGTAATGTCCATGCATTTGAGAACCTGGTTATTGCTCATCATAGAGATACTTTGTGTTATGCTACAATCCAAGGAGGTGGATATCAACCTTCAATTCACATATTTCATGTTGGTGATTACGTTTACTTGAAGCAGAGTGCACCGATCATATTGAATGTTATGATTGGTCGCATGGTTCTACGAGTCGGATATATTTCCCATTGTGATGCTATTGGGGCCTAGTTCCATCTACTCATTTGGTTTCATCCCTCTTGATTGGGTCTTCCCATCTTGCTATATTACTCGGTTTCCCTACTTTTTGTACTCTCCATTGAGAAGAGATTATTATATTTTATTAATTTAGCACTTCTTGCCTAATTGATGGAACTGCCCTAGTTGAGCTCACGGTCACCATGGTCTATGTTCTGCAGCTTGCTACATGGAGTCAAAAATATATTATTTAGTTTGACATTTCAAGTCAAATGTAACGTTAGCCTCCTATGAACAGAATCCCTTCACAAGCCAATGTGCTAGCCTATATTGGTGACCCCGTGTGAGGTTAGAAGGCAATGAGTTACCAACATACATGCGAGCTAAAGATTTGAGCTCTTTGATTGCAAAAACAGAAGGGAAAAAAAGGATGCATGGAATAAAAGGTAAGATGTAAAAAACCACCAACTAAAGTACAATGCAAACCCAAAAGAAGAAGAACCCAACCTTCGCAACCAACGCAAAAGAAAATAGAGAAAGCTAATGCCTCTCAAAAAGAAATCGTGAGAACTGCACTTCTATTCTTATAGTGTGGTATGTGCATACTTATGCTAACCACAGGAATTGATCAAAAATCTTCAATTCAACCAATCTTATTCTCAATGGCAGAGTCAAGAAAGAAGAGACACAGTATAATAACAAAGGCATGGGAAGACCCCATCAAATTGTTCAAGGATGGAACCAAACCGGTAACATGAGGCTAGGCCCCAATGGCAGAATCAAGTACACGCTATAATACAGTACTGGCTTTCACTCTAAAATAATGTATGCAACAAAAATAAAGATAGATTTGTGCCATGTTGTCTAGATCAGACTCGTAAATAAAAGAAATCCATTGTGACTCTCTTGCCAAGAGAATGAAGGTGTGTCCATGTAGAACTTAGTGCTTGTGGATTTTAGTTGTAGTATTAATCTTCTCACCTCCACCAGCATGATGTGTAATGACATCAAAAATAAGAGTCCCTCATGTCCCCTCATGTCGGATAGATAACCACCAAATTAGCAACCAATACTCAATGTTCTCAACATTATTGGATGATGTCATCTTGCAAAATATATGTAGGTGTAACCTCATGGTGGAGCTGCATAAGGAATGCATGTAACATGTCTCAAAACCAACAAGAATCTCAAAAGATGTTCACTTTAGCTAAACCTAGAAAATTGTCTTAATGAACATTTAATGGAAGCGATAGGGGATGAGGATCATTCACAACTCCAACAGTAGGGAATGAATTCATAGATGGCTCAAGCAACATGTAGTACATACTAAAGGGTGTACTACTAAAAAAATGAGGGTCACTCTTCAATTTGAAGAGTAGGATAGGTGTCATTGATTGTAAACACAAGAGAAGAAGATCCCTATTATCCAAAAAAATTAAAATTAAAAAAATAAGATATAAGCATATATTCATATTAAACTTCTTTTCACGACTTATGTAATGGCATCTCTAGTTAGGTAGATGTGTGTATGCAAGTAAATACAACAGTTAAAGACGATTATGCTGTAAGCAGTGTTTGCACTCGAACCGCCATTAGGGCTGACAAAGCCGTTAGGAGACCTAGGGCTCAAGGGGTAGAGTTCGAATTAGGGTTCCTTGGAGAACAATTTTTGAAGTTGAGACTTTGAGAGTGTGGTTATGGTGGAGAGTAGCTAGTGTGGAAACTTGGAGTCTTTAAAACACAAAGTGAGTTTGGCTCAACTATAATCTCTCTTTTATGCTATGGTTATGAGTGGAGTGTCCTTGTAGACGTTTTGAGAGTAGAAAAGATTAATTTGAAAACTCAAATTGGATTTTATGGTGAAAATTGTGAGTTCTTGGAGCGCTAAAGATATTTTGATGAGTTTTGATCAATGACAGCTTTGATCTGTTTATTATAGAGTGTGCATGGCATTAATGGAGTGAGTGTCGTGTTGGTAATCTATAAGTAGAGTTGATTTGAAGTTGGGATGATCAATTTCAAATTCATGTATTTTTTGTTTTAGTGCTTAAATCCGAATAGAGAAATTTAGAGGCCGGAAACGCTACTAAAAATTGACAAAGTGTGTCAATGCTCATAGTTATATTGAGGCTTAAAATTGATATTGGCCGAAAAAAATTTCAGATTGAAGTGCTTGAAGTCAAGATTTGGTGTTTCAAAATTTTCAGGTCAAAAATAGGAATGGCATGATATAGTATTGTCATATAGTGTCCGTTTGATCTGAAATTTGGTGGGGTGATAAAAGATATAAAGTATCTTGGGTTAGGATAGAGATATCAAATACTTGAATGGAAATGTCAGAATTGCAAAATTTTGATGTTTAGGGGTCTAAAATTAGAGTCAAAGATTTTATAATATTTATAATATTTTTTATATCAATGGTTATACAGTAAAGCTTGAACAATACAATACAATTTTTTATTACACATTTTTATCAATTATGATTTATATATAGCTACAATCACAGTTTACTAATTTTTATAATATAATAAATAATAATAATTTTTAATAATTTTTTTGAAATTATTATATCAGAATATTTTTCATAAAACTTAAAATTCAAATTCAAATATAATTTTTTTTACTTGTTCTATCAAGGATGTATATTATGATGTATATTGTTTGCTTTATTACAACATCAAGGTACAAATAAAAATATATTCAAAAAATTACGTAATAAAATTTTAGTAAAAAATTTAACTACGATCAATAAAATTTAAAGCATTTTATTAAATATTTTCTTTGAAAATAAAAATAAAATTATGATTTAAAATTATATCAAAAAATTAAATGATTAAAAAAAATTAAATCAGCTCAGAGATTAAAATACAAAGATTATTTTTTTATACAATAAAAATAAATAAATTAGTTTTATAATAATTTTGAATTAAATTGGAAAATAAATATCAAGTTAAAAATCTGACATTATCTCCACATTTCTTACAATATATTTTTTTTTTCTAAATAGAACATTTTTAATGATTGATTAGAAGATTTACAAATGTAATTGGACAAACCTTATATTAGAAGTTCATGTCTGTAAATCTGGTTCCATGTGCTTTGCCAGAACTTCTATCAGGTGTAACTTTATGTTGCATGGGAGATCTTGAACTGGAAATCTTTAACATAAAAAATTCAATATTTACTATAATCTTAAAATTTAAACAAAATTTGTTATTTATCCCAATTACAGATAGTTTAATAAAAGGAAACAGAGAGAGAGAGAGACAAAGTATAATAACAAAAGGAAACATAGTTCAACACTTAGCATGCGTTTTAAGCTGATAAAGGAAAGCTATCCAAAGAGGTGCATAAAATTGTAACCATATTTTTTGAATAATAAATACAGAGAAAATATCTGAAGATGAATAGGGCCATCCTTCAGCCTCTTTGGTAGAGCTGGCTAAACTCGCAGCATCAAATTACTTTCAAAATTTGAGAAATTGAAAAATGTGTGCAATGGTAGGAAGGATGTATTCATACTGGATTGTCATTCTAGATCTGAATAGTCTGGGGTTCTAATGTCGTGTATTGACGTCTGAGTGTCCGTGCAGCAATGCATATTGTGTTATACATGCACCGAATAAATTTGCTTGGGTTCTAATTAAACTGAACATTTCATTGTGTGTAATCATCACTGTTTTGTACCATGTGCTTAAAAGCTCTATGGAATAAAATATAAAATGTATTTAAATACTTACAGAATGTTCTGGAGTTGGTGAATGAAAGCTACCAGAAGAGGTGCGGTAAATCGTGACGTGTTGTAAGTCGGACGTCTGTTTGTAAAGTAATCATTCGATCAAAGATTTCGTAAGAATATGAATGGTTATTGGATACTATCGCAAACAACGATGAATGAAATATTAGAAAATTTTCATTTAAAATATCTATTATTTTTCATTTAAAACGTATGATTTTTTTTACATTTTTTGTAATATACATGGGTTACAATGTAATATTACATTATATTAATTACTTTTCCATATTTTCTTATTTAAATAATCAATGCAAATAGTTGATGTTAATAATTATACAGGTTTGATTTTTTGGGTAAATTTTTAAATAAACTTTTGATGTGAAGACTTACCGAAGTTGTTGGAGAGAATGAATGTAATTTATTAGGGACTAATGAAGAGCAAATATCGTTGTCGTCTGAATCAGACGAACTTTGTTCTGTAACATGTTGATTTTGCGTTGACATGATAGTATGTTGATTTGAAGTTGAGATTTTCTCCACATCATTGTCATGTACTCTGTTTTGAACATTGTGATCTAAATATTTCTGTAAATCGAATTTCACAATGTCAAGAAATAAATGAATATTTTTAAAATATATATACCTAATTTATAAAATAATATTATTCTCATTTCATAAATTCACCAAGTATAAAATATTAATAATAATAACAATAATGTATTTTTGTACCTTGATCCATGGATGTGCAAGAGCTTGATTAGCTGTTAATCTTTGATCTGGTATTACACATAATAGGCCTCTTACCAAGTCTTTGGCTGCATTATATAATTGAAATACATAATACAATATCATCAACAAACATAGTTAAATATTAAACATTGATCTGATATATTTGGATTTTGAATTTGGTTGATTATCAAGAACATACAAATATGTTACAATAATGAAAAAATATATTTTTTACAAATTAATTTAAATAAAGTTTTAATTTTGAAAAAAAAATATGGATGTACATGATATTGTAAAAAAAATAAATTTTAAAAAATTGATATCAAAATATCTTACCATCCTTAGAGATGGTGTCCCAAACTGATGATTTGAAAGAATATTGTCCTTTCTTTATTTTCTTGAAAAGAGCACTTTCACTAACATCATCAAAGGGAGAATATCCTGAGAGAAGAATGTATAGTATGACGCCAACACTCCTGTCATGTGAGCATAACAAACAATAAACGAATTTTATTATGATGTTATTTCAAATATATTTATAATAAAGACAATGATATTTTATAATTATGTATTCTTAATAAATATAAAAAAATTACCATAGATCAGCAGCTGGGGTGTATGAAGACCGTTTTTGGCCAACTTCAAGCACTTCAGGAGCTAGCATATCCAACAACATGATTTTATGTATGGACATTTTATTCAAATTTGTGCAAAAATATTTATTAATAAAAATTAAACAAACATCAATTGTCATGATTCTATCAAGAGTAAAATCAAATTATGTTATTCATACTTATTAAAATTTGACGTGTATCTTACGTTTGATATGTTATCTAATTCTCACCGACATATTGTGGAGATCCACATATAGTGCTGAGAATTGCAGCTCCAACAAATATTTTTGAAAGACCAAAGTCTGCGATTTTAACAACTGAATCATCATCCTTGGATTTGAGAAGAATGTTCTCTAGCTGCATCACATAAGTTTGATGATGTGTTATTTAAATTTTTGTAAAAATTAGATGTTACATCATGATGTAACATCTAATAATGATGTAGAATAATTTTGATAACATACTGTTAAAAAAATAGCATTTTATGCAAAAGATTTTGCATCTATCATGTCACTTTTACATGTGTGAAAATGTGTCAGCCAGTGATATAGTCAATAATATTAAAATCTTGCTTGTGTTTTGAGGATTTGTCACCTATTTCAAACTTATAATGCTACATAAAAGAATTTTTAAATATGAAGTGTATTTATCATGAGTCTAAGTATACATTCATAATTTTTAAGTATAATATTTCTTAAAATGTTTTATTTAGATCCAAAAATTTATTACTTAAACTTTTAAAGTGAACTCACTCTATCTTCATGAAAGGTTGAATTTCAATTATTTCTTTAAGACTCCATTACATCATTTCTTTACTTCATATCTTTGAAATCATTTACGACCTAAAGATGACTACCTTTGTACATCCAACATCCTTTAAAAAAAATTATGGGCTCCAACACCAATAATCATATGAGAATGAAGATTAGAATGGATGTGATCTGATTTGACTTGTAAGTGTTTATTTCACCATATTTCTTTGTTCTTATGAAATAAGAATGGAATTGACCGCAATGTACTTCCATTTTAATTTCAGCACGTGATCTACCTAATATAATTTATTATGTGATTATTTTTTCATTTCACAACAATCTATAGAATTTGTGGTACATATTCATGTATTTTTCAGTAAACAAATATATATGTTTAGACATCACCTTCAAGTCACGATGAACTATGCCAATTGAATGTAAATAAGCTACACCATTCAAAACTTGATTGATTGTTGTTGCAGCCTCCAACTCATTGTATCTACCTTTCGCCAAAACACGTTCCAAAAGCTCTCCTCCAGTAACTCTGTACAAGATGGATAGCAATAATATTATACTTCATACAAATGCATCTAAATTTATTTTTTTATCTCCTAACCTAAGAGCTTCACATGTTTTTCATTTGTGTATTCTATTTCAAGAGATGAAATCTATGTATTTCTGATATTTATAGATGAATGTCTAAGTCTACTTTTTTTATATCATGCAAAACAAAAGTTGTACACACACCGACATTGTAGGAGAATAGAACATTCATACTAATAAAGGTCATCAGTACTTACAGCTCAGTAATGAGATAAACTGATTTGCTTGTGAAGAAACACTCTTTGAAACATATACAATTTGGATGTTGAACCTGGAAAATCAGGAATATGATTGCATTCATTGCCTCCACTCTTGACTAGTTCATGTCAACTTTTAACATTTGATTCTTTGAAACTAATGTTGAGCTTACATAATATAAAAATTTATATCATTGACCTAGTCTAGTATATGTATTGATAGACTCGAAAGTACTGTTTAGTCTGTCTTTTTTTTTTTCAAAGTATTCATTTATAATAAAAAGTATCACCTTCTCCAGCACTTGAATTTCTCGTTCAAGACTTCCATCTTTAGGGCCATATTTTGACCTATCAATGATCTTGATTGCGACAGGTTCTCCGGTTAATATATTGGTTCCTGTTTTTACAACTGAAAAACCTACCAAAAAATTTCAAATTAAAAATCAGTCATCTATTTAAGTAAAGCATAGAACTTTATCGTAAATGATTATGCAGAATGCGAAAAAGGGTGTCATCTTGTCATGCAAATGCTTTAAACGAAATATGTCATCATTTTTTCTGCACTGGGTAATATCAGCTTATGTTTTCAAGAAATCAAATACATTGGTGCGCGAGAAAGAATAGAAAGTTGATTCTTAAATGAAAATGCAGTTGATTTTATTATACTTAATGCGATTAAATATTTCCCTTACCTCCAACTCCAAGAGTTTTTCCGAGCTTGTAGGTTTTGGTGAAATCCACCTCAGATACCCTTCTATGATGCGATTTATTCCCACGAAGACTATAGAACGCTTTAGCTGCTTGTAAAACACACGCTGTCTCTCCTTCGGCTTTTTTCCCTGAACATAATATAGACACACCAAAATATTCTGCAGATCTATTTAAGAATGAGGCGAAGAAGCTAGTTCTTAAACATTGCCCCTTACTTTTTGATCCACGCCGAAAACAGGAAATCATGACGGTCTCTGCTCTGCAAGCAAGACAAGACTATCACCTTATGTGCAATGTAGCTGAGGAGTAACCGACTAGAACAGAAAACCAAACTAGCCAAACTACATTTCAAGAAATATGCATGAGATAAGATTGCACATAATACATACGATGGAAAGGAAAAAATGAGACAATTACCAATTTAGGATGAAAAATTCCCTTATATAGATCAAACCTATCCATGAAAGGGTATCATAGCTAAGAGGTGCAAGTAGCACATGGATCAACATTCGTAGTCTTTAGATCTGAGAATTGTAGACCATAGATAATGTGAAGGGATGTGACTATTGCTTTTTACATTTCAAAAAAAAGAAATTACGAACCAACACAATTAATAAACGTGCAGAAACACATTAGTTCCTTTTTATAAAATCCAACATCTTAATGCTGTAGCTGAGAAATGATAAATCATATTACAAATTTGGAAGACTAAATGAGAGTGATTTCAAAAGTAGACTTAAAAGACATGGATTATGTCTCATACAATATGATACATAACAAACAAAAGTATGAACTCAAGTATAAGTTGATATATTTATTTATTTATTTATTTATTTATTCAGAAATAGTATGAATGCTAACGGATAAAAGAAGTTGAACAGTCAAATGTCTCAACGTTCCTAGTCCTCTTATTTTGTAGATTCAAAAATTAGATACGTTTAGAACAATCAAATCTCATATTGCAATGATTTTTTAAATTAAATGTTTCGAATTTCAATTATTAATATTAATTAATTTAAATAATATTTTTAAATAATTATTTCATTTACATAAAATTCGATTATAAATATGGTTATTCTAAATCATTTTAATAAATTATATTTAAATGTAGACATCAATACTCATCCAATAAATAACAGTTATTTATTTTTATAATTTCCATTTTTATTTATGAAATTTATAATTCTATTTCATTATTTTATTAAATTGGCTGGTTTGTAAGTTTGAAAACAAATGAACTACATAATAAAAATTGAAATTTACAAAACTAAACTAACGTAAATGTAGACCTTCAAAAATATTTTCAAGTCTATGTTTATAGTAACATAAGAATGTGTAGGGGTATTAAAATTACTATAAATATTTTTTCAACAAAAAGTTATTGAAATGAATACAATGATAATTTTTTTATCACTATCTTTATTATTTTTCAATAAAAAATCAGGTTTTAAATATAATGTATGATGATTTTGATTACAAATAAATTATCATTCCATATGTAGTTGCATTTCATTTTGTAGATTAAAATACAATTAATTTTGAATTTAAATTATAAAATATTTTTTAAATATTCAGTTAATCTATTTGATTTTGCAAATGATTACTTAAAGTGATTATATTATCACCTAAGAGGTTTTTTAATCATAAAATAACTAAATAAGAAATAATTTTAAAACTATCTATTTGACATATATTTTAATGTATTACAAAATCATGAACTAAAATTTTATTATAATATGAAGTAATTCATATATGATAAATTTGAATGTCAATAAATACATAATTCAAATGATGTAGCATGTTTAAAGATAATTGCAAAATTAAGATGAAATTTTTAATCTTAATGATAATTCTATTTTGAATATATTTTTTAATAATCATTAAATTTTGAAAATTTTTTTGTTTTAATTTACATATTCATCATATTTTCATATATTTAAGATTCAAGTTGAAATCTTATGCAATTATAAACGATCAAATAATATATAATATTAATTGGAAAATAATAATTATTTATTTTGAAAAATAAATTAATTGATAAAATTAAATATCATCAAGCTTCATTGTTCTTCTTCATTCATGTCCTATTGCTGTATCCGGCCTTCACCCATTGTCCAATGATCCTCACTGTGAGAGTTGTAATCGATGGTTTCATACATGTACGACTTGATGGGGTCTTATCATTATTTTTATTAAAATAATAATAATAATAATAAATTATTATTTTTAAGCATCATGTGTATCCATTGCTCTACACAGAGCACAAGCTACTGCAATCCATAGAAGAGCAATTACGTTGGATGATGCTTCTTCGGATGCTCATGTAGTATGTAGACTATATAACCTAGACAGTTTGGATATTTTAGGTGTAGTATGATATATTTTCCATTGTGATGCTATTGATACCTAGTCGCATGCTACTCCTTTGGTTTCATCCATGTACGACTTGATGGGATCTTCTCATCCTTTTTGCTATATTACTCGGCTTTCCTTAACATATGAGATTAACAAATAATGGCTAAAATCATCTAAAATTATGGAAGTGAAAGCTATATCATGTAAAACAATGTTTGAAATTATCTCATGAAATAAAAATTTACATTTATATCTCATGAGATAAAATAAAAAAATACATATTTATTTGAGAGCATGTTTTGTTAATTGTGACAATATGATAAACATTAGACAAACAATGTAAATACATTTTATATGAAAATTCTGAAGAAAATGTATGATGAAGTCTCTGTAATATTTTTATTTTAAAAAATATTTTGAATATATCATGATTTGGGATATATATTTTTCAAATCTTATATGAAAAATATTATATGGTTCAAGGAAATATATATAAATAAATAAACATATAGCTAGCTCATTTAGCTACTAAATTTTATGTATTTCAATCAAATATTTAACTGGATAATTTTAAGTATCACATAAGTCATAATATTTATAATCAGTATAAATTTTTTTCATTATAGGAATAAAAATGAATTTTGATTCATTAAAATATGTTTTTATTAAATTTTTTTATTGAAAATGTTCTAGGAATAAAAAATTCATAAAAAAAATTTTAATATGTTTTTTAAATTTATTAATTTTTTCTAGATTAATAAAATATATTTCATATTATTTAAATTAATGAATTTTTAAATATTAAAAAATATAAAATATAAAATCATTATATATAAAAAAAAATTAAAATAAAATGATATAAAATGTATCATGAAAATCTAAGAGTGAAAATAGATCTTGATGAAACTGTCAGTCCATCAAGGTAGATTGTAGACCTCTAGTCCAATCGGTGACCAAAGAGGAAAAAGACGTGAGCTCATGTCGTACCTCCAGGGATAAAGCATCTCTCGTATGTCACAATAATACCTGTAAGAGAAATTATCCTATATCCACATCCCTTGCATATTTCTCAAGGATAGATCTATCTGCAATCACAAATGGAGAAGATAACAAAGATGCCGAGAGTGCCCAACTAGCCAAGAATGCTGTAGGTGCAGTCTCCTCCGTCTATAATAAGCTTATTCTTCCACCTAAAATTTGCAAAAATGTTTGTCTCCATGCCAAATCTCCTATCACACACTCGAAGGTCCCTGATCCGATGATGTCACCAAAGATGCCCATGATCCTATCCTATGTATTTAGGTGAACAAGGAACCGTGCGAAGAAAGTAGGTGGATCGACGAGCAATACTAGTTGAGAGTATACCAAACGCCTTTGTAGATCCCCTAGTAGAGGAAGGTCATCTACATACAAAACATCCTTGGCAAATGCAACGTCTAGGTAGCGTGAGACAAAATCCTCAGACTCTACTGACACTCATAGAATACGTAAGCCGTCGATGTCATACATCCCTCTAGAAACTGGAGACGAGGAGGAATGCCCAAAGGAGACCAAACCCTATACTTTGACATCTTGACTCTCAAGCCTACAAGATGAAGCTCGGTAGTCAAGTAATCAAAGACATTACTAATGTGGTCTATAGGGCTCACAATGTGTGTATCATCCACTAAGGAGGGGAACACACAATCTGACATGGCCACAATAGTAGAAAAAAGAGCTCTATAATGAGCCATGACAAATAGGGATCCTCCCAAAGGATCTCTTTATCGAGTGCCAGCGGCGGACTATAGAACGATCATTCCCTCCTTGGAAAAGCCATGTTGATAAAAGAGAGAAGAATGTGAACCGTAAAAAGACCGTACGAAAGGAATGAGGCTTGATGGAGATCCACCAATCTCTAAGCTCTCTAAAAATAGATACACGTGAGACGTTGTTAAAAACGTTCTCAATGTTCACCTGCAAGATAATCCAATCGGGCTGGATATCTAGGATTGCTCTAATGCCCAATGATACCACCTCTCAGCCTCCTGGTATGGCGACTCCAAATTGATGTTGACAAAGATGCTGCTGGAAGTATGAATGATGTAGTAGGACAATGGTATGATTGTTTTAACGCAATAAAACCTCCCCAATAGCAATCAGTATGATGCCCTTAAGTGTCTTTCTCCATCACGAGAAGCCAACTAACACATAGTACCTAACTAACTACCAACATAATCTCCCCTCTTGCAATTGATGTAACCATCGAGAACCACTCCATGAAAGTATTAGAGGGATCATTCACCTAAAAGCAATCTTGAAGATGCTCATATACTATCCCTGACAAGCCCCCTAAGGACAAACGTGGGGCTGTGCATAGAGAGTGGGCAAATAGTGATCTATCAAGACATAATGGCTTTTCTAGCTGATACTTCAAGACCTCTAATGCTATCTCCTCGCCCATGGATGGATGTAAAAGGCGTAAAGAGAAAATCGGCTAGTCATAGATAAATGATGAAGGACCCGTGCGACCATGCTATACTCCACGGCCTGCTCCAAGATCCTTCACAGTCGTAATCACGTCAAATCATAAGTATCATAAGGCTAAATCTGACTCCTAACTTGTGTGGTTCGAACAGATTCCTTGTGCAATGTAGCCCAATCTCATACTCGGAATCTTTAAAATCTAGCTTCCACCTCCCTATGTCTAGCACGTCCCCCTCTAGTATAACGTTGGCACCATCGCAGAAGTAATAGAAACAAAATTCACGCTAATTTGTCCATGGGATCACGTGTCAACCGATCGAGCAATAAGCGAAAAACACGTCTAACCTTGTCATGAAGTGCACGAGGGAGCCTATGGAATAAACATGGACATGAGAACCTTGTCTCGAAAAGGTCTAGAATAGAAACTGCATGGAAAGCCAACCATTCCCATGATCCGATCGGTATATCCGGAATAATCAACAAAAAAATTGATGTAATCTGTGTGTTCGCCGAAGTGACAAATACCAATACAAATATAATCGTCTTCCTCACGTGCACATTCCAAATGGTCCAATCATAATTTTGGTGCATCTTTTTCACGTGAGTCTTTACCCCTTGCGAGGTAAAGAGATGATGACACACCGGACATGGTGTATAATGCACCACCTTTGGCGGTCCCATGAGGGGAAGTGAAGCTGTAGCTAGCACAAAGAGAGTGATAAGGACACCGAATAATTCATCATGTATCTCCTTCTCCTTGCATAACCATAATCCAGTGACATCCCACTTCATATGGGAAAATGCTAAATATGAAAACCCTAAAATCTCAAAACATTCATAACTTTTTATTCTGCTCTCCATAATTTTTGAACTAAATCATAGTAGAACGAATGCATGAAAAAGAAAAGATTGGAAAAAAAACCCGACCCATATGTCTAATTTGAGAAAAATCGTTCAAAATTCACTGAAAACTCTAAAAAATAATAATATATACATATATATTATCATGTTTTTTGTTTTATATATATATTATCCATCATCTTCGATTTAAATACCAATAGAACCAAAATTAAAATAAAAAGAAAAGTATTTATTCAATCTCTATGTTTGACAAAAAATATATTACCCTACTCTCATCAGCTCTGGCCAACATTTAGTTTATACATGTACCATTTGATAGGTATTCTCATCCTTTATTTAATTGTTTCATACTAAAAAAATAAAAAAAAAGATAGCAAGTCGAGATTGGAAGCAGTTCTTGCATCTTTGTTCTTCCCACTTGCGTTGCAGCTCCGGTACTGTACAGTGTGCAAGCTCCCACCAACCATAGCAGCTTCACAGTCACCACGGGAGGTGCACAGTCCGTGGTCCGTAAGTGGATTACATGGATTACTAACATGGGACGTCCTGGATTGTGTCCGTAGTACCTGATATCCGTTAGCGCTGATGATGTCTCCGAACACAGCGCGTTTCCCTGCCTGTAATAAATCCCGGTCCCATGCCAGTGCTCGGGGAAATTTAGTTACCGGCAAATGTCAAAATCCGGCTGCTTACTTGAGCTACCTGAGACAATGTAAAATCTGTGGGATATTGGTCCAAATTTGGTTCATTTCCAACAGATTTCCAAGATATTGTCAGGAAACAGCAAGAAACATCCAATGTAATCAAATTGGTAAGTTTCTTTTCAGGCAATTTTTGATATTAAATAAAAGAAAATTTAAAGCTTTCAAATAGGTCACTTTTTGAGGTAGTGTTTATGAATTTTTTGGTCAGTTTTCTTTTACTTTCCGGGCTTTTAATACTGTACCGATACTTCAAATTTGACAAGCGGAACCAAATCCGGAGAAAAACTCTAACCAGTCGGGAATATGGAGTTTCTGCCGGGAGATTTTACTTTCTGTAATGCGGGATATCCCGGAGCTCTGGTGCGGGATTGTCTAACGTGTAATAACTTCGCAAAAAATACTCAAACTCTGTCTTATTGGTAGAAGAAATAGATTACGTAATCGTTAGTCAAAGTGCAAGTCAATCTTGCTAAAGTACATGCAGTAGATTTTAAATCCGGAGAGTCGAGGGAAAAGGCAAGAAGAATAAATAAAAACCGGACGGCAAGTACAGGACTTGTTTTAAGACGCCTTTGACTGAGGAGACTTTGATGAACTTTCGTCAAGTACGAGGTAAAGTAAGCGTCCGAGCATCCGATGACGTCGGAGAACAGAATCGTGACTTTGTTCAAGAGAATGATACTGCAAGGCAAAGGAATCTACCGTGGTCGCTGCACGTTGCTCCAGCGAACACCGGTGTCAGATCAATTAAATGCAAGTACCGTGGATTCTCAGAAGGACTGACTGGCTCCAATGCTCCAGGAAACGATCTTAATAATTTCCAAAATCCATGGGATATACTTGGCGGACTAATAACAAATCGAGACGTGGAGGGAGTAAAATACCACCACATTCGTGTGCGAGAAGCAACCGACGGGAGTTCCCGTCACGGTGGAAGCGTGAATGAGAGAGAGAGAGAGAGAGCTCGAGCGCCCGAGGCCCGCAGGTGTGAGTCAGGAACAGCAATGTGGGTGGGGGAGAGGCGGAGAAGAGGGAGGACAGAGATGGAGATGGGTGGAGGGCGAGTTTACATTAATCTTGTTGTCGTCTGCGCGAAGGTAGCCACCGATCGAGGACTGATGCCGCCTCCACGAAGGAAGGGTGGCCAATGAAAAGTTCTGACGACGTCCCTCGGAATCCCTGACTACAAAGTCTGATTTTCTGTTGTCTTTGCTGCACGCGTTTCACTCGTCTATATGAGCGTCAAAGAGGTTTGAGCTCCTAAGAGTAACCCTTTTCTGCTTCTGATCGGTGTTACACTCGGCACTCTGGAGAGCACGAGGACAGGAAGAGCTATGGGGCGAGGACAAAGAGTTTGCTGGATTGTATTGCTGACGCTTGCGAGCGTCCAATGTGTCATAGGTACGATGAATTCCGACGTGTTGAAATTGTAGCTAGACCTTGCAGATTTCCACCATATATTTTCTTTCTGATCTTTAATTTTACAGTTGGAATCTTGGGACCGTCCTCCTTTCGGTAGAATGTGAGGTGCTTCTACTGTTATTTTAGTAGCTGGCTTCAATCTTTTAACTTATATTGCAAGGATATAAGCCGATGTTGGTGACTCGTGCGACAATTTCTCCATTCGATGTTCTCTGCGTTCGCAAATATGCACCTGATTTGTATGTTCATCTATCTGTGTCGAGCCCTATGGGAGTACCGAGAGATTGATCTGTAATGTATGTATTTTGGGCTCAACTGAAGTGTCACGAAAAGCACTGTACTTCAATCGACTTGAAAGAGTTGAAAACGTTTTGACTTTACATAACGCAACAGCAAATTTGCGGTAGTTGATTCGTATCATTGGGTTGTAACTGGAGAAGAGAAGGCATAATACTGAGAATAAATCACCTCGTTGTTTCAGGGAATGTGGGGTCAGAGGATCTTGATAAAATAGGAAGTCTTCAACGTGCCGAGGTTGACGGACAGGTGGAATTGCCAAATCTCGAAGATGGAGCTGACTTCGATTACTATGTGTTCTCCCAGCAGTGGCCTGGAACCTTTTGCAGGACCAAGTCGAGTTGCTGCAAGAAGTAAATTGCTGTGTAGCTTTGCCGGAGGTTTCATGGTTTATGGAAGTTTCAACGTGTTTTCACCCATTCAGAAGAAGTGAATACGCTGTCTAGATTATTAGACAGAGATGTTCTTTACGCTTGCACGATATCTCGAAATTCTCAAAGGCAGATGTTAGAATCGTTGCTGATGAAATTGTGTGGTGTATTGTGATTTTGCAGCGTGGTCAAGCCCGTGAAGTTTACCGTTCGTAAGCCACCTCCACACTTCCGGCGGGCCCCCGCCATTTACTGGATGTCTTGAAATCTATTGAAGCTTAATTTCGCTGTTATTGTATCTGCTGAGTTCAGGACCTGCACCCTATCTCTCAGATCTCATTCTGCCTGATTGCAGATGGATTATGGCCTGAAAATGAAGATAACACTTGGCCATCTTGCTGTAGTGGTCCAGGCTTCGATGAATCAAAGGTAAATTCTTTGCATAGGTCATTAAGGGATGCATTCAACGGCGCCAAACATGTTGTTCAGGTTCTCTATGCGCTCCAGTATTGTGTATATACCTAGCTAACATTATTTCTCCCTCGAAACAATCCTCTTGACCAAGCGCGCTAGCTACCTGTGAGAAATGTTTTGGTCTTTCGATGATTTTATTCATCATTGACTTCGTTTGCATTTATAATTTGCTCCATTTGGATAGTCAGCTTTTATTATCCTGCAAGCATCGACGTAGGGGGCATCATTTGACTTGTTGCTTCCTTGTATCTGTACAGTACTTTGTAGCTCCCTTGTTTAGAGCGAATTATCAATTTTATTCAATGGATTGGATTTGTGAGATTTTTGGAGCGTTCTTGACCTCTGCATTTCTGTGTCAACGCGTTCTAGGTCGCGGAGCTTTATGATTATCTAGTTGAATACTGGCCTACCCTCAGCTGCAACTCTCCCCAGCAGTGTAAAGGAAGGAAATCAGGCCCGTATGGATTCTGGCAGCATGAGGTACTTGGGAAACATTGAATTTGATAGACTGGGTGTAGATAGAGACTAGTGTTTCACAGAAGACTACTTCCTTCAGCAGAGTTGGTTGTTATAGTGACCTAGTACATTTGGCTGTGGTTCAGCGTCTTCTAGGTAGTTTCTAATGTACAGCACAGGACGTGGACTCCATCATGGACTGCTAGGGCGTTTGTTGATTTGTAACTAGCTATAAGCAGACCTTGAAGTTGTTGCGGTGTATCTCCGGTTTCGGGCTAGTAGCCCTTTCCCTTCTTCTGACCGGCTACACTGCTGTTTGTGACATGCATCCGACAACACTCGATAACTGTTCACCAGTGGGGTACTGCTCATCCTCTTTTGTGTTTCTACTCATGCTTGAAGTTCCTGGTTGAATCATTTAACTTATCAAATGTTGAGGCTGTGACTCTTTTCTCTCTCTCTCTCTCTCTCTCTCTCTCTCTATATATATATATATAGTCTTCCGTCCATCAGAGTAGAGAGGACATACTAGATCAATCTACACTTTTGGTGTCCTGTAAACTGTGGCAAATATCTGAAGTGAACCAATGTAGGACAATGTGAGCTGATTAGGCCATCATTTTCTCTTGTCGGTTGTATACATCTTATTACTTGTTCTCCTATATCTTTTACCTGCTCCGTGATGTCCCTGCGTCCATTTTGTTATTCATTGCGCTGCTATTCTGGTATACAGCAGCTTGATGCGAGTATGAGCTTACGATTATGTTCTGATTGCAGAAAAACATGGCACATGCTCATATCCTATTATTCCCGACGAGGCTACTTACTTTTCAGTGGGTTTGAATTTACATCTGCGATATGATATTTCGGTATGCTCTACTCTAAACTCGCACTTAAGAGACGTTTGATGTCTACTAAAGCCAACTACGTTGCATAGGTAGCTAAAGTATCGCGAATTTTGTAATCCCTACTTTATAAAGTGTGTTGTAGATTCTCTAAGAGGGAAACTCTGATTTCCTATTATCTTCTCTGAAAGGTAAAATACTAATTTACTATGCTGTGGTGGAATAATGCTGGCAGAAAATTCTCTCCGATGCGGGTTTCTTTCCTAGCTCTAGAAAGTATAAAACCAGTGACATGAAAGCAGCAGTGAGTGACGCAATTGGAGCCAAGCCAGCTTTTTCTTGCAAGGGCCAGCTGATTAACGAAATCTGGGTGTGCCTGACTAAAGAGTTGAAGGTAATCTCCTATCCCCTTCCCGTCATGTACATCCCCTCATGTCCCCTGTTGGCATTTGCCCACATTTTTCAGTCTTGCTTAGAGTTGGACTCGTTCTTGTTTCTGCAAGCTAATTCCTTCTCCTGTGCTCATTCCACTTATCGAAGCTTGTGGGGTGTCTGCAGATTCGTGACTGTGGAATGCCAGCCAATACATGCGGAACCTACACTCAGATTCCTCCTTTTGTTTCTAAAATAGAGTCATATGAAGAAGATCGCGTTGACATTTTGTGACAATCAGCATGTAGTCTCGTGAAATGCCGGAGTAAATAAACACATGTTCATACTTCACACTGTACAAAGGACATTTTGGGGGATCGAGAAAAATTATGTATACACTAGAGTGTGCCTCGTACTGCACATATGAAGCTTGTACTCTGTATCTCAAATTTATCTTCAGACTCAGAAATGGGATGTATGGGTGAAATGTGATTTCTGGAGTAACTATTTACCTGCCTCTCATCTCATAGTCAGACAATTTTCGTATATCAGACAGCCTGATTGAGCGGCAGCTGGCTGATGATAGAGTAAATATGATGGAGCGGAAATGTCACATCCAACGCAGCTGTCAGATTAGAATCCTTAACGCGCCATTGTAGAAGTAGACTAAACGAATGTACCAACTGCCTAGCACCAAGTACGGGTCGTCCAACTGAAGTGAAGTAAGAAATCTATAGCAAAAAGAATGGGAAGATCCCGGCAAGCGATAGAGGGATGAAACCAAAGGAGTATAATCGGGCTAGGCTCCAATAGCATCACAATGTGAAATATATTCTACTGCAAGGAAGATATACTAACTATCTAGGTCTTACTACATAAGACCTAAGAAAGATATAAGAAATCTTAACTTTCTAGGTCAAACTATTGCATTATCATAGCATTCTATTACATAAGCAAAGTACCCAGAAAAGTATCAGTTAACATGATTGCTCGGGTTAGTGCCCTCTATATAATGATGAATACTATTTATAGAAAGTAGTCTATACAATAACCTAAAGAGAGTGATATTCCATATAGCCTAGTATGATATTCTCTCGCGCAGTCTCTCGAACATGTAAAAGTGGGTGTCCATAGTCCCATATAACTCCAAAGCTAGAGGAACAAAGAGTTGACCTCTTCGTATACCTCTACACTTGGAGACCTTGGTTGCGACTGCTCCACTCACTGCCCACATAGGAGGATGGGTAATCACACCCTCCGAAACACTGTCATGTGTAGATCTGCAATCAAAACCACAACATATGGAACAAAAACTTGGTCCTCTCGAACTAAGTAGAGATATGCCCTAAACCAAGTCGACTGCAAATCATACTAACGCTTCCTCTATGTGAGCTATCAACCCTCTTGTGCCATAGCAAATACCATATTTCTAATGACATCATGGGTAGCTATACTATGCCCTCCGAATGGGCAATGAGTCATATGAAACGTGCTACATCTAAAGCAACACCACACTCACACATGAGTAATGAAGATGCATATAGGTGGCCCAAGCCAAGGATGAACCTCATCGCTATAGAAAAGGTAGCTGGTGTGAGTCGGAAAGCCCTAATGCATGGTCAAGCCAAGATCCATGAGCATGCATTCTTGCCAAGACAAGAGCGTCGATGAGCCATAGTAGTATGAGGAATGACCGAATCCACTAAGAGAGAGTGTAGAGGTTGCTGAAACTGCCAATCCATCAAGGTAGAATGTAGGTCTCTAGTCCAATCGATGGGCAAAAAGGCTAAAGATGGGAGCTCATGTCATACCTCCAAGGTAAAACATTTATTGTCTATTGTAATAGTACATGTACAGGAAATGATCCTTCATCGACGTTCTTTGCATACATCTCAAGTATGGGCCTATATGCAATGACAAATCGGGAAGATAACAAAGCTGCCATCTCTCCTCCATCGATAATAAGTTGAGGATGTTAGGAGCATTCGTTTAAAATTTCTCAAAGATCCAAAAAATTCAATATAGAGCTACAGAAGGCGAAATGTAATGAGTGTATATGATATGAGCTTCCATACCTCCATTTTGTCCTATCATTATTACATTTGATGTTTTTGACTCCTAACCTCGTAGGTCATGATGGAGTATTGGATAGCATTAAATGCCTTTTCTCAAACCATTTCACTACATATTTATGGCATTCTCTAGAGACTATGTGCTAGTTGCACACCGTATTCAATGAATACTTCCCTGACTATTACGTAGATGAATTTAGCCCAAGGGATATATTGAATTTACTATTAACCGTATTTATTTATACTACTTCGATTCAGTCTCTTTGTTTCTTATTTCTTCTATAATGTGTCAAATGATTAATTACTTATGCCAAAAGTAACAAAAAATTCCTAAATAGTGTGGATCCCTATTTTTGTATATAGTTTAGTAATATTAATGAAAGTATGGAAATTATTGAGAAAAAATATAAATAATGATTAGGTTATAAGTATGATTTTTGAACATTCTTGTGTTCTCCATAACTTATTTTCCAATAATACATCTATCATCTTCTTTCATATTAAACTTTTGTAGAAATAAATTACCTTGATTTATTTGGAGCAAAATTTGGAAAATTATTGATTCTAAGGATTGAGAATTATAAAACTTAGATGATCATAGTGCAATTTTTTTGGATCAAAAAATTACACAAGTTGAATACTCATGAGAATACTCTTATTATTGTACATTATCAACTAACAAAAAAATCTAGCAAAAAAAGTTGGATTTACATTGTAACTTTGGGCCCAAAAAAGCTACTCTATCATTTTTAATAAGGTGATACATATATGAATGTACACTCAAAATAAAATATAGCATAATTAGTGTATATACCTTCACTCAAATATATATATTAATCATATATTATTTACTTATTTTATATGATTTTTAATCCTAATTAGTGTGGGTATTTGATAGATTAATGGAAACTAGTGTAGTGTACACTACATAATATATGAATGTCCGAAAACTCCAATTATCTTCTTATCGTCTTCCTACACTATCTATTTTCAGTTGTCAATAAGACAATATCATTTTTGATATTGATGTATGCAAAATTAATATGCATATAAACTATATTTTTTATCAAAAGATTAATTTTATTTTGAATTTTACTTGTCCATATTAAAGATAAAAATTGATTCATAATTATATTTCATATGAATAAAATTATTTCATATCTCTTTTGTTATCTTTCACATGATATATTTTATATTAAAAATATTACATCAATACTATCTACATATATTTGTATGCACATGATGTATTTTTATCGTTTAGATTTATTACTTTTATATCAATGATGATTGTCTCAATTCATTTGATGTTATTTTTTACGTTCATAAATGAGTAATTTTTCATATAAAAAAATTGCAATAAAAATTACAAACATATATGTGATGTATGACATTAAATAAAAATTCATTCATAGAATAATGAATAGATTATCATTAAAAATATTTGCATGATTATTGAAATTAAAAAACAAAACAATATTTATTATAAATATTAAAATTTATTATCAAATACTTATCATATTAAAGATTATAAATAAATTTATTTTAATATGAAAAATATTTTGTGTAATAGATGTTGAAGCTATCATGTCATTATTACATATTAAAAAATAAAATTTACACAAGTCAATATAATGTTCATGAGTAAAATATTATCATATCATATGTATGACATCATGATGTTGTACATACACACATGATTTTGCTTAAATAAACACATGCGAGTCCTATTAAGGGGATTATTTCCTTTTCATGTCTTTTACATCCGCCCATGGGCGAGGGAGTACAATTATAGATCTTGGAGTATGAGCTAGTGGAGACATTATATCTTGATAGATCACTTTTTGACCATTCTCTATGCATATACTCATGAGGCTTGTCAAGGATGGTTTATGATCATCTTAGAGATTACTTTTACACATATGATACCTCTAGTGGTTTTACAGAGTTGTTCTAAGTGGCTGCATCAATTGCAAGAAGGTAGATTACTTTATCACTTAGCCAAGTGCTAGGTACAAGTTGACTTCTCATGAATGAAAAGTACATAGGGGGCATTACCCCGATTATTATTGGAGAGGTTTCATTGCACCTTGTTAATCGGACCGTGGTCCTTCAATATTGTTCCCACTTCCAACAATGTCTTTGTCCATATCAATTTAGATTGGCTACACTATGAGGTTGTGAGGCAGTATCATTGGACATTAAAGCACTCTTAGATATCCATCTCGATTGGGTTGTCTTGCAGGTGTACGTTGAGAACTTTTTTTATAACATTTCACATGCATCCATTTTTAGAGAACTTAAAAAAGCTTGTGGACCTTTGTTGAGCCCCATGTTGGTCCAAAACAGGAATACACGTAAAAAAATATGCAATCAAGAGTCAACACAGGAAATACGTGGTTTACCTCACTAAGGCTACATCCACGGAACACACATAGTCACTTTACTGAATACCCTAATTGTGTCACAGAGAGCTTCTGCCATCCCTCTTATATAGTAGTACTAGCCCTAGCCCTAGTCTAACTAAATATAGTCAAACTAACTAGAGTTACTCAAGACATGAGTTAACTCCTAACAATCTCCCCCTTGACTCATGTCTTGGGGACTCTTGTTATCCATATACATACTCCGCGGGAAGTCTTAGAGGGAAACTTGAAGCATATGTCCTCCTGTAAACAAGGATTAACTAAAACTAAGCCATAGCATAGGAAGGAGTAAAGCATATACAAAAATCAAACAATTGCTAGAGTAATTCTACTAGTGCTCCTTGTGCAAAACCTGCATAGTAGCACAATGCCTCCTGAAACTCTCTAAAGGAATAACTTTGATCAAAGAATCAACTCGATTAAATTTACCGTCAATCTTGACTAGCTCAACCTTCCTATCAGAAACTGCATCTCTGATAAAGTGATATCTGATGTCGATGTGCTTCACCCTACTATCCATCACTTGATTTGCTACAATATGTAAGACACTTTGACGATCACAATGGAGATTTACAACATTCTATTTCAATCCCATCTCAATGATAAGTCTATTCAACCAAATAGCCTCCTTTGCTACTTTTTTTCTTTGCTACATATTCGACTTCCGTAGTTGACTGAGCTATGCACTTCTACAAGGTAGATCTCCAACTAACGCATCCACCTCCAAGTGTAAACACATACCCAGTTGTAGACTTTCTCTTGTTCAGATCTTGTCCATAGTCATCATCAACGTAAACCAACAAGGATTTGGCATTGTCCAATAAACCATCAAACAAAAGACCATAATCCTTAGTACTCTTGAGGTACTTGAGAATCCACTTCACAGCTTCCCAATGCACCTTCCCTGGATTTGACATGTACATGCTCACCTTACCCATAGCTAGAGCAATATCAGGTCTAGTGCACACGAGCGAATACATGAGGTTGTTCACTGCCTTGTCATAGGGAATTGATATCTTTCCTCTCTCAATTGCATCAATTGGACATTGAGCTGACGAGAGCTTAAAATATGTCGCTAAAGGAGTCCACACTCCTTTAGAGTCTGCCATGTTAAACCTGTCAAGCACATACTGAATGTACTTACCCTGACTTAACCATAACTTCCTCTTCTTCAAATCCTTGTGAACATCCATACCTAATATCCTCTTAGACTTACCCAAATCCTTCATCTTGAATGCAGATTTTAGTTGCCTCTTGCATCTATCGACGTCGGATTTTTCCTTTGCCAAAATGAGCATGTCATCCATATAGAATACTAGAATAATGAGGCTAAAGATCTCATTATTCACCTTCTTCATGTAAACACATGGATCAAACACACTTAGTGAAAATCCTTGTGCTTTCATAAACTCATCAAACCTTGCATTCCATTGCCTAGGAGCTTGCTTCAATCCATATAGAGATTTGAGCAATCTACAAACTAACTTCTCATGACCTTTCTTCTCATAGCTAGTAGGTTGTCTAATGTAGATTTCTTCCTCCAAAGATCAATATAGAAAAGCCGTGACAACATCCATCTAATCCATAACTAGACCAAATATTGTAGCAAGTGCACATACCAGACAAATTGTAGCATACTTTGCTACATGTGAGAAGACCATCCACACCTTTCTCTTGTGTGAAGCCTTTAGCCACCGACCTGGCTTTGAAGATCCTCTTCTCTTCATCCGTTGTCGCATGGACATTTCTTTGCTCTAAGAACGCCCGAGCGCCTGACAGTAGAAGAACCCTCTAGAACCTCGTGTGAGTTGACAATTTCTTCTTCTTCTCCTCAACACTCCACATTCGAGTTCATTATAAACCGGTAAAACTTCGGAAGAAGATTATAATAGCCGATGATTTGACCAATAACTCTCACTTAAACTTTACAGAAAATTTCTCTACAACCCTTTCAATCTCTCAAAAAAGTTTCAAATGTTTTTCTCCTCTAGATCTCTCAGAACAATTGTTGATTTGCACACTGTATCACAAGGCGATATGCAGATCCCTGTGTACAAAACCCATCACACATCTCAATCCTTGACTCTTATTACTCCTAGATTTCATGAGAAGGTCATTTATTATCAGAACTTGAACTGTGCAAAGTTTTATTGACAAAACTTTCTGATATCAAAAGATATGATCTCCGTACTAACTTCGTGACAGTCAGTGCAGTCATGTAACTCTGGCTGTATACACAAACTTCAAGCTATCACTCTCTACTCATAACTTATCCAATTGAGTCGAAATTTCAATCCAAACGCAAGTCTGAGTTGTAAACTATATCACAGTCAACTCAGATCTCCCAAAAACCTTGTAAGACTCTCAGAAACACCCCAAATACACTCAAAGGTCTAAATTGCTCACTCTATCTTTGAATCACCATTTCAGAATGACAAATCCTTCAAATCCATCCATTCTTGAGACCCGTCGTAGCTCGTCTTGTCAGCTCTCCAACTCTCTTCAGATCTTTGAATGTTCCCCTAGAAGGTCTTTAAAAGTCCTCAAAACCTCGAAGAAGTTGCCCAAGTGCTCTCATTGGTCCAAACTCCAAGACCAATGAGAATGAAGAGTGTTATTTTGACCTCTAGTGTCACCAAATTAGCTCCATTTTAACTTAGAGCTTTACAACTATCCTAAACACACTACTTAGGTATTCTATACACAATACGAGTTGCCACTAATAAAGAGTCAAAATGACAACTCAAAACCGGCTAAGTATGAACGGAACTACAAACGGAACCGGGGAGTTTATAACTTGAGAATAATACTCCTCGCCAAAGTTCCTAACAATCAACTCACTATGGCTTGTTTTCGATAAGCAATAGAGATGGATTCGAACCCATGTGTTGAAAGCCACCAATACTGGTAAGTTCAGATCCATAGCGCCCAAACTAAATCAAAACGTATATTGTTACGTCACAAATCGCGCTGTAGGAAACAACTAGAAGAATAATCGGGTCTGGAGAGTTTATCACTTGTTGCAGAAAGTTATCTCCAAAATGATACACTAACCACACCCGAAAGTGATCACGATGAAGACACTGGATGTTGATCATAAATGGATTGGGCATCGGTATATCTGGAGGATCATGTTGTCCTCTATCCATGTCCTACGTCGGTTCCACTTCGATCAGATAAGCTCCTTAGTCAGCAAAGTGATGTGTTTGGCTCTCTCCCATACCCTTTCCATCATGACTGCACTTTATATCTGATAAGGTCCAAGATAATATCTCTTGGAGCCTTTTCAACATCCTGACCCTACAAAATTGATCCAATGGTGGACTCTAAACAGCCTTACAGTGCACCGTCGGTTATCCTAACCTAAAGTATCACCGTCATGACAACATCTCTGAAGATGACACATGTCATCATCTTCTCATAGTAGCCGCATCACAACACGACACCGCTGGATTATCCTTCAACTTGCACACCCATTTGCTATCAACCAAAGGTTGGCCCTTTGGAAACTCCACAAGCTCCCAAGTCTTATTCTCAACAAGCAATTGCATCTCACGCTCCATAGCAATATCCCACTCAAGCTTATTGATAGAGGCTTGAGCTTCTCTATATGAACAAGGTTCTCCTTCTTCCAAGATCAACGCATTGCCATCATCATTCTCAGATTCAATATCATGATCCTCAAGAATAGATGAATCAACCCATGTTCCATACCTTTCGAGAGCTCTACTAATCCGATTTGATGATCTCATAGTAGATGGTTTTGGTTGATCTCCATCGTTTCGTGATGTGTCTTCAGGCTCAACAACGACAACTTGCTCCTCCAATTCCTTTTGTTCATGAAATTTGCTCCATCTGTTCTGGAGCTTCTCCTCATGGCGCATCATTAAACCCATAATGATCAATCTCCCCCTCAACAACATCAGTGAGTGGAGATTTTCCCTTGTCAATACAGAGAGCCTGAGATATCTCCCCCTCTTTCAATGATTTGGGCTCATCGAAAGAAACATCCCTACTGACAATCACCTTACAAGCTACAGGATCCCATAGCGTATACCATTTCACATCACTTGCATATCCAAGAAAATGACACTTCTTGGATGTAGGATCCAACTTGGTCCTATTCTCCTTAGGTATGGGAGGATAAGCCGTACAACCAAAAATTCTCAAACTACTATAATCAGCCCTCCGTTTGTGCTTCAATTCAAACGGTGTCAAGAAATCGATTGCACTTGAAGGAGACAGATTTACCAAAAATATCTTTGCGGTATTTACAACTGATTTAGAATTCATATGGTAAACCAGATTGGCTCAACATACTACGCACCTTTTCCAATACTGTTTGGTTGAGACTCTAAAAAATAGTATTTTGTTGCGGAGTATAAACCGTGGTAAGATGACAAGTGATCCCCTCCTCTTAGCAATAACTTCTAAACTCCTCTAAAGTATACTTCCTGCCATTATCTGAACGTAGATATCTCACCTTGTGACCAGTTTGAGCTTCAACTTGGGCTCTCCAACTTTTGAAAGTTGCAAAGGCTTCAGACTTTTGTGTGAGAAAATAGACCCACACAAATCTTGAGTAATCATCAATAAACGATACATAGTACCACTTCCCAGAAATGTGAGGCTTTAGGAGAGGGTCCCCACACATCTTTATGTATATACTCAAGTAATTCTTTGGAACTATGAGTTCCAACACCAAAGTCTTTTCTATGTTGCTTGCCCATAACGCAATACTCATAAAATTCCATTTCAACTTTACCTAAACCAGGTAACAAGCCCCTATCATGAAGGAAGGTCAAGTACTTGTTACTCATGTGTCCCATTCTAGAATGCCAAACATGAGCCATCTCATGCCGAGATCTGGTAAGATTGACTTCACCACAAATGGTATTGCCCTCTAGCACATAGAGATTTCTATGCTTGTGTCTTGTTAAGATAATCTTATCATCTACTCTCACCTCAAGTACTCCTTGTTTAGAACTCCACTCAAGGCCTTTTGAATCTAACATTCCAAGAGAGATAAGATTCTTTCTCATTTCAGGTATAAACCTAATGTGAGTAAACATACGTTTGACTCCATCAAACATGTGAATCTTGACAGATCCAACACCTTCAATTCTACAGGGTTGATCATTTCCCATAAGAACTAAACTGTTTGATACTAAGAAAGCATGGAAAAACTCTCTAATGTAACAAATGTGATAAGAACAAGCACTATCCAGAATCCATACATCACCAATGCCCTTTGGTGAGTTGCATAGGGCATACCTCTGGCTTCATAGTCCATCTTTGAGCAAGTCATCCTCCTCATCAAAATCTTGAGCCACATTGGCCAAAGGAGGATCATTAGCCTTGGTCTTCACACGACAATCCTTCTTAAAGTGACCACTCTTGCCACATTTCCAACAGACCACCGTCTTTCTATCTTGGGATTTACCCCTATACATGGATCTACCTCTAGATCCAAACTTCTTCCCATCCTTCTCATTCCTTGATTGTGACCGTCCACGGGTCACATTCAGTGCCGTACCAGATGAAGAGGATGGAGTAGAGGGCATCATCATCTTCTGTTGTAGATCATCAGTCAATAGAGCACTTACAACCTCATTGTAAGTGATCGTTTGTCTATCACGATGGAGCAACACTCGTGACAATGATTGATATGAAGCAGATAATGAGCTTATCTCCTCTCCAAGATTCTGAAGATCAATAACAAGATCACCAAAGTCATCAATGTGATCTTGTATTTTCGTACCTAAATCTTTCATCTTGAAGCTCATAAGCTTCAAGGAGGTGTACAACCTGTTTGATAACTCTTTGCGATGAAACCATCGCTGAAGAGCCTCAAACAATAAAATACAATTGTTATACTCATCAACTTGCTTCAGAACTGAAGGTTGTAAATGGAGTATAACAATACTCATTGCTTGCTCCTAAAGGTCCTTCCAGTCTTCATCATTGAATGTAGAGGGTTTAGGCCTCAATGACTTACCCAAACCGGAAGCCTTCAACTTGCCTTTGACTTGCCTCTCCCACAGAAGATAGTCACCATGCCCATCATATTTGACAATGTCAAATCCAAGCTGCTGATGTAGATTGGAAGAAGCTTACATTTGTAGACATGTCTGCTACAGAAGTTGTTGACAGCAATTGTATTATAGAACTGAACTACGTTGTCAAGTACTTTTGTTGAGACTCAAATTAATGACTGTTTGATGTCTTCCTGTACCTACAGCATTATGAGACTGAAGACTAGAAGACTGCCATTTGGTTCCAATTACTAGATAAACTCCAGTACATTCACACTTGGACACTTTATGGTCTCTCAATCTCCTACGATTTCAGGAGCGAACCTTCATATGCTGAAACTAAAGCAACAGAATCATTTTCAAACTTTTCACGGATTCTCACTAGGTCTCATTAATCCATTTTCAATTTCTCCAGATTCTAGCATTGTCAATGATTGAAGCTACTGGTGCAAACAAAAATTGGTTCTCCAGATTTTTACGTCCACTCTTCAAGATTCTACCTGCGTCTATTTTCCACTATATGAATTTGCTTGATGGATGTGCCTATTTTCTGACTTTATCACACTTGTATGCTTGGGCCATTTCTAAATCCAGTAGATTCAAATGGCGAAGCTTATAAAAAGTTTTTCAACCTTGGGATAAGCAAAAGTAGGATTAGCACAAGACGCACGAAGTTTGACAAGAAGCTGGTTCATTAGACTCAATGGGAAGAGTATAAACACATCTGACAAAAATGACATCAGATTCAAGATGTCACCGAAAAAGTGAGGGACAAGGGCAAGCAGATGTAACGGCGTACCATCCCACCAGTTTTGGATTTCCCAACAGCAAGCTCTAAGAAGAGCCTCGGTGGCCAGAATCAAACTTGTGTAAGGAGATCTTCCATATCAGGGGGCTCGTCAGCTAGGAGTCGGAGTAAATCCTCAGAAAGAGCCACGATTTTGCTCGGCGGCCACAACAAGAGCAGCATACAAGTCCATGAAGAACTCCACCACACAAGTTTAAGAACGTAGGTCAGAGTTCGGGTCCATCCACACCATGAGCCGTTGAGTTTGCTCAGCAACAGTAGCATGGAGTGTCTAGAGAATCATCACCCACATCTAGTAACGCGAATCCGATTTCGGGTCAATCCATACCACGAGGTGTTCAGCTTGTATGAGATGGAAGTCATGGAGATGGCTCACAACCTCCACCCAAGAAGAAGCTGAATTCAGGGCAGAGTTTAGGCCAAGTCACACCGCGAGCACCAACCATCGATTGGATGAGAACGCATGCGCATGCAAGGTCCATCTGTCCATCGTACACTGCTTCACAAGGTGGACAAATGCCATGTTCATGACCAAACTGTCTCCAGCTTCAAATCCACCAAACAAAATTTGCTCTCACATCTCATCTGCTCTGATACCAATTGTTGGTTCAAAACATGAATACACGTAGAAAAACATGCAATCAAGACTCGACACATGAAGTACGTGGTTCATCTCACTAAGGCTATGTCCACGGAACGCACAGAGTCATTTTACTGAATACCCTAATTGTGTCATAGAGAGCTTCTGTCAGCCCTCTTATATAGTAGTACCAGCCCTAGCCCTAGTCTAATTAAATATAGTCAAACTAACTAGAGTTACTCAAAACCTGAGTTAACTCATAACACCCCACTCCTTTCATACAGTCTTTCTACAAATCATCTTCTTTTCTCTTCTATTAACATGACTTTTCACTAGAGGAAATCACTATTGAACAGTCTGCTACTAACACTCGATTAAAGATACTTTGGGAGGACCCCTATTTGCCATTGCTCATTATAGAGCTCTCATGTCTACTATTTTGGCCGTGCCAAGTGTGTGTTCCCCTCCTTAGCATATGATACACACATTGTGGATGATGTAGATCAGATTAGGCATATCTTTGATTAATTGATTACTGAGTTTCATCTTGTTGGCTTGAGGATCATGGTGTCAAAGTGTAAGGCATGGTCTCCTTTGGGCATTCCTCCTTATCTTCAACTTCCATAGGGATATATGACATCGAAAGACGGCTTACGTATTCTTGAAGTGCAAGTAGGGTTTGAGTATTTTGTTTCACACTACCTAAACATAACATTTTCCGAGAATAAACTGCATGTAGATGACCTTCCTCTACTAGGAGATCCGCATGTGACGTTTGATATACTCTCCTCTAGTATTATTAGTCGACGGATCTATATATTTTATGTAGTTTTTCATTCATCTACATTCCTATCACACTTGACAGCCTTTGATAAAAGTATCATGGGTGACATCATCAGACCATGGATCTTTGAATGTGTGATAGGAGATTTGGCATATATACAAACATCTTTGCCAATTTTTTGTGGAGGAATAGGCTTATTATCGATGGAAGAGACATCACATATAGCGTTTTTGGCTAGGTAAGCACTCCCATTACCTTTGATATCCTCCCGGTTTATGATTACGGAGACCTATCCTTGAGATGTATGCAAGGGACGTGGAGGGGGATCATTTCCCTTACATACACTATTATGACAGACGAGAGATACTTTGTCCCTAGAGTCATGACATGAGCTCCCATCCTTTTCCTCTTTGCCCACTAATTGAACCAAAAGCTTACAATCTACCTTGATGGATCGATAGTTTCACCAGACTCTACAATCTCTATTAGTGGATCCATCCACTCCTTGTACAACTAGAGCTCGTTTAAGCTATTACTCCAATAGATGCATGCTCATGGATCTTGGCTCAACCATGCATTTGGGCTTTCTAACTCATATCAGCTATCTTATATATTGCGATGAGGTTCTAACTTGGCTTGATCCACCCATTTGCATCTTCATTACTCACCATATGACTCTTTATCCTGTCACAACTTATGTAGCGGCATCTCTAGTTAGGTAGGTGCATTATATGCACAATGAATACAATTATAGCCCGGTTGTGCCGTTAGACCCAATGCGCCGTTATGGTTATGAGCGGAGTGTCCTTGTGGACATTTTTAGAGTAGAAAAGATTATTCATAACCATAGCATAAAAGAAAGATTACAATCAAGCCAAACCCACTTTGTGCTTCAAAGACTCCAGGTTCCCGCACTAGCTACTATCCACCATAGCCACACTCTCAAAGGCTCAACTTCGAAAACTGCCCTCCAAGGAGCCCTAATTCAAACTCTATCCCTTGAGCCTTAGGACCCCTAACGGCACTGTCGGCTCTAACGGTAGTTCCAAAGATTTAACGGCATTAATCGCACAACCGTCATGCTTGTTGTATCTCGCTCCCCGATTGTGGTACACTTGTGTTGATGTATGACGATCTATGTATTGTGATGTTTGATATGACAGCGATGTATGTTGTGATGCAATATGTATGTGCACGACAGTCCATTTAGAAGACAAAGGATAATTATGTATGCCTTGCAGTCGATTTGGGTTAAGGCATATCTATAATTGACTCGGGAGGATTATCTTACTGTTGCGGATGTTGTGATTACAGATCCTATCGGTGCATAGTTTCGGAGGGGATGATTATCCATCCTCCTAGATGGCGGCAAGTAGAGCGGCATTAGCCAATGTCTCCAAGTATAGGGGTATGCAAAGAGGTCACCTCTTTGTTCCTCTAGCTCTAGCATTGGAGTTATCTAGAGCAATTGATTAGGACTTCGACACGTTTGTGAAAAAATGCACAATAATTTACCATACTATGTGATATGGATATCATTTTTTTATCATATTGTGTAGTCTATTTTATATATTGTGTATACATAACTCTATATAGAGCACTAGTAGGTGCAATCGATAAGAGAGTAGTCACGTTAGATGATACTTTTTTGAATGCTCTAGTAGTATGTATACAGTTTGATATAGATAGTTAGGATATTTTAGGTGCAATAGGGTATATTTCCCATTGTGATGCTATTGGGACCTAGCACCATCCTACCCCCTTGATTTCATCCCTCTATGATTTGATGGGGTATTTTCATCCTTTTTGCTATATTATTGGGTTTTGAGTTGAAACACATGTGACATTTATGATGCACAAATAAACACATACTTGGAATAAAGGTTTCTTTCATTCATGTAAAAAGGAAAAAAAATTGGTAGTGTATGTATTTATTAAAATTTTCACATCCTTCCATTTATTTAATAAATTCTAATTTTTTTTAATTTCAAAATTTTAATGATTTTTTAAAAATTAAAGAAGTAAGTGTCATTACTTGCCCCTAATATAAACCAAAATTTTGTGTTTCAAAATCTCGTTACTTTTACAAGTATGACATCGTGTTATAATTAATAAAATTGAATTTTTTCATTTGTAAATGTAACATGCCATATATGAGTTAAAATGACTGTTCGTGAAATGGTTGACTTCTTATCTGTTCTTGTTGCTATTACCTCGCTATCAGGACCAAGAGCCTAGTACTCCAACCCTTTCAAAACTTCAAATCTGCAGAACAACACTAGTGACCATCAAACACTAAATTAGAATTGATGTTAGTGTAGGCAAGTCTATTCTAACTAGAATAACAATTTGTTAAATGGGGAATAGAAAAATTATATAAGTTGGAGTGAATAAACGATCCTGCAATGAGATGCATCCTATTCCTCTATCCTCACAAGTTTATGCGTACTGTAATAAATCACGCGGAATGTAAATGGTAACTTGGAAGAGATGTAATGAACCAAATGTGGCAAGCGTAATGGATGTTACTGTTTAGATCTTGATACTGGAATTCCATCAATGCAGTTTCAATTATAATTCCTTCGTCCTAATTTCTGCTCAGTTTGAACTTGGAAATGAAAAAAAGTTCGAAGGATGACAGACGAGGCAAAGTGAATTTGAATCGCCACGTCATTCTCTCAACATGCCGCTGTCGACCCTTCACTGCAGCAGGGCCAAGATGCTGGAGCGTATGTCTCGTTCCGATGGCCGCCAGATTGTGCCCACTGGAGCGCATACGGAAATCGGAGTGCATTTGAATTGATCGATGGAATTCTCGAAGGGAGTCCTGCGAGGGGAAGACATCTCTTGTCAGATCCAAGACACGGCTTTCTACGGCTGCTGGGGACGTGGCCATAGAGGAGACGCCTGAGCTCAAGGCACCTCCGACGAGATGACCTGCAGAAGTTTGAATTGCTCGGAGTACGTAATCGTGTTGTCTCTAGTTTTTTCGTCTGGGGTGGATGGACGTATGTCGCGGCCTTGTCTGTGAAGCATTTGGCTTGACAATTTGTAGTTACCATAGGTGACTGAGCTGCACATTAAGACGGGGAGTTGTGGTAGAGTCTGTCGATTTGGTGACAGGTCTTACTGTTTTCAAATGGGAACGAATGAAGACGTGTGGTATTTGGAAGTTTGAGTCTCTTTATGTTTTCCCTACTTTCCATATGGGAACGAAGACGTAGGGGTAGTCTAGTGTGAAGACTAGCAAAATGCTCCGTTTCGGATTTCTGGAAGCGGGTTTGGTCTCCCTTCACATATCTGGACCTGTCGCCACAGCTCCATTTCCGAGTTTCAGTTCTCAGAGCCAATTTTCTTTACGTCTGAGTCCTGTTGTTGCGGCTGGGAGAGGTGGCAGAGGCTCCCTTTATTATTTCACTTCCAGGGAAGATCTTGGTGTGCAAACTTGTGCAACACACGATTTACCAAGAAAATGGGATCCGGAAATTGGTGACTTTGTTGACAAAATCGATCAGAATTTGAATTTCACTGTTGGAGCCCCTCTCGAGAGACAGGCAGATGTTGGAGATGAGCAACGCGAGGGTAGCACGTTCGCCGAGCCTGAAAATGAGGGATCTTTTTCGAACGAAGAAGCAAGTCCCAAAAGAAGAGTCAAGAGGTATCAACCTCTTGGAATTGAAAAACTTTATGGCAGGAAAAAAGCTACCAGGATTTATGGAGTGTTGAATTCTAGAGGAGAAGTCCCAGGCACAGATTTAGCTCCTGTCCCTAGAAGATACAGAGATAGGTGTGAAGATCAGAAAGGTTGGAGCATTAAAGAGGTCGTAAAGAAAGTATTGGAGCTGAATCATTGGGACGATATAGATGTAATACTTAATGACTGGGTGGGTCGGTACAATCGCAAGAATTTTCCTCCACTCATCAAGGTGTGTGCTTCTTGCAACTCCTGCCTACATGATTGTTATTTCTTTGTAGTGTTGACCAGCTAGTGACATTTCCTGTAGTAGTATCTGACGCTATGGAATTGTCGACCGTATTCTTGTCCGAGGAGTAGAGTGCTTTCAGTCTCATCAAAGAGGTTTCTCTCACCCATTTAGGAAAGTCTGAAGTTAGAATTTGGGGCCTTTGGATTTTGCTCAATATTTGTTCTTGGTCTTAGCTGTTTCTGCCATGTAAGATGTGTCCAACTTGAGAGCATGTCGAATCCCTTATATCTGTTTTCTTTGTTGTGTAGCTTTTAGTGAGTAGGAGAAGATTTTGTGAAAGCTGATCTAGTTGAATAATAATGAACAACGGTGTTTTGAGTGTTGAATCACTAAAATATTCACTTTCTATCAGCTCTAGTTTAGTCTCGACAAATAAAACATCAGCTGAATAATCTGGACAGTAAGAAACTTATTTCCTCGTGAGTGTGATGACCTTAGAGCGAAAGGTAAAAGATGGGCACTTTTGTTCATTGCGTTCCTGATGTCTTAAAGGGGTAGGTGCTTGCAGGCTGTAACATCGACTGGTGCTTTGAATCACAGTGTTCGAGTTTTCAACTGGATGAAGAACCAGCGTTGTTATCGGGCTCGAAATGACATTTACAACTCCATGATATGGCTTTACGCAAGGCATCAACGAGTCGATAGAGCACGCTCACTGTATTCAGAGATGCAAGAGTGGAGGTTGGTGGTCAGTGTCGGATATCAGCTTAACTCTGAAAGACCAAAGAATAGAATATGCGTGTATGATCAAGAGCTTCGTTTGGATTACTGGATGTGCAACCGTTATTTTGTTAGGAAATGCGTGTTCTTACTACGAGCCTCTTGTGTTAGGGTCAATCTATGAATCTGCGCGTTTGATGGGGGATGGGGTGCGGTCTTCAGGCTATGATAGGGCACATACCAATGATTACAGTTTAAACGTGCGGACGATATGAGACTCTCACTTCAGTTTCCGTAGCCTTCTGCGTTGTCTAACCTCAATGTTTCCTCTGGTTGCATAGATGTAAGCCGGATGTTGAAACCTATAATGCTCTCATCAATGTTCATGGTCGTGCGCTGCAATGGAGGGAAGCACAAAATTTGTTTGACGATATGTTACGAGCTGAGGTACATGCATTCGGTGTACTATGTGGATTTACCAACCCTTTTCAGCACGATCATTAACATCGTTATAGAGACATTCTTTTTGGGCTGATTGAGCTTCACATGAATGGCCATCTTACATGGGCATTTTGATTATGTCAGGTACCACCCAGTACAAAATCCTACAACAATCTCATAAATGCCTGTGGGAGTAGTGGTCAGTGGGAGAGAGCTCTCAAAGTGTACGAACGAATGAAGAAAGATGGTGTCGCTCCTGATCTTGTGACTCATAATGTCATTCTTACGGCACTGAAAGTTGGTGAACAATACGCCATGGCCGTACAGCACTTTGAAACTATGCTCTCTTGGAAAGTCAAACCGGATAGAATTACTTTGAACATCATCATTAGCTGTTTCTACAATTTAGGCACTTATGATGAAGCCATCAAACTTTTCAACAGTATGAGGAATATGAGATTCGATGATTGTTATCCTGATGTGGTTACATTCACGACTGTGATGCAAGTCTACGCTGCTTGCGGACAAGTAGATAATGCAAAATCACTCTTTGAGGCGATAGTTGGAGAGGGATTGGTCCCGAACCTTATCACGTTCAACACTCTTATAGGTGCTTACTCATCGGTTGGAATGTATGTAGAAGCTCTTCAGGTTTTCAATCTCCTAGTGAAGGCAGGTTTTGAACCGGACGTTATATCATATACAGCTCTCATGAACTCCTACAGCAAGTCAGGAAAGTCCGATGAAGCCAGAGAAGTGTTTGATCTCATGAAGAGAAGATCACAAAATCCTAATATTGTTACATATAACACTCTTATTGATGCTTACGGTTCTGCTGGTCGTGTGACTGAAGCTTTGAGGTTGTTACCGGACATGGACTTTGATGACATTCCGCCAAACGTGGTCACAATATGCTCGCTAATCGCAGCTTGTGGACGCAGTGGACAGGCACATAAATGCGCAGATGTGCTTAAAGCTGCAAACTTACGGAAGATTGTCTTAAATTTAAATGCCTACAATACTGCGATCTCTGTTTATATGAATGGGGGAATGTACGAGGAAGCGAAGGAGCTTTACGAAATCATGCAGCTCCGGGGAGTTGCTCCAGATTCCATTACATTTAGTATCCTCATCTACGGGGCTTCAAAAGTTGGAGATGTTGAAGAGGCCCAAACTCTTTACAAGGAAATGCTCTCGGTGGGAATCGAAGCATCCGTTGAAGCATTCTCGGCCCTAATTCATGCTTACGCTCAGCAGGTACATTTTGTACATTCTGAAGTGATCTGGTTGGCTGCCTCTGCTGTAAGTTGAACTTTGTGATCATGTCAAGCAGCCATTCGGAGCAGATCCATGTCCATGATAGTCCATGGTCAGGTTTTGCATGAAGAAGAATTAATGCATTCTATTCTTTAATTAATCAGGGCATCTTGGTGACTTTGAGCTCAAAATTTCATTTACAACTTTGAATGGAATTTTATGAAGTTTGCTACCCGTTCACGAGGATGTCTCAGGAGATGTAACCGCTTCTCGAATTACAGGGAATGGCTGCTGAAGCCCATGCAGCTCTTACTGAAATGAAGCAGTCATCATGTCCACCGAATGTTTTTACTTACACGTCGTTAATACAAGCCTACAGGGTCGCCGGTAAGAAGGTTTTCCTCTTTGTGAGACTTATCGCTGTGATCAATTTACACTCCTCTGTCAAGAATGTGCATTAATGATTGGTGTTTTTGTTGATTGTTATATCCATTTAAATCAATGAAGCCGTTCTGGACTATGTGGTGTGTGTACATGTCGCAGGAATGCCAGAGCTTGCTGCTGCTGTGCTTCAAGAGATGGAGTCAAGTGGTATTAAACCAGATGCAGTGGCATGCTCGTCTCTCTTTTCCATTTTCAATGAATGTGGGAAGATTGAAAAGACGTTACGACTTTGGTCAAAGCTTAGAGAGGATCTCAATCTTAATGAAGTCGCATACACACAGCTTTTCATAGCCTGCAGCATGTACGCCACCTGAACCTTTTACCTGAACTTTGGACAAGACTCTTTCAGATTGTCCTATACCTTCTTATTGTTAAGCATAAATGTGCAAAAGTAGAAGTTGAACAACCCTTGCTTGTTCCTGAGGAGACCTCTGTACATTGCAGTAAAAAGGATTGGAGAACCGCACTGGAGATTTTTGAGGACATGCTTCAAGCAGGGGTGTCACCCACTTCTAGACTCGGAAATCACTTACTGACATGCCTTGGCACTAGTGGGAAAATTCAACATCTAATGAAGGTATTTTTCGGTCCTGCTGTGATCATGTCCAGATATTGTGGTGTGAAATGTTCAGTTTTAGAATCCAGTCATGCCAGCTACTTGCGTCAGAATACAAGCAGAGATAGTACATTCCAGCTGCAAATTGTAAGCGAGTCTTGTCAAAACAACAGACTAGCTGTTTTGACAACTACTTGCATGTGTTGAAGAATCATGCAATTAGAAAGTATGACAGTTAAGTTGACGTTCTTCCGGTCCTCCTGAAAGACGGTTGTGTATGTTTTGTTATCAGCACCGCTAGTAGCAGGGCACGGTTTTTCAACCGAACCTCACATAAAGTTCAAACTTTAAACCCGAATTCTATGAACTTCAGGCTATGACAGGCAAATACGAGTGAGTACAGTTGCAGCTGCACAGTACCCTGAAACCTCGTGGCAGCGATATCCTGCTTCTCGCTGTAAATCTGAAGGATATTCCTATTTGGACATTTGTGATTCTTGTATAGTTTTTGTGTTCAACTTAGAGTCCAAAGCTGAGTTGAGTGATTTTTGTATGACTGCAGGTCTATAAACAACTGAAAGTTCTGGGAATGGTATCAGATAGACAAAGCTATGATATATTGATTAGTAGTTTCTCAAGGGCACAGAACTGGAGGAAGTGCATTGAGGTACGTGGACATCGCTACTTGGATTAGTCGTGGGTTTCTTCCAGAGTTATTATATCATAGGCACGCTGCAGCGCACTTTACGGTCTGTAGTATGCTTCTAACAATCTTTTGTTGTGACAGATTTTAAGTTGGTATAAATCTGAAAATTTTGAACCTAGGCTCGAGACTTTTAAGATGGTTCTGCAGTGTTTGGAAAAGATGTGCTTGTGGACACAGTATCTTGAAGTTTACTATCAAATGCTCTCTAACAGGTCTGTATCTTGTCTCAACTCCCTGATATCTGATCAACTGGCTGAAGTGTTTCTGCCGGCCTCAACCGGACATAAAGTGTTGTTCACTTAATGAAGATAGAAGAAGCTATCTGCGTTCAAAGTATTCAGATCTTTTGAAATCAATCTTGCAATTGACCACGTGAAGGAAAATCACAAATGATGAAACTTATTATAGTGCAAACAGTCCACAACGTAAGGAGATGGAGATGATTCAAATTATATTGGATTCGAAGTTTTTCATCTGTTTTTTCCCAGTACCAAGTGGCTGTCTTGCTGGATCTTTTGGACAGGTGTTACCCCGACTTCGTTGTTTCACGAAGTGTTCTTCATGCGCTGAGAAACACGGGCCAGAGGAGTGAGGCGGAGGAGTTTCAGCCAACAGTTAAATTACTGAAGAAGGAGGAGGTTAGCACATTGAAGAAAGCAATCCAAGTGTCGAATACTTGTGTAAAAAGGAGAAAGAAGTCAAGGTATTGATAGACGGGAGGTTGTGGAGACATTGTGGAGCATGCACCTGAGACGCATTAATTTCTTTCAGTGATATATCACAAAGCATTACGATAATTATAGATATCTATAACACATATTGAACTAATTTGTACTCACACCCTGAGGTACCTTGTTTAGATTGGGTCTATATGAGTAGTATTGGCCAAAAAGTCATGCATGCCTTGAAATGGAATCCAGTAAAATCCAAGCTTTAGGAAAATAATCGACAGAGGACAGCATAGGCATATCAATCTAAAGTGTCATCCATATGTTACTTACGTTGGGGTGATATCTTACCTTTATATCCAAAAATTCGAGAATAAATTTATACATTCATTTGACCCAAAACAGAGTGTTGAGAACGTGTGGTTTGTTAGTTTCCATGCAAGCTAACGGAGCTTTGACGAACAGGCACAGTATCGAGCTGACAACTCCATCCTGTTTTCTGAAGCCATCAGAACGAAGGTTGCTGGATGCTCCTGCTATCATATCAAGCGGTCACATCACTGAGACCATTCATGATGAAGACGGAAGTGTCGTTTCTTTGAGGCACGTATGGGCCATACATTTTGGACTATCAGGGAGGAACTGACAGAATTGCGGACACCATATGATATAAGATCGAAAGAATGACAAAGTTGACATGGGCGAGTGAACAAATAAGTATGAGAAGGGAACGTAACTTGCACATTGGCTCACCGACATTAAGCAAAAAGGTCGAGAAAGTATGTAGCAACTAAGAGAATAACAGCCGTGAGGTGGACTCCTGTAGTTAAACTCGTGACAAGAGAGGAAAAACAGTTCCCTCAACCTGACTCTGTCCCGGACCCAGCATTCAATCCGTAGAGACTCTTGAGGAGTAAGTAGAAACTAATGAATAAAACCATATGCCCGTACAGGCCACATTCGTAACCAGCAAGTGCTAATTTCAAAATTTGAGAGGTTGTTACTACTGCTTTAAAGAACAAGAAAATTATTCGCTTTAATGACATCGAAAATTTGTCATACGATCTATCTATGCGAAAAGCACTAAATTTGCAACCAAGTAGGTTGATACCAAGTTTTCATACCGACGCACAATCTTGTACCTACAGCTGTAACATAACAAACACAGAGTTGAGAACCTGTTTTCAAAACTGAATGAGTTGACCATCAGGGGATGGTTTATCACAGTGAGACAATTGAAGCCAAAGATTTAAAAAAAAAATTGTGAATTTTTTCACCAAGAACAAAAACTTGATGAGTGTTGTGGTAAACGAGTTCCTTGAAAGATGGGTGAGTTTGAGAAAAGTGTCGAGTAATAATCCTAAATTAAAGCTTAAATATATCCGTATTATGGAAACTTAGCACTAATCTTGCTTTCATCCACAAAATCAATGTGTTACAAAATATGAAGCATATCATCCATACACACCTGTTGCAGAGCATATTGTCTTGACAGGTTGACGTCTTGCAGCAAGTTTTAATCAATGAAATATATTACAATCCTACAAGATTGTATGAAATTCATCACTCAACATCATTATCATTGAGCGCGCGCACGGAAAGGTTTGACATTTGAATCTCAAAAAATATCTTGATTTTAAATTGTTGGCCAGTTTGTAAGGATATTGCATCTTGTGAATAATTGATTGAATTCCATCCCGATATTTCATTCAATCAATATTTCTGGTCTTCATACTTGGTTGATGTACATCAAAGTTCCCGACGTGACATACCAGAGATCCATCAAGGCAACATTACCAGCTGTGATAGACCTTCAAATGCAAGATTCAACAAGATACAATATGAATGAACGTGTAGGAAGGAGTTGGGGATAGCCAAGAGTCTGGATTTGTACTAGGATTCGCTTGAGTGCAAGGTTAGAGATGGTCAACACCTTCTGGAATTGCAATTTAATAGGCAAAAACAAAAAAAACAAAATACAATTTAATAGGTGATTATTAGAAAGATGACTAAGGATTAAAAAAAATATTTCATTCACATGCTATATGAATAATCATTCATTATTGTGACAAAGTTATTGTTGCAAATCAAAATCAAATTATTACCGTAACAAGATACATCAATCATCTTATGTTTGCCAAAGAATAACATATGCAAACTATTGATAAAGATTTATATACAATGGTTTAATCATACTATTGAACAATACAGATTTTCATTTGTTATTATGAACTTATATATTAGCCTTGGTATATTATGCAGGTTCACATGGCCGGAACATATATATAAAGATTCAAATATAAACTTCTTTAGATTTTCATCTTGTAATACAAATGCCATTAGTCATTGAATCTCAATGTCTATACCATAATAGTGTGTAATTTAATGAATTATGTATGTTTATTCACATGCAATTAATAGAACTTCTTGTTGTTTCTTAATATCAACATTTTTATCTCAAATATTCAAAAAAAATATTGATATCAACTTCATGAAAATTTATGTTTTGATCTCCAATAAATATTTTTTAATACAATAAATAATAATTTTAATATATTTTAATATATTATTTTATATCTATTTTCAAGAAAAAATTATTTTACTTAATAAAATTATACATTAAATGATAATTTTATGTGTATTTTAAAAATAATCATTAATTTTTTTTTATACATTTAAATATTTATTATTTTAAATAATCATATTTATCTATTTTTTAATTTTATTAAATTTTGATTAATATATATATATTCAAATTTTTGAAATTTTTTTTTGAAGATGAATAGCTTTATGAAGCAAAAATTCAAAACCTAATGTATATTTTATTATATGATATTTATTAAAAAAATTAAATTAATTAATTAAATTTTTTAATATAATATAATTAAATTTATTTTATTTTATTTTTATAATTTTTATAATATATATATATATATATATATTGTGTATTTCACAAATTTCTTAAAAGAAATCACAAACATAAATAAATTTTGAGCAACAAAAAAAATTTAATTGGTGTTCACATAGTTATAGATCTTATTAAACAATTATGTGATTATAAAATATATTTATTTATTAAAAAAATTTAACCAATTTTGATTTGTTAATTCTTTTAAAAAATCATAACTTTTCATACATACCGATATAACATTTTGGAATAAACTTTTTTGGCTGAATAATCATGTGAATTTTAATTAAGACCTTTACATATATTAGTTTTTTATTCATGAGTTATGTGTGAGTATGATCTTTATCAATCAATCAAATAGCAGGTTAAACTTATATGTATTATGATCTTAATTAATAAATAACTTTCATAAAGTGAACATCAATTCTTTTCCTTTCACTTGTTTAGTATGTTGCATTTAATTTAAACATTGGATCAAACTATTCTAAGCTACTGTGTTATTATGCGTTGACATTGCAGATAAATGATTATTCCTTTTGTAGATGAATTAACTTCCAATACAATTTGGTATCAATCAAATTTGGAATTAACGGATAGTTTGAATTTTCATTAATATACGCGAGTCAGACGTACCTTTGAATCTCAAGATTGCTAAAAAGCAAGTTGCACTGGAAGACTTTTTGAAACTTATGGTATAAAAACCAGATGGAATTTAGGAAAAAAAATTAAAGACACTTACGAGTTTAAATTTTTTAACTTAATACATTTTATTATGTTAACCATATGTGTTTTCAAAATTGCAGCATTATTCAACTGATTTATTTCACCCGTATCAGATCTCAACACATGAGTCGAGTAGGTAAGAATTTCACTCTTGTATTCACAATATTCACTCAAATCAGATTCGATTGTACTCCTTAGATAATTTCAGTAAAGTGTTCAGATGGAAAACGGAACTTGTTTCCTTGTGATATAATGTCAACATCTCCATGAGCTTTGAATGATGCGATCCGAAGCGCGAATCAATCACTCTCTGATTTGTATGCGGGAAGAAAATGCATGTTGATCATACTACCTACTCCAGACGCTACACAGCAATGCGTCCACATGGAAACTCTGGCTCCCATTTGGACCAAGTTTCCACTCATACCATCGTTCCCCATTTCCCGGAAGACCAGGAACATCTCGTCCTCATGAGACTGCTATTCCAAACTTTGATCACATCCGGACACATTGACAATATCATGCCTTCTAGTACACCCACACTCATGCTACTGACATGATCTTTCTCCTATTTTGGCCTGTTTTAAAAGTTGGCGAGAATGATTTCATTGCGAATATAATCAATAGTTTCAACTTTTGTATGAATTTCTTTTAGAGTTGAAGGCATATGTCATTTTCGGATCTGAGTTACACCAATCAACTAACCCCCGAAAAAATATCTGAGTGCACTGGACACATGTGCAATCTATCGGCGTCACAAGAATAAAGACGAACGTTGGTCAAAGAAGTTCCCCTTCAAACATTATAACTATTTTTGACAAATAGGTGATATGCTGTTCCGATTGATTTCGCAGTTATCTACCTTCTTGAGAAAACTACAGTTGACTGAAACCAATCAATTGGAAATCTTGTTGTAGTTGAGCACGGGACTCTTAACTAGATCTGACCTCTCATTAACCGCCCAACATATGTCTACCATGTGTATACGCATGTCTAATTTGTTCGGACAAAATATGAGATTATCATATTGTGATTGCCAAATTCATTTACTCTCCGTATTCCAATCATAATTATAACAAAAAAAATAATGAAGTGATGTAGAACAGTAGTAGTTCATACATACGTAGGGCACTTATCTCCTAGATGGTTTATAGTTTATACTTAAATGATCAAGTCCGTGAGATTAAATTTGAAGATGAGATTATACGCAGTTTTATTTAGATTTATTTATAAAAGATGCATTTATGATGATTCTATCATGTACACTATTGTGGTAGGTTACATGGTTCATTATTAGATTAATACAACATGACCTAGTAGTATATGTGAGTGGCAAATACCAATATCATCAATTGTAATTATAATTGATGATAATTAAAATTTATATATGATTACTTAATGATGTATTATACCTTTTGATATCTACATATAGTTTTCAAACTAGAATGATAACATGATTACAAAGCAAAAACAGAAAACTGAATTTGACACCAGTTCGCTGGGGCGCTTGGGAACTCTAACCATGCACACCATTCATGTTCAGGGCGTCGTGGTTAGTCTTAACCCTGCTGGTAGCACGGTCCCCTCGAAGCTACCGTGTAAATTTTCCAAGTGTTGGAGGATGAAGTCAATCTAAGCTGGCTGAGTGTGGGAAGGTAGGCTCAAGCTAATATTCTAAAGCTTTAGAGCCCAATCGTATAAACATGCTTTACTGTGAGACTTACCAATTGAACAGAGACGAAAGTGGGCCATTGTGATCCGGGAGTCCTGTGTGGAAAGGCTGTGGATCAAAGGTACGCCCGGGTAATCGGGTGATGACTCCGAAGAGCTCTTATCGATGTAGACTCATCACATCCCGGGACGGAAGAAGGTCCAAAGAGTTCCGATGTTGTTTGCCGATGAAAAGAGTACGTAAGTTGGGTTTAGAATGTCTCGAGACAGTATTTTCTTAAACTAGTTTGCCATCCCTTTTGTTATTTACTGTGTCCTTCACAGGCTAAAGAGGTTTCTAAACTTAGATTCATTGCTATTACAAAAAATCAGTCGTAGAAAAATATCTTCTTGATGGCATGCAACTCCAAGCTAAAGATGGTATGGTTTACCATTGCATGTAATGATTAGATTTTTGACATGTAATTATAATATCATGTATAGCGTAATTCTTTCAAACTTTAATAGCATGAAATTTTGTTGAAGTTCTTTCACAGAAATCTCACCTTCTCTGGTTAGCTAGTGTTCATACATTATTTCGTCAGATATAACTCTTGTGTAGTAGTCCCAAATAAATCAAATGAGCGCATTCTTCACTATTATAATGTCAAGTTATGTCTTTCTTTCTTTCTTTCCACCCGAAGAGATTTTTGATGCGGATTATTGGCTAAACCAATGAGCATGGAATCTATCCAACTCGATCCTCGGACTGGGGTCTCATTGGGATAACCATGCCCCCCTACATCTACCAGCGTGCTTATTCGGATTGGTGTTTATTTAGATAATATACAGAGACTGTTGTATAAAACTACCAGATATGATTGAAAAGACGAAAGCATTTGGATTATAAACAGATATTTGTCATGTGGATCACTGGGATTCACCGAGAGTTTTGTTCTGGAAACTGGGACCAAGAAGTGAAAATTGTCCAAAGGGAAGGAAGCATTAAAGTATTTGGTAGACAGCAAAGGTGTGGATCTTCTGGACTGGACTGTAGGCGCTTCAGGTCTTACGCAGTCGCTTCGTCATAGTAGATTAGATTCTATTAACAGATTTTGCTTCCTTCAACGCGAGATTTTCAATGTCAGATATCAGTCTACGGTATTTCTTTACTGAAGGTTGCCACAACACGATGAGATTCGCGTTAACTTTCAACTGTATTTAACCACATTTCTTCACATGCGTGTGTATATGCTTACACCACTCTATGGAATAATTATGGTCTTTCATCCATTAGTGTGTTCACGTGGGATGTACTTCCAGAGAAAATCCACGTAGTAGACCGTCAACATTATATGCTAAGTAGAGTGCAACGAATCATTCTTACCAATCCGTATCTTCATAAAAGAAGACAAAGTAAAATAACAAAAGGATGGAACCAAACCGGTAACATGGGGCTAGCCCCAATAGTATCACACTGGGAAATATGTCATACATCACCTAAGATATCTGAACTATCCAAGTCAAAAGGTCTACAAACAACAGAGCATTCGAAGAAGTATCACCTAACGTGATTGCTCTCCTATGGATTGCACCAGCTAGTGCTCTCTGTAGAGCAATGGAAACACGTTGTCTAAAATAGGCTATACAATAAGCTAAATACAGTGATACATCATGTCACCTAGTATGATAGGCTCTCGCGCACTCCCTCACGAACATGTCGAAGTCAGTGTCCATAGCTCCATATAACTCCAAAGCTAGAAGAACTGTATCAATCTGTATCTTCACATATGGATAAAGTGAGCATATTACACTTTTACATGTTTCTGCTTTTCTAGATATGTAGAATCCTATACATGAAGTTTCTGAATATGCGTACTTCTTGTTCCTCATCTTGAATTCAGGTTGATAATCTAGTATGACCAAAATTTTCATCATAGCCGTCAAATCATTATGCTACAGTTATATTCCGGGAGTTACTTTACGTACTCAAGTTTTGTAAGTTAAAATTTGAATTGATTAATAAAATATAAACTTATATTTTTAAAATAATGATTGTGATTGAATTTGTATCTGGTCAAGTGAAAGGTTTGTATCATGAAATGATTCAATCGGATCGCTATGAATTATGCAATGTGATTAGCTTGAAACAAAGAAAAATGAATTTTATTTCAGAAATATTGAATAATACTATTTTCTTTCATAAATTATTTTATTTTTAAAAAATATTCAAATACAATAGACCTCTAATCATTATTAACAATAAATTTGAAAATTAAAATCTCCTACCATATATGAGTTTTTCTAAACATCCCAATAATTTTATAATAATCTTAAATTTATTTGAAAAATATTTGTAGGAACTTTGAATGTTTTGGGATCTAGATTTTATCTTTCCTAATCAATAGATTAGAAATATTTTTTTTGAAAAATTATAATTGATTATAAAATTTCTAAATCTTTAAATTTTAATTTTACTCAACAAATATTTTATAAAATTTGATGTTATTGATTTGATTAAAAATATTTTATCTAAATGATATAACATATTAATTTTTGCATTTTCAACATATCATATTTATATCATATGAATTTATTAATTTTGATATAAGGACATTATCAAAAAATATAATATCAAAAATATTATTTTAAATAAATTTTGTATGAAAATTTTTAATACCCACTGCTCATTCATCATTTATCAACAATATTTGTATGGAGAAAATATGGTCAAATGAATAAAAGGAATACCAAAGAATGTCATCAACAACCGAATATAAAATTTAAAAAGAAAAAAATATTAAAGAAGGGAGGAACATATATAATTTTATTATGTATTTTTATTATTTTTCATATATTATCATTTAAAAAAATTTAAATTTATATAATGAAAAATATATCAATATGATATTTTTATATTAATTGATAATATATAAATAAATTTTTAATTGATATAATATTTTTATCTTATAAATATAATTTTTAAAATGAAATTATTTTATATTATTAAAAATTATCCTCATCTATTTTATTATTACATGTAAGCATGCAAGTTCACATCTTTTTTCTAAAGCTAACTACACTTTGAAGCTTCAGTTTTATCATATTAAATAGAAAAAAAATTAAATTTTATTTTAGGAGGCAAAAAGTTGGGACAAGTGCTCCAAAATGTTTGTAGTTTTGGATGAAAAAATTAATCCAATGTTGGTGCCTTCAACTGAACAGTAAACCAAAAAAAACTTTTAAATAGTATATCAACGCCTGATTTTGAGTTGAAAAATCAGCTATACTAAAATTTTACATTCTTTATAAGAGAGTAATTCTTGTATGAAGTGCTGAGGTTAAGTTTTACTTTTATATACGCAAACACATTAATATGTATTATTTTGTGATTAAGTTTGTTACGACTTGCAATGGTGTTTAATTTAAAGATCAAATTGAGAACATAGACTAATTATTTATACATGTTTCATCTAATTTATCACACCACTAACTAACAAGTGAAGATAATTAAAAAAATATTTACGGTATGTATTTTCTATATGCAGTTAAGGAAAATTGGATTGCCATGAATTCACAATAAAAGGTTTCAAGATTAGAATCTTCATCAACTATAAAAAAAATTTAACAGAAAATTGCACAAAAAATAAGAGTATGATTTATTAATAGGAGTTTATAACTAAAAATAATAATTTTATAAATTATAAATGATAGAATTATAAAAATGATTCAATAATTTAAACATACATGATTTTAATAAAAATTAATATTTTAAATAAATAAAATTATTTTTAATCTTTAATAATTAATTTTTATAACTTTGATATTTTAAAAATATCAATTTATTTTGTATCAATGGTATTATAAATTTTAATTAATACAAAATTTACACCATTATTATTTTTATTTTAAAATAATCAATTCATATTTTTACATTATAAATAATCTAAATCATTCAAATGATTTAGATTATTTGTGAATTTATTTACTGAATAGTAATTTCAATGGCTTTTTTCAACCTGCATCTTGACAACAAATGTGAAAAAAAATAACATAAAGAAAACTTAAGTGTTTATTACTTTTATTATTTACAAACATCAATATTTATATATTGATTTTCATATATTGTTTAAAATATAAATGAAATTTCATCATTTGAATAAAACCTTATGGTGCAACAATCAATATTATGTTACATTTAATTTTAACCAATGCTTATGATGGAGTTTGGTGATGAAAATTTTTGTAACCAAAAAACATGTTAATTTTCTTATATATTTTAATTTTTTTAAATAATAAAAATTTAATTATTTGAAAGAAATATAATGAGTACAAAAAATAATAAAAAAATATATTATTTTCTTATTTAATACATATTTTTTATTATTAATTTTGGTTACTTTTATTCATTTTAATCTTTTTGACATGTCATGATATTATTTCAATGAAATATTAATTTTTTTATGATAAATACATGCAAAATTATATTCATTTTCCTAGCAAAATTTTGTTCTACAGATCGAAATTTAATACCTGCGACGAGTTCTACTACGTAGCCTTGATTGATGTGTATGAAGCCATATAAATCTCGTTAAAATTTGATGTAAATTTTTTGACTTATGTGAATGTTATTAAATATTCAACAACGTTGCCGTTATGAATTAATTAGGTAGGATCGAGAATGCCGTATTTTATGTATTTAGAGTTCATGGTAAGACCTTGAATACTTCTGCAGTAAGGTGTCAAATTTTAGCTACTGGCAGGAATAGCTTGAAATACAAGCTTTAGAATTCAACCTCATATAACGCGCGTAGAGTAGTGTGACAATGGGAAACATTGCATGGATTTACACATTTTCACATGAAATTGTCTTATTGTGAGTATATCTTTTCCTATATAATCCGACTGGATAAATAATTATTTCTTTGTACAACTAACATTGAAAAAATATGCATGTGAAAAGTCATTTCCTCTTCTCGTGGTCTCTATTCGTTATTATTTTTTTAATATATATGTCCATATAGATGAAGGCCAGACACAGGGAGAGAGTTTCTGAATGGTCGCCTGTGGTCATGGACTGTGAACCAAGGTACCACATCAACTTGTATGTGGTGAAGTGTAACTTACCTTGGGTGCAATGGATGGAAACCGAACTACGTCATTCCGGAAGGCCCACAATTATAAACAAATCCATGGAATGTGGTCATCATCTCAATCGTATACTGACGGTCCACATCGTAGCAAAGTACAGTGATGACATGGAGTCGTGGACCCATACTAGACTTCTAAACTTCCGCCGTCTTGGAAAACCGACAAGTATTCCCGCATATCCTCTGACACCCTTATCTGATTTATTAGTTCCTTGCAGTAGGTCCCTGAGTCCCAATTGACGATCCGCAATGCCCGATACCAATGCTTTCTTTGCTTTACTGCACAAACAGATAAATTATACCAGTACACTTGAATTAAATCTATACCAAACGATGTCAATGATTATTTTTCAACATGTGAGCGAATATATGAACATCTCAATAATTATGGACTGTACTTCAAAAGTAGAATGGTTCAAATCATATTATATATTCTTCTCTTCAAGACAGAAAGTCGTGAACTCAAACGAAGATATCAGCGGTTTGATTGCTAGGTATCCATAATACCACTATACTGGAAAGCATGTACTTTGCCCGTTGAATGTTGGTAAGGACTAAGAGAACTTGGTGTAGAAATCTTCCAGCTACTTCAATTCTTGCTGACATTATTATCAGAATTACTGGGTGAACGTTATCAACCGATACTTCTAGCTCAAAAGCCGAATGTTGATTTGCTGTATTAGGTATTTGACTTGGACTCGACAGTTTCAGGACAGATTCCTCTTTTGTGGTCTTGCTTTGGTTCCTCTGTTTCTCCGCGATGAGATTCTACCATATCTTTCACAATATTTACTCTAAGCCAAGGTTTTGAAGTAGTGAATAAAAGGTTGGTCCTTCCCCTCAACTTTTATAATGCATGATGATCAAACATTCCTGTTGTCTTGGATCCACCGAGAAATCTGGAACATTGTTCTAGACAGATAGGAAATTCTTCGCAATAAACAAGTATTCGGAAGTAGTCAAATATCGCACTTTATTTTCCGGCCCAAGCACAGTATTACTGTATACACATGCAGTAGTTCTTCCAGAAGCCGTGTAATCGATACTGGACAAAGCTTTTGAAGATGATACCTCTAAACCTGATGGTTCTTCTTTTGTCGAATCTGAAAGTTGGCGTCACCAGTGGTTTCAGCAAGAAAGAACGATGAGATGGCCCCTTGTACATGAGATGGAGAAGTCACTTTACCTTTTACCTTTTACCTTTCTAGCAACAAATTTTGGACACTAAATCGCTTCATTAGCAGAACTTGGTCCTTCTACTTGTGACCACGGGTGAGAACTTTTCGATACCATCGATTATATAAAAGAAAAAAATAGTGGGAACGTTCTAATTTCATAGTTTTTCACTTTGAAACTTTTGTGAAGTCAACCATGCACAGTTATGCTGCAACATCCCCCTGCAGCGGCAGCAGCAGCAGCCCCCAATGTACATGCTTATCTTCCCGAATGTATTTTTTTGTACAATATGGTGTAGGTACTTGTCCATCTTCAACCAAACTATAACGGTTCCAGTAATTCGGTACACTGTATTGCTGTTGTAGCGTTCGGACTCCACCTCCCTCCCCGTTCCAACAACACAACAAGCTTACAGAGTAGATAGATGAGAAAGGAAAGATGACCTTTGAAGCACGGATGTACCTACTGTACCACTAGGGGGAGACTACAAACAAAGTCAAGTCAAGTCAGGTCAGGTCTGTTGATTGGGTTCTTGGGGTTTCTGCATTCTTATTTGATAATAGAGAATGATTCACACTCGGGATTTCGAGGATTTCGATGATTTCCTATCGATTTCGGTCACTAGGAGACCTTTCAACTCCTACACTACTAGATTGACCCTCGCCCCTGGTGTATCGTCTGATATCCTCCGAGTCAAAAAGCTGCCCGGGAAGGAAGTCACGAATCCATCATGCTTCCTCTACGCAAGCTTTATACTCTAACTTGCCCAACATCGGCGTCATGCCTTCGTGAGCCGGCTGCTCTCCATTGGTAGTTCTCTCCCGTCGCTGCCAAGGCGTGTGGATATCATATCTGATCGGTAGAATTTCGAAGCTGTCCGTGGAACCATTGACGGCTTCCACCTCTTTCCATCTCCACTTGGACAACAGTAAGACCATGACTACAGTCGTACTACGTTTGGGATTAAACTAGTGCCATGGTCGAGTTGTTTACATCGTACGTTTCGACTACAGTACCTACACTGTAGGGACTTTTCTTTTCTTTTCTTTTCTTTTCTTTTTCTGTCTTTTCATCGTTTGAGTTTAGTTCTGGTCCACGTCTATCTCTATCTCCGTTCGTAACGTCTAGCATCCAGTGTCAATCTCTGTGGGGTCTGATTTGCTTCGTTGTTTCTAAAACATGATAGCATTTATTGGAGTGTTCATTGAGAAGACCCCACTGTATGTCTCTTCTCACCAGAGAAATATGGATACAATATTTATACTTCTAGCCAGTAACACCATTGAGTGCGTAAACCGAAATCCAAAAAATTGTCATTAGAAGGAAATAAATCTTTGTATCGAATATTTTATAGCGCAATTTGATAGGGCCATGGAATTTCCAACCCATGGAGAGAATTACTCATGTTGATATGATATTTTTAAAACAAGAATATGTTTGACTTTTGGGTTACAATGAATGAGTATCTTATTACCACACATATACAGCATGTTTGTATGTAAAAGAAAATGTTATATTGTTTCTATTGGTGTCAATATGAAAAAAATATATTTCAGTTCTATAAATGCTTCATACATTAATTTAAATGATAAATAAAAATATCAAATAGGTTTGAATTGAAAAAATAATTTTAAATACAAAGTCTTTCAGGAATATAAAAATTTCATAATCTATAAACATCATTCAAATAAAATTAATTCATGATTTATTTGATACATTAAAAAAATTATTTATATAAAAACCAATTTTTTAATGTAATGATACATACTAAATTGAAATTCATATTAATAAAATAAAGTGATCCTAGATAAGTCAAGATGTTCAAGATAGAAAATTTAGAATTCAATTTGTATATAAACATACATCTTTTAGCATGTATTAGTAACAATTAGAGTAATTCCTACGAACACCGAACACCATATATATACTATTATATCAATCGTGTATAATTGTTGATAAAATTATACACTATGTTTGGTTCGCAAAAAAAAGTAAAAAAATGACAGTGTAATTCAATATACCAAATCAAATGAATTTTAATAAAAAGTTCTACCAAAATTCAAATCAGAATTTTTTTTATCAAAAAATAGGATGAAACTAGATAATAAACCGCAAATATTAAATTACATAAGTTCTTAAGCAATGAAAATATTCTAATTGAAAAAGTGAATCGATTTTTTTAACATGAAAATCATTTTCATCACATTTTACTCATGACATGTGTTTCTAAATTATTTAATTCACTATCGTGTTAATTGCTGAATCCAAAGATTTCAGAACTTGTTGAATTTGATGATATTAGTATATATTTGTACATGTATTTCATTATCATTTATATTTATATAGTGAAGCATGTTTGAATGTTTCTTATTTTTTTCATAAGGACTGAGAGTAAATAAATAAATAAATCTTTTATTTTAATTTTTTTGGGAAGGAAATTATTTTCCATCAAAGTAGTTCCAAAAAAATAATTTGAAGGAAATGTTCATACTTGAGAAATTTGTATTGTTTGCCCTTTTTAGGATGATGTAATGTAACTCTTAAAACAATTTCAACTCTCAAAACGAGAACAAAAATATGATTTATGAGTGATTTTTCTTATACTGTACATGGCTTCTCTGATTAGATTTTTTTGGGTGATATATTAACAATAAATAGGATGTCCGTGTTTATCCAGTCTTCAAGGACTGATTAGTCCAATTGTAACAGTTCCTCTTGGTCCTAATCTAGGTGATGTATCGATCAGGATCCCTTATATATATTGCTATTGGAGCCCAGCCCCATGTTACCCGTTTGGTTTATCGTTGTTCGACTTATGGAGTCTTCCCATTCTTTTTGTTATTTTACTGTGTCTGGTTCTTCTAAAAAATATATATATACATATATAGCAGCACCCTTCTAATCGTGACAACCGTGCGATCCATTCCCGTATACATCATCTGCCTACCGTCCATAGAATCCATCCTACTCTCTACTTTCATGTTTCGCGTTCATATCTCTTGTTTTTATTTTTCTTCTTCTTTTTGTCGTGACTCTTTCATAGCATTCGTTAGTCTTGCTCACCTTCACGAGCCAGCCCATACGTTTCAGCTTTTCCGGTCAGAATCCGGTACTTTTGAATCCGGACATATCATTTAGCAACATGAGTACTTAGGATTTTGATTTTCAATTTAAAAGAGCGGTTTGATTCCATAGTTCTATTGGCTAATTCTCAAAAACTGACGTTAAGTCGTCCAAAGGATGCCCGATCTAAGCTTCACCTTCCTCACCCTGAGTCTCTCGGAGCTTCTTGCGCACCGTCCATCTCTCACATTGGTGGTGAAGCGAATGTTCGTTTTGAGATTTTTTTCCATACGTGGTTCCACAAGAGAGAAAGAACCTTGAGCACAACACATATCACATGGTGAATATGTGATCTCCAGATTTGAAGCTAAAATAGCTAGTATTACACTCTATAGAAACCAAATAGAAACTCTGTTGGATCACTCAAATAAAAGAGATTTATTTGAGTGATCCAACAGAGAGAAAGAACCTTGAGCAAAATACATTCCACTTGGTGAACATAAGAGATCTCGATTTGAAGATGTATCTAGGAATATATTCTAAAGAGTTGAGCGCCACACTAAGAAAGGATATATAGTGACGCGTACCTTATTGGAACTGAGCGATTTTCGCAGTCCATGCAAAAACTGTATGCGTCATATATACACATGTTTTATACATATAGATGTTTTTATATATAACACATAGTATAAATTGACATTATGATATATTTCACCTTTCATTGATTTTTAATTTTTGATATTATATTAAATTCAATTTATTTTATAAATTTATGAGATTTTTTTTAATTTTTACATTTAAAATTTCTAAAATTATAATAATTATATTTTTATATTTATATTTATAAATATATAATTCATATAAAACCTAAAAAGTAGATGAAAATATAAACAATTCAACTTCACACATGTTAAATCTATACTTATTTTTATCATTTATATATGAAATCATTCATATATAATTCACGTTTCTTCAAAATTTGCTATACATATAATAATAATCCAATTTTATTTTCAAATACAATGTTTTTGGCTTAAGAAATAACAATATTTTCATATCATGAGTATATGTCATTGTAATAGATATACATTGATTTCAAATTGAAATGATATGATAAAAAATAATATGTATGAATAAAATTTGTGGTATCATTTTAAATATTTAAAATATTTAAAATAAATAATTTAAAATTATTGAATATGTTTTTAATATTAAAATAATCTAAAATTTCAAATTTAACAAGGAGAAATGACTTGGACAAAATACAATCAACTTGATACACATATGATTTTACCATTTGAAAATGAAATATTTTTTGTGTGATGAGATTTTTTATGATAATTTTGGATGAAATAGATGGAGTAATTACGTTTCTTTTGTAGAAATTGACATTTTGTGTAGTCATTTTTGCATATATTTTCCATATAGGTCACATATGTAATAAGGTATTAAAGTAAACTAAAATCAATACGAATGAAATTTCATAGTTGTAGAATTAACATGACATGTAATTCAAGTGTGTAATCATACATGAATTAGTTTACACACTTGTTAGTTTACCTTAATTATAATTAAAAGATACAACATACTATATTTACATTCCAATATGCATTTTTTAGATGAGTGTAAATTTTGGAATGAAAATGAGTGATTGGAGTAGAGAAAAGATAGTCATTTATTTAACGTTATATTTATGTGGTTGGTTTGTTTGCTCATATCTTGTGTTTTTATAATTATATTCACGTTTAGTTCTATTCACCCATTTTCAATATATAATGAACGACTTGTAATATTACTGTTAGAAATCTCTCTCAAGGTGACAAAAATGTTGAAACAAGAAAATATATCTGGAATTTTTTCTTTCTATGGCTATTTCCGAACCTTTCTGAAACTTATTCTTCTGATTCATTGCAGGTAATCAATATGCATGAGGTGTAAGAGAAAATTTCCCATATCAAATGTTGCGATAACATTGATCATTCCGCGGCACGTCTATTCCGAATGTTTCGCAGCGAGCAAGTATTGAGCAGGAAGGAGGTGGGAGTCCAAGGACACAAATCATGGGATACAATGACGCTGGGTTCTAAACTCACAGAAAGATCGTTCTTACATTGCACCCGACCACCCCTTTCCTTTCTAAATAGGAAATATATTTATAATTGTAACTGTAAATAAATAGAGTATGTCCAACATTTGAGGCATCAGATTCGTAAGTTACTAAATTCTGTTCTCCCGTAATAAGAATGGAATATAGAGTAAAACTAAAGAAGAGATTTCAAACTGCGTTCTACGAGAGGTACGCTACAAATTCGATCCATGCTGTTCCAGGATTTGCCCTAGGCATCTGCCTTAATTCGGAAGAAATCTTGGAGATCACAGTCTCAATATCCAGCCGAAACAGATGTTGCGGCGTCCATGCCGCTCGGAAGAAATACTTCGAGATGGCCGAGTATATTACAAGAAATGGTCGTGGCGTTTTGTCATTGGAAAAAGGCTACACCAAAACTCTGTGTCCGAAATTCTTCACGACTAACGGCGTCGAGGTCGAGTCGAGTAGAACGGCGTCACGCTCGAGCCCGGAGCTCGGTGGATCGTCACGCTTAAGGACAAGTAATAACGTCAGTTTTTAACTGATGAGTTAAATTACGGGTAATGTAGGTTGATTACAGTACAGTAGGTAGACCTTGCGGTCGAAAGATTCCACAGTACGGGTGGACTCCCGGTGGAGACGTGTGCGCGACTGCGCGCGCTAACACGGGCGGGCAAAGAGAGGAGAGGGGCTGTCAGTCAAGTCCCGTGCGGTATGGACCAGAGGTAATTCTTCAGTAGAACCAACCAGCGGTAGAGCTGACCATAGGTTTCATTCGACCGACACGCTGTTCTGTCAAGTTCTGGGGTGGCTTGGTCAACTCTCCTTCCTACGTGTCCACCTTCTCTAGTTCAATGCAACAGCATATACAATAATGCAATTTCCAGTTTCTAATTTCTGACGGGTTACCTACGCATGAAATCTAACCTGCACGACTACACATATACTTGTGGACCAACAAAACAAGAACACAATGAGTATGGAATGGATCATACACTTCATTGTTTGTGATACGCAAGAAGTCCATTACCCACTTGATTTTTATCACGCCTTTTCTTTTGTTGCTGTGCTTTGTTGCTTAACTGCAACGTGAGAAAAATGCTTTACTCAATCAAGTATCTTTCAAAAAAAAATTTGTTTTGTTTTTGTCTTGTCCATCCGAAAGTGCAGTCCGAGCAATTTTCCATACTGAAGTATAACTATTCTAACGGTTGAGTTATTCCCTCTACATTGTAGCTTGTACTTGAGACTGCACTTTAAATATTTCATCACTGGTCTTCTGTTGGAGGGGCGCATAATTGTATCTTACCATAGTGATTAAGAAAATGACACAGTAAAATAACAAAAGAGATGGGAAGATCACATAGTGATTAAGTCCGTTGGTTAGACAAAGACCAAACTGTCGAGCTGTATCAAATGGTTTACAAATAACGGTAAGAACTAAAACTTGGACAAAGTATAATAACAAAAGGGATGGGAAGACCCCATCAAAGCCTACAAGGATGGAACCAAACAGGTAACATGGGGCTAGCCCCAATAGTATCACACCATAAATATGTCATACAACACCTAAGATATCTTAACTATCTAGTTCAAACGGTCTACAAACAACATGAATATCTGAAGAATCATCATATAACGTGATTGCTCTCTTATGGATTGTACCAGCTAGTGCTCTATGTAGAGCAATGGAAACACGTTGCCTAAAATAGGCTATACAGTAAGCTGAAGAGAGTGATACCCCATGTCGCCTAGTATGGTAGGCTTTCGTGCACTCCCTCACGAACATGTTGAAGTTGGTGTCCATAGCTCCATATAACTCCAAAGCTAGAGGAACAAAGAGGTGACCTCTCTGCATACCTCTATACTTGGAGACCTTGGCTGCCGCTCCACTCGCTGCTCATCCTGGAGGATGGGTAATCACCCCCTCTGAAATTGTGTCTCTAGTAGGATCGGTTACCACCACATCTGCCACAGTGACTTGGTCCTCCCGAACCAAGTACAGGTATGCCCTAACCCTAGTGGACTGCAAGGCATACCAACACTCTCTCTATGTGAGGTATCCACCCTCTCGCGCCATAGCAAACATCACATCCATAATGGCATCATGGGTAGCTATCCTCCGCCCTCAGAATGGACAACGAGTCATATGAACACATGCTGTATTTAAAGTGATACCACACTCACATGTGAGAAATGAAGATATAGATGGATGGACCAAGCCAATACCGAACATCATAGCTGTGGAGAAAGTAGCTGGTGCGAGTCGAAAAGCCCTCATGCATCGAGCCAAGATCGACGAACCTGCACCCTTACTTGAGCAAGAACATAAACAAGCTCTAGTAGTACAAAGAATGTCCTATCACTAAAAACTAAAACTTATTTTGATAAATCTAATAATTATGATAAATCTAACTTCAATTATAAACATGTGGAGATAATAGAGATCACGCGTTCCCAGACCTCTCAACAACGTTGTAGGAAGACGCCACACCTCTCAGTCTTGATTTACACTTCATCGTGACTTCTGGTAGGTCTGACAAACACGGGCTGAGACATTTCACAGTTGAATCTTTGCGACATGTGCTCGTAGCACAGTAGCCTCCCCGGTGGTAGGCTTTATTGCGTTATTTTCTTTGTGTAGACCAGCCCAATCATTGCGACGCACCTGAGCTACAAGTCGCAGTTACCGTACTCCAGGAAAAGTCCTGGTAAGGAACGAAGTGGTAAAGAACCTTTTCACAGGTGAGATCAGTCCCACCATGGTGACCTGGACTGCTACTAAACTGTACTGGAATTTGATGAGAAGAACTCGTAGTTGCGCCTTGGTTAAATAAGCCCGCGTCTTAGCTTTGGCACGAGCGGAGCAGGGCTTCATCCGAAATGATGTTATATATAAAAGAGAAGAAGTACATAGTGAGACCAGCTATTTGCTTTGCCCCTGTACATGACATTATGAATTAACTTGGTTCATAATTTTTATTATTCACATGTGTGAGTATAGATCATTTTAGATTTAATAAATATTCATATGACTTGTTATATATTTGGATGTCATATGATAATTATTTAAGATGGCATTAGAGATACAATGTTTATTATGATATAAAAAAGTAGATATATCACATGTGATGATTCTTTGGATATTATTTGTAATACTTTGCTATTTTTTGACTAGATAGTTGACATATTTCCATCATTGTACTATTTGATGGGGTATTCCCGTCACTTTTGTTAGTTACGGTGTCTCTCTTCTCACAGCGAGACTATTAACTTTCTAAAAGGTGGAGCAAAACTTGCTCGTCAAGGCATCGTATCGTTGGAACTTGGAAGTTGAGCACCATTTAGTTCTTTGGTGTACTCGGGAAAATAGCACTCTTCCTGTACGAATCGCAAGACACCACTCTTCGGAAGCGGTATACAACGAAGTAGAGTAAGAACATTCTTTAGTGCTGCCTTACAATCCAGATTATGCTATGCATGCAAATCTTAAATACAGTACTGTATACAAGCTACATTAAGAAGTGTAAGTAATGTAGCCTACATTCATTCTAGACCCATTGACCGGATAGAAGGATCCGCCGGGAAACCTGTAAAGTGATTGAGAAGACAAACTACGTAGGTAAGAAAGGACCGTGACCTTTGACTTGTATTGTGCCGAGTTACACCGTGTGCGCATTGAAACTTTGGGTCAGTGATTCTTGTGGTGCCACATCGGATTTATCTCGTGGCAAATCTTGGAGAATGGGAGCTTGCTTTACCTTGGAACGCCTAGGCTCACCTTACCACACAGCTGCTTACCGCCCATGTGATATCACCAGCGGCCAAGAGGTCTGCTTTCTTTCCTTCCTTCCCGACGGGACCCGACCTTTGGTCTCGCAGGCGCGAGACGGGAGATTGTTCCGAATCTGGACTAGTAACGTGTGTACGTTGTCGCGACCCTAGGGATCGATCGACCCGACGCCATTGGTGGGTGGGGCCTTGCGTTATGCTTTGGTCCGACGGGCCCCACCCCGCACTTGCCGTCGCCGGATGATCGGATACCACCCGGCCGGCATGTTGTAAGTTGTATGTTAAATGCCGGCCGATGATTTAAAACACTCAGACTCCTTCGCCATTCCTTCAGCCCGAAAAAACGTGAGTCAAAAACCCGAAAAAACGCTAGTCGGCGCCTTGGCATTGCAGCCTCTATAGAGAGATGTTGCCCATTAATATTTTATTCACTGTCCTCATCTTTTAGTTATCTTGGGTCCCTGTCGGTAGTAAGACATAGTTCTCACCCGCGTCGGTGGGCTAGACGCGGGGAGAACTCTTTTCTGGCGACGGCTACGCCTTACGTGTATCTTTCTGATTGGGCGCAAGCCTTTTTTTCTTCTTGCAGGGGCACCTGTACAGCGCCCGTGTGGTACTCTGGTGGTTTTTTTCACCAAACCCTCGCGTCCTTCCGCAGCGGAGGAAGCCGGGGTTTGGTAAAAAAACAAAACTTCCTTCCTTCCTTCGGTCTGACGGACGCACTTCTCCCTGGTCTGGTCCGGGTCAGGTCACTCAGAGGAGAAGCAGCCGCCGAGCGGGTGACCCAAAGGGGAAATTAGACTGCGCTGCGGTGCCACCTTCCTTGTAGCGGACTTTTCTGCGCCCCATCCCGTCCCAACCTCAATTTTCGCCCACCATCCCCTTATTCACAGATTGCAGCGGCTGAGACAAACAGAAAAGAGAGCAGACCTTGTTGGGTTACGAGCTATCTCTCATTCTCCTCGCATTCATACAATTTCTACTCTCTCCTCTTACGCCTTCAGTACTCCTTTTCTCCATTCGCAGTAGAACAAGTACCCACAGTGCGCGCTCGTTTGCTTGCGTGTGAGCTTGAGCGAAGCGGGCTAAGTGAGTGAGTGATTGCCGGGTGTGTTTCAGGGGAATGTGGCCTTTGGTGACGCAGAGCATCGGAAACTCTCGTTGGTCAATCTGCTCTTGGTAGTTCAGTCTTAGTGCATTGGAGGTGGAAGATTTCAAGCTCTGATAGCAATCAGGACTCGCGCTCGGTGTAATTTGGAAGTTCCGGGCTGCTAACGCTCTCTGCATTGTCACCGGTACACTGATCGCCTGGTTAGAGTGATCGTCTCGGTTCGTTTTGTGAATTGGCCTTTGAGACCTTTTAGTCGAGGAATTCGGACTAGCTTCTCCATCGCGAAAGCAGGTCCTGGGAACAATGCGCAGCACTGCATGCAAGCAGGTACGGTATTGCGGTGGCCTTGCTCACTGTCGTCATCGTGTCGTGAGCTGAATGTCCTCTGGACCAATTATACAGTGTCAGTTTCTAGCCGCGCCTAGGGGCATTTCTTTAGTTTCAGGCTGTGCCTAATTTGATCGCTGGACTTGGTCTGCAGTTTGGTGACATGGATTGCTTTCCAACGCACTGAAATTGGAGAAGAAAACCCCTCGTGCTCATCCCGTTCTGCTGCCGCAACACGCTTGATTCACATTCTGCTTGAACACGTATCTGGTGTTTACAACAAGTCACGCTGGCTATCGAATCTGCTCCCCTCCGCCAAACCACTAGTCATTCGAAGACTAGGAGGACCTTGAAGAATATGGTGAGAACCTTAGTAGCGGCTTGAATTGATGGACTTGCGCCCGTAGAATCTAGTCTGGGTGGTCAGGACATTGGCCTCGATGGGTCTTAGACATGCGATGACTCGCCGCATTTGACGAGCAATGCAAATTTAGTGACTTCGGCTCCTTGTGATGTGACATCTTTCAGTCTTTTATGACTCACTCTTGGGGCTTGTGCTTTCTCGTCTCCCTTTTTCAGAGTGCGCCAATCGCTGATACTCTCAGCCACGAGGACAGTGAATTGCATCCGGACTGGTTGATTCCCTTGTTGAGCACTACATTTTTCAAATCATGCCCCGCTCATGGAGCTTCGGGCAAGAGCGAGTGCAACATGTACTGTCTCGATTGCAAGTCAGCGGCTCTTTGCTCCGTGTGCATTCCCGAGCACAAGGATCACTACGTTGTCCAGGTGACTTTTCGATTCCTTCTGATGTACCCGTGTTGTGAGGCAATAGTGAAGCCGATGCATATTTTAGTGTCGGGGATTTGTAGGAGGTCTGAGACCACGGCGAGGAGTGGCTGCTGTTAATTGCTCCCATAAGACTGCACTCTGTTTGAATTGAGGCGGCTCAAATCCGTTGGTCTGAGCCGTTGGTTAACAACTGCATGAGAGGGTCCGTAGCGGATCAACGAAGGCGAAGATGTCGAGTTGGTATGATCTCCCACATGCTTGCGCGATCTCACCTACTTTCGATTCTTCGATGCTGTTGTACAGGTTCGCCGCTCCTCTTATCATGATGTAATAAGGCTTAATGAGTTAGCGAAGGTGCTGGACGTCACCGGCGTTCAAACATACATAATCAACAGCGCGAGAGTGGTCTTCCTCAACGAACGACCCCAGCCGAGGCCATCCAAGGGCGTCACCAACCAATGCGAGAACTGCGAACGAAGCCTACTCGATTTATTCCGTTTCTGCTCCCTCGGGTGCAAGGTAATGTACTTTCTGAAATTATTGACTGCTTTTCACCCCACATTCGACCAACGTCATCCCAGTGTCCATAGGGAAATTGTTTAATGTGCTTGGACTGGCACCCGTTTGGCACCGTTTGGCTCTTATTCTACCAAATTTCGAAGCTCGAGCTTAACTGTAATCTGCCGTCCGAAATCAGGACTAACGCTCTCGTTCCTTGTTACTACGACTGTTGTGCAGCTTGCAGGCATCAGACGAAACCATGACATGACTTTCGTGCTACAGACGAGGCAAAGTGGCTCTGGCGCTGATTTGGACGATCTGTCTTCTTCGTCTAAGAAAGAGAAGTCGAAGAAGAGCACTGGCAGTAGTACTCCGACGAGTCAACCTCAACCCCCTCAGTTGACCGGGACGGAAGCTTCTTTCGAGATCGAAATGCATGAGGAAGCCAGTAGTCCGAAGATGCGGTCCCTGCCGGCTGTGAGCCCAAGTCTCGTGCAATCACTCAACTTAGACATGTCTCCGCGAACTCCCCCACCCACCACCACGTTACGGACTGCCAAGAGGCGGAAAGGCATACCTCACAGAGCGCCGACTGTATGAGTAATTTCACCTGGATAGCTGCCTTCATGGCCGGCCTTCTGATGACGATGTCTGTACAGAGGAGCAGTGGCCGGAGCTAGGGCCTTGTACAATTATTAGTTCAGCCTTATTTGGACGTTTCGGACTGGGATTGTCAGCCTACATATGAGCCTCACAGATCAGTATGAGGCGATGGTGGTGGTGGACGCGGTGATAGTTTTCATCGCAATCCAATGTACAAACAAACAATTCGTTAACTTTACGATCACGTTGATTCTCCAAGTGTACGCTATACACAGGGAAACACAGGTTCTCGCTCTAGGGGGGTGGTGAATGACATCGAATTGCAGAAATAATAGTCTCGGAGGTTGCGCTCGGGGAGCATGTCGTCATTGCCGGCTGCTGGTAGACGCCAGACGATCCGAAGGCGGTGAATGTACATTGCCATGATCTTGCAACTCAAATCAAGCTGACCTCAAGAGTTGCTGCGTGGCCACCTGCTACCCCGATCATGTAAATAAAATCAATACCGTTACGAGGACCGCATCACAGGATTCGGTCCTCAAGTACATCGTCTTCAATGGTTCTAGTCTCTTTTGCCAAAGGTTGGACGGCAACTGCTTTTGGAGTACCCCCAATGTGCGTTGATCTCGAGCAGTTAGCATTGCGACCTCGGCATTTACAGTGATCTTCAGTAGATAGGCATCCTTGTTTCAGACTGTGAAGAACACGTCATTGTGGTTGTGGCGGCCACTACAACCTGGCAAGCTGCGACATGTACAAGCGAGTCGTGCAGTCTTTAGAATGCCCTGATTGTCATAGTCGCTCTCAAGCTGCCATTGTATAATTACAGTGGAATTGATGAAAGTTAGAAATAAGGTTGCTGTCCTGGTAATCACCATTAGGAGAATCGTCGTATGTGTCACTTTAATTTGCATTCTAATTTGCATTCTAGGCAACATTTTCTGCGCGTGTTTAGTGCAGACGGTAGTCTGGTGCAATAAACTGTATATTACACACGAGATGTAGATTCGAAAATGGTAGTGGGAGTTTTCCGTGTACAGACGTTAAACCCGACATGATAAAGTGTTGATATTGTGATTCTCGAGAGTACCATCCACGACGATTGAGAGCAACTGAATTTTGTACACTCCACATGTAGTCCTCTTGCTCATCACCTGTTCTTCTCACCCGGTCACGTTCACTGTGTTTTATTCGTTTGCATGTCTACAATGTCCTTGTTGTCAATCGCGTCTGGTGATTTCACCGAATGATAATGTTAGGAGGCGTCTGCACGCCGTCCCGCCGGACGACCAGACACATTGGTACAAAGTCATGATTTTAGCGATGCTTGTCAAATGTCTTTAACAGCGTCTACTTTGCCCTGGGGTTTATTTTCAACCATGAGAGAAGTTTTACGACAGCAGCAATTACCGTGAAAGAAACTCGGATCGCAAAATCCACGGGGAGCACGGAGAGACGAATCAAGAATTCGAAGCAGAGCAGACTCGACGCGCACGCCAGAAGAAAAACGTACGCTTGTAGGCACCAGCTTGCCAGGAAATCTCCCGGCTGAGATTCTGAGGTATTCGTGTCAGACAAGGAGCCAGCCTTGTAGCTGGATAAGATAGTCTCTCGGTCGCGTAGCGAGCGGAAATCGCCGAGACCGGGCATGCTTTCAAAAGTTCTTTCAACACGAGCAGCTTAAAAGAGTGACAACTCACGACCAGATGTAAAAACATCCGGCCGACGCCGAATCAGAGATTCGATGGAACCTCTTCACCTTGTAACAATCGACCGGAGAGGGAGGAGAATGTACTGACCAGACCAGGACCACCAAACAGACGCTAGCCCGCCAGGCAGCCAGGCCAGGCGGTCCAGTCCACTTCTCTGTGCGCACGCTTTGCTTCTGCATATGTCCTTTGCAAACTACGAGGTCTTGTTCCTTACAGTGCCAGATAAGAGCTAGATTTAGTTTTTTTCTTGTCAGCCGCAAATACAGTGGCACTGTATCGTTGACGAGGGAGTCTTTGCTTGATTCTCGCCCTAGATTTGAAGGATGCTACTGCTTCTCCGGTCTTCGGGGAAAGCGGAGACGAGAGCCGACGACTCAGAGGAGAGCGAGAAAGAGAGGCGAAGACGGAGTCAGAGCGACGGGCGACGGGCGACGCGCTGGAGAAGAAGCAGCGGAAGAAGGAGACGGACGGGACGGGACGGGGATGGGGAACATGGCAACGTTGAACACCCCCGAAGAAGGAAGGAACAAGAGAACGTGCAGTGCACGCCAAGTGGTGTTTGGTGGCCCAAGAGGCGTGTCAAGCGCTCTCTGTGTGTTTGTTGGTTACTGCATCAGAGAAGGTCGCTGCTGCTAGCGTATCTGTGCACGGACGTCATAGCCGACGCTAGCATGGCGGCAGGTTCGATGTTGCACACAACCCCTTGGCCCTAGGCTCCTCCAACCTTTTTCCTCAGATGGTGACCTTGATGTGCATGCTCAACAACACATCGGCCGCAAACAGATGAATGGTCACCTTTTCCGACGGTGGAAAAAATATTCATGCCAATCTTCATCTTCGTTTGCATACACACTACTCACTCGGGACGGAGCAACGCATCGCTTCAAGCAATCCAGCTCCTCCGCAGCTGCTGCTTTCAATCAGCCCAACCCCCGCCCCACCCCCAGCTACTGTTACCTCCTGTCCTGTTTGGAGTTTTCCCCTGCTGAGCTTTCGATCTATCCTTTTCTTTGACTGTTCTCCTTTAGGCCACAAACCATCATCATCGCATACATCCATCATCGATCGATCGTCCTGATAAACCTCTTGTAGTAGTCTAGGCTCTAGTGTCTAGACCCACCTCTCCTTCGTCCCATCTCCCCCTCCCTACCTCCGACGTCTATGTTGTACGACATACCTTGCGTTACCTTAGTTTCTGTGTGTTTCATATACAAACTCGTTCTCTGGTTGGTCATTGCAGTTTTCTTCCACTTCTTTTCGCATGACAAGTTTACGCCGGGGAAAATAATTTATTCTCTTATAGTTACCGTTTCTCTCTTCCCATTTTGTTCTTCGGTAGTAGCAGCAGGATGTTGAGAGAAGTTCCTGTTGCTTTCATGGTGCCGAAGCCACCTCGATAACAGAAACAGAAGCCACCCTACAGCCAAGACAGCCCACAACGGCGAACATGAAACGAAAGTCAAGTCGCAGCAGGGTAGTCACCGGGGTCAAGAAGGAAGCGTGATTGATTGTTGTTTGACCCGTGACATCCTTCCTTCCCTGGACGCGGGACCCCTTCCCTTGCTTTCACACAGCGTCTTTTTTTTACGGCCGTCCCGCCCTTCCCATGCTCGTTTGCCCTCCTTTGCAGGGCGAAAAAAAAAGTCTTCAATTCCATTTGAAAGTAACATCTCAAAATTAACCTTTCCCTTGGGAAACTTATGAAATCATTTTACATTTAGAAAATAAAAAAATATTTTGTGTAAATTAGTTCTCATACTCAAATCTTTATGTATTTTTCAAGACGTTACATTCACCGCTTTTCAATTCGATACATAATATTCCAAAAAATGTATTTTGTATGGGGTAAAACTGTTGAATCAGTAGATATTTACTAAAGAAAATTTAAATGCGTACTTTCATTGTTAGTAGAATCTTCATGTCATACAAATAGAAAATGCAAAAACATATAGAATAAGTATATGGCTTGATACAAAATGGACGATAGAAGGTCAATATATTTCAAACGATTTCAAATGAAGGGGCCATCATTCGAAATCAACACTACACTAGGAATCGTAAAGTTTGATGTGACCTTTCATTTGAAACTCCGTGGTGCTCTTCAAAAATAAACGCTGCCTTAACTTCTTGCTAGCTAATGTTCTTCGGGTACGTTGGAACTGTAACATGAAGTAAGCGCAGGTTAGTCAGTCATTGTTGCTAAGTTACAGGTTAGTGATTGAGGTCAGAGAGGAAGTTTGATTCATCACACTTGTTCGTTACCCCTGCTTCCCATCCTTTTTGCTATATTACTCGGTTTCCGCTTCGTTACCCGTGACATACTCCCGTTACCTTCCTCACCTTACCTCACCTATTTTTTCTCCCTCTTCTGGACGGGTCTCACCATTCGCATCACATCAGCCAGTTTTACTGCCGTACGTAAGTAGGAACTAAGTTCCATCACGCTATAAAACAAAAGCCCGATGTGATGCTTGGCGATGATTGCCGAGCCTTGCTGGATGGCTCTTCACAGTATGAAGTGTACCTGTCTCGAGGGACGGCAGAGGAGAGGAGAGGAGAGGGGAGGAAAGAAGCGCCCCAACTTTGGCGGTTGACAGAAAATAGACATCTGGCGGCCAGCCCCAGGCGGGCGTGTAATAAGAACGAGAGAATGTTAACAACGGCAGCCGCCAAACGAGTGTCCAAAAGAATTGAACTGGCATGACAGGACAGAGGTGAAGTACAGTACGCTGTCTGAACTTATCTGAACTTATCCGTCTGACTGAGGGCGTGGGAGCAAGAAGGTACAACTACCTCTCACTCTCCTCTAACAACTGCATCTCCTCTGGTCCTCTCCTACCCTTGTACACTGTTTGAAGCAATTTTTTGTACAGAACAGGGCAGTATGTTGGTTTTTAGGCAAGGCGAGGCCTTGCATTGGTGCATTGCACTGGCCTCCTTCCAATTTTTGTACTTTTCGAAAGCCAGTCATGTGACATTGACCCTATTCCTCGTTCATTATTCACGATTCGTTGCTATTTACTTGATCGGCTGAAAACGTGCTTCTCTTTCAGACAAAGTAAATAGCCTTTCTTCCACCAAGGCCTCGCCCTATGCCCGTGCCCATCAATCAGTCAATCATCATGGCTTTCCAGTTTACCTTGCCATTATCTTTCCTTGACTTTGGTTCAGAGCCGAGCCAGTCCAGAAGTTTTGGGTTTGCCGGTGTTTATCCGATGCTTCGAAAACAGCGGACGGGAAGTTTTACCAATTACCGATATTAGAAGGCGAAAATAAAGAGAAAAACAGCCGGTTTAAATCTGGCAAGCTCCTGTTCCTGTCGGTAATTCTGAAAAATTACCGATCGATCGAGCAGATGCCGGTTCTGGGCTGGCTAAGCACGTTCGACAATCATAAACTGGAAGATAGCTAAAGTAAAATACTGTGGCTTGCAAAGTAAAGTAAGGGATAAGTTTCTCTCACCATATTCCTGCCTGTGCCTGCCTTTAGGTTAGCGCAACGTACCAACACGGGTTGTTGTTCCGGTAGGCGAGACCGGCCGTTCTTCGAAAGGATCTGGTCCTCCCTACCCACCTCATCATCCTCTACTCTCGTGTCCTGTCCTCTCCATTTATAGGGGTGGGCTACGGTTTGGTAGGGCAGGACTTCAGAAGTGTTCATGAACGGGGGAACAAGGCGGAAGTTAATTTGGCCATTCCGTCGGCGATGCTCCACATAATGTGGATGAGGATTCTGGGGAAGGCTGGTGGGAGGCACTCGAATCAACCGTTGAACGGGGATGAAGCAAATGATATCGCCTTGTATGAAATGTGTTCTACATAGTAAATGACATGAAATGACATCGTCATCATCATCGCCATCCATCAAATCAGGATGAGATCGGAAGATTCCAATCAACTAACAAAAGCCAAAGGGTGGACGTGTCCTACATCACTACAGTAACCGAGTTCGAAGAGTAGTAGTAGTAGCTCGGCAGGAGTAGCTGTGGTAGTGGTAGAGTGAACGAACCACGTTTCATGAAGTTTTTTGGCGGGCGGACGGGCAGGCAGGTTGGCTGGCTGGCCTCTGCTGCAGTCCCACACTCGTTTGACGATGTGACGTGGCGACAACCATGCTGCCCGCTGCCATTGGTTCATTGTAGAGACGCTGCCCGTGTGTCTGATCAGCTCGCGACGAGACGAGACGAGTCGACACGAGACACGAGACACGAGACACGAGTCGACACGAATCGGAAGGAGTTAACTCACGAGAAGGAATGATTCCCTTCCTCTCACTCTCTCTCTCGCTGATGCTGCTCTCTCCCTGTCTCTCGCTCTCTCGTCGACTCAACAGGGAACGGAACCGGACTCGAAAAGGCAGAGCCAGCGAAGAAAGACGAAAGAGAAAGAAAGAAGCAAAGTCCAAATCGAGAGGGCGACGTGTGGAGTGAAGATTCGATGTTGTGGGAGGATGTGAGGGGAGGGAGGCACGCACTCAACTTGTGACACCAATCAATTCGTTACATGGCCGGCCCATGCTGCTGTGTTCTTATGATCTTTCTTTCTTTCTGACTCACACATTATGCTTGATAGATAGATGCATGGATAGATGCAGATGCAAGATGCGGGGAGTGAAAGGGAGACGAAGAAGAAGAGTTCCTTTGCACGTCAAATTCTTGGTCATACGCTTCCTTTCTTCTCTTTCCCTTCGTCCTGGAGGGTCCACATCCGTGAGGTTTGTAATGGATTGGTGGTTCACAATCGAACCCACATGCCATGGGCTACTCTTCCTATAATTATCTTCCCGAAGCATATTGTCAAGAGGCTGCCCTTTCGCCCTTTCGTCTCTCCCTCTCATTTTGGTTTTTTTTTTTGCGAGGACATTCAGATAAGCCCAAGGTTCGAAGATCTTTGTCTTAATTGCATAGTCATGGAATATAACTCGGCTTGTGGAAAGTAATTACTGTACAGTAGTTGCGTTAGCCTCTACGAAAGTGCAGTGTCTCTGTCTCTTTGCACTACCCGTCGCATCCTCTCCCATCAAACACTACTTCACGGTGCGAGGGAGCGGAGCCGCTTTAGGTCTGCAAGCAAAGGCGTTATATACTTGTGCGTTTGGTTCGTTGTTTTCTCGTACCATCCGAACCATACTTACTTTCATCTGTCCCACTCCACCCATTCTTGCCCTCGATTTAGTAATATTCTTGAGTGCACAACAAGCCTTTCTTTGCTAGCTAGGTGCACAATTACCGTCTTCTTCTTCTGCTGCGTCTGCGACTTGTCGTCCCACCGATGTCACTGATATATTGTGCCCGTCTGGTCTTTCCGGGAGGGAGCAATGGGGGTGGGGATGGTCCCCATCGTAGTCAACAACAACTACGACTACTGCGTTTTCCCCTGTTTTTACTTTCACGATTACTGTGACTGAAACTCATTTTTGTGGTCCCTTAGAGCCTTGGCCTGCCCGGTAGCCCCGGTTCACAACACTAGAGAGTATCTACCCTTACATCAGCCCGCATCATCTTCTGACATACATGTTTTTATTTTTCTCCACATGTCGTTATTCTCACTTGACTCTTGCTATTGTGTACCCCTCATAGTAGGACACCTCAAACCCAAATTCTGTTCAAGTGGCAAGCCCGAGCGGCGGCCTGTGCCATCAAGACAGAGACCTTTCTCCTGCTCTGAACTTGTTCTTCTTCCTCTGGAGCTCAAGAGGATCACACTACACATATTTTTTTTCATTATTTGTTCTCTTCTTTTTTTATTCATATCTTTTCACCACCTATTGACCAGATTTTGTCCTCTGTACGCATACGTGGGGCGGGGGCGGTGGGCCCGTTCACTTTTGGATACTTTGTAGATCAGAAAGGCATAACCGATTCAGGATTGACTCGTTCTTTCTTTCGAGAGTGGGTCTTCATCATGCGTCTTTTTGCCCGGTCTCTAACGAGAAGGGCACTAGAAGCTCTTGTCCTGTCACTCGAGAGCAAGGAATCGGACTTTGTATTAAGAGGCTGCCTTTTTGGACACATTTGCCATAAACCGAAAGCCAGCCAACCAGCCCCAGCTGATCTTCTTGCTTGGTGCTCTTTGTTAATAAGATTATCCATGCCAGCCAAAAGGAACATTGTCCTTCCTCCGTATTTTGAAGAATGTTGTTTCAGTTCTCCGATTCTTACTTTTGTGCCTAATGGATGAGCCAGCAGCAGCCATACTTCTTGTAGAATAAGCAAGCGAGAAAATAAGGAAGGCTAGCGAGGTCTGAGAGCATTCATGACCAGACCATTGTGTGGAGTGGGATCCACAAGTCCAGAGCAGACTAGACCAGGCTCGATTGTTCAGCCATAAATCAGGGAGTGCGATGAAGGTTACGCTTGACTTGTTTGATCGAAATCTTGCAGATGAAACGGACGAATATATCAAATCTTCCTTCCCGCGCTCCTTTCTGCGCTTTCACTTGCTTCCCGCTTTTGGAGGGAAGTGATATCAGATATCTCGCGATTCTAACAACCACCTCGATCTCCTCTCAAATTTCATACGCCATCATCCTCCATGGTAAACACAGCTAAATACCTCCTATCCTTCGTTCTCTCTTCTCTCGTCGAAGTTGAAATTAACTCGCAGCAAACTTCTTCCGAGATGTTAAAAGTTTTCACACGATCCTTCAGCGTGAATCAGTACATTCTAGATAGTCATAATTACCTCCAGCTTCAGAGTCTACTCGTTGTTTCTTCACAAATGACTCAAAAGTTGCACTTTGCAATACTTCGCCACACCGAGCAGAAACCGGCCCCTTTGTCAACGTTCATTCTTTGCTGATGAAGAGCCATGCAAGACGGACCCGAGGGGTTCCCCAGATCGAAGTCCTCGTGGTGGTTACCCTCCCGTCGTCCTTGTAGCCACTCGGAAGCTTCTTCTCTTTCCTGTCAGGAAAGATGACGAAAGCTTCAGTGCTTTCTCGAAGACTCAGCTGGGTTCCGGCTGCAAAGTTCAAACAGGAAATTTCAGTGGATGTTACTTCATGTGTAGGAACATGTAGATCTGATTGGAATTGAAGCACGGACCAGCGGAAAGGGGCCAGGTGCCTCTTTCGAAACTTATGACCTCAAGAAAGGGTATGATGATAACTACACCTGGAAAGTTCACAGAGGGAGACTTCTTAACAATTGTTCCTATGACGAAAGGTTTTTCCAGATATTATCCCTAGATATGGATATACCAGGTAGTGCATACTCAGCATCTGTCCATGTGACTATAAAGCCCCGGGGCAAGCGCATACCATGCACCCAGTCTGCCTGCCTGCCAGGTCCATCATCTCGGGTCCATGAAATAAACATGCAAACTGCCACCACAAATCTTCTCGCGGCATTTGTACCAAGAGTTCTTGAGGTTTTCTAAGAGACATGCGCCCAGATAGTAGGAGAAGAAGCAGCAGCAACGAGACTTACTTTCTGGACGTGCTGACACAAACAATCTAGGCTGCACGGTGTACAAAGAGTGAGTTCTTAGATATCCTACATTGTGGACTGCAAGCTTTTACTTGGATTTTCAGTTTGGACAAGATTCTGTTGGAATCTCTTTTAGCTCAGTCCCTAGATTACCATGTGTCCCTCACATGGTATGTATAAATCTCTCTCTTCTTTATGCTTTTCATTTCCACATTGGTACACATGCTGGATACATTCCACGTCGCACTTGAGATTTTCATTCTCGCTCTCTCATCACATGGTGGAATATGGCACACATAGATATCTTTCTGTGCGCATGCATGACTGATCTAGATTTGTGGATTCTGACTTTTCAGTTCTTACTCACGGATGGTGCCACAATGATCAAAACAAAGTCTTGTGATTTTGATGAACAAGCCAGGGTCAAGCATTCGATTGATTGTAAAGAATATATAGGTGCCGCTAGGAAAAGGCTACTCCTTGGATACAAGGTAAGAACAATAAAACCAAAGTTTCAAAAAATAAGAAGAAACGATAAACCTCACTAAAACTTTGGATAATCCAGCTTCCCGATCGGTGTATGATAGACATGTGGATCTGAAGACTTTGTATGTGCAGCACTATATTATATAATACATACATTCAAAAACTTCTCCGCATTTTCGCAGCAAAATACCAAACGAAGTTTGGTGGGTTTAAGCTCAGCATACAGGTTTATGGGGCAGAAACACACCTATCAGCCGGCGTGTTTCGACCCTTCAAATTCAATATATTCTATACATATTCATTAATCATAAGATAATCATTGCAATTTTATTTCATTTCTTTTCCAAATGAAAGGAAGTAAAGCTAAGTTTGTCTTGGCTAGTTTCTAACATTGAACATTGAAATCTCCTTCTCAATCTATATATTAAGACTTGAGTTGTGGTCGTCACCCTCTATCAGCTCTGATTCAACCTTTGAAGTGGGACGTATGAGGTCTGAGTGTTTTGTGGCAAGATAGCTTGAGAGCGGCAAAACACATCACGAAAAGTGGTGTGCTTATGGTACAAGACTTCAAGGGACAAAGTATAATAACAAAAGGGATGGGAAGACCCCATCAAAGCGTACAATGATGGAACCAAACCGGTAACATGGAGCTAGGCCCCAATAGTATCACACTGGGAAATATATCCTACAACACCTAATATATCCGAACTATCCGGTAACATGGGGCTAGGCCCCAATAGTATCACACCGGGAAATATATCCTACAGCACCTAATTTATCCGGTAACATGGGGCTAGGCCCCAATAATATCACACTGGGAAATATGTCCTATAGCACCTAAGATATCCGAACTATATAGGTGCGAGACTCGCCCTTGATGTTATCGCTGGAGTAGAATCCTTTGTGAAAAAGTCACAATGGAGTGAATGTGTGTGTATGTGTGTTTAGTTCTGCAATGCAAATTTTGGTATGTTTGCTTTTTATCAAGTTGTTGATCAGTATTTGGAATATAATACTGATGAATATTAAACTAATGATTTTATATCAAAGTTCAGGCATTGCCATACCAAAGAGTAAACAGCTTTCAGTTTCTGTGCATAATCATGCAGAGTTCCAACAAAATGTGAATGTATATACAGTCCCTGTGGTATGTGCAGGATTCTATTACAGAACCTATATATAATTATAAAATAATAAATATCCATTAAGATTTCATGGAGCTAAATCATTTTGAATTGTGAGTGTTCTGTTCGGAGCCTATAATACAATTTTTCCCGCTCACTTGCAATGGTCATAAAATAGCTTAGATAAAGACTGGGATGAATCCAATGAGAGGCCGACAAGTATAATCTTCTTTGCTCATGGGATTATGAAGAACTAATAGAAGATCCATATGTTGGAAAGCTCATGTGAATCATGGAAATATAACAGCTGATAGAAGGTAGATAGCATGGATTACACAACAAAAAAGTATTAGGTTTAAGATTCACACGAAGAATTTTATAGATCATTGTAAACACATTAAAATGGATTATAAAAATGTATGTTCTTTAACTTAATTTTTTATTACTTGTTGAAATCTAATTGACCCTAAATCTAATTGACGTTTGATATGAATTAATTACAAATATCTTTATCTTTTATCTCTATAATAAATTTCAATATCAAACTAACAAAACCAATTGACATCTTTAAATAATCCCTTTCCTTTTCATAGCAAATCCAAAAAAGATTATCCATAAGCTTTTTTTAAAGGAAAAAAAATTCATGTTCTATCAAATAAAATCTGTATATTACATATTCATTTTTAATTTCATGTTTTGCAAATTTTTTGCACATATGTTGGACACTATAAAACAAATGTATAACATATATATTGGATTCCACTTCAATTATAATATGAAATGCTTAATTTCTTCAAAAATCATTTGATAAAAAAAATTCATGATTATTTATCTTTTTTATGGATGAATGTTCACATATATTAATTTTAAATAAAATTCAGATATATTTCAGGATATTTTAATATTATGATGATGAATATATATTTATATAAATTCATCATCTTATAGGTTATATTAAAATTTGGATTTGAGTTAAGTTTTATTAATTTGAATCAAATTTTTATCAATATTAAATAAATAAAATAAAATAATAATATTAAAATTTTGACTCACATTATAATTATATATGTATCTTTGATCAATTAAAATATTAATTATTCAAAATCAGATAAATTGCTAAATTTTTTAACTTAACTTGAACATAAACATTTGAGATACAAAAAATTATAAAATTCATAACTGGTTTGAATCTTGAATTTTTTTATAAATAAATAAAAATTATGATGATTTCTTTGTATGTATCTAACCCACAGAAACCAACAACATCACAAAACTTTCATGGCAAATGCAAAAATTTGACCAAAATATTTCCTTGTGTATAATTATACTCCTTCCTACATGCATTGATGGCAGCTACATGATCATTGATTTTTTTGGTCAAACATAATATTCACAATAGATCAACATTCACAATGTTGGTTATGCACATCATCCACCTCATGGTTAAAATATATGTCGCATCTCCATGTGAAGGACCTCCTAGTGGAGAAGTCAAAAAAAAATTTCTACTCCTTTGAGATGGAAAAGCTTAAGAATAAAAAGGTTGTAAAAATTGTTTTCTTACCAATATCATATGCCATTATAGGCTTTGAGTTCTTAGTGCTTCTATATAGATGATCATCTATAGCATTCAACTACACCTTACATAAATAATATGTGAGACCTAACATCTATGGTTGAGAAAATTCCAAACGTTTTCGCATCATTATGACAAATTATGATGATGCAATGCAAACAGTTGAAGATAATAGTCTAGCCAAGCTTCCGTGCTAGGTCCATGGAAGAGCATGATTGGGGACATGCAATCATGCTCAAGACTATAATGAAAGAGAGTCATCAGCCTAAAAAGTTGTGAAAACATGATGTTAGTAATGTTTCAATATGAGAATCTAAGCATGAAGATGAATATAAGATTCATTTATGAAGAATGATGATGTTGGGACATTGGCTTGCACCTGAAGCGCTAAGGTGCTTCCATACTAGAAATACAAAATTCATAAATGGGATGTGGTTGTGAATGTAGTTGCAATAGAGGAGGCAAAAAGGGCCCAAAAATGCAATATGGGCCGAGGTGAAACCCGATGTAAGACATATTCCTCCTATCTTGCACGATCAAGAGATGTGTGTGCGTGCATGGGCTTCCTTTGGGCCAAAAAAAGCTTCATGGCCTAGAAGTTTCTCCAAAGTACCCATAATTATGTCGTCTATCATTTATCCCTCACAACTTGTTCTTAAAAGACATGAAGAGGAGATCAAAGATAATTCATGAAGCTCTAACAATAGGTAGACATATGTAATGTGCTTTACAAGACAATAGTATAGACCATTAGATATGAATTTGTCAATACCAAAAGACATCTCAATCACTCTAAGGTCTTGAGATGGAGTAATAAAACCTTTGGAAAAACAAAAATGGACAACAAACTGGATGGTAATCAAGCTTTACACTTGGATGCTCTAACACACAACCCTATGGCCAATAGCTCTGTCTTCAAGCTAATCAAATAAATGTGTGACATGGTGAGTTGGGCCAAGAATATGGGTATTTTTGTGTTACACACATTTACACACAACCCTATGGCCAATAGTTGGTATCCAAGATAATCACAACATGTATAATCTAGTGAATTGGTTCAAGAATATGGGAAATATTGTGTAGAAAAGAAGTAAGCATGCTAAGAAAATGCTCTCATACTACTCTCATGGCTCTCTTGTGAACTAGGGAAAAGGGAGTATCTCGAAGCGGATCTTCTTCTTCGGATATGTGCTAGATGAGAATCCAACGCCAATAATTCAAAAAATATCATTTCTCTAGATATAACGTTGTCGCATGGACGTTTCTTTGCTCTGAGAATGCCCGAGCGTCTGGCTGTAGAAGAACCCTCTAGAGCCTCATGTGAGTTGACAATTTCTTCTTCTTCTCCTCAGCACTCCACATTCGAGTTCGTTATAAACCGGTAGAGCTTCAGCGGAAGAAGATTATGATAGCCGATGATTGGACCGATAACTCTCGCTTAAACTTTACAGAAAATTTCTCCACGACCCTTACTATCACTCAGAAAAGTTTCAGATGTTTTTCTTTTCTAGATCTCTCAAAACAATTGGTGATTTACCCACTGTAGCACAAGATGATATGCAGACCCTGTGTACAAAACCCATCACACATCCCAATCCTTGACTTCAATTGCCTCAGATTTTATGAGAAGGTCTCTCATCATCAGAACTTGAACTGTGCAAAGTTTTATTGACAGAAATTTCTGATATCAAAAGATATGATCTCTCGTACTAACCGTGACGATCGGTGCAGTCCCGCAATTCTCGATTTGTATACACAAACTTCAAGCTATCACTCCGTACTCAAAACTCGTCCAATCGAGTCAAAACTTCAATCAAAACACAAGCCTGAGTCGAAAACTATATCTCTGTTGACTCAGATCTCCCAAAACCCTTGTAAGGTTTTTAGAAACTCTCCAAATACACTCAAAGGTCTAAATTTCTCACTCTAACTTTGAATCATCACTTCAGAGTGACAAATCCTCCAAATCCATCCATTCTTGAGCCCATGTCGTAGCTCGTCCCGTCAGCTCTCCAACCCAATCCTCAGATCTCGAATGTCCCCGAAAGGTCTCCAAAACTCCTCAAAACCTCGAAGAAGTTGCCCAAGAGCACTCATTGGCCCAAACTCCAAGACCAATGAGAATGAAGAGTGTTATTTTGACCTCTAGTGTGGCCAAATTAGCTCCATTTTAACTTAGAGCTTTACAACTATCCTAAACACACTACTTAGACATCCTATACACAATACGAGTTGCCACTAATAAAGAGTCAAAATGACAACTCGAAACCGGCTAAGTATGAACGGAACTACAAACGGAACCGGGGAGTTTATAACTTGAGAATAATACTCCTCGCCAAAGTTCCTAACAATCAACTCCCTATGGCTTGTTTTCGGTAAGCAATAGTGATGGATTGGAACCCATGTGTTGAAAGCCACCACTAATGGTAAGTTCAAATCCATAGCGCCCAATCTAAATCAAAACATTAATCGTTACGTCCCCAAATCGCGCCGTAGGAAATAGCGGAAGAATAATCGTGCGGAGAGTTTATCACTTGTTGCGAAAGTTATCTCCAAAATGATACACTAACCACGCCCGAAAATGATCACGATGAAGACACGGATGTTGATCACAAATGGATTAGGCATCGGTACATATCCGGAGGATCATGTTGTCCTCTATCCATGTCCTCGTCGGCTCCACTTCGATCGATATGCTCCTTAGTCGCAAAGTGATGTGTCTAGTACTCTCCCATACCCTTTCCATCGATTGCTTTTTTATATCGATAAGGTCCAAGATAATATCTCTTGGAGCCTTTTCAACATCCTGACCTACAAAGTAGATCCAACGGTGGGCTCTTAACAGCCTTACAGTGCACCGTCGGTTATCCTAACCTAAACTATCGCCGTCATGACAACAGCTCTGAAGATTACACATGTCATCATCTTCTCATAGTAGCCGCGTCACAACACAACAACGTTGAAGACATTCTTCATAGGAGCACAATCTAGTCTATAGTTAAATCTAGAGTAGCACAAATTCCATGTAACATTATTTCATTATTTCATGAGACTGTCACATCAAATTGTCAAGGATGAAGGTGGTTCACAAAGTTAAATTTGAACTGCAAAACAATGGTTCTACTAATTAAATGAAGAAGAATTTTAACCACATCAATAGGTCAAATAGCTTTTTCAACCTTGGCCCTTGCTGAGAGACAATATGTTTCTAGAACCTCTAACATTTTAAAAAGTATAACTCTTTGTGCTAAGGAGGTTCACATTGAAAACATAAGAAAAAAGCAACTTCTTGAGTCTTCTAAATAAAACATGGTTTGAAATACTCATATCTCATGTTTAAAGGACCATCAACTACTAATCTAGATGAATATTTAAGCGTCCTGAAAAAAGAGTCTCTATTGATCTACCAATATAGATAAATATCTAAATGTCTTAACAAAAGAATCCTTATTCAGCTACCAATCTAGGTAAAGATCTAAGTGATTTACAAAAAAAATTCGTATCGAGTTACCAATATATAAGTGCATAGACAAAGGGTCTCTATCAAGCACAAGGGGTTGTGTGCCTAATATGAAAGTATTGTGATTTGAAGATGTTGTCTCTATAACTTCAAAATGGTGGTAGTCGTAAGAGATATTAGAGACATGAATCTCAACGTTCTAGCTCCCTTATAAATTCTCCATGCCTAGTCTTGTTTAGATTTTGCCTAAGGCATCAACCTCTAACCGAGTCTTGTGCGGATGAGCTCTAGATATGGATGTCTCTCTTGAGGTAGTGGGGGACGAGATCCTAAAGGTTTGAGCTCTAATTACTAAAGCTGCCTCAAACTCGGAGTGTAGTGGTTCTCACTACCCTATCATAAACTACCAAAATAGAGGAAAAATGTCTCTATGTATGTTATTTCCGTCCTTCTTATATTCAAGACATCAATAAGGGAGGAGGAAGTATAAATACCATGCATGCTCATACTTTGAATCTCTAACTTTGATTTGTTATTTTGACTGTGTATTAATTGCAGCTCATATTGTTTATATAATGGTTAAGCAATGTGTATAAGTTAGTTGTAAAGCTCTAAGTTAATAATTTGACCACATTAGAGTTCAAAAAAGTCAATCTTCATTTTCATTGGTAGTGAAGTTTGAACCAATGGCAGTATTTAGATGAAGTCCTTTGAGGTTTTAAAAATCTTGCCATAAACCATTCAGAAATATGGAAAGAGGTTGGAAAGTTGACGACAAGAGCTACAAGGTGGGCTCAACAATGGGTTCAATTGAATGAATTGTCAGTCTATTGTGATGATTTAAAGTTAGAGAGTGAAATTCAAACCCTGGAGTGTGATTAGGTTAATTTAGAGAATCTTACAAAGGTTTTGAGGGATCCGATTTAATAAACATATAGTTTACAACTCAAGGTTGTGTTAAAATTGAAATTCCAATTCAATTAGATGAGTTTTTGAGTATTGATCCATAGCTTCAAGTTTGTGTACACAGTCAAAGTTGTAGGATTGCAGTGATTGTTATGAAATTAGTACAATGATCATAACTTTTGCTATCAAAATTTTTCATCAATAAAACTTTTCCAAGTTGAAGCTTGGATGATAAAACAACTTCTCCTGAAATTTGAAAGCAATTGGAGTGAAGGATTCAGATGTGTGATGGTTTTAGTACACAAAGGCATGTATATCACCTTGTGATACAATGTATGATAAGAAATTTTTTTCCAAGAGATTTGGATATGGGATACATAAGGAAATTTTTTGATATTATAACAAGATTGTAAAGCAATTATTTATGAAGTTTGGGCAAGAGTTAACGGTTCAATTGATGAGTACCAATCTTCTGATGGAGTTTTACCGGTTACAAAAAACTCGAATATGGATTGGTGAGGAGGAGAAAGAGAGATTATCAGCTCACACGAGAGTCAAGAAGATTCTTCTACAATCATGTGATCATGCGTTCTCATAGCAAAGTAATGTCATTTCAAAGAGAATCAATGCCACTTCATACACAATTAAAAAACAGTATACAATTAGTATGTAAATATCAAACAACACTAGTTATTAGACCTTATGTCACTTAGTATTGTTTGCTCCTCACTCTGCTCGGTACATTCAATTCTTCAAGTGTTCTGCATTGTTAATTGCAAAGTTGTATAACTTCTTTACATCACATGAATCGCAATGAATGTAATCTTTAGTCCAATTCTATACTTGAATTAAGTTTGGAATCATTTTTTTAAGCATATCAATGTAACTAGTTCAACTTCATCTTTGAACCAAATCTTGTTTTACTAATATAAATATGTACAATTCAATTTTATTCTACAATATTGTTTACACCTCATAAGAAAAATTTTGTACATGTAATTGTAAATCTTAACATATTTTTTCAACAAATCCATTTCATTAATCATTGTATTTTGATTTAACTACAAATAAAAAAATACAAAAATTTTAATTTTTTTTCATAAAGTATTTTAAAATAGAAAGAATTATTTATTTTAACTAAAATCCCTAACTTATTTTATTTCATTCATCATCTTATATTGATTCAATTATTAAAATACGAGCATATATTTTTAATTTATTTATATTTTATTTTAAAAATTTATTACACCATTAAATTTTGAAAACGGTAATAAACTCAATTTATTTTTTCCATCTTTGTATCTTATTAAACAACAATCATTGAAGTACATATTTTTTATGTCTATAAATATATCAACTTTGATTTCTCGAAGAAAATCTCGTACTTAACCTACTTCATTTATATATGTTATTTTATTCAAAAAGAATAAAAGTTATGAAAAAAAGTTTATGCAAAAAATATATTAAACTATTTTTTAAACAAAATTTTCTTGATTTATATTTGAACTAAAATTCTAAAGTCAAATATGTTTGATATTTTTCAATATTTATGTTAAAATTTAATTTATTTTAATTTTTGTAAGGATTTTTTAGACGGATATCAGAAATAGCGTAATTGAAAATTTTTGATGCTCACATTACAATCCAAACTTAGCAATAACCATCTTATGCATTCACAACTTTCCATAACATAAATATTAGATCCAATGCTTCACAAAATTGCATTATTTTAACATATAATATATCAAATTTACATAATAAATAATACTATAAAATTATAGAATTAATTTTAAGATTTAAATTACATCATCCATCAATTTAATGAAAAATAATTGTCGATTACAAACTAATATATGATTGTTCACTCCTCTTCCATGTTACTATATGTATGATATGTCCATGTAATTACAAAGAAAAAAAGTTTCATAATGCGATACTAAGATTCATTGTCTGGTAACAATGCATAAGTGAAGATGCTTCAGAACTCTTTGATTTTCAATCCAGTTGCTTTTGCCATGAAGAAAATTATGATTAAAAAATTTGTTGCAACAAATGATTGCCTCCATGTCTCATATTTCATGATGTAAGTTTGCATCATGACCAACATAAGTAAATTTTATCTTACAGCAAGTCAATTCACAATACAATCATGTATTCATGGTGCGTAAATTGTACTCGAAATTGGATCAAATTGGGGATATCTTGAGATCGAGATCAATATTAACAAAAAATCAATATCTAACCCCATTGATCACACAAAGCTATTTCAAATGGGAAGTAAATCAATTGTTGATCAAAGAATGTTAAGTTTATCATTTATTTCATGCATGATTAGAAGAAGAATTGATCTAACAGTTGAAAAAAGTAATCATGGGCTTGAAGTTTGATTGAAAAGAAGTACATGATGCATATGCCATAACATATTCCATCTTTGTTTTAAATTCAAATCATTAAATGAGTATATGCATGTATGAAAAAGATTTGTATAATCCATTGAAATTTGTATTATTTATTTCTACTAAGAGCAAATAAAAAAAATTTATACAAATATTTTTATATATTTAAATAAAAATTTTAAATATATTTTTATTTAATTATATTTATTATTTATTATTTAAAAGATAAAATATACATATAAAATTTATTTAAAAAATTTAGACATCACATAATCAAATTTTTTTCAAAAAATAAATTAAAAATAATTTTAAATAATAATATTATTAATGATCAAATTATACTTTAATGTTTATGATATTATAATATCATACATATATATAAATAAATACATGTATATTGTGAATATCTTTATCATGCAAAAAAAAAAATTTATATATATTAAAAAAATTTATTTTTTTTCATTATCATTCAATAATTGAGTTGATGATATTGCATATGATGGATTTTGATGTTATCTATTTACAACGTACCTATATTAATTAAAAAAATATTAATTTCCCCAATCATTAAGACATTGTGCTAAAGTAAAAAAAATTAATTAAAATTTATTTATTTATTTATTTTCAGAATTAATTATTATTGTATCATATATAAATTTTTTTAAATATTATTTGTGATAATTTTTTTTCTTGAATGAATAACTTTAAAAAATCATACACATAGGTTCGACATATATATTATGTTACCATTTATGCATCTTAATTGTTATTTGTTTGATCATATGTACTATCATTTTTATTTGTTTGGTTATTATTATAATTTGTATAACATGTAGATATAGAAACAACTACAAAATTTTGAAATAAACTAAAGCTATGTAACTACAAACCATTTTCTAAATAGTATATAAAGTTAATTAATGTGTATTGATAATCAATATATACTAGTATATTATACACTAATCAAGGATGAAAATTTTTAAAAAATTATAAAACAGTATTTGAATCAGAATAGAATTTTTTTTCATTCTTACATTTTCATGTCAAATATTTTTTTCAACATATTTTTTTCCATAAAATATTTTTAAATTTTATTTATTTATTTATTTATTTGAAGAAAAATATAAATATTACGTGATTTTAAAACTTAAGGAGTATTGAAGTCATTTTTTAAGATTATAACTGGAAATTTTTGTTTACATAAAAAATTGCACAATATGAATTTTTCATGAGGAGCTTTTTATTTTTGTATATTTTTTAACCAAAAAATTTCATTGAATCAAATATTTATTTAAATTTGGATTGGATATTGCACCTATTTTACCAAAGATAATTTTTTTTCTGCTATAATAATTAATTAAGTTTACATGCCAATAGAGGATACCAATATTATTGTATATTTTTATTTAAATATCTACATTAATCAGATGTAATTAAATTAGTGTATAATCACTCTAGCTTTAATTGCTGTATATACTCAAATTAGTGTCATATACAATGAATGATAGGTGAAAAGCCAAAAAAGTTAAATTGCAAATAGTTTAGTTTACACTTATGACATAATTATTTTTAGATTGGAAGAAAATTTATTTCCATCATGACTTTTGTTACCAAAAAAATCAATCATAGTTTGAAAACACATTTGATTGGGAACAATTCTTTGTTGGCAGCAAGCAAGAACTAACATTTCACTTAGTTACAGCTTTTTCTGATTGCCTTGTTAATCAACGATCGAGTTCATAGGCGTATGACACCAAGTTTGATAACGTCCAAATATTCAACAATTGGTAACCTGATCTATCCATCAATTCGCCGCTCTCTTCTATTTTTAAAGACTTAATCAAACATTGTCAACCATGAAAGTCAAGAACTTTTCAGTCTTGGTTGTGTACACGCAAAGTTGAGTGTTGTTGGAGCAGTAAACAATCCCCTATTCCATTTTAAGTAAGCCCAAAATTTTATCAACTTTGCTAATTAAGCTTTCAATCAATCCTCTTTGTTTGGTTCAAACACAATGTTAGAAAGTACTGGAAAAAAATGCAAAGCCTTCATCAAAAATTTTCTGAATGACAACTCCACTTCCGGTAACTACAATCTGATCTGTTACTAATAGTATCGGGTGAATCCACAATGCCTGAAGATACTAAATTTCGTAATACCAGAAGTTGAAACAATATTTTGTAGACAATACAATAATTTCTATATTGTATGTTAAAATATAAATAAATAAAAAAAGCCGAGAGCAAAATTTGATTTTCCATTTATCAATTACTCTACAAACATAGATATTTAATATTTTAAAAAACATTTGGATGGATTACTGTAAATCATATTTTAAGCTATCTCCAAGTAGAAATAACTTAGGGATTGTTTTTCATGATTGGATAGAGTAGAGAGATCATTGTTTACACGTGCAATGCACTTTTCTGACCCACATAACAAAAAATGACAAGGCGTAAATCTGTTACTACCCCATGTAATAGCAATATGATGAAAGTCAACAAGCATAGTTTCGCATCTACATCCTCGAATTACGCGGAAATACTGGATGAACTTTCACAGAGTGTGTTTGGCTGCCGCTAGTAGATCTTTGTGTGAGGAGTTCATGTATTATAGTAGCTGCATACATTGCACAAGTCAAGACATGCAACACAAGCGATCAAACTCAGCAAATCGTCCAACCTAGATTCCTTTTGGCTGATGAGTAAGGGGATGAGTATAGTTTCCAACATATTAGCTTCTGAAAACCTTGCAGACGGGTTCACCAAGTAAATACCGCACCTCCTGACTGTCACTCATGATAAGTATGTTAAGAGTATTTCAATTTTCTTATTTCATTTGTGAGTTTTCTTATGTAAATGTCTTATCACCACGGTAAGATATTTAAAATGAGCGTCAAATTTGAGTTTCGTTGTTGTTGATGACTTCGTAGGAAGATGCCGCCCGTGGCCTAAGACGCCCAAAACCTGTAAAGAAGAACAAAGAACTGAAGCATCGAAAATATAGACTGAAGATAATAGCCTCCCAGATTTCATTGGTATGGGCAGTGAAATTATAATAGTGATGTTTACATTTTTATTTTATTTTTTATTATTTTTTCCTTCACTTTTTGACAAAAGTGAAGACCCAATCAAATGGTCCAATAGTATCACACTATGATACATGTCTAAGAACAACCAAGATATCTCTACAAAGAGTATCCAAAGAAAATTACTCTCCTATGGATTATAATAATAAATACATTAAAAAAATAATACCCATATTAGTTTATTCACAAATTTATTAATATTATATGCTATTGTTCTTTTTGTCACGTTTTTCTCTTGATCCTTTACTGTATTCATTATGTCGTGTAGCTAATTGTGCGGTACCGAAAGTTCTCTCTCGTCAAATGGTTTCAGATAATGCTTCGTCCTCTCGCGTGAGAACTGTACAAGAGAAAGCTTGCTAAAATTTATATCTCTGTTGATTTTAATAAAACTTAGGCTCTTGATGTAGCTCACTGTACTACCATGTAGTTAGTGTGCAGATATCTACAGTGGGTATGATCTTCATTCGTCAGTGTCACTTGTAATTCTTTCATTCATTGAATGTCACAAATTTCAGTTAAATCCAGCGCATTCTCGCACACTTCATTTTCGATTGGAATACAGTATTTTATTGAATGCATTGTCCTCTATCGTCAATATTGCAGCCTTTCGTTCGCAATATTCTACTTCGTATTGCAGATTCGCTGATGACAATAAGGTTTGCACACGGCATTTTCGGCTCAAATCCTGATTTTTACTACAAACTGCTGCGCACATTGTCCTATCCACTATTATCACATATCACTTCTTGCCCTTGCATACTCATAACCTTCTTCCACAATTCAATTCGGGGCAGACAATTCAATATTCAGATCCAGATCAGGTCGTGGTGATACCATAAACAAAACGCGGGCAGTTTCATCTCAAAAGTCTCTCAACGAGCTGAGTAGAGATTTCTCATATCAAAGGATGTAGAGTCCGCGTTTACATTGTAGCATATTCTAAGTAACACGTCTCTCATCTCACAAGATGCCTGTTCTTTGTGTTATAGATTCCGTTCACGTCCATGACCTCCCGGAACCTCAACCTTACTCGTTATTCGGCCACTGTCAGCCGCTGTGCGGACGTCAATCCTGCTACTAGGCGCCATTTCAGGCCAAGATGCTGTTCTCACACCAGCACAGAACGCAGCCACCAGATGCCCAGCTTATTTGACCACATGATCACGGTTCAGCTGCCGCTGGGAAAAGCTATTTCTCAATTTATGACATGGAAGATCATCAAGATTCAACACGATAGTGAAATGTCATACTTCAGACATCATAATAATCATATATCGCAACGAAAATCACGATACCATGATCAGATTTACCCTTAGATCACAACAAACAAAAAGCCTAAAACTGCCTCCTTCGTAAAGCTTGAATGCAATATGTCATAAGATCAAGCAGAGCACCACACTACGAAGAGCTTCGACATATCATTAGAAGTTGACACAACTTTGCCGCCAAAAATTAAGCTCTGTACACCCCCCTCCTTTGTGCCCTTTTCTAAACTTCGGGTAGGAGGTCCATCTATGTCAGCTAAGAACGAGGTAGTAACAATCCAGTTAATCATGGGCACAACTTGAGCTGCTTTGTCAATTGCGTCACTCAACCTGGCAACGTGCCTTACGAGTAATTCAACACAAGGTCTCCAAGACCAAAAGCAGAGCAGATTTTTATCTACGGCCTCAGCCACAGAGGTTACAGACCTTCCTAAGAAGACTCCTGCTTCGCAGCTTCCTCAAAAGTTTCTCCATCTACAAGGTCAGGAACATCCTCGTCGTCCTCATCCTCAGCACCGGCAGTCTCCTGTCTCTGGTACTGCTGAGCAATCTTCTTCAAATTGGGAAGATTATCTGGTCCTGGTGTGAGTAAACAGACCAACAAAGTTAGAAGATAATTAGCCAGACAGCGAAATCAAATGGTTAAGTGTGCCAGTAAAATGGGGAGAGCAAAAAGCGAGCTGAGATTACCGAGCTGGTTGATAATGCCCGGTAGTAGATCTTGCAATTCTGCCAAAGGTTTATCAGCGCACCAACAGAGTTATCAGAAGCTGAACTATCTGTTAGAAATACACGTGATCCACAATGTGCACCACACGACTGAACATCTCGCTAACAAACCATTGACTATTGCTTTCCGGCGGACCCTAGGGTTTTCACATTGCGATGGCGGCTGTAAAATGCTTCCCAAAGACCGAGTATAATAGTTTAGGTGATCCAGTACCCTAGTCTTTGCTGAGAAAACAAGCCAGACAACTACAAACGATCAAAATGGTGTGAGAAACGGCAGCAATGAAAAGAAATGTCGTCACCTAGCACAAAGCAGGGAAGATGTAAGAAACTTACTCTTCGATTGCGATGGTCCACTAACAACCCATGTATTGGCAGCAATTGATGCTTGAACTGTAAAAGAAATATAAATGATGGAAAATTAGGTCAACAGACCCACAACTAATAAGGCATAGCCAGATCAGTGTGACCTAGTGTCGAAGCCATCTGACTTCACAGAGACCATACAATACAAAATTTTTCACAGAGGCCCAACAAGATGGCTTCGAGTTATTTGTTCGTCTTATCACCAATGTACATGACCTCACGGTTATCTCGAAGGAAAGAGTCAGAAGAACTACTGTGCATTAGACAAAACCCATCGGTGCTGGACTAGGGCATTACCTTTCGGGTTAACGAAATGAATAACAGTTTCATCCTTGAAGATATTCACTTCCTCAATACCGGGTATGGTGTTCACTCCCAGTCTCTTCAGGGTGTTTTGCAACCTCTTGTCATCCGTAGTGGTAGTCTTGTGGACAGCTTTTTTCTTTCTGAAAGTAGAAAAAGAACATTATTGATCTTCTTTCAGCTACCCTCGAAGAGGATTTATATGATATGTTCAACAGTTGAGTCATCTGGCTTTAAATCATAATGCGGCATATAGGGTTTTCACCCAAAGCAGTACCGCCATTTGCAATTCAAACACAAGGTGAGCTCGGAATGAATTACAAGCCAGCTGCAAAATGACCAGGAACAACAAAATTCTGTCCAACTTGCGCATATTGAATTCGATCGAACTCGTCGGATACATACACAATCTGGCCCAACACAGAGAGAAAATATCCTAACTCATACATAAGGACCTTTAATGTAAAATACAGCGTATAATAATTCTCACCTGCGTACACTGCCCTTCCCACCAGTGCGCACGGCACTGGCCATCTTCATCAATTTCTCCCTATTCATCTGCACAATGGCATAGACACCACGGATTCAGCTCGAAGTGAGAGAACAAGTCTGGCAAGCAACCAGAGAGAGTTGTAAGGACTAGAAGGGAAGCTTCTGCATTCCCACGTCCATCGTCCCACAACTCCAAAGATCACACCTTGACTCGTGCAGCGCTTCGAGACTTGCAATCCGGCCAAACAGACTTCAATTACAAGACCAAGAGGTCACAAAAAAGGCCGATCCACTGCAGCTGGTCTCTTTGTGTAACTACGAACCGAACCATTACAGCATCAGCACCAGATCGAAAAGAAGCAGCAGAGTTTCATGTCATCAAAACACGTAACGTCGATTGTAAACGTAGATAGAAAAAAATCAATTGCAAAACCTTGCTAGGGTAGGGGTTGGCCGCCGCGAGGGCTCGATACAGAGCGAGCTGGAGCTGGCAGATGAAGCTTGCAAGGGAGAAAGGGAAGTGTCGTCTGAGGCAAGAGGCTTGGAAGACGGCCCAGCGGCGCTCTCTCGCTCTCTCTAACGCCTCTCCAGCGCTGTACGATGCGCGTCATCCATCTGCCACTGCGGTACATCATCTCACGGAGGGCGAGGATGGCGTTGGTGAATTTTCCTCGCATCCAAGGGTGGCCATTGCCTCCGCCGTTCATTCCAGCAGTCGATGCCAAGGCCATTTCTCACGCATGGACGGACGAATGGATGGATCATGGATGGCTGGATTAGCCCCCTTGGCTCCTCCTCTTTTTCTCTCTCTCCTTCTCTCCAGCTGCTTTCATATTAGGGTAAAGAGGACAGTTGGATTTGGGCATGTGCGAAGTTAGTCCCAACCAAACCGCGGTTCTACTTTTGTTCTGTATCCATCCTTTCCCTCGGCTCGTCAGTGACGTCAATCAGTGTACATGTACTGTGTTACAACGAAACCGACTCTGTCTACTTATATTGCAGTCCCAATATGTTAACTACAGTAGGTCGAGACTGCGAGATGCTCACTACGCAGGTGGAGTGGAAATAAAGACCGTTTCAATATTACATAAAAATCAATTTCAATGCATATGCAACTTGACAACGATGACCGGTGAAAACTAAATACATACTAAAAATTACAAACTTTTCAATAAATGACAGTGAAAATTTCTCTAAATAGTAATTAAATTTTTTAAGCTTTATTATTATAATAATAACTCATTTCCAAAAAGATCATTGTTAGAAAAAATGATGTATTATTCAATACAATCAAATATATAATAAAATAACTAGGCATGTGATCAACATTTTGGAAATGAAAATTTTATTTCATTTTTTTTAATTTTAATATAATACGTATATATTAACATAATAATTATAAATTAATTCAACAAATAATTATCCTTTTAACAAATTTGTAAGCTTTCTATCAACACAAACTGTAATTGATTAAAATTTCAACATAATCATTAACAAAAATTCATCCATCTTAACCACTTAAAAAACTAAGTTTAAATTCTGTTTACAATACTTTATAAAAAAATTGATTAAAAAATAAAAAAATTTACATTAATATACCACAAATATAATATGCTATAGAAGACATGTGTAACATTTTTTATAAGAAATTAAATTTAATAAATTAGTATAATCAAATTTTTGATAAATATTGTATTTTAAATTTAATGTTGAAGTATTTTTGTGATTATACGACATTAAGATTGATTTATACATCTATAACATATTTAAATACTACAAATATTTAAATATGAAAATCAATGAAGTTCATATATTCAATACATACACAAAATCTCACATCAAATAATATTCTTTTGTTAATTTTTTCTAAAAAGATAAAATTAAATTAACTGATTATATAAATAAATAATAAATGCTCAAATATTATAAAACATAATTTTGAATAACAAATCTAACCGAAGTGATCAAACAAAAAATTTAACGAATATGTTTATAAAAATATATTGATTAACTAATCTTATAAACTATATAGGTAACAGCTTTTAAAACTTTATAAATCATTAAAATGTTTGATTTTTTTCAAATCGATAAAATCATAATTAAAAAAATTATGATTTGTATTTAATTTTTAATAAATAAATACAAACAATATAGCATCCAGTAATAAATTAATATCAAAAATCAAAAATTTTAATTTTTTTGTACATCAATATCTAAAGAAATAATTCAAAGATAACAATTTATAATATTTAAATATAAAGTAACAATCTATTGAATAATTTTTATTATATTTTATTTAATATTTCATTTTTTATTATATTTTAAAATTAAAATTAAATATAAGTCAGTAAATTTGTTAAGATTAAAATATATGACTAAAATTAATAAAAAAGTAACTTTGCACCTAAATCACTTTTAATAACTAACATTAGTAAAAATAGATTAAATCAACAAATTTATTGTAAATTTATAAAAAATTAAATAATAATACTTGTATAACTAAATTCATATAAAAAATCTCATTATTACAATTTATATAATAATTTAAACAAACAAAAAATAAAAAATTTTGATCTACAAAGTTTTAGGAAAAAAATCTTTTTGTTCGTTGTCCTCAAAGAATTCAGTAATTAGCTCCCATGCATTGTGCAACTATTAAATAATTAGACCTTGTTGTATTTTTACCTCAACATGCTGAAATCATATTGTGTACTTTGGTGCATTTTTTGACCATTTCAACCAAAAATTCGGTAGTGAGCAAAGAAGAAGATATTTTATAACTTCATGATTTGAATATATGAACAATGTTTAATTTTTATTTTGTTTGAAATAAAATATTTTGAAAAACACATAAAAAATATATTTTATATTTTTCATGTAATTGAATGAATGTTTTATTTTTTTATTCAATTAAATTTTTAATATCTCATATGTATGGTAAAAAATATAAATTTCATTTATTTAAAATATTTATTTTGAATATATTTCAATATATACAAATTTAAATTTATATTATTATTTGTATTTTTTGTTGATTTTTTATATGATACAAGTGAAGTATCATATCAACAAAATTTATGGATTCAATGAAAATTGATCTTTCATAATGAGTTGTTTCAATTTATTTATTTGTTAAATTATAATTTATTTTAACAACATATTCATGATATTTATTAATTTTGATATTGAGATAATGTTTATTTGCAAAATAAACATTGCAAAATTCAAATTTTGCAAATTTAATATATTTTCATAATTTACATTTAATTAAAAAAAATTGAATTCTTTTTTAATTTAAATTAATATTTTATAATGATAATATATTTTAACATAATATTTAATCTTAAGTGTTTGATCAAAAATATTTTTTACACTTATGCATTTAGACGTCTCAATAAATTTCATTTTCAAATACCAGAATATATGAATCATTAGTATAAGGAGTTAAATATGTTGATTTCTAATATAATATTTTATGTAAATTAATTAAAGATATTCTTCAATATTTTTCAATTCACATTTACATCAATGTTATCTAATCAATGAGTATAAATTTTATATTTTTTTCAATTCGAAATAATCTTGTTCACTTTGAGTCAACTTTCATTAATAGTTTTGATTTTACAATATAAATTTTAGTATTGTACATAATGCAATCTACAAAATAATGTATCAGTAAAATGTACAATGCAAATAACACTTCTAATACTTTGCATTCCCATAATGTTCAATTTTGTTCATTGTACCTGATATTTTATGTTTGTTATTTTTTCTCTTGTATTGTATATATAAAATAAGACATGTGTGATGTTTTCAACAATAAATTGAAGTTTAGAACAGAATCATATACTTTATGTAATTCTGCAACCTCATAATCATTTGGTTACATAATATTGATGAGTTTTATTGAATTGCTTTATTTAACATTGATTATTTGTTGATATTTAAATGAAATTGATTTTATTTTCTTGAAAAACAGTAAAACATTCACACATATTTTATAAATATAAAAAATTATTATGTATATTTATATTTACAATAAATAATAATAATAATGTTTTTAAAATATACACATTTTTTTATGTTATTATGATAGTTAACAACTATTTATAATTTTTAAATTAAAATAGTTTTAAATTAGTATTTTATTAAAAAATATATATTTATAAGGGATATTTTTCAATACAAACATAATATTATAGATGCATAAAATAGTTCTTATACTTTTTTGAGTTATAATATCAAATAGGATAAAAAAATCACGGTTCAATATAAGTTTTACTTACATTGATTGATTATAAGCCATAAACACAAAATAATAAAGAGAAATTTGAATACATTGTATATTATAAATAAATTAAATATTTATTTATGTTTATAATAAAATATTTAAATCCATAAATTCATTAAAATTATTAAAAAAACTTGTCAATGTTCAAATTTGATCAAATCATATTTTTTAAAATTTAGTATATTCAAAAAGTTGTAATTTTATTTCACTAAAATGAAAAATATAATTTATATTGTGAATTTTAATTCTAATTTTAAAGAGATTTTTAATTCATAATAAAAGATCAAGCTTAGTTAATAATCATTTATTAAATAATCATTATTGATTTAATTTAATTTGATTTATATTATATAAAATCAAAATAAAATATATAAATGTGTTTATTTTATTAATATTAAAAATTATTTAATAATTTTATATAAATATAAATAATATTTATTAGTATCAAAATTAAATATTTGAAATGATAATTCTTTTCATAATATGAAGTTTTGTTACTAAAATAATGCTAGCAAGATAATGAAAATATTGTATCGAGCTTGGGAGTATGCAACAAACAAAGCTTAATTCAATGTGATCAATTTTTTGTTAATAAAAAATAAAAATTCTTTATTTTTTATCACTTAGCCTCATACACCGCACATATTCACTCTTGCCGCAAAAAGACAGACACAAGTGCAAAAATCTTCCTTAGGATGTGCAGAACTCAACCAATTAAAATAGTAGTTTGAAGCCTTTGGTAACAATAATAACCGACGTCAAATATGTGTCTTAAACTTGTATGAACGAGTGAAACAACTAGCAGTTCAACATCCAGCGTTTTCAGTCTAGCATTTTTTCGGATAATCTATAACAAACTGGTGTGGACAAAGGTGTTGATGGAAATGAGATCGATGTTGAAGGACCATGGTACAAATAACAAGGTGCAATAAGACCTCCCCAATAACAATCGGTCTAATTCCCTATGTGTACTTCTCCATGACAAGAAGTTGACTACCATCTAGCACATACATAACTAACAATAGAATCTCCCCTCTCAAAACTAATGCAGCTAGCTAGAACAATTCCGTGAAACCACTAGAGGGATCATATGCCGCCAAATAGCCATCTAGTACATTCACATGATATGTACTTCATCGAACTAAGATTAGGAGACTAGGTGCTACAATGCCCTATCGTTGGTTGCCTATTTGCAATCCATACCTAATAATGGTTAAACTAGCTTGCCTGTTTATCACATAGAGGACATCTCTACTGTCCATTGGGTACCACATTGAGAGGAGGTGTCAAATATGACATATGTTATTCTCTCTAACAAGAATCACAAATCAACATATTGGGTGCTTCACTACTTGATCCACATGACATACATCTCAAGCCTGTCTGCACAACTGCTAGGCTTGGATCCATGTTACTTCCAAATCACAGTATCACTACAATCTAATACCAAAACTCTAGAAGTTACAACCTCATATACTTTTAGAATCATACCATAAGCAATACATTACTTCAAATCTCCTAAATGTGGAGGCGACCTCCTTGTATCCAACGCACCATAGGAAACAACATCGTAGAAGTAGAGAAAAAAGGAAAAGAAAGATATGAATTTTATTTTGTCGTGAAAGTAGTGGTTTCGGCTAGCACGTCATGACTCTGCCTCTATCAAATATTGTTTACGTAAAGGAAGAATTGTCTGATGACATCTCTAGCTTCCATGCAAATGCATCCATGCTCATCTACATTTTCCTCAATCTTGCTATAATGGACACCCATTGATATTTGCGACCCATGGCTTTGTACATCTCCTTTGCTTGTACCGAGTCACCAACAATTCATTGACTCTATCATTCGTTCTAATTGCACAACCTCCACTTCGTCACATTGAGCAAAATGGTGTTGAGTACCCCTACTTGCTAGAGCTTCCAACCACATAGGTCTTTCTACATCCATCTCATGCAATTGTCTCTCCAGTGCTCGTATTGTAAAAATATGAGTTTATCTAAAGTGCCACTACCAACTCGAGTTAATATTTCTTGCACTCCTTTGGAATCATCCAACCCATCCAATAAAATATATGCATTAGGAACAAAGATGTTCATGTGTCTTGAAGTTGACTGTGAGTGGCATAGGGGCTACTTATCTAACTGCTGATAAGGACTAAGTGGAACTCAAGTCTAATTAGCGGGCCATGATATAGTATGCTTTGTCTACGGTGCCCAAGCTAAATCCTCCTGCGCTGATCCATGAGGAGTTCAGCACAACCGCAATGCAATATGGACAACTTTGTTGATTGCCGATGAGATGAACGCGGTGCGAACAATCATAAAATTAAGCAACACTCACGTTTCAAAATTTGACATAATTTCATGATAAAATCTTAATGATTGCATTAATAATTTGTATTTATAGATAAATACAAATTAATTTTATTATAATAGTATATCATATTTATTAAATAAATAATATTCATATTTACATAAAATATTTACATATTTTTATTACATTTATATATAAAATAAATTGATATAAATTTTAAATATTGATTTATGTAATCATTTTTATAAAATTATAGCACTTATATGATTATTAATATTAAAAATTAAATATACGTAAAAATTAACTTTTAATAATGAATAATATATATCAGATTATATATATTATGTTATATAAAAAATAAATAAACTTTTTAAAAAAAATTTTGTTGCATATTTGAAAGCAATGTTGGTTTTAGTTCTTAAATGGTCTCTAAACATTTTTTCAATCTTAATTAAAATAAAATAGTGCATTGAAAAGTCAAATTGATTATATTTGTTTGTCATAAAAATCATATGATATAGAAAATATAAAAAAATTAAATTAAAAAAAATATTATTTTAAACATATGAATAAATAATTTTTTTAATCTATACAATGTGATGCTATCACATTATGATGTGCTCATGATTTGATATTATAAATGTTATATCTTTAATGTATTGTGTAGCCCAAACATCATTTTCTCTTTGTTATGAGAATAAATACAAGAGAATATATACATATGAAAAGAATAAGAGTAAAACGTCTTATGAAAATGAAATCAACAGAATATATAGAAATGAAAAGTAAAAGAATAGAGTGATTGAGGAATCAAAGAAATGTGATATTCTAATACTTACATACAAAAAATAATAACCTTTATACGAATATTTGTGCCATATAAAATTTATTGATTTATTTTTGGAAAAAAATCAAGTAATATAACAAAAAATATGAGAAGATCCCATCATGTCGTATAGGGATGAAACCAAAGGGGTGGGATGGGGCTAGACCCCAATAATATCACTATGGGAAGTATGTCTTATTGCAGCTAAAAAATCCAAATTATTTAGATTGAACTGTCTACATGCTACATGAGCATCCAAGGAAGCATCACCTAACGTGATTGCTTTCTTATGGATTGCACTAGACAATGTTTCTATAGAGAAATGGATACATGTAAAACATATTTTAGAACTAAATTGTGTTACACAACATAATAAATAAAGTGATTCCCTTGTTGCATAGTATGGTAGGCTTTTGTGCAAGCTTCGTGCATGCTTGTACAAACGTGTCAAAATCAATGTCAATAGCTACATATAACTCTAAGGCTAGAGGAACAAGGATGTGACTTCTGTGCATACCCATATACTCGGAGAGCTTAGCTGTTGTCGCTCCACTTGGAGTACATCTAGGAGGATGGGTAATCATCACCTCCAAAAATATGTCACGTGTAGGATCTATAATCATAACATCCGTTGTCGTGTTGTGACGCGGCTACTATGAGAAGATGATGACATGTGTCATCTTCAGAGCTGTTGTCATGACAACGATACTTTAGGTTAGGGTAACAGATGGCATTGTAAGGTTGTAAAGAGCTAGGAAGATCTAGACACATCACATTGATGACTAAGGAGCTTATCTGATTGAAGTGGAGTCTACGTATGACGTGGATAGGGGACAACATGATCCTCAAGATGTACCATTGTCGAGTCCATTTGTGATCAACATCCGGTGTCTTCATCGTGATCGCATTGGGTATACTTAGCTGGTTTCAAGTTGTCATTTTAACTCTTATTAGTGACAACTCATATTGTGTATAGGATGTCTAAGTAGAGTGTTTAGGATAGTTGTAAAGCTCTAAGTTTCAATGGAGCTAATTTGGCCACACTAGAGGTCAAAATAGCATTCTCCATTCCCATTGGTCTAGGAGTTTTGACCAATGAGGGCACTAGGGCAACTTTTCGAGGTTTTTAGGGATTTTGGAGACCTTCCAAGGGGACATTCGAAAATCAAAGTATAGAGTTGGAAAGCTGACGGGACGGGCTACAACGTGGGCTCAAGAATGGATGGATTTGAAGGATTTGTCACTTTGAAACGGTGATTCAAAGTTAGAGAGAGAAATTTCGACCTTTGAGTGTATTTGGAGTGGTTGTGAGAATTTGACGAGGGTTTTGGGAGATCTGAGTCAACTGAAATACAGTTCACGACTTGGACTTGTGTTTTGATCGAGATTTTGACTCGATTGGACGAGTTTTGAGTACGGAGTGATAGGTTGAAGTTTGTGCAAGCAGTTAGAGTTGCAGGATTGCACTGACTATCATAAACTTAGTACATCAATCATATCTTTTGATATCAGAAATTTCTGTCAATAAAACTTTCTAGAGTTGAAGTTCGGATGATGAGTGACCTTCTCATGAAATTTGAAAGCAATTGAAGTTGAGGATTGGGATGTGTGATGGGTTTTGTACACAGGGGTCTGCATATCACCTTGTGATATTGTGGGTAAATCAACAATTGTTTTGAGAGATCTAGAGGGCAAAAACATCTAAAACTTTTTTGACAGATTGAAAGGGTTGTGACGCAATTTTCTGTAAAGTTTGAGCGAAAGTTATTGGTCGAATCATTGGATATCATGATCTTCTTCCGCTGAAGTTTTACCAGTTGTAATGTGGAGTGTTGAGGAGAAGAAGAAGAGATTGACAACTCACAAAAGGTTCTAGAGGGTTCTTCTACAGCCAGACGCTCGGGTGTTCTCAGAGCGAAGAATTGTCCTTTGCGACATAAAGGTGGTGAACTCGACGTGAAACCTCTGAGGTGGAGGAACTTTCATGAGTTCTCTTGTTGTGAGTTTACAGATTCATGGGTTTCGGTTTATAGTTTAGAGTTTGAAGTTTAGAGCAAGGGTTGGTTGCAAGCTCGGAACGTGGATTAGCCTTGAGATATTAGGGTGCAAGTTCAAGTTTTGTTTGGACTTGAGATATAAAATAGATCAGAAATTAGGTTGTAAGAACTTTATAGTGATAGCTTAACGCATAACGTTGAGCTTTATGATATGTCAAATATCAGGTGATGGCAAGAGTCAGTTGTGGGTGGGTTGGAACAATTTGAGTGTGGAGGGTCGCTGTTTGCTTCTTGTGTTTGGATCCCCTCCATACTGGCTTCTTGTGTGTGCACCATGCTAGCTTTGTGTGGGCGCCTAATTCAATAGGAGAGCTCCGGATTTGATCACCGGTTATCACTCTAGAGCGTGCTGCGTATTTCTCTTGTGAGAAGTTGGAAGTGATGACCAACTCTCCCAAGAGTGCTTGAGGTGATGGCAGGTTAGGTTGCCAAATACATTAGACACAAACTACGGGGATCTAGACTTAGATCAGAGCAGATAGACGCAGAAGGTTGGATACTTGGGAGATTGGAGGGGTTAGTGATCAAGGCAGCTTTTCATCGACAACGAGCTAAGTGGATGTTCGGGATCACAAGGACGGTTACAATGAGTGGGGAGGGGTCGAGCACAACAACTGAGGTACTTAAGGTGCAGTTCGATCCGGCAATATCAGAGATGTTTCAAGCATTCACACTCTTCCTTCAACAGCAACGATTGCAGGATCGAAGGGAGGATTCGACCACAAAGGCGGCGCAAAGCGTGGTGGGGAAGATGGATCAATTTGATAGAAGGGATGTCTCAAAGTATTTGAGATATTACGTCAGAGAAATGGAGGTGAACCGTGTTCCAGAGAAGGAGATGATTGAGATATTTCGTCTTACTGCGGTGCCAGAGATTAGAGACCATGTGAGGTCTCTACAGGAGCAATTTGGTGAGGATTGGGAGACATATTCTCGTGCTTTGAGGGATGAGTACTTCTTAGAAGATCCTGATAGAGTCACTAAGAAGTCCTTCATGGAGTGGGTCGAAAGGCCCAATAAGAAGTCTCATGCAACTGAGCTTCTTAGGGAGTTTGAGAGACAATTCTCACAATTGTCTCGATTGGAGAAGATAACCTTGGAGTCACATAAAACATAGTTGTTTCTCTGAGCTGCTGATGTTGAGTTGCAAGAGAAGCTAGAGTTGCTTCTCGAAGACAAAAATGAGGAAGAAGGGCTAACATGTAGTTGGAAGGATGTTGAGGAGGCAGTTGGACTCTTGGCGAAGAGAGAAAGAAGGAGAGAGAAGATTGTGATGAGAAGACCCCTTCAGATGGATGCTTCTATTGCTCCAGCACCTGTTACTAGGCAAGTGATTCCAACCTCCAATGTTCAAGCTCCAACTGTGAATTACAGAAAGGAAGAATCATCCATCGATGAGATCATGCGAGGGATGAAGGAGCTTAAGATCAAATTCGCAATGTTGGAAGAGAAAGACATGGGGGGGAGAAGAAGACTTCCACCAAGCAAGCATATGTGCAACGGTGCATATGGTGTGACAGCACTAATCATGCACGAAGGGATTGTGGGGACTTTGCACAAGCATTGCAAAGTGGAGAAATTTTGAACGTATACGTTCTAGAGGGTTCTTCTACAGCCAGGCGCTCGGGCGTTCTCAGAGCGAAGAATTGTCCTTTGCGACACCGTAATAATAATTATTGAGTTTGACCAACAAAGAAGTGATGTGAATATCATTTTTTGTCAATATTGTTGGGAGATGCAGATGTCAAATAAAGTTATGTGTTTGGATTTAAAATCTTGAGTTCTTAAAATATCCCTGACGTCACAAGATATGATCATCTTGTACAAAGTTGGTATTCCATGGACATCTCAGTCTAAGGATTAACAAAACTTGCTTGAAGCAAAGTGTAAGTTTTTTCAAGAGCAAATAGAGTTTTTGAGTTAAACCATATACCAAGGAGGATTCGGGGTTCAGCAAACAAAGATGGAGTCAATCTTGCTTATTCCACAACCCTTAGATATGAGTAGGATGCAAACCTTCCTTGGACTTGCAAACTTTTATTGCTGATATGTGCAAGGATTTAGCACTTTTGTCAAAGCCTTGACAAAGCTCACAAAGCTAGATCAAAAGTGTCATTGGGGAGATGAACAAGAGAGAGCTTTTTTTAAGCTCAAGTGATATTTGTATCATTAATTTATTTTTACTTGTTGGGACTTGACTCTTGGTTCCTGAATTTATTTGTCGACACTAAAACATACACTTCAAAAGAAAAATGTGAGACTTCCACACCATGATATTGCAAAGCAATATTGTTGGGCATTAGAGCATTCATATATATCCTTTTGAATTGGATTGTCATGCAGTTGGATGTTGAAAATACTTTGAAGATCGTCTCATTTGCATCCATCTTTAGAAAGCTTATAGAGGATGATGGACCTTTGTCAAGCCTCATTCCTTTCGTACGCTCTATCAACGATTTACATTTTTCTCTCTTTTATCACCATGGTATTATTTTATAGTCTCCCAATGGTACTCAATAGGGAGAAACTTTGGGAGGACCCTAGTTATCATGGCTCATTATAGAGCTATCCTTGCTTCTATTCTAGCTGTGTCAGGCTGTGTGTTCCCCTCCTTAGCGGATGATACACACATTGTGGATAGATCACATTAGGTAGATCTTTGACTACTTGACTACAAACTTCATCTTGTAAGCTTGATAATCAAGGTGTAGATCATGATCTCCTTTAGACATTCCTCCTCATCTCTAGTTTCCATATGTATGTATGACATCAACATACAACTTACATATTCTTGGAGTGCCAATAGGATCCGATAACTTTATCTCACGCTATCTAGATATTGCACTTGTCGAAGATGTGCTGCATGTAAATGACCTTCCTCTACTAGGAAATCCGCATGTGGTATTTACTGTACTCTCCTCTTGTATTGCTCATCAACCCACCTACCTACTTCACATTGTACTTCTTCACATGCATTCCTATCACACTTGACAGCCTTTCATATGAAGATCATGGACGTCTTTGGTGACATGATTGGACCGGATCCTTCAAGTGTGTGAAAGAAGATTTGGCACAAAGACAGAAAGCTTTGGCAATTTTGAGTGGAGGGGTAGGCTTATTTTCGATGGAGGAGACGTAATCCATAACATTTTTGACTAGTTGGACACTCTCCACACCTTTGGATTCCTCCCGGTTTGTGATTGTAGATAAGAACATCCTTGAGATGTATGTGAGGGAGGTGGATGGGGTCATTTTTTTATAGGTATTATTACAACAGACGAGAGATATTTTGTATCCGGAGGTATGACATGATCTTTCGTCCCTTTCCTCTTTGCCCACCAATTATACCAAAGACCTACAATCTATCTTGATGGACCGACAATTGTCATAATTTATGTAACAACATCTCTAGTTAGGTAGGTGCGCATATGTAGGAGCATGTACATCAATTAGAGCCAATTGTGCAGTTAGCACTGTTCATCTTGGAATAGCCGTTAGGGCCGACAGTGCCTTTAGGAGTCCCATGGCTCAAGGTATAAAGTTTGAATTAGGGCTCCTTGGGTGCAGTATTTAAAGTTGAGTCTTTGAGAGTGTGGCTATAGTGGAGAGTAGCTAGTGCGGGAATCTAGAGTCTTTGAAGCACACGGTGGATTTGAATCGACTGTAATCTCTCTTTTATGTTATGGCTATGAGTAGAGTGGACATTTTGAGAGTAGAAAAGATTATTCTGATAAACTTTTATTGGTGTATATATCTATGTATTGTGATGTTTGATGTGACAGCAATGTATGTTGTGATGAGATATTTAGTAGGCTTTATAGTCTCTCATAGTGGATCCAGCCAATCCTTGTACTACTAAGATTCGTCTAGCTCTTGCTCCGACAAGGATGCAAGCTCGTGGATCTTGGTTTCACCATGCATTAGGGCTTTTTGACTCACACCAAATACCCTTTTTAGAATGATGAAGTTCCGCCTTGGCTTGATCTACCCATCTGCATCTTCATCACTCATTTGTGAGTGTGATACTATCTTAGATGCAATAGTGCTCCATATGACTCGTTGTCCATTCGGAGGATAGAGGATAGCTACCCATGGTATTTGCTAGGACACAAGAGGATGAATACCTCATATGGAGGAAGCATTGGTATGACTTGGAATTTACTCAAGTTAGGGTAGACCTATACTTGGTTTGGAACGACAATAGGATGTCCTCTAACAACAAGTTTGTAAGAATGTGTGTAAGAATGTGAGATATTTGATTCTTAAAAAAATGCAAAGTGAAAAATTAATTAGATTGAAATAAGTAAGACCCTTCAATTTTGTAATTTATTGATGGAGTGCAAATTGATAAGAATGAATAAAAAACTTCATATGGTAAAAGATATGATGATTATCAAATTTTTCCAACTCCTGCCTGCGGGCTTGAAAGATCAAGAAGAAATAGGAGTCTCGCTCGACAAGTAAATTACTTTCTAGTCTCTCAAAATTTGTATCTTCAGATGGAACTCAGTTTCTATTGCGATTGGCATTTTACTCTTTCCCCCAAACTTGATACACTACAAGTAGCCAGGTTGAGGAAAAATGTACACATTCGCAGGATTCCATACTGAAGGTGAGAGAGAGTATTATAGCATTAGTTGGAAAGTTACCGTCATCACAGAAATAACTTTAATGCTGAAAGAGACGAGCGAGTAAGATAGCAAAAACGATGGGAAGACCCAATCAAGTCGTGCAAGGATGAAACCAAGGGGTTAGGTTGGGGCTAGGCCCCAATTAATTATTAGGCTATTCGAAATGAAGTTCTGGAATTGACATAGACATTTTAACATTACAGCAGTTGGAGTTGTAGAGGATGCTGCGTAGAATACATACTAGTTGCAGAGAGGTGGTGCTGTAGTCTACGTACAGTTGACCTCGATTTGGACTCTTCCTCGTGCGACTACCGTATCCCCCAGCCACGAGCACCAAAGAATCCAATCGGTGGGAGTAACATTGGATGTGATTTTGAACTTTACAGCAGCCGTTGTGCGGAAGTTCTCCGCTTTACGCATCTTCGAGTTGTTTTTGCTACCGTGAGTGCCTCTTAGGGCTGAAGTAGTTGGATACCTGTTGGATTGGCGGAAGTAAAATAAAGATGCTGGAAATGTTGAGTCGGTTTGACGAGATCAAGCTTTAGCAAAAATCTCAGGTAATTAATTTACATCAATGTCCATAGAAGCCATGTAACAGTAAGCAATTGCCCTTTTCTACGCCATGAGTTCAGGTTGTGCGCAATTTTGAAGCTGACGAATTGCTTACCTCGGCTCTTCTTGTTGCCTGTTGTGAGCTTGATATGTGATACAGATTATGACAATTATTTGTTTCTTTTTCAGTCGCTTGATTTCATAATAGGCAGATTCACTGTACCGACCGTGACGCTTGATGTGTCAGATTCCCCGCCACTTACCAAGAATTTATCGGGCGGCGTCGGCAGGAGACCTTGAATAAAGTGCGTGTGATTGAGACGCGTTCGTTGCAAAGATCTACCAGGAGTCATGTTTTTCACAAAACGCAACATTTAAACTTGAATGGAGAATTGAGTGGAATCTTAACTCGTGTCCAAGCTGTAGTCTCGGAGATTACTTGAAAAAATTGGACAGTCCGGGAGATGGCAACTCAAGCTCAGGGGCAGCATATTTTACAGCCCCAAGGTCAGGGTCAGGCTCCAGCGAAAGAAAGTTTAGCCCCAGTCTTGCAGCAGCTGAATTTGGCGTCACTGAGGACACGAACTCAAGATCTTCACAATGCAATAGGACGCATCCTTCACACTTTTCACACCAATCCATCTCTCAAATGGTTTGTTCTCTATAAATCATCTTCTTGTCTTTTCATTGGGAATGGCTGTCGTAATCATCTATTGCGATGCTGCCCGTTCTGACCTTTTCTCAAGGTTCATACGCTGATTGTTAATCGCATACGTTGTCAGGTCGGAGGTGCTCGGTCAATTTGCGATGGTGAACGTGGAGTTGCTTAACCTCATTGATGATGTGAAACCCATCCTGAAAATGTTTGTGGTCTATCCTAAAACTGTCAATGCTGAAAATGCGCCAAGTAAGTGGAGAATAGCAGTATTGTGAATTTAACAGCCTTTCGCCTACTAAGTACGTTTCCAGAGTGGTCCTAGCAGCGTTTGGCTACTTGGTTTGAACTGAATGTTGGGATATACTGTTGATCTGCAGTTCTGCCCATCATGTTGTCATCAAAGCTTCTCCCGGAAATGGAAGCAGAGGAAGCGACCCTGAAAGAGAAGATATTATCCAATATATCGAATTTTAGTATGACTGCCCAGTCTGAGAATCTGCAGGTACAGGAGTCGAATAAGCTTATACAAGTACAATTGCTACAGAGTACGGTTGAAGAGTGTGCTATGAGGTTGCCGTCTATAACTCCTCGTCTGAAGATAGACGGAGTTCTCTTAGAGAATAATTCTATCCATCCGTTTTCAACTTTGGCATCACTTTCAAGCTTTTTGAATTCGGTGGCAGTTCTCAGAACATAGGATGTTTTACTGATATATAGAGTCTTTCTTTTGATCTATTTTGACACGATTTGAAGGCAACAAGACAGCGAAGTTTGTGTTGTGTTTCTCCTGGAACGCTACCAAACAGTGAGAAACTCTGCTTCTGATGTGATAGCTTCTTTCTATCAGAGGCAAATAGAAGCAGTCCGTTCTGCTTGTGACCTTGCTGAGAAGGTCATTACCGAGGCACGAAAGGTTTATGGACTGGGCACTCGGCAGGGACCTGTGGCTCTTGCTACTTTGGACAAGCTTAACGTAGCTCGAATCGCAGAGCAAGAGAAACTGCTACGAGTAGCAACCAATTATGGTGAAGGTAGGTCAAATAAATTGAGCATTGAATTCATTTTATGTGTGAGCTGGTCAATGGATCGATTTAGGCTACAATATTCAGTGAGTCCTGCTCTCACATATTCGTCTGATGTTTCACAGCTAGACACCCTGAATGTGAGTTTGATACTCATTGCGAACCAGTAAACTTCCGGTAGAAAGTTGAGGGTAGTTTCGGTCTTCGTCTAGCTCCCCTTGGGCTACGATCATCATGATTCTTGTTTTGTGATCCTTCTGGTCGGCGTGAATATTTTTTGCACAGCGGTCCCGATTTCTTAGTTGTCAAAAAATTTGGTACTGAAGAATGCATAATTGCATGTTGTCAAATGCAACTGTTTTGCCCCTCTTCTAGATCCTTTGGAATGCAGTCATCTTCCTTTTGTTTGGTCATCGTTGGGTCCTCGTGAATATTTATTGCATTCAGTCTGGATTTATTTATTGCATTCAGTCTGGATTTCTGAGAAGCAGATAACGTTTATTACCTAAGCATGCATACGTCATGAGGTAAAGTAAGGGATTGCAGAAAGTCAAAATCCAGTTTTGAAAACAATATGTTGAGATGTGTGGTTAAAACGTAGGGCTGAGGTCGTCGTCATCAGATCAGCAACAGCAGACAACAGTTCTTCCCCCGCACTTGGCATCTGTACTGCCGACTCCAGGAGATGGGCGTACAGCATTCCCTGATGGAGGTACTTTGGACTTTTCACTTTACTGTACCGGTCTCACTGACTGCACAATTTCCGTTAAAACTTAATAACGTCCAAACAGGAAGTGTGTTACACATGCAAGTGGCCAGACAACAGCTTTAACTTGTCTTCATTTTCTTGTTCTTTCAATCACTTGTCTATTGACTTGTTCGTTATTGATTGAATAATTCAGATAAAAATTTCTCTTTTGCTGAAGATGCGAACAAAGGCAATCAATAACTCAGATAAATTTTCTCCTTGCTGAAGATGCGAACAAAGGCATGGATGGATTGTAGATCGATAAGTACAGTATTGAAACTGCTCATGTCTAAATTTAAGGTACTTGGATTAGCATGAAATCTCGATAAAAGAAGTCAGGGATGGAATAATGCATCCGATTGATTACTGTGATGGGCAGGAGAAACAAGAAATCGGAAACTTTCAATGACCATATGAGAGTTAATTATCTCAACATCAATATTGTAATTGGAAACAAAAGAGAAACTCTACTTCGAGCAAATTGTTATCAAGATTTATATCCCAGTGAACTTCTTCTATCCTCATGTGTAACATTATAACGACAAACAAAATGAAAGGCTCCTACATAAACAACCATCAAAAAACATAGCAAAGAAGTCAAGACCTAACGTAAAAGTAATCCGAAAGTATCGAAAAATACTAGGATAACAAAGACAACATTATGAACGGGATTTTTGGCACGTATATACCAAGAGCACCCAAAAACTAAGCGAGAAGAGTTAAAACATAAAGAAGTATCATGATGGAATTTTCAACTTATTTATTTATCTATTTTTTAGCTGTGTAATTGTTCTCAAGATTGTAAACTGACCGCACAATTGTTACTTTTACAATGTATAAAATCAACTGACTGGACATTCTCATGTTATATATGTTACGTTAGAATGTTAAAGCCCGGGACAGTATTAAGGATGGTAACATTCTACATGCTAGTGGAAGTGTTTTCTATATGGCCCGCTCAGCAGCTGTACCCTGTCCATCGTCTCAATCCTCAAACCATATTTCTTACAAAAGGGGATAATTTTATTTACCAGGGTTCGTGAAGACATCTGCGGCACCTGTTTTACCTCCAACCGGTCTTGTTCGATCAGCTGCTACACCTCAGGTCCAAAGCATTTTAACGTGGCTTTCAAATTTGAATGTCTTCTTTATGTGACTTTATCCTAAAGTTCCAAATATCTGACAAAATTCATGATTTGGCTCCATACAGCAAAGTTCTGTACCTCAGGTTACAGCTCGTGTTCAGACTCCATCACAGCAGATTGCTGCAGGTGTAACCGCTGCATCTCCCTCCCCAGCACCTTTTGTCAATTCTCCAAGGTCTAGTGGCACAAACTTCAATGTGCCTTCACCACAGCAACAACAAGCACAGCAAGTGTCACAACTTGCATATATACAAAAAATGAGGAATCAACAGAACCTAGTAAGACAACAGCAGCAGCAGCAGCAACAGGCACATTTGCAGCAGCAACAACAACAACAACAACAACAGCAGCAACTAAGGAGGCCTGCTACACCTCCAATTCCCCAGGTTAGATTCCCGTGATCTCCTCGTCCTTATGTTCCAGCACTACGAAATTATTGTTTCACGAGTCTCAACAATGGAACAAGACCAGTTTGTACACCATCAATTGTCTCTTGTCTGAATACGCTTTCAATCGAAAGCGAATCATCTGCCACGATGGTGGTGAATGTGCCTTTGTGCATTTAGTTCTCTCTCTCTCTCTCTCTCTCTCTCTCTCTCTCTGTGTGTGAAGATTCCACCTTTGTAACTAGCCTCATAGCATTTATACATCGCTGAGTATTTTTATCGAGTTGTTACCTTTAAAGCCCGAGTTGGGTCTGTCTCTAACCTTATCATTGCCTGTTTAATTCTCATTTCTTTGGTGTAAAGCTGCCAAGAAAAATGTTCGGTTGCACATTTTAGAACGTAATATTATAACATTACATTGGCCTTAGAAGAGGTAGTAATTAGTAATTTGGTGCTTCATGCCGCACAGGTAGGAGTTCAGCCGCAAGCGCAAGTTGCACAGCCTTTATTACATCAACAACAGCAGCAAAAACTGCATCATCTGCAACAGGTCGGTTGTAAAAGATCTGGGTCTGGCATTGTGGTGAATGATGTGTATGTTAATATCATTGCAAGTCTGTGTATTGTGCTCTAAGGATAATGGAGAAAGTAGTAGATCAATTTACTTTGTATGTCAAGTAAGTTTTGGCACCTACGTAATGGTATTGCTGGTGGACGCACTTAATTTGTGATAGAATGTGACCTCCGTGAGAGTCTGACGTGTGCAAAATCGTCAGCAAAATCATTTGCAGCAGTTGCAACAACATCAGGCTCAGCAACAACAGGCACAAATTCAGCAGCAACTGCAAGCTCAGCAGGTGTGTTCGAGCAAATCTGTCTTGTGAAGTGCGATACACAATCGTAAGAGGCATTGTTTGTAGCTGAAACTCATTCTTCAGTTTGTTTTTGGACTGAAGACATCACCAAAGTTACATAAGACTTTAACCGTAACTTTTTTCACTTGTCATGAAGGATCGCCATTCCCTACAACATCTACAAGCACAGCAGCAGCAGCAGCAACAACAACAAAACTTGCAGCAGCTGCAGACAGCATCGCCGATGATTACGTCAAACACTCTACAGCAAGGAAGCCAAGTTAGACCTCAAATGGGTCCGTTGGCGAACTCTATGACTTCCCTTTACGGAGGAACTAATAGTCTTCTAACATCCAACATGGTATGTACCTTTTGGAAACTTGAACTCTGTTTGTATGTTTGTTCTTGTTCCCAGTGTTGTTTTCTATCGTTATGTAGTAGTTTACTTTATATCTTTATTTCGTACTTCCCACCCCACCACTTGCACACTGTGATATAGAGGACGAAACCACTGTCCATAATCTGGTTACTTGCAGCAACTATCACAGAATGACTGCGATACTATACATCAAACTAGCTCAGCTGGTGGGACCAGAAACATATCCGGAATCTACAAGCCTTCATTCAAAGCTGCTGTTCTTTTCCAGTCATTTTTTTTTGGGACGAACGAACTTACTAGGTTGATGAGGTAGTGAAAGAAGCTCTGAAAGAACCTAATGAATAGGAAGAAAACTCACTGTGAAAGAGAACTCCACTCTCAGATACTCTTCCCTTCACTATTTATCCCATCTTGCTTCTTTTTCTTAGTATGTTTCTAATAGCACCGCTCAGCCATGGCGCGGGGTCTCTTGCCTTCAGGCTATAACAGGCAAATAACGAGTACAATTTAGATCGTGATTCATTACTTAGATTCAGTACTTCGGGCTGGCATACATAGAGGACTGTTTTTCTCCCATGAAGTTACACAAAAATTTTATGTGTAATATGCAAAGTACTCGGAAATTCTTTTGATGTTGTGAATGTTTAGTGTGGTTTGGACTAAAGGTCGAATTAGTTATAATTTTTCAGTCTTTATTGGACATAGTCCAATTTCTGCGGCTGACATTGTGGGCGCTCTTACTTGAACCTGCTGGACGTCCTGTATGGGCCAGTTTCAGCAGGGGAATATGTCAACCAATCAGATTTCTGCGAACCAACCTCAGCGAAATGTTTCATCACAAATGCTAACAGACTCCAGTAAGTACATCTTATTTCATTATATGGTTGCTTGCGTGTCCACGGACGTCCTACTAATTATGCGACAATTAAGACTTTGGAATCATAGTATCCTGGTGTTCCAACAGAACAATTGGTTTTGGTATCCGAAATTTTATTTTTTCTTTACCCAGTCATCCGTCTTCTACTTTTCTCACTTGGAACTCAAGTAATCACTACATTTGTATGCAGTGTATATCGGGGCTGGAACTCAAATGGCTCAAGGCACATCCACCTTGGGTTTGCCAATGCAACAGCAACTTGGGAACCAGCCAAATTATATGAACATGTTCAACAATGCAACACAATCTAATTTCGGCCAAAATAGGCAACAACCCCCACCTTCCTAGGACTTACTTGCACGGAATGCGAGAGATGCAGCGTAAAGAGTTCGAACTTGCGCGCTCTATACTTCGTATTTTTTAGTGTTTGTGGAATTTCATCTACCTTGACACATCCGCTTTGAAGAAGTCTAGTGAGGAAGTGATGATACTTGATACATCCTTGGCCTCTTTTTAAGCTTTTCAGAAACTCGTGACGTTGAGTACTGCCTCTTCTACCCAGCTATTTCGACACCGTGATGGCCGCTGAGGAAGTCATAATGTTTTTGCAGAGCAGTTTATCCTTCCTGTGGTTTAAGCTGCTTTGGGTAAATGTCCTTTGATAGCTACATGGTGATTCGTGTATATAGGATACGCCACTTGTGTTTATACTGCTCGAACTTCTGGCTTACTCAGGAAATGAACACTTTTTCAGTTTGCGCTTTGTGCCTATGCTGGAAATCTTTTGCTTTTGGGCCTTGAGTTTCTATTCTTTGCGTCATCATTTGTGCAGTTTTGATGCTCGTTCCGCCCCTTGTTACTTACAATATCACGTGGTTGTCTTTCATGTTCTGTACAGATGTAATACACATAACACTATCACACAAATTTCCGGTTGCAATTACTTCTACGCAATACTTGATACGTCTCTGTTCATAGTCAAGTGCTTCACTTCTCAAGTTCAACAATGTGCATGATGCCCATGTTCATAGTCAAGTGCTTCACTTCTCAAGTTCAACAATGTGCATGATGCCCAAGTGATCACGATGGACTTTACATTTACGTGGATTCAGATCACTTCAGCTACTAACTAATATGGTGTCAACTAACTCAACAGTTTCGACAATATATCTAAAATAGAGTAACTCTATTTTAGATAGAGATACTTTTTTATGCATCACTATGGGATTCACGAGTATCTATTGAGATCCGAGATTTATGAAAGTAATAAGTCTGTAACGAGAAGGTTAGGTGTAGAGTGTGTATGAGTCTATGTATCGCCTTTCACGCATGTCGGATTATTCATGTGAAGGGGAAATCTCAAAATTAAAAGGTATTCCAAAAGAGTTTACTGAGCAGGCAAGGTTTCCAAGTATAGAGGTATGCAGAAAGGTCATTTCTTTGTTCCTCTAGCTTTGGAGTTATATGGAGCTATAGACACCGACCTTGACATGTTCGTGAGAGATGCGCGAGAGCCTACAATACTAGGCGACATGAGGTATCACTCTCTTTAGTTTATTGTATAGTATATTTTAGGCAACATGTTTCCATTGCTCTACAGAGAGCACTAGCTAGTGTAATCCATAGGAAAGCAATCACGTGAGGCGATGTTTTTGTTGTTTGTAGACCAATTGACCTAGATAGTTCAGATATCTTAAGTGCTGTAGGGCATATTTCCCAGTGTGATACTATTAGGACCTAGCTCTATGTTACCGGTTTGGTTCCATCCTTGTACGCTTTGATGAGATCTTTCCATTCCTTTTGTTATTATATCCATTGTTTATTCCTTAAGGCTAGGCTGAAACCCCTCTTAAACCATCACTCATTCCAAAAATATTGACACGATAATTGATAAACAGAATATTATTTATCAGTTGTTGGGAAGTGAGGATATCTAAAACTAGCACATGCAATTTTTATGATCCATCTATAATTTAGATCATTGTGAGTTTTTTTTATTAATAAATAATTGTAGGTCCGAAATAGTAATACTGGGAGAAACACACATGCAATCAAGAGTCGACACAGGAAATACGTGGTTCATCTTACTAAGGTTACGTTCACAAAACACACAGAGTCATTTTATTGAATACCCTAATTGTGTCATAGAGAATTTTTGCCAGCCCTAACCCTAGTCTAACTAAATATAGTCAAACTAACGAGAGTTATTCAAGACTTGAGTTAACTCCTAACAATCTCCCCCTTGACTCATGTCTTGGGGTCTCTAACTCTTGTTATCCATATACATACTATGCGGGAAGTCTTAGAAGGGAACCTAAAGCATAGGCCCTTCTATAAACAAGGATTATACTAGAACTAAACCGTAGTCTAACTAGGAAGGAGTAAAGCATATACAAAAATCAAACAATTGCTAGAGTAATTCTACTAGTGTTCATTGTGCAAAACGTGCACAGTAGCACAATGCATCCTGAAACTCTCTAAAGGAATAATTTTGGTCAAAGAATCAATTGGATTGAGTTTACCGTCAATCTTGACTAGCTCAACCTTCCTATCAGAAATTGCATCTCTAATAAATTGATATCTGATGTCAATGTGATTCACCCTGCTATCAATCATTTGATTTTCTGTAACATGTAAAGCATTCTGACTATCGCAATAGAGATTTACAACATACTGTTTCAATCCCATCTCAGTGATAAGTTTGTTTAACCAGATAGCCTCCTTTGTTGCTTTCGCTATTACTATATATTCGGCTTCCGTAGTTTAGGGTTTAGCAAACTGAGCTAAACTGAGCTATGCACTTCTGCAAGGTAGATCTCCAACTAACGCATCCACCTCCAAGTGTAAACACATACCCAGTTGTAGACTTCCTCTTGTGAAGATCTTGTCCATAGTCAGCATCAATGTAACCCAACAAGGATTTGGCATTGTCCAACTAAAGTACAAAGTTATTCATGATAGGGATGTGATCTACTATGAATATAGTCGCAATAGAGGAGTCAAAGAGAGCCCAACAATCCAAAAATCTCAATATGGGCTAGGGTGAAACTCAATGTAAGATCTACTCCTCTTACCTTGAGCCAAGTGGCATATGTTCATGCATGGGCTCCCTTTGAGCCTTAAAAAACATCCATAGCCTAGAAATATCTAAAAATTACTCATAAATATGTAGTCTATGTCTTGCAATTTGGCCCTAAAGCAATTGGATGGAGCATCCTCCTCTAAAAATAGGATTACCTCCTAGTAGAAGAATGGATGAAAACCAAGGCAATTTATGGTTCTCCAAGCTCTGACAACAAGTGGACATATCTAGTATGATCTAAGAGTCAATCCTCTAAAAAAATAGATACAAACTCATCACTACCAAAAGACACCCCTAGCATTCTAATGCCCTTAGGTGATGGAATAAGATCCTATTGAGAGACAAAAGTGGATGTCAAACTGAATAATGACCAAGCTTTATGCTTGGTTGCTCTTACACACAACTCTATGGCCAATAGCTAGTTTCAAAGTTTAATTAAACACCTATGTGAATTGGAGTGTTGGGTCAACAATATGGGTATCCATGTGTAGTAAGATTGTAAAAATATCAACAAAATGCTATGATAATGCTCCAAGAGCTCTATAATGGGCTATATCAAAGAGAATAACTCCATTATCTTGTCCCTATCAATCAAAGTATCTTCACAACGCATGAAGCAACATCCTCATAGTAATAAAAAAAAGAAGTAGACTATCTATAGAAGGTTAACAAACGATAGAATTTGTGACAAAAGAGAATACGATGTCAACAATTCATAAAAGATAACTTATTTAGATATGGTGTTGAAGTCATTCTACATATTTACTTGGAGCACAATGTAATTTTGATATAGATCTAGAGTAGCACAAAGTTTGTGTACCATTTTCTCATTACCCCTTGGGATTTTCACGTCAAAATAGATGAGGATGAAGATGGCCCACAAACCTAGATATGAATTGCAAAACAATATTCCTACCGATGAAACAAAGAAAAATCTCACGGATCCATTGAGGTCTAATTCCTCTATCATCCTTGGCCATGCCCAAGAGACAATATGATGCTAGGACCTCTATCATCCTATGGAGGATCATCCTTGTGCTAAGGAATAGATCATTCTTGCAGTTGGCTAAGTACTCTTGGATGAAATATTGTCTAAAATATTTTTATTTCATGACTGAAATACCACATACTACCATGACTAATGATCTAAATGTTAAGACAAAATAGTCTCTATCAAGCATGATGGATTGTGTCGTATGATATGAACATATCTCTTAAGAAAAGGGTATCTATAGTTTGAGGGTGGAGCTTATTTAACTCCAAAATGGTGATGGTCATAAGAGGTGCTTGACATATGCATATATGGGTCACCCCACTCTTGTTACGGTATGAAATTTTCCATATCTAGCTAGAAGAGCTGCATGTAGATACTTATATAGATAAGGCAGTGAGGGACAAAGGTTTTGAGGTATGAGATCTAGCGACTAAAGCTAAGTCAAACTCAAAGTGTAGACCTTCCACTGCCCTATCATAAACCGTCAAAGTTGGGAGAAAATGTCACTATAGCCAATCTCTCCACCCCTTTCATATCTAAGACACTAAAGAAAGAGGAATAGTAGGTATCATACATGCTTGTACTCTTGGTCTCAATGTATGATGTATAGAGAAAATCTCAATGCCCTCATGACGTCTTCACGTAAAAAGAATGTGAGGAATGATATGGGGCATGTGAGTGAAGCAAGGTTCAACATAAAAATGCATGTGATGGACACGGACTGGAACAAATATAAGTTCAACCATATGTGGAAGGCATAGAAAACAAAGGGGATGATGTCATGCAATGATGTTGGCATTAGCTTCTTCAAAGACCACAAGATCTAGAGGCTTACCAACTACACGTGACACTACAAGTAGCTAGATGTCTAGCTAGAGGCCCTCTTCAAGTAGTAAAAAGATCTCCACACTTTTGACAAGGAACCTTGCAAGAGGATATGGAGGGTGTGTTTTCCATTGGGAGGAGCCTACCCTATAAAAGACCTACGTTTGGGAGACATGTAAAGCAATTTAACATACAATGAGAGATAACACACACACTCAAATTGACAAGGCCATGTCACATAAAAACTCATATATTGTAGAAGCAACAAATGGATGCTTTTATGCCCTAATCCACAATTATTATACTTATGTGATTACCTTATAATTGTGTTTGAAAGTTATGCATTTCTTCGGAGTGCCTAATGCACGAAATTCCTTATATAACATGGAAAATGAAACATATGGATTCCTCACCTATCCCCATCCATACAAGGTGTATGTGAGATAGTCCCATGAGAATATGAGCTAGACTCTATGAACACGCAATGAAGGAGCTAAGAGTAGTAGTTCTTTTAAATGATCTTTTTATGATTGGAGTCAGATCCGTAAATTTTTGAGAAAGACATAATAATTACCACGATTTTTATCCTTACCGGGGACACACTGATGAAACGCAAGAAACACATCGGTGGAGAGAAAACGTATGAACCCTAGCAAAAAACATTTATTCGTACATTACAATGGAAACTTGAACTCATCTTCAAATCATGTAGTTGTGGTAGAAAGAGAAAGCTCTAAACCTGATCGACAACGTGGACACCTACACCGTCATATTGCTTGAGCTTGTCCTCTTCGTTTGGCTTCACATGCTCTAAGCGTCATGTGATGTTTTACAAAAGTTTGTGTTCATATTAGTCATTTACTTGGAATCCTTTTTCATAATGATGAATAGCTGGATGGTCACGCAACCTCGTTTTTCATTCCATAAACATCTCCCACCAACGTGGAGTATGTGAGTCAGTTTCCATTGACATATATTGATTTAGATTCAAATCGTGGAGTCATGCATCGACTGTCAAAAAGGATTTCAACATTATCTCTTAGGGTACTATATCTAAGTAGCCTTCGGGAGACACATGGAGTAACAATCGCGACAAAAATTCATTGATAGGAGTACAATGAAAAGGCCAACCAGTGTCAAATAATTTGTAATGAAATTCGGAGAACCCACTAGCACATCTAAAATCCACATAAGTTTCAAAGAATAGATCACTCTTGAGGAATCTGAAAGACAAGAGGAAGACTTGATGGACATCAAAGTTTGCAGGTGTGGATGAAGCGATAGCGCAAATGTCGGCTTGAATAATGTAAACATCCAATTCCCGAAAATCTAAAGGTCCTCCGCAAGTCCACAGAGGGTGTCAAAGTTGCACTTTGACACCTTGACCCAATAGAGATGTCAGGTCATAAAGGTTGCAAATGTGTCAATTGTAGTACACACGATGTGTGTGATATTTGACATTATCGGACACTTATGTGATAGTCTTTGAAAGGGCCACATAATATGCCATAGCAAATGATGGAACTCCTAGTGGATTATCCTACTGCAATCCTGTCTCTGAATCTAGAATTGATGAGCTCTATACAATAATCTAGTGTATAAAACAAGATTTGCTAACGATCTTCTTGCATCATGTGTTTTTTTGAAAATAGTAGTCTCTAAAACATAGTTAAAAGCATTTTGCATGTTAACACATGAAATAACTTTGAAAAACGTGAAGAAAGATACTTTTGTTTGAAAAAACATCTTTCAAATGCTTGTACACCAATCCCAAAAGTTTGCCTAATGATAGATGAGGCAATGTACCTAGAGCATGAGCAAATAATACTTTGTTCAATATTAGTGTGTGTTCAAGCTAATAGTAAACAATACGATCAACAATTTGATTCAATGACTGAGTATATCTTGCAATCCTCACATGCGACGATAATAAGATACTTGAATGATGCCAAAAGATTCTAGAAACTTGCACTTGAAGGTGAATCAAGTGGAGTTTGAGGATGCGGAGTGATACCAAGAGACGAAGGGATGTGCGGGAGCGTGAGCCGAGTGTTGAGAGTGCCGGAAGAGTATTAGTTCCATTCTTCGGCCATACTTTGCCAAACATGGAGAGTGAATAGTCCATTCTCTTCGTCTTTCAATTTGGGTTCCATTGGTACCTAAATTGAATACTATGGAGAATGATATTGTGAGATATGATTGTTTTAATTTTTTTAGGGTTTTGAGTGCATTTTGAGTGATTTTTCTTCGATTACACATATGGGTCGGTTTTTTTTTTTTCCATGTCTTCCTTTTCATGCATTGGTTCTATTGGAACCTAGTTGGAAAATTATGGAGATATGAATAAAAAGTTATGAGTATTTATAGTTTTTAGGGTTTCCATAATTAGTATTTTCCAATGTGAGGTGGTGTGTTAGGGGGTTGTGATTCTGCAGGTGGGAGGAGATACATGATGGAGTGCTGAGTTTCTTTATCATTCCCTTTGTGCTAGCTATAGCTTGACTTTCTCTCATGGGATCGCCAAAAGCAGTACGTGATACACCATGTCCGGGTGTGTCATCGTCTCTTTACCTCGCAAGGGGTAAAAGCACCCGTGGGAAAGATGCACAAAGATTATGATTGGACCACTTGGGATGCGCATGTGAGGAGGACGGTCACATCGACATCGGTTTTTGTCACTTCGGGGAATACGCACACTACATCGACTCCTTCGTTGAGCATTCCGGGTATACCGTCAGGGTCGTGGAAGTGGTTAGCTTCCCATGCAGGTTCGATTCTAGGACTTTTTGATACTAGATTTCCTTGTCCATGTTTATTTCATAGGCTTCCTCGGGCATTGCATGATGAGGCTAGACGTGCTTTTCGCTTTTCGCTTGATCGGTTGTCGCACGATCCCATGGACGAGTTAACATGATTTTTATTTTTATTACTTCCGCGATGGTGTCTACGTTATACTAGAGGGGGACGTGCTAGACATAGGGAGGTGGCAGCTAGATTTCGGAGATTTCGAGCAAGGAATTGGGCTACATTGCAAGAGGAGTCTGTTCGGGCCACCCATGTTAGGAGTCGGATTCAGTCACATGATACTTCTGATTCGGCGCGATTGCGACGGTGTAGGATCTTGGGGCAGGCCGGGGAGTATAGCAGGGCTGCAAGGGCCCTTCATCCTTTGTCTATGATTAATCCCATTGATGAGACGATTTCTTCTTTACGCCTTCTACATCCACCCATGGGCGAGGAGATACCATTAGAGATCTTGGAGTATCAGCCATTATGTCTTGATAGATCATTATTTGCTCATTCTTTATGCACAACCCCACATTTATTCTCTGGGGGTTTGTCAGGGATGGTATATGAGCATCTTCAAGATTGTTTTCAGGCAGATGATCCCTCTAGTGGTTTCACGGAGTTGTTCCAGGTGGCTGCATCAATTGCGAGAGGGGAGATTCCGTCGTCAGTTAGTCAGGCTCTAGGTGCTAGTCAGCTTCTCGCGATGGAGAAGGACACTGGGGGCATCAGACCGATTGCTATTGGAGAGGTCTTATTGCGATTAGTCAGCCGTACCGTTGTCTTGCAGCATCACTCACACTTCCAGGAGCATCTTTGTCCACATCAGTTTGGAGTCGCCACACCAGGAGGATGTGAGGCAGTATCGTTGGGCATTAGAGCACATCTAGATACCCATCCGGATTGGGTTGTCTTGCAGGTGGACGTTGAGAACGCTTTTAACAACGTCTCGCGTGTATCTATTTTTAGAGAGCTGAGAGAGGCTGGTGGACCCCTATCAAGCCTCATTCCTTTCGTACGATCTTTCTACGGTTCACATTGTTCTCTATTTTATCAGCATGGCTTTTCAGAGGAGGGAGTCACCGTTCTACAGTCCGCCGCTGACACTCGACAGGGAGATCCTATGGGAGGATCCTTATTCGCCATGGCTCATTATAGAGCTCTTTTGTCTACTGCTTTGGCCATGCTCGGTTGTGTGTTCCCCTTCTTAGCGGATGATACACACATTGTGGGCCCTGTAGACCACATTAGGCAGGCCTTTGATTACTTGACTACTGAGCTTCATCTGGTAGGCTTGAGAGTCAAGGTGTCAAAGTGCAGGGCTTGGTCTCCTTTGGGCATTCCGCCTCACCTTCAGCTTCCACAGGGATGTATGATATCGATAGATGGCCTACGTATTCTAGGAGTGCCAATAGGGACTGAGGATTTTATTTCACGCTACCTTGACATTGCTTTGTCCGAGGATGTTTTGCATGTAAACAACCTTCCTCTACTAGGGGATCCGTAGGTGGCGTTTGGTATACTATCATCTAGTATCGCTTGTCGACCCACCTATCTTCTTCGTATGGTTCCTCCTTCACCTACATTCATATCACGTTTGACAGCCTTTGATAGGAGGATCATAGACGTCTTTGATGACATCATCGGACCAGGGACATTCGAGTGTGTGACTGGAGATTTGGCAAGGAGACATACATCTTTGCCAATTTCGTGTGGAGGGGTAGGCTTATTATCGATGGAGGAGACGGCACCTGCAGCTTTCGAGTTGGGAGCTTGTTGCACCTTTGTTATCTTCTCGATTTGTGATCGCAGATAGACCTATTTTGGAGATATATACGAGGGACGTCGATACAGGATCATTTCCCTTACAAGTATTATTACGACATACGAGAGATGCTTTACCACGTGATAGTGCGACATGAGTTCCCATCTTTTTACTCTTTGGCTACCGATTGGACTAGGGTCTATAGTCTATCTTGATGGACCGACAGTTTCAGGAGACTCTACATTCACTCTTAGTGGATCCGGCCATTCCTCGTACTACTAGAGCTCGTCTATGCTCTTGCTCGGGCAAGTAAGTGCGGGCTCGTGGATCTTGGCTCGACCATGCATCAGGGCTTTCCGACTCGCACCATCTACTTTCTCCACAGCGATGAGGTTCCGTCTTGGCTTGGTCCATCCATCTACATCTTCATTACTCACATGTAGGTGTGGTTTCACTTTAGATGCAACAGGTGTTCATATGACTCGTTGTCCATTCGGAGGGCAGAGGATAGCTACCCATGATGCCATTAGGGATGTGGTGTTTGCTATGGCGCGAGAGGGTGGATACCTCACATGGAGAGAGCGTTGGTATGCCTTGCAGTCGACTAGGGTTAGGGCAGACTGTATTTTGGTTCGGGAGGACTAGGTCACTTGTGGATGATGTGGTGGTTCTGCATCCTACCGAGACACAGTTTGGAGGGGTGATCACCCATCCTCCAGGATGGGCGGCGAGTGGAGCGGCAACATCCAAGGTCTCCAAGTATAGAGGTATGTAGAGAGGTCACCTCTTTGTTCCTTTAGCTTTGGAGTTATATGGAGCTATGGACACCGACTTCGACATGTTCGTGAGGGAGTGTGCGAGAGCCTACCATACTAGGCGACATGGGGTATCCTTTCTTTAGGCTTCTTGTATAGCCTATTTTAGGCAATGTGTTTCCATTGCTCTCTGAGAGAGCACTAGTTGGTGCAATCCATAGAAGAGCAATCACGTTAGGTGATGCTTCTTCGGATGCTCCCCGTTGTTTGTAGACCTTCGACTTGGATAGTTCAGATATCTTAGGTCTTTGTAGGACATATTTCCCAGTGTGATACTATTGGGGCCTAGCCCCATGTTACCGGTTTGGTTCCATCCTTGTAAGATTTGATGGGATCTTCCCATCCCTTTTGTTATTATACTTTCTCGGGAATCAAGTGCCAAAAACATGAAACATATTTAGCTTCCGGAAATAGAATACTTAGAGTCTTGAAATAGACTAAGTAGTGAGAGTAATTTTCACATTTAAGTCACTAATATGAGCGTTTGTGACAATCAAGGTTTTGATGAACAATAAGTAATGAGATACTTCTCATGAGACCAAGGTGCCAAAAACACTCACTAATTGCAATGAAAGCATAGATTGATGCCAACTAAAACTAATGTGCAATCTCATATCATGGTCAAAGTCTCCGTATGGACTCACCTTGGTTGAATTTTAGTTGCCCCCAAGTTTAGAATGTTATGTTTGAGGTTTCAAATAAAACCTTGTGAATAACCGCTTTTAATGAGATCATGAACATTACAAACGCAATTGTGGGTGGAGAACTATTGTTGATGGCGCCTCACCGACCCAAGACACAAACCAAAAGAGTTTCCAAGTTTCTTAATACCATTAATGTGTGGAAGTTGACATGGTGCTTCCAAACAACACCATCACTACACTCTAATACCAAAACTCTAAAGATAAAATCTCATACTTGTAAAATATTTCTACCATCCATTTCATGACTTGAAATTATTCTCACTTTAATCAATAACATCACATGTAACTATGAAATGCAATCAAAACTCCCACCAACCACATACTAAATTATTCAACATTTTGGGATACGATGAATACCTTGTTCCATCTTAAAAAACTTATTAAGTTTTTTCATGGAGATGAGTTTCTTTTTGAAAACAAGGTTAAAACATAGTGAAATGTTTGTTTCGTTGGGGACCGTCCTAATCCTATAAATTAGTACTATAGGGAAGTAAGAACTATATTGAGGGTGTATCTTCAAATGCTTTCGTACATATCTTCTAGATATGTACGATGACATCCGGTAACTCCGGTAACATCCGAAGTCGCTTACTGGCAACTATCTTTAATGCAGAGGATTTTATACTTCAGACGTACTTTTTCCCGTCATTGCCGTCTCCCTAGTATACTCCCGGGCACTTTAGTCAGCAGTACGTCGGCGAAATAGTACGAGCTACTTTTCTTATTTAAAGGCGGACTCACTGCAATTAATAAGTTCACGAGTAGATACTGGTGTAGTTGAGTCCTTTCATCTGCATGTTGTTGGTGATTCCTTAGCGTCTTCCAATAGTTCGTTGGAGTGAAGATACAAGTCCAGACAATATGCAGAGAAAAGCCATGCGACGCCTACGGAGAAGGGTCTACTGGGGACGAGAAGGGATGGATGGATGGATCGTGCATTCAACATCCTTCTGTAGTTTATTTGAATTAAGCTAAACAGACCAGTCCTCCCTACCAGAGACAGGCTACATGTATCGACGATCTAGGCCTATCTCGGGGAACGTCCGGCAGAATGATTAAGGCAGGAGTCGCTGATTTCTGTCCTATGTGTGCGGGTAGACTGAACCTGCTACGAGTAGTTGAGTATCAGCTGAAGACAAACTAGATTGTAAACTGCTCGAAGTCGCCATTCTTATTCTCCTTCGGACAGGTAGCGTGTAAAACTCACAGTGACTCACAGATCCCGTACAATGTTCAACCAACCTGGGCTTTGGAACGCAAGGTTGACCAAACATTACACCGGGGATTTGAGCTGAACCATACTCCACATTAGAGAAAAAAAACAATTGCTAAGCGTCCTAATAACCTGCTCTTTCAAAATTAGTTTAAGAGTCACTGTCCTTTCCAAGAAAAGACAAAAAATACAAGCGACTAAACTGCAGGCAATTCTGCGAGACATTAAACGAGACTGCGCAGAGATGCATATAACCATCCTTAGACCTAGGGCTCTTCAGACAATGACACTAAAAGAAGAGCATTTTTAACACCCACAAAGTGGGTACTGCCAAGTTGGGAAATGTATCTATCAAATAAGTACGACTCTCATCAACAGACATTCACAGTGACTGTACATCGTTCGCTGGTGTTCAGAAATGTGTCTGACCGAGAAATTATACCGCAGCAACCTTCTCGCAGTTAATGACCTTCCCATCTTGAGTAACCACCTGCACCTCCACGAGCACCCGTACCCCCATATGACATACGATCGTCATAAGTACCTCCGGCGGCGTAGGTACCTCCCCCTTGACTAGCTGGGCCATATGATGCTCCAATGTCATAGTCTGGGGCACTGTTACCATAACCTCCACCGTAAGAAGCGCCATAGCTACCCCCAGCAGAACCATAACCGCCACCCCCACGGGCTCCATATCCTCCACTTACGCCCTGCGGACATTCCCGAGAGATGTGACCCTCTTGGCCACAGGTATAACAAGCGCGCGATCCACTCCTGCCACCTCCGCCTCCAAAGTTACCTCCATACCCTCCTCTACCACCACCAACTCCTCCACTTGGGCATTCCCGCGAAAAGTGTCCCATCTGCGAAACATCAACACGTGTGTCAGAAGCTCTATTGCACTGTTAGGATAAACAGGCGTGCAAGAGGGCAGGGTTTCGACATGACGGTTTTCGCCACAGAGCTAAAACTATGCGGCAAAACAACGCCCCAACGTCTGAGCCAAGCAGCAGGTTTTATACCTCTCCACAACTGAAACACTGTGAGCCAGCACCCTTGCCACCTCCGGCACCACCACCTCCTTTGGCACTCCAGGTATCACCATAAGATCCTACCCTGTCAGAGTCACGATCTTTGGTCCTACCAAAGTTGTTATAACTATCGTGACTTTCACCTCCGCCATAACCGCCCCCGACAGGCAAGGCAGCTGCAGGTAATCGATCATCGTCTCTCCTCTTTTCGTATGGGCGTCTTAAACCTCCAGTTTGAGCGGTTTGAACTGCCATTTTCTGTAAGCCACTAGATATATTAGAATACTTTGCTGAACGGCTAACACAAATCATTCGTCTCAGCCATCTTCCAAGGAGATCGTTATGGCACTCGGTGCACCCGTTAATCAATACACAGGGTCTTTGTTTCTCATTTCTCGCACTCAATTTGATCCATAAAGGGTGACATGTTAAACTGGAACATTTCTGTGCAACAAGTATGTTTGAGACAAGTATGACACAATCCTCGCGTCCACACCACCAAAGTACTACCTATCGTAAGTGATGTGTTGGACAGTGTAGCAGAACTGTAAGTAGAGCATGTAGAGCACGTTCCTACTTATAGGGGCCAAATCCTACAGGGACTACGGTAAATTTTCCATTCCAACTGTCCAGGTATCGTGAAATTCCTAGTCCGACAATTGAAAACAATCCTGTAAATCCGGAAATTGCTCTTACCCAACCTGGATAACAACTAAGTGTCAAGATTGATTATACACACATGATTAGACTGACACTAAAACGTGAATAAAGTAAGAGATGGAGTACCTCAAAAGATGCCAAAAGCTCCTCAAGCTTTTTCTCCATATTCGCAACTTCCTCTTTCATAAGTTTAGATTTGATAGGATCGACTTCCTTCTTGAGTTCACTTTTTGCAAACGCAAGCTCTGCTTCAACCGCTTTTTTCTCTTCTCGTTGAGACTCTGATAAGACGATCTGAAACCAACAGATGGATCACGAGTCAGTAATACTGGACTACAAGAACAAGATTTATATCTCCATGCAGAAGTAAAAATCCACCACAAAGTGCTAGGGAGATCATCTCCAATTATTTCCTCACTATAAGTTAGGTTGTTCAAGCAAAGGCATTAAGCGCTAATACTTCCGACATTTTAGCATACACAGGCAGAGCACACGTGCGAAATTGGGCTACGTAGTGGACAACATTCTAGGTCCAAACACGTTAATTCTCCTTTCTCTTTAATTTCAAAAATGTAGTGGTCAAAGTAACAAGTTAGTAATTAACTTTGAATAATATTATATACTGCATGACCAACCGCAATGGCTTAACATGCAAGAGGACCAAACGACTCGGGCCAAAGTGGGACATCTTACAGCTGAAAGCTATGTTGTAAGGATAAGTATGAACAAGACCAAATGTAGATAGTATTCTAGTTCTAATTCTTATAAAAAAAAGATTAAAAGGCTACATAAGGTAAGAAATCTCCAGAGTAAAGCCCTCGACGTTGTGAGACAGTAAACTACGAGACGATTCTTCCGCAACAAAAAAGCGAAGAACCTCAAAGAGGATTTCAGACTGCTACTCGGCAGGACAGACTACAAGTGATCTCCGGATCATCCGGCCCGTCTTTTGGAGGCTTCTCCTTCGGTATGACAGGAGAGGATAACTAAGTGAATGAATCAACGACAAGGTAACTTGAAAAGCTTCCTTAAGCGATCGTTGAAGAGATTTTCATTCTTTGCACTCAGCTACTTCAGAACTCAAATAGCATGGGCTCTTCAGCTGGATGAATTTTCTGTCCTAATCAGCGTAAATATGGTGACAGGAAAAATGCCAGGGCGAAAGGATCCAACGAAAACATGGGTATGTTGAAAGTTCGACCGTCGACCTCTCTTATAATGAATCACAGAAACGAGACTACTCTGGACGAGGAGAGAGTAACCCTAAGCTTCAAAATTTTCCACGGAAGGCCAACTGAAGACTCTGCTTCGTCATTTCGCATATGTCTAAAAATCGTCTCCTGAAGCCAAAGGGAGACGTAATTTCGCTAAACATGCAGTTTTCTTTGAACACGAAAGGCGAATTTTACGCGATGCATTCTCAAATTGTCAAAATTCGAAATTGTTTAGACTGATGTAGATTGTGGGGTATGAGAAAGGTGAACTGGTTGCCCTGCTAACCTTACAACAAATAATTCCCTAACCTAGAGCTTTGTGCCTCAAAATTGCTGTCGACAAAATATGGATTCAGAACAGAGTACTCACACTTGGCTTCCATTCCTTTTGTGCTTGCTCTCTCAGAACTTCAGTCTCCTTCTTGCCTTCTCTTTCAGCAATTACTTGTTCTCGAGGTCGTGCCGCACCAAAAGGGTTGGGCTGCAAATTTAACAAAACAGGATATAAGATTGTCGTTCCCTCTCCAAAGAATCGCTTGTGTGCCCCGCATTGAACCAGAAATTCCAGAAAAATATTCAACGGAAGTATATGCTATGGGCCAAACTGCCAAGGAAAAGTAGAGCACAGAGTTAGTAAGTTCAGATTGTAAAGTCAGGCACGATGTTCGACGTGGGCTTAATTTCTACAGGTCACATATTCAGTCATCCAGGTACTATTCCCCAACATTCAAGGAGGCCAGGGGTCTAAGTCATGAAATCATATAATGCCAATCAGGATCCGACAATAACCTTCACATCTTAGATGGATGGGCAAGATGCCATTGATGAAAAAAGGAAATTATTTAACTATCCGAAGACATCCATACTACATCACCGTACACGATCATAAAGCTAACATCGACATCTGGGCAGTATGTCCCAAGCCCTCATACTTCCTGCAGTTAATCAGCAGCAGATCGAAACGGGTGGAAAGATGCAGAAGTCTGAACGATCATTCAAGCACTCTACGGTACTACATCTCGCAAATAAAATCTGGAGTGTTAAACCTAAGATGGTCGAAAAGAGAAATACAGATCGGAAAGTAGTTATGCCTTGCTGGTTTTGGAAGGTGTAGAGGGTGCTTGGTCGGCTCCAGATCCTCTTGGCTGCAGGCTAAGCTTAGGCCTGCCTGACCCCTCATCCTCTGCGTAGCTCATTGTCACTCCACTTCCACGTTCCTTCTTGAGAACCTGTTACAACAATCCAATCCTTCCCATTCAACATCGAGATGACTCTGAGACATAACAGGGACCACAACATGCCTCGTGGCGAACGATATATACACATAAATGTCAACTACCCAGCACAAAAACAGGGTAGATCAGAAAACCCGCGTGCAGAAGAAAGAAGTGGGAACGGGCCGGAACCGAAAAAAGAAAAAGAAGCAACAACAAGAACAACCAATACCACCAACTGCTGACCGGAATGTCACTGTCAATCAATCAATCAGCCACAGACGCTTCCACAATTCTCAAATCAGGACCGAACCGTTGACGCTTGCTACGGTACGATATCGAGATTTCTCCTACTGCCCAAGCATGTTCATACTTGGTCGTGCTCCGCTTAACGAGCTACAACCGGAAGCATGCTAGCCCCAAAAAAAAATATATATATACCCCCGAAACTCAAATTAACCAGATCCTCCTTCCCTCCTTCTTTTTCCCCGCCCGTCCCCTGCTGGCCCTTCCAAGCTCTTCTTTGCACCCCACCCATCCCAGCCCATTCCATTCCATCAACCCACCGCGCCACCATCATTTCCCTCGAAACGCAAGGCGTGCTCGCTCACCTGACTGAACAATGGAAGGATTGATCAACGCCGCGGCAGCGTAGTAAAGAGCGCAATATGTAAAAGAAATCGAGACAAGGCTGCGCTCCGGTACTCTTGTTGTTCAAAGAAGGAAGAAAGGAGGTGTGCTGTGGTCTGGTCAGGTCTCGCGGCCTCGCCTCGCCTACAGCAGCAGCTGCTGCCTCGACCCTCCTCCACCCTCGCTCGATCGTCTCGTCGCGACGGGACGGGACGGGCCGGTACCCTCTCTGCGTGCACGCAACAGCGCAATGAACGGGCCCTCCGCCCTGGCTTGTCCTTGCCTTGCCTAGGACCGGTTTACCCTAATCGCGGACCTCTAATGCACGGATCCTTCGTTGGAGCCGGTCGTGATTGTGATTAGTGGCAGCTTGGCGGTTAGGCCCGGAGCGTTTTCCCTTGCGGGAGGAGTTTGGTGCTGATGCTGTTTTCGCAGGATCCTGTAAGCGTTATCCTCTAGCTTCCTAAGTATCGGGACCACTTCAGCGCGAAAGTCGCTGGCACATTATTGCTATTCCCTCTACTATTTTTAGGGAGTCAAATCCTCGTCACGGTGCCATTCACAAGCGACCTTCTAATAAGACGAAACTCTTACCTTTGCTCGTCTTCCTTCTTCATCCTTCGCTTGCGATTCTCCCTTTCACAACGTACTTCCAGTGTCCTTTTACGCATATTAAGAAGCCAGAAGAATTCGACTTGGATCTACATTGTACCTCATTGTTGAAATTGGATTGACCAAATTGAACAAAGTACAACCCTTGTCTTCATAGAAGGTGTAATCTCTTCGGGTCACTAGAGTCGTGCATGGAGTGAACCTTGTGACTAAGTCTTCTTGAGTTACATTTGTGTGAATGTTGCAAAGTAACCAATCTGCGCTCGATGTGCACCTTAAACTACAGGTTTTCAAGGCACAACTTTTTATCATGAAGAAACGAAAATTCTAATTTATATGTCTTTATAATTCCTAATTTATGCTGATAAAAAATGACGGCAATCATAAGGGATACATTTCACAACATTTTACTAAAAAAATTCCAAGATAAAATAATTTTACTAAAATTTCCTAATAGTAATAATGATAAAATACAAGTGTATATCATTCCACTATAACTAAAAAAAAAGAAGTGAACCGAGTAACTGAGTATCATTTCACTATAATTAACTTAATTTCATGGCTTTGGGTATAAAATTTTTGTATGATAATTGTAGATCCAAAAACTAATTAGTTTGTCCATATCCTTTATTATTTTTTTTATATAGATCACAATGTGATCATGATTTTTTCAAAAAATTAGTCTTTTGCATATTTAAGATGTATAAATATTATGAATATAATATAATATAATATTTTAAAGATATTAAAGTTGATATATACAAAATATTATTATTATATTAAATTAAGATTAAAATATGAATTCATACTTAATTTTCAAATGAAATATTTTTTTAGTAATACTATTTGAATTATAATTAAAACTTTGTAAGATTGAAATTGAAAATTATATCATATGAGTGAAGTATTTATTTTATTATAATAAATATTTAAAAATAATAAATATTTTTTCAAGTTTTATTAAATATTTTTATTCAAAAAAATAAAATAAAATAAAATAATAAATATTTTAACAATATTATAAATAATATATTTAATCAATAATTTTATTCTTTAAAACTTAATCTATAAATAATAAATTTTTATTTTATAATTTTTCATGAATAAAATTTTCTAAAAAAAAAATATATAGATAATGAATTTATACAAACTAATTTAAATAAATGTTATTACAAAAGATAATGCAAAAAGGACACAAGTATACTCTAAATATGTAATGTCTTTTATATCATTTTTAATACATTTCTTGAATGAAAAAAATTAATGATGCACAATTAAAAAAAATATATTTATTTTTATATGATTAATGTAAACTAACAAAACTGTATGGTAAAATTTATTTATTTTTGAAAATATGAATAAAAATTAATAAAAAATTTAAAAAATATTAACTTATTTAAATACATATATATACATATTCATCTGATATAATACAAAATTTTCTAAAAATAATTTATTATAAATGCCATTAAGTTATGAGTGCACATGTTTATAATATATTATTTGTATCTATTTATATTTTAATATATACAAGGACAATATAATCAAATGTAATACAAAATTTATTGATTAAAAAATATATATGAGATTTAAATATGAATTTCAAAAAAAATCAATTTTATATTTAAATTTTTTTTATTCAAGTGAAAATATTATATATTAAATACTAAAAATTAATTATCTATTATTTTTAATAATAATATTCATAAAACTATTCAAACTTACAATTATTTTAAAAATATTTATTGATTTTGATATGACATATATATATATAATTTTGAAATTTGATGATAATTAATTTTGATTAATAAAAATATTAAATTTTAATCTTAAATAAAATTAATTTAAAAAAAATTACATCATACATAATATAAATTTTTAATTTAAATCATTGTTAAATATTTGTTTACTTATTATCAAATTAAAACTAAAAATTGAAATTTGTATCAAATTGATTATAATCTTTTGTTATAAAATGATACTTAGATGTTAAATTAGTTGAAAAATTAATATTTTATTATAAGAATAATTTAATTATTTTGAAAAGTAATAAAAACATGTAATAAAATACTTTTTTTACTAAAATTTCATAAAAATATAGTAATAACATTTATATAAATTCACGATTGTTCATTTTTTTTCAAATTATAATTTTTAATTATAATTTGAATATTTTTATTATTTAATATATTTTATAAAAAAATGTTTTAAATTGTTAGGAGTTAACTCAGGTCTTGAGTAACTCTGGTTAGTTTGATTATATTTAGTTAGACTAGGGCTAGGGCTGGTACTAGTATATAAGAGGGCTGACAATAGCTCTCTGTAACACAAATTAGGGTTATTTAGTAAAGTGACTCTGTGTGTTCCGCGGACATAGCCTCAGTGAGATGAACCACGTATTTCCTGTCTCGTCTCTTGATTGCATGGGTGTTTCTCTGTGTATTCATAATTCAGACCTGCAATTGGTATCAGAGCGATATCTGATCTACATTGGGCCCAGATTATTGTATCTTCTCTCCACATCTGGTTGAGCCTCGCATGCGGTGATAGCGAGTAAGCAAGCGAGCAAGCACGGAAAGCGAAGCGAGGTCGGGTCAATTGTTCAATTTGTTGAACCAGTGTGGGGCACATCTGCTGCCGCTACGTCCAGCAACCCGGTAGGATTGTTCATAGTCAGTCGTCCTCGCAAGGAGACGTGTTGTGTTGCGTGCGTGATTGTTCATCGAAACAACAGACGGTGCTACCGAGGGAGCACAACATTCGCAGCTCATGAGATATCGCAGCTCATGAGATAACGAAAACGAGAGCGAGAAGGAACCGCAACTGCAGCTTGTGCCTCGAATGATCAAGACTTGAAGTCCTTGTGTTGGGCCAGACACATCGATCGATTTTTAGCTTTCTTTCATGGTGAAAGCAAGCAGAGTGGGTATTGGGTTCAGCAGGGAAAAGGAGGATGAAACGCAAGGGGATTGAGGAACAGACAACATCAACAGTTTTTCAGTTTACTACGGTTGTGGATGTGGTTGGGAATCTGCGAACCAAAGTCGCCCATACTCTCCAGCCCGTCTAAGAAAGAGCACCTGCATTACGAAGACCAAATCGTTCAATAGTGGACGGAGGATTTCTCCTATGGTAGATTGTTCTGAGAATGGTGAAGCGTAAGAACGACCGAAGAAGGATAGACAACAGCGAGATCATGAGGCCAAGCAAGTAGAGCAATTAGCCACATCTCAAGCAGGTTCATTGCCATTAGCTTCTAGAGCTGATACCAAAAACGTCTTTTGCGTGATTGAACGTGGAGATTGTGTCGAGCAACACTGTGGGGTTGGATAAGGTGGATGTATTTCTTTGTAAGGAATGTGGAGTGTTAGTGATGAATACTCTTGATATGTTCATCGATTGTACTTCCGATACTACCCTAGTGTTGGTGTTGACAGTGGGATGTGTTGACCCGTTCACAAGTGAGGTGAGTGAGAAGCGAGTCAGTGTAGTTGGTCTTGGACAAATTGGAGCTACCTTAGGTAAAAGGCTCTTTGGGTTTTGGGTGATATTCCAGATCTAAGAAGTCACAATATCCTCTATACAATGACTACAATAGCGTGGTGGAGCTTGCATAAAATTCCGATGTTCTCATAGTGGCTTGTGCACTGGAGAAGGCAACGACGAAAATAATTAATCACAAAGATTGAGATAGGTCTCATAGTCTATCCGTCTTCCGGGTCGGCGCTGTGGCTTTAGTTTCAGCATCTAAAGATTTTCTTCTGAAATCGTTGGAGATTGAGTGACCATAAAGCGTCCAAGTGTGAAAGTACTGTAGTTGACCCACTAATTGGAATTGAGTGGCAATCATAAGAAGGATTGCACACGAGCCTTCGTTGTTTGTGGCAGTAAGCAGTGCAAAGGTATCTCTTGTGGCTTAGGGATTTTTACCCATGATAACTTTCTATTTTTTCCTATATGAAGAAGTCAAGTTTGGAGGTTCCATCTGATAATCGAATGACACAAGGGACGAGTTCAAAGCCTAGACGGAGCGAGATGGCAGTCATGAAGACAGGAGGGGCCAGATTTAACATTGTCAAATATGATGGGCGTGGTGACTATCTTCTATGGGAGAGGCAAGTCAAAGGCATGTTGAAGGCTTCAAGTTTGGGCAAGTCATTGAGGCCTAAACCCTCTACGTTCGATGATGAAGACTGGAAGGACCTTCAAGAGCAAGCAATGAGTATTGTTATACTCCATCTACAACCTTCAGTTCTGAAGCAAGTTGATGAGTATGACAATTGTACATTATTGTTTAAGGCTCTTCAGCGAGGTTTCATCGCAAAGAGTTGTCAAACAGATTGTACACCTCCTTGAAGCTGATGAGCTTCAAGATGAAAGATACAGGTACGAAGATCCAATATCACATTGATGCCTTTGGTGATCTTGTTATTGATCTTCAGAATCTGGGAGAGGAGATAACTGATGAGAGGAAGTCCCTTCATTTGTTAAGTTCATTACCTGCATCATATCAGTCATTATCATGCGTGTTGCTCCATCGTGATAGACAAACGATCACTTACAATGAGGTTGTAAGTGCTCTCCTGACTGATGACCTACAACAGAAGATGATGATCTCTACTCCATCCTCTTCATGCGCAGACGCCATCGAATGTGACCCGTGGACGGTCACAATCCAGGATTGAGAAGGATGGGAAGAAGTTTGGATCTAGAGGTAGATCCATGTCTAGGGGTAAATCCCAAGACAAGATGACAGTGGTCTGTTGGAAATGTGGCAAAAGTGGTCACTTTAAAAAGGACTACCGTGTGAAGACCAAGGCTACTGATCCTCCTTTGGCCAATGTGACTCAAGATTTTGATGAGGATGACTTGCTTGAAGATGGACTATGAAGCTAGAGGTATGCCCTATGCAACTCACCAAAGGATGTTGGTGATGTATGGATTCTGGATAGTGCTTGTTCTTATCACATTTGTTACATTAGAGAGTTTTTTCATACTTTTCGAGATCAAACGGTTTAGTTCTTATGGGAAATGATCAACCCTGTAGAATTGAAGGTGTTGGATCTGTACAAATTCACATGTTTGATGGAGTCAAACGTACGTTGACTCACTTCAAGTTTATATCTGAAATGAGAAAGAATCTTATCTCTCTTGGAATGTTAGATTCAAAAGGCCTAAAGTGGAGTTCTAAACAAGGAGTACTTGAGGTGAGAGTAGGTGATAAGATTATCTTGAGAGGACACAAACATAGAAATCTGTATGTGCTAGAGGGCAATACCATTTGTGGTGAAGTCAATCTTACCGGATCTCAGCCTGAGATGGCTCATGTTTGGCATTCTAGAATGGGACACATGAGTAGCATGTACTTGATCTTTCTTCGAGATAGGGGCTTGTTACCTGGTTTAGGTAAAGTTAACATGAAATTTTGTGAGCATTGTGTTATGGGCAAGCAACATAGAAAAGCCTTTGGTGTTGGAACTCATAGTTCCAAAGAGTTACTTGAGTATGTACATAGTGACGTGTGGGGATCCTCTCCTAAAGCCTCACATTCTGGGAAGTGGTACTATATATCGTTTATTGATGATTACTCAAGATTTGTGTGGGTCTATTTTCTCACACACAAGTCTGAAGTCTTTGCAACTTTCAAAAGTTGGAGAGCCCAAGTTGAGACTCGACCGGGTCACAAGGTGAGATATCTACGTTCGGATAATGGCGGGGAGTATACTTCAGAGGAGTTTAGAAGTTACTGCAAAAAGGAGGGGATCACTCGTCATCTCACCACGGTTTATACTCCGCAACAAAATGCTATTTCTGAGAGGCTCAACTGAACAGTATTGGAAAAGGTGCGTAGTATGTTGAGCCAATCTGGTTTACCATATGAATTCTGGGCTGAAGTTGTAAATACCGGAATGTATTTGGTAAATCTGTCTCCTTCAAGTGCAATTGATTTCTTGACACCGTTTGAATTGAGGCACAAACGGAGGGTTGATTATAGTCGTATGAGAATTTTTGGTTGTACGGCTTATCCTCTCATACCGAAGGAGAATAGGACCAAGTTGGATCCTACATCCAAGAAGTGTTGTTTTCTTGGATATGCAAGTGGTGTGAAAGGATATAGGCTATGGGATCCTATAACTTATAAGGTGATTGTCAGTAGGGATGTTTCTTTCGATGAGCCCAGATCATTGAAAGAGGGGGAGATATCTCGAGGCTCCCAATGCATCGACAAGGGCAAATTTCCACTCACGGATGTTGTTGAGGGGAGATTGATCATTATGGGTTTAATGATGCTTACACAAGGGAAGCTCAAAGAACAAATGGAGCAAATTCCTAAACAACAGGAATTGGAGGAGCAAATTGTCGTTGCTGAGCCTCAAGACAGAGCATGAAACGATGGAGATCAACCAAGACCATCTACTAGGAGATCATCACATCGGATTAGTAGAGCTCCCGAAAGGTATGGAACATGGACTGATTCATCTATTCTTGAGGATCATGATATTGAATCTGAGAATGATGATGACAATGCGTTGATCTTGGAAGAAGAAGAATCTTGTTCATATAGAGAAGCTCAAGCCTCTATCAATAAGCTTGAGTGGAACATTGCTATGGAGTGTGAGATGCAATCGCTTGTTGAGAACAAGACTTGGGAGCTGGTGGAGCTTCCAAAGGGTCAACCTTTGGTTGATAGTAAGTGGGTGTATAAGTTGAAGTATAATCCAACGGTGTCGTGTTGTGACGCGGTTACTATGAGAAGATGATGACATGTGTCATCTTCAGAGCTGTTGTCATGACGGCGATAATTTAGGTTAGGATAACCGGACGGCGACTTGTAAAAGGTGTTAAGAGCCCACCGTTGGATCTACTTTGTAGGGTCAGGATGTTGAAAAGTCTCCAAGAGATATTATCTTGGACCTTATCAGATATAAAGTGCAATTAGGATGGAAAGGGTATGGGAGAGTGCTAGACACATCACTTTGCTGACTAAGGAGCATATCTGATCGAAGTGGAGCCGACGAGGACATGGATAGAGGACAACATGATCCTCCAGATGTACCGATGCCTAATCCATTTGTGATCAACATCCGGTGTCTTCATCGTGATCATTTTTGGGCGTGGTTAGTGTATCATTTTGGAGATAACTTTCTCGCAACAAGTGATAAACTCTCCGAGGCCGATTATTCTTCGATTGGTTTACAAATAAGTGATTTGGGGGAATAACGATTATGCGTTTTGATTTAGTTTGGACGCTATGGATTTGACTTACCAGTAGTGGTGGCTTTCAACACATGGGTTCCAATCCATCACTATTGCTTACCGAAAACAAGCCATAGGGAGTTGATTGTTAGGAACTTTGGCGAGGAGTATTATTCTCAAGTTATAAACTCCCCGGTTCCGTTTGTAGTTCCGTTCATACTTAGCCGGTTTCGAGTTGTCATTTTGACTCTTTATTAGTGGCAACTCTTATTGTGTATAGGATGGCTAAGTAGTGTGTTTAGGATAGTTGTAAAGCTCTAAGTTAAAATGGAGCTAATTTGGCCACACTAGAGGTCAAAATAACACTCTTCATTCTCATTGGTCTTGGAGTTTGGGCCAATGAGGGCTCTTGGGCAACTTCTTCAAGGTTTTGAGGAGTTTTGGAGACCTTCCAGGGGGACATTTGGAGATCTGAGGATTGGGTTGGAGAGCTGACAAGACGAGCTACGACGTGGGCTCAAGAATGGATGGATTTGAAGGATTTGTCACTCTGAAGTGATGATTCAAAGTTAGAGTGAGAAATTTAGACCTTTGAGTGTATTTAGGGAGTTTCTGAGAAATTTACGAGGGTTTTGGGAGATCTGAGTCAACAGAGATATAGTTTTTGACTCAGGCTTGTGTTTTGATTGAAGTTTTGACTCGATTGGACGAGTTTTGAATACAGAGTGATAGCTTGAAGTTTGTGTATACAAATCGAGAATTGCAGATCGCGACCGATCTGTCACGGTTAGTACAGAGATCATATCTTTTGATATCAAAATTTCTGTCAATAAAACTTTGCACAGTTCAAGTTCTAATGATGAGTGACCTTCTCATAAAATCTGGGAGCAATTGAAGTCAAGGATTGGGATGTGTGATGGGTTTTGTACACAGGGGTTTGCATATCGCCTTGTGTTACAGTGGGTAAATCACCAATTGTTTTGAGAGATCTAGAAAAGAAAAACATCTGAAACTTTTCTCGAAAGTGATAGTAAGGGTCGTGGAGCAATTTTTTTGTAAAGTTTGAGCGAAAGTTATTAGTCGAATCATCAGATATCATAATCTTCTTCCGCTGAAGTTTTACCCGACTATAATGTGGAGGCCGAGGAGAAGAAGAAGAGATTGTCAACTCACACGAGGTTCTAGAGGGTTCTTCTACCCAGTGCTCGGGCGTTTTCAGAGCAAAGAAATGTCCATGCGACATAAGTGGTGAACTCGACGTGAAACCTCTGAGGTGGAGGAACTTTCATGAGTTCTCTTTTTGCGAGTTTTCAGTTTCATGAGTTTCGGTTTATGGTTGGATGTTCCAAGTTTAGAGTTAGGTGTAGATTGCAAGGTTAGGTTGTGGGTTGGCCTTGAGATATTAGGGTGCAAGTTCAAGTTTTGTTTGGACTTGAGATATAAAATTAGTCAGAAATCAGATTGTAAGAACTCTATAGTGATAGCTTAGCGTAGAACGTTGAGTTTTATGATATGTCAAATGCCAAATCTTTGGCAAGAGTCGGGTCATGGGTGGGTTGGGAAAATTCAAGTATGGAGGGTCGCTGCTTGCTTCTTGTGTTTGGATCCCCTCCATACTGGCTTCTTGTGTGTGCGCCATGTTGGATTTGTGTGGGCCGATTCTATAGGAGTGCTCCGGACTTGATCACCTGGTTACCACTCTAGTGCGTCTTTGCGTATTTCTCTTGTGAGAAGTTGGAAGTGATGGCCAACTCTCCCAAGAGTGCTTGAGGTGATGGCAGGTTAGGTTGCCCAATCCATTGTAGGCACTGACCACGGGGATCTAGATTTAGATCGTAGTAGATAGACGCAGTAAGGTTGGATACTTGGGGGAATTTGAGGGTCAACGATCAAGACGGCTTTTCATTGACAACAAGCTGAGTGGATGTTCGGGGTCACAAGGACGATGACAATGAGTGGGGAGGGGTCGAGCAGAGCAAGCGAGGTACCTAAGGTGCAGCTTGATCCGGCAACATCGGAGATGTTTCAAGAGTTCACGCTCTTCCTTCAACAACAACAATTGCGGGGACCGGAAGGGAGAATTGACCACAAGGGCCGCAAGTCGTGGTGGGGGAAGATGGATCAGTTTGACGGGAGGGATGTCTCAAAGTACTTGAGATACTACGTCAGGAAATGGAGCTGAACCGTGTTCAAAAAAAAGAGATGATAGAAATGTTTCGTCTTGCTGCGGTGCCGGAGATTAGAAGCCATGTGAAATCCCTGCAGGAACACTTTGGCGAGGGTTGGGAAACCTATTCCCGTGCCTTGAGGGATGAATACTTCTTAGAAGATTACGATAGAGTCACTAAGAAGTCCTTCATGGAGTGGGTCGAAAAGGCCCAATAAGAAGTCTCATGCAACCGAGCTTCTTAGGGAGTTTGAGACAATTCTCACAATTGTGCCGATTGGAGAAGATCACCTTGGAGTCACATAAAACGAGTTGTTTCTCCGAAATGCTAATGTGGAGTTGCAAGAGAAGTTGGAGTTGCTTCGAAGACACAAAATGAGGAAGAAGGGCTAACAAGTAGTTGGAAGGATGTCGAGGGGAGGCGGTTGGACTCTTAGCGAAGAGAGAAAGAAGGAGAGAAAAGATTGTGATGAGAAGACCCCTTCACACTTTGTTTCTATTGCTCCAAAGACTGTTACTAGGCAAGTGGTTCCAAACTCCAACATTCAAGCTCCGGTTGTGAATTACGAAAGGAAGAATCATCCATCGATGAGATCATGCGAGGGATGAAGGAGCTTAAGATCAAATTTGCAATGTTGGAAGAGAAAGACATGGGAGGGGGAGAAGAAGACTTCCACCAAGCAAGCGTATGTGCAACGGTGCATATGGTGACAAAGACTAATCATGCATGGAGGGATTGTGGGGACTTTGCACAAACATTACAAAGTGGAGAAATTTTTCTGGAAAGAAGGGAAGGTAGCCCTCAAGGACACAGGGAGCAATCATCCAAACCAATTTTGGTAAGGGAGGGATGAGAAGGATTGTGGATGATTACCATAGTGCACATGCAAAGGTGGCATCGGTTGAAGCTTTTAGCTATGGTGCTAAGATTAGAGGAGCAAGAGAGGAGTTTGAAGGCCATGTACCGCTTAATGGCCTATGGTCAAATGCTCTCGCTACGATGGAGAAAGGAAAGTAGCTAGAGAGACTCTTCTAAGAACGGCGGTGGAAATACGTGCTACTCTTTGGATGGGAAGATCCAGTAGAAACTATGTCGTTTCATGCTTATATTGCTAAGACTTAATATGAAGCATCGGTGGAAGATACGACACGGAGGGAAGAGGAGTATGATTACGGCGAAGGACTCTCATTGAAGAGGTTGGCTAGAAAACGTATCGGACACGATACACCTCTCCCCCACCGATCACGCTATGGAGGAATTTGGTCCCTCGAGGTTGAAGGAAAGAACCAAAGGGGTGAGAAGGACAAGGGAAGGTACCAACTTACAAACTACAATCGGATATTGAGGCGGCGATGATTTGAAGGGAGTCTTGGAGGAGAGGATTTTGAATGCCAAGGTAGAGTTTATCTTGAGGGAGATACTAGGAATAGCAAAGAGGGAGTTTCATGATGTTATCATTGATATCATCAAGAGGAAACGGCAGATTTTCAATGAGGCTCGCTGTACTTCATGCTATGGGTACAAAGATATCAAGGGACGAAGAAGATGCTTATTTGGTAGAGTGTTGTGGATTGAAATCTCGGAAGGTTCGCTTTGAGGATGAGGCAAAAAAGAAAGTGTGAAGGTGTCTTCAGCCACTACACCCGACCGCATTGGGCAAGGGCGACTACTGAAACCCTTGTGAAGCTAGGAGATCTCAGTGAACCGGTGTTAGCACTAATTGATCATGGATCGAGATCAATATAATGTCGAGAGAGCTCTACAAGAAGGGAAGTGGCCCATAGACACCAATCATGGTTGGGTGATTAGGGCGACCAACAATACTCGAGGGGGCTTGTATGGAGCATGCCCTGATATTCCGGTGAAGGTTGGAGATGTAGTAGCTGAGCAGAATTTCTTCGTGCAAGACTCTACATCATACCCATTGATTCTTGGTCAACCTTACATCATAGCACTGAGGATGGAGACAAGAGTGCTTGATGATGGATCGGCATATGCATGAATTCGCAGCCAAGATGGGAAGCGGTTGGTGCAGTTTCTAACAATTCCAGCAAATCATGAGAGAAACGGCATAGGTTGAGAGAGGGAGCTTTCCCAAAATCTGAAGATTTTGGAGAAATACCGATTGTAAGTAGAGAGAGGATATAGTGGTACGGAGGAGAAGGTACTCTCACCTACACAAGAGAAAGGTATATTTTGTACGTGATTGAAGGAGATTTCGCGTGATGGATATGCTACATACAAGGAGTTTGCTAATGTGAAAAGATGGGAGAAGAACAAACTGCATAGATATGAAGAAGACCTTGAAGATTTGAAGCTTCTTGAGGAAGGTGAATATATATCGGGAGTTTATGAGGAGTTTGGGTTGGGAGATCCGTTGAAAAGGATGATGGAAATTGGATTTGGTGATGAGGATAAGATAGTGAAGATTCACTCTAGAGAGCTCTATTCCACTATCAAGGCGTTCCAAGCACGTGAAGTTCGAGTGGAGACCAGGTATAAAACGGTTGAAGGATCATATTGAAGATTGTGAGAGGATATTATCTCGGCTAGAGGAGGTTCATCTTACATTGTCTGGAGAGAAATCTATATTTGGGGGTGCCGAAGATTGTCATTCACATATGGATTCCTCACTATGCTCATATAACAGATCTGTTATATGGGTTGTTAAGGAAAAATCAAAAGTTTGTCTGGGAGAATAGACATGTAGAGGCCATGAGGAAGTTGAAGAGGTGTATGTCATCACCTCCGGTGTTGCGAAGGATAGAATATCATGGTAACAAGCCGGTGATATTGGTGGATACCAAATCCTATTGCCATAGGATGGTAGTGGGGCAGGATGACGAAGATGAAGGGAGTAGGTATGCTATGAGATTTGGAGCCAAGGTCTTGAGTGAAAGACAACGAAGTTATCCTCAGGTGAAGAAGGAATTGTGGGGTGTTGTTACGGCCATGAAGTCAGAAAGGAACTACCTGATTGGAACACATGTGATTGTGGAGATTGATTGTTTACCATTGCTGGGGATGATCACCAATTGCAATATACCGGATATTGCAATGTTGAGGTGGATAGCATACATCAAGACACTTAATCCGGAGTTGAGGCATGTGGCAGGAAAGGATAACAAGGTGGCAAATATGTTGTCAAGAGCTAGATATGAGGGAGAAGAAGAAATGGTTGATGATACTGACGATGTTGGAACGACATTTTATTCTGTGGCTCATCAGCAAGGAGTAACACAAAGTTTGGAGATGTTTCTGGAGGATTTGTATGAGGGTGAGTGGTTAGATATTGGAAAATATCTCAACACACTAGCACGACAAAGCGGTTGGAGTGATCATGAGTTCAAACATGTAAGAAAGAAAGCCTACAACTATATGTTACAAGATGGATACCTATGGAAGAGACCGAAGCGGAAGGGTGACATGCCACAACGTGTGATTTGTGGAAAGGAGGCTCAACAGGAGTTGATGCGGGAGTTTCATGAGAGCTTATGGGCAGGCCACAGGGGGATATATGCCACTTTCATGAAATTGAAAGAGAGATATTGGTGGAAAAACATCTACAAGGATGTGGTAGGATTTGTGGATACTTGTGAGACATGTCAGATGTATTCGGTAATCCGACACCGTGATGGTTTGCATCCTACATATCCACTTGCTATCCATTACAAGTGGGTTGTGGATTTGGTGGTCATGCCGATGGGATTAGGCGGATGAGGTATCCGGTGTTAGCAAGGGAGGATCTATCCAATCAAGTGGAGGGGAGAGCACTACGATCAAAAAGCAATGTAAGGGGTTTGCAGATTTCTTTTGGAGGATGTTGTGTGTCGTTATGGATGTGTTGGGAAGATAACCGCTGATCGAGGAGAGTTGAATGCTCAAGAGGCACGTGACTTCTTTGAGAGATGTGGAGTCAAGCTGTCTCTCACCATTGCTTATAATCCAGAAGGGAATGCGAAGAGTGAGCGGGGTCATCCACCTATTATCAAAGCAATTGTGAAGTCATGTAGGGGGAAGGTTGGACAATGGCCTCGTTTGTTACCTTTTGCATTATGGGCTAATCGTACAACATATAGCTCTGTGACCGGCTATATGCCATCAGAGTTAATGCAAGGCCAAAAGCCGATTATGCCAATAGAGGAAAACATTCCCACATGGAGTGTATTACCTTGGGAGGATAATCTGAGTAGAGAAGATCTTTTGGCGATACGCATTCGACAGTTGGAGAGGAGAACGGAGGATGTACAATTGGCAATGGAGAGACTTAGAGAGGCACGCCTTAAAAACAAGGACAAATTTGACAAATGGCATAGGCTGAGACCAAAGGAGGTTAAAGAAGGTGATTGGGTGTTGGTGTATGACAATAGTCTCGATAACCAACATAGCACCTTGAGGAAGTTTTCAAAGAGGTGGTTTGGGCCATATGTGGTGATCAATGTCCATGACAATGCTACTTATTCTCTAAGAGAGTTGGATGGTACAAAGCTGAAGGTGCCTATTGCAAGAAAGCGAATAAAGATCTTCAAAAGTCGGGAGAAGAAGATCGACCTCGGCCAACTTGAGGAGGAGTTTGATCTTTTTGGTGAAGATGAGTCATATGGGGAGGATCTAGCTAGAGCAGAAGATCATGTTGATCTTATCTGTTACCGCACACACCTTGGTTAACTTCTTGGTGCATACCGGAGGATGCATAGGTTTAGAGGGGGTGGATGTCGTGTTGTGACGTGGCTACTATGAGAAGATGATGACATGTGTCATCTTCAGAGCTGTTGTCATGACGGCGATAGTTTAGGTTAGGATAACCGACGGCGCACTGTAAGGCCGTTAAGAGCCCACCGTTGGATCTACTTTGTAGGGTCAGGATGTTGAAAAGGCTCCAAGAGATATTATCTTTGATCTTATCAGATATAAAGCGCAGTCAGGATGGAAAGGGTATGGGAGAGTACTAGACACATCACTTTACTGACTAAGGAGCATATCTGATCGAAGTGGAGCCGACGAGGACATGGATAGAGGACAACATGATCCTCCAGATGTACCGATGCCTAATCCATTTGTGATCAACATCCGGTGTCTTCATCGTGATCATTTTTGGAAGTGGTTAGTGTATCATTTTGGAGATAACTTTCTGCAACAAGTGATAAACTCTCCAGACCCTATTATTCTTCCAGTTGTTTCTCTTGGGCGATTTGGGACGTAACGATTAATACGCAGCTTTGATTTAGTTTGGGCGCTATGGATTTGAAGGATTTGTCACTCTGAAGTGATGATTCAAAGTTAGAGTGAGAAATTTAGACCTTTGAGTGTATTTGGGGAGTTTCGAGAACCTACGAGGGGTTTTGGGAGATCGAGTCAACAGAGATATAGTTTTCGACTCAGGCTTGTGTTTTGATCGAAGTTTTGACTCGATTAGACAAGTTTTGAGTACAGAGTGATAGCTTGAAGTTTGTGTATATAGTCAGAATTACAGGATCGCACCGATCGTCACGAAGTTAGTACAGAGATCATATCTTTTGATATCAAAAATTTCTGTCAATAAAACTTTGCACAGTTCAAGTTCTAATGATGAGTGACCTTCTCATAAAATCTGGGAGCAATTGAAGTCAAGGATTGGGATGTGTGATGGGTTTTGTACACAGGGGTTTGCATATCGCCTTGTGTTACAGTGGGTAAATCACCAATTGTTTTGAGAGATCTAGAAAAGAAAAACATCTGAAACTTTTCTGAGTGATAGTAAGGGTCGTGGAGCAATTTTTTGTAAAGTTTGAGCGAAAGTTATTAGTCGAATCATCAGATATCATAATCTTCTTCCGCTGAAGTTTTACCGACTATAATGTGGAGTGCTGAGGAGAAGAAGAAGAGATTGTCAACTCACACGAGGTTCTAGAGGGTTCTTCTACAGCCATGCGCTCGGGCGTTCTCAGAGCAAAGAAATGTCCATGCGACAACGGATGAAGAGAAGAGTATCTTCAAAGCTAGGTTGGTGGCTAAGGGCTTCACACAAGAGAAAGGTGTGGACTACAACGAAGTCTTCTCTCCTGTGGCAAAGTATGCTACAATTCGTCTGGTATGTGCACTTGCTACGATATTTGGTCTAGTTATGGATCAAATGGATGTTGTCACGGCTTTTCTATATGGATCTTTGGAGGAAGAAATCTACATGAGACAACCTACTGGCTATGAGGAGAAAGGTCAGGAGAAGTTAGTTTGTAGATTGCTCAAATCTCTATATGGATTGAAGCAAGCTCCTAGCAATGGAATGCAAGGTTTGATGAGTTCATGAAAGCACAAGGATTTTCAGTGAGTGTGTTTGATCCATGTGTTTACATGAAGAAGGTGAATAATGAGATCTTTAGCCTCATTATTCTAGTACTCTATGTGGATGACATGCTCATTTTGGCAAAGGAACAATCCGACGTTGACAGATGCAAGAGGCAATTGAAATCTGCATTCAAGATGAAGGATTTGGGTGAGTCCAAGAGGATATTAGGTATGGATGTTCACAGGGATTTGAAGAAGAGGAAGCTATGGTTAAGTCAGGGTAAGTACATTCAGCGTGTGCTTGACATGTTTAACATGGCAGACTCTAAAGGAGTGTGGACTCCTTTGGCGGGACATTTTAAGCTCTCAGCAGCTCAATGTCCAATTGATGGAACTGAGAGAGGAAAGATGTTGTCAATTCCCTATGACAAGGCAGTGGGCAGCCTCATGTATTTGATGGTGTGCACTAGACCTGATATTGCTCTAGCTATGGGCAAGGTGAGCAGGTATATGTCAAATCCAGGGAAGGTGCATTGGGAAGCTGTGAAGTGGATTCTCATGTACCTCAAGAGTACTAAGGATTTTGGTCTTTTGTTTGATAGTTTATTGGACAATGCCAAATCCTTGTTGGGTTACGTTGATGCTGATTATGGACAAGATCTGGACAAGAGGAAGTCTACAACTGGGTACGTGTTTACTTGGAGGTGGATGTGTTAGTTGGAGATCTATCTTGCAGAAGTGCATAGCTAAGTCACCTATGGAAGCCGAATATGTAGCAGCAACGGAAGCAGCAAAGGAGTCTATTTGGTTGAATAAACTTATCACTGAGATGGGATTGAAATAGGATGTTGTAAATCTCCATTGTGATAGTCAGAGTGCCTTACATCTTGCAGCAAATCAAGTGATGGATAGCAAGGTGAAGCACATCGACATCAAATATCACTTTATCAGAGATGCAGTTTCTGATAGGAAGGTTGAGCTAGTCAAGATTGACGGTAAACTCAATCCAGCTGATTCTTTGACCAAAGTTATTCCTTTAGAGAGTTTCATGAGGCATTGTGCTACTATGCAGGTTTTGCACGAAGAGCACTAGTAGAGTTACGCTAGCAATTGTTTGATTCTTGTATATGCTTTACTCCTTCCTAGTTAGGCTACGGCTTAGTTCTAGTTAATTCTTGTTTACATGAGAGCCTATGCTTTAGGTTTCCTTCTAGGACTTCCCGCGGATTATGTATATGATGACAAGAGTTAGACACCCCAAGACATGAGTCAAGGGGGAGATTGTTAGGAGTTAACTCAGGTCTTGAATAACTCTGGTTAGTTTGACTATATTTAGTTAGACTAGGGCTAGTGGGTACTAGTATATAAGAGGGCCGTGAGAGCTCTCTCAGAACACAAATTAGGGTTATTTAGTAAAGTGACTCTGTGTGTTCCGTGGACGTAGCCTCAGTGAAGTGAACCACATATTTTCTGTCTCATCTCTTGATTGCATGGGTGTTTCTTTGTGTATTCATAATTCAGACCTGCATAAATTTCATTTTATCATTTCATGACGCCAATTTGTCATGAAACACGAATAGGTTTTCGAGCGACATCTTTGGTGTTTGTACCAGAAGCTGTTGTTTCTAACAAATTTACTGCATATCCTTACATAATGGTTTCGATTTAGAATTTATTCGAGACCATTTCACTTGTCTTTTTAGACGCTGAAGCGTTCGAATAAAACTTCTTTTCCCAGAATGAAATTTTCGTGTGATTGCTTTTAAACCGTCGTCATGCTCATGAGCTAATATTAATTTTTATAATTGTATAGGAAAAATATAAAAATATAAAATTATAATTATATAAAAATGAAAGAAAAAATATTATTTTGATAAAATATTATAAAATTTAACAAATATATATATAAATTATGCTTTCTAAATTTTAAATGGTTATGATATTTTCATAGAAGAAAAAAATTTATTATATTATTTTATAAAATAATCAATCATAGAAATATTAATAAAAAATATTAAACATATAAATTTTGAAAATATATTAATTAAATTTAAAAGATAGATCAGAATATTAAAAATAATATTAAAAATTTATTTTAAAGAAGCAAAAATTTTATGGTTGAATGATGAGGTTTTTTATTTAAACATTTGAGTAAAATCATATAAAATATTTGATTTAAATTTAAAATTTACAGAACACAATTCAGTTCTATAAAATTTTTGATTAATTTCATAATTTTCGTATTTAAAAATTTTAGTTTTATTTGATTTATTTAAAAATTTAGATCTATAACACTTATTAATAGTATATTTTTGAAAATATGATATCAATATTATAAAAATTAAGTATTTAAAAAATATTTTTAATGATTGATTTAAAAATCCATTTTTACATGAAATAAATTATTTTGTGAAGATTAAACGAAAGATCAAATTTTTATTAAAATAACATAAAACATATAATCATATATAAAAAATTTGATATTAAAATAATATTTTTTATATTTTATAAAGTCATATTTTTTTGTGAGCTTTATATATATTATTTTAATACAAAAGTATAATTTTTGATTTATATTTAATATATTTTGTATAAATTAAAAATATAAAAAATTATATATTTTTATTTTATATAATTCTTTTAATAATTTAATTTGATATGTAATTATAATAAATTTTGATTATATTTATTAAAATTTATAATTTATTTTATATTTGAAATAAATAAATTTTTTCATATTTGTATTAAAAATTTACATGTTGTATTTTTAAAGATATAGGTATTATAAATATTATTTTTCACATATTATAAAATAAGAAAATATTGAATCATCTCATAATAATTATCAACATATTGAAAAATATTTAATTTTATTTTTTATAAATATTTATTTAAATAAAATATAATTATTATTTTCATAATGATATTTATAGATTATATATTTAATTCAATTTTTTTTAACAAATATTCTGATGATGTCTAAAATCAATAATAATAATAATAAACATAATTAAATGCAATTATTTTTTAACAATATTCTTATGAATTATATTATTTTATAGATTCTAATATATTTAACTATATTTAATTATAATTTGAACACATGTTAAAAATAAAATAAAATAAAAATTATCATAGATATAAATTTTTATTATAAATAAAAATATTTAATTAAATTTTTTATAATTTAAATATATATGTAAAAATTTAAACTTTTAGTATTGATTATAATATCTATTTCAATATTAAATATATTTTTTTAAAGAAATGACACACTGTAATATAACAAAAGCATGGGAAGACCACATCAAATAATACAAACATGGAACCAAAACGGTAACATGGGACTTGGCGGTAATAGCATCACACTAGTAAATATGTCTAAGAACTCCTAAGATATCCAAACTATCTAGGGATAACAGTCTACAAACAAAAAGAGCATCAAACACGTAGCTGAATCAAACCAAAAGCAAATCGCCAACTAACTTGATTATCAGTGAAGACTTAGACGGAGATTCCATCATTGAAGGCTGAGACATCGATCCATGACAAAAAGATTCCATGGTGGACACTTGTGGTTGCAAAGGTCACACATGGTTAAAGTTGGCAATTTAAAGTACCTGATACGTGACGAAAAGAGAAGGACATGCCTGAATTTTGATCCAATATCAAAACGCGGAATTTTGTTCAGTCCACGTCGTAGCGTAGATTCAGTCATATCTAAGAAAGTTTCGCCATCAATAGTAAGCGGATCCACTTGAATACAAGGAAATCCTGGGCCGGAAATGAGGGCTGGGGAGCTTTATCACTTGCTCCTCATAGGTTGGTTGGTGTGAAATATATAACTGCATTTGCAGCGATGGATCGATTCATGATCATTTCTAATGAATAATTTAGATTACCCCTCTTAGCTACACTATACTGTGTGCCTCGGTACATTTAATGTATACTGCTATAATAGATTCATTCCAATCAGTACATACTTGATCTACGTTGTGGTGAAAGTGGGGAAGGGTGCCTCCAATAGTAGTACATTCTCCCTGGACCATCATCATCATCTTCAACTTCTGCATGAATCTTGGACCACATCAGTTGCATCGATGGATGGTTACGAGGTCGTGAAAAGGAGCCGGAGGCTTGCCGGAGTATAAACTGCTGTTTTGATCGATCAGTTTCATGTACACAACAGCAGGGTCGTAAAAGTGCCTATTGGAATATTTGCTTGAACAGGAAAATTTGTACGAAGGGAACCACTCGCTTCAGATTATCGACCAATGATGTATGGAGCTGGGGTGTTGCGGTAATCGGTATCGGAACGGCCCGATGCTGATTCCCCATCGAACTCGTCAGATCGATGAAAGTCGATTGATTCTCGTTGCGGGCTCAGAGGGCTGTAATTGCCCCGCGATGCTTGATTGTGATTGGGTGTGAACATGGGGGAGAAAGGGGTCGGGGTGAAAGTCGTGGAGTTGGGACTAAATGGAGCGCGATTGAATCCCGTATTATAAGGAGTGAAAGGTGAACAGAGACCGTTATCCGGCCGTGGTTGGGAGTACAACGGTGGACTGAAGTCGAAGGAGTCTTGTAGCTGAGGGCTGGGGGTGAAAGGAGACGGCGCGTAGGTTTGCCTTAGTGAGATGAGGCTGGGTGAGTAAGCCGGAGATGAGACGGCGCTCAGAGGCTGTTGGCATGTGAATCCTTGAAGTAATCGTCTAACGTCTCCCATCGAAGGCCGGGTGTCAGCACGGATACGAGTACACATCATTGCAACTTGGGCGCAACGACTCATCTGGTTCCTGTCATAGACGCCGTTTAATCGGGGGTCAACTAGCTCTGATAGCTCCCCTTCTTTGGCCAGAACTTGCATCCATTCTGACACACGCTGTCTGGAAGATGGTCGCTGAGAAGCTTTCGTCTCCATCGTACAACGCCCACTGATCAGAACAAATAGCAACATACCGAAGCTGAAGACATCGCTTTTCTCAGTCAATTTGCCAGTCAATGCGTACTCTGGATCGAGAAACCCCTGTGTCCCTACAACTATTGTCGTCACGTGGCTCTGATCAGTCAACGCAACTTTAGCGAGTCCAAAGTCGCCCACACGTGCGTTGTACTTGTCATCCAGCAAGATCTGCGCAATGGACATCAGATCGAAGATTTGTGGTTAGGGCTTTGTACCTCTGCCAATGTGTAACTCAATGTCCAAGTAGCACTTGAAAATCCGCACAGATGGAACAAGTATGCGCATGTACTGGCAAGCAAAGAGAGCAGTCAGTACAAATGATTGAGAGGTAAGACGGCTGGTACGTTTGAAGGTTTGATGTCCCTGTGTATAATCTTGGGGGAACACTTCTCGTGCAAGAATTCTAATCCACTGGCAGCTCCTAGAGCCACTCGAAACCTGAGCTCCCATGGAAATGCTCCTTCTCGTTCATCGAGCAGAGCATCAAGCACACTTCCATTGGGCATGTAATCGTACACCAAAATGCGCTCCGATCCCAACGCAGACTTGCAGTACCCGAGTAGGCTAACTACGTTAGGATGCTTTATAGTGCCTATGATCAAAACTTCATTCCAGAACTCGACATCTCCTTGAGTCGAACCCTTCTCCAGTTGTTTGATTGCAACGTGGGTTCCATCTGCCAGTTGCCCTTTGAAAACTAAACCAAAGCCTCCTGAACCCAAAAGCCTCTTCTCACTAAAGTTGTTGGTGGCAGTATCCAGTTCTTGGTAAGTAAAATGCTTACATTCGGTGTAAAGACTTGAGGTCAAACATGGTTCACTTGCGCAATGATCTTCTACCATGGCTTTTCCCCTTGCACGCATCACCAAGCAGTACATCAGAATCACAATGCCCACAGTGCAGATGGACACAACTGTTGAGACCATAATGAGAAGCGTCCGGCGTTGTTGACCCCAGGACTCACAAGCCTGGAGTTTGACGACTGTGTACTCACTGCAAAGCGAAAAACTGCGCATGTTATCCTCCATCTGACAGCTATTTTCTTCGGCGAAACAGTTTTGGTCAAACTTGGAGGTCCAAGCTCCCTTAAATGGAATTGTTCCATTTAAGTAGTTTGATGACAGATCAAGAAACAAGATGCTTTGGAAGCTTTCTTTGAGGTTTTTTGAGACTTCTCCTATAAGATTGTTACCATGGAGATCTCTGCACCAGAGGTAGGAACAGTGTTAGTGAGCTAAATCATATAATCGCAAACTAGGGGTGTCCACAAATGCAGTGTCTTAAAGAGTTTTACAACGGTCAATTCACTATTTAACCATATCTTCTGCTTGCTTTGAAATTAGATAGTCCCGTACTTTCAGCATTAACGAGTGCACCCGCTACTAATTTCAGAACTAAGAAGCTTCCTTGACCTTGAGAATCACAAGGAAACCTCGATAAGATGACTGCACAGAATTCTGTGACTGCTGTATACGTTTCCTCTTTCATCCCCGTATGATGAGTTCCGTCTAGAATCTAACCTTTTGGTTCCTTCGCATTATAAAATTCGAAAAACGCAATAGCCATTTCAATTCGCACACACTCTCTGCTGTGAAACAGTTCAGCGATTACATCGGACAGGACGACTGACCAGAAACCAAAGAATGTATGGAAGAGAGAGAAGAACACAGGAGAACGTACAGTCTCTCAAGTTTCACCAAGTTCGACAGTTCCTCTGGTATCTCTCCAGTTAGTCCCTCTCCCGCCAGCTTCCTGCAGTCACGTGGGTCGAATCCATCAGAGGAACTGTTAACTGGTAAGAGAAATATGAGCTATAATTCGGAGCGAATGTAATTGCACACCAGACTTAAGCAGCAGTCATGAGACCTTCCATCCCGAGTTCCCATTTCTTTTTGCACACAGGGTTGGTTTCGCGTGCCAACATATTCTATTACGAAGAATTGACAAGTTTATACCTAAAAAGATTCAAATACGATAGATCACAAAAAATATTCGTAGTAAATTACTCACAAGCCAACAACAAAACAGGTCGGATCAGATATAGCGCAGCCACTTGCAGTATCATTCGTCTGGTTACCGGCGCAAATGACACCAGACCAAGTCTGCTTGCAAGCGTCCAAGGTTTCATCCCACGAACGCACCTTGGAAGATGACACTTCCCATTTTCTTTTCAGCTGTATAAGCGCTTGCTCTGCTCGCCCCCAAACGCACAAAATGTGAGCAATCAGACGGGAATTTTAGATTTTACCTCCTTCTAAAAGAGAGATCCAGGTGAAAAGAAGACAAACTGCTTAGGTTCTAACATAGAAATATAACACGCAATGAACGCGTGTTGACACTAGCACGTAGTAGTACTATTATCTGATGCGGTGATCGAGCAAAATTCACCTTCGCTCGGGGTGGCCTCCACTTGCACGTGGAAGAGAAGATAGGAAATGATAATGAACAAACACAATGTCATTGCTCGCGTTACCGCATGTAGTCTTCCGACCTGATGCAGAAAGGAAATGGATTAGCTTCAGCAGTACAATTTGCGGCCAATGGAGTGGCCTATGCACTACAGTGGTCTGATTCCTCTAATATTCTGTTTCAAATTCTTCCCACTGGATCTGCGGAAGAGGGGATGCAAACATTCCAGGCCTTGATCATAATATTTTCCCCTTCACGTTGTACCGTGTTTCATTTGGGCAAGTTGCCTCTTGTGCGGTTTAGTTGTCATTGTGAAAGCAAAACTTGGCACATTCGTATCACGAAAAACGAAATCGGTCACTGACGTTCCCTGACTGACTCATCGTAAAGAACACGAAAGGATACAATAAACTCCCATAGACTAAACTGCCGTCTCTTGATTCCATATAGACTAACCTAGATTAATCTAGCGCAGAAGAACTCGGTATCCTCTCGGAAACGAATTACTTATGTGTTGACAGGTACAATAATTTGCCCACATTATTTTTCAGAAATCCAGTCGATACTTATTGAAACTATGCTAAGAAATCCAGTCGATACATAACAGTGGAAAAGAGACACGCGTCATTAATGATAATCCGAGTTGTTGGATCTGTGTGATTTGTCCCCAAGGCGGCTTATGTACATTTCGCAAACCTGACATACTTCGTCACACGAACCCTGAAATTCTTGAATGCGACTTGATAAACTGATTTGAATAGAGAAAAATTCACAGCTTCACCCAAAGATGAAGGAGGACGGTGTTGCATGCTTACCCCTTTCTCAATGTGCAATCTCCGCGATATCCTCGTCGATTTGGATCCCCAGTGGATTTAAATTCTTTTCGCGGATCTAGAATCGTAGTCGAGCCGATCGCCGATGGGCATTTAATCTGCAACGAAAGAAGCCAGCCGGCACCGCTGCAACCTTCAGATCCTACCTCCTCGTAAACGTCCAGCGATGTACATTCTACGAGTCGCAGTCCATTCACGCCTCACTAATTTCACAATTAAATCGTTGTCAGTCGCATTGGGACACTGGCATGGATCTGGCTTCCTCCTCTCCAGTCCATTCGAAACTCGCCACCGGGAAATTCTTCGCTTTCCTTCTCGGAATCACAGGCTCGTACGGACCTCCGCGACAATTCAAACAATGCAACGACAAATTCCATACTAGACCTGTTCCGGACATTCAAGAATCGTCATAACATCTAGAGCAATGCGATCGTCACACTGAAACACATAAGCAGAGGAAAAAAATTCAAGCAAAGTCATTGCTAAAGGAAGCTCAAGCGTTTCTCTCCCCCCGCAAGTCAAGAATTAAAGCCTTTAGACCGCAAGGATTGACCGATCGATTCCTTAAATTCAACCAATCTTCAACGCGTTTACAGAAACAGGGACTAAGATCTAATTCTCATCGAATGAAACCAAGAATCAGATAAATATCCAGGTGTTGATCGGTCCGTATCACTATGGATGGCTGCGCAGAGCAAATATCGCACGGGTGTGAATGACTACTGTGGTCGTATGTGGCAGAAAATTACAGTAATGTTTGGTAAGGGGGACGGGCCGCGGGCGGAGTTGCAGCTGCAGAGGATCAAACGAGCGGCGTAGAGATCGTGCGATCACTATCGCATAACGTTCATGCCTGCTGCCTACGCCACAGGTCTCGCCTCCTTCACCAGCTCGTGAGGCGCCGGTGGTCAGTCCGGTCGACATGGTGTTCGGTCCCACGCAGAGAGCTTTGCCATTACCGCCAATACCCCGTGACATTCCGTCGTTCTTCCTCCTGGGGAGAGCCCCATAGCAAGCCGGCGATGTTGTTTGTCGGCCCAACGTGCCGCTCATGCGTCTGGATTTGCGGCGGCTCCACAGTCCGTTCAAGCGACGGAGATTTCATATCAGGCTGTTTAGTGGGTTCTCGCCTCGGACAGACGAAACTCAGGTAACAATATTCCAGGTGGTGCGAGCTCGCCGGTCCCTTAACTCTACCTCGTCGATTCGGCCAACGTGGTGGGCCTGCGGCTCGAAACTCTGTACAGGACAACTGTACTGTACTATTCCAAAGAACGGCGTGCTGCAGATGTACTGTGTAGTGCTGTTCTTGTTATTTTCCTCGGGGCCAGTGACTCACGGAGTCGATTGCCTCTTCAATGTTTTGCACGTAGTATTCTAGCAGCCCAGACATTTAATGAAAAAGGCAGAAACCCTACATCTGATTGTGGCTAGTCATGAGCTCGAGCGTATCAAACCTCAAGGGATTACGGATTTCTCGTATTTCACCTGGACTCCCTCCAACCATTACACTGGGTACTGTGTTTGAAAAACAAAAAGAAAAATCTCATCAAGTTGTCTCTTCGTGACCGGCTGAATGAGTTCATGGATCATGGTCATACGCTACTGAAAGCTGTGCTGTACCATACGTGTAGAACTGACGGCCTCGACAAATTAGTTCATTTCGAGGTGAGAAACTTGTCCCTAGTTAAACTGATTGCATCTCTTCGTGACTCACTTGACAAGCAAAGTCAGAATGTGGACAAGTACGTAGTCTTTCTATATTACATAGTCCTCATTTTCGAAGCAAGTTCGTTGAAGTCTTTTGATCAGTTCAACACTTGGACAATGGTAAGAGGAATGTCGCTTAGACATAGTCACCGTATGCACTTATGGACACTAGAGATCCTCTACTAAAGATAGAACCGTTCGTCGCCAGACAGTTCGAAGTGCTAATTTCTAGTGCTTTTGTAGCTCCGGTCTGTGACCTGCAGTACTTTACTTATGTATTTTTTCCAAGTACGCCAAGGCGAGGTTTTTCATCTCGTTTTACTCCTCCGTGCGCACACTTCGCTGCCACGGTGTTACACCAACATAGGAAGTACAAGGGACATCTTCATGCAGCTCTAACTTCAAATGTGACACTTGAAAATCCTTCATCATCGAACCTTCTTTATGTCAAGATTCTTTTTGCGACATGTTTTCAAAGATGTCCATGTTTGATTTATTCCACCATGAAGTTGAAACATGGATAGACGTCATCTGTAATTCACCTTGGCCTCAGTTTCTTGAAGTTCATAAGATTCAAACACAACAAAGACCAATGCTATAACATGGTCGTTGTTGTGTTTGAATAACAACTGGGATGGGAAGACCCCATTCAATTGTACAAGGATGGAACCAAACAGTTACCATGGGGCTAGGCACATGTATCTAGGTCAAACGGTCTACAAATAACAGAGCATCGAACGAAGAAGCATCACCTAATGAGCTGAAAGTATTTTGACCATTTTTGTTATTTTGATTTTTGTTTCATTCTATCGTTGAGGTAGCTTTTAAGTTTGAGCTTAATAAACATGTACTTCGGCAGATTTGAAAATCTTTGTGGCATCCTGATGATTGTGCTTCTTAGGTTCTTGCCAATGATTTTACTGTGAACCTAGAAAAATGCAGATATAACACAACAACATGAATTTCACAGTCAGACTATATGAATTGTTCATACTTTTAAGTTGATAATGGATAGTTTTCACGGCTTATACTCTTTTTGAATCATGAACTTTTCGTCCTTCATTACTTTGATTTTAAATGGCTAATAAAACGTGAATAGTAGTAGTCATAGAGCATTGCAATCCTGCCCAAAGTCTGTATCATCTTCAGTCACCAACATAAGATTCAATAATATCTTCGAAACTAAGAGCAAAGTTTTACACGTTGGATTAAAATCTTGAGAACTTCTTCAAATATAATCATAAAGCATAATCTATTCATGTTTTATCACTAACTTTAGTTATATTAGTTATGGATATCCAGTGAATTAAAAACTGCAACGTACATGTATTTTTTAAGAAAATCTATGTTCATGGATTTTTTTTTATTTCTTTCAAACCTAATTATAATTTTTTATATATTTCATTGATTTCATTGAGGTCTAAAATTTCATCCACTTTAAATCAATGTAAGTTTAAGCATTAAAACACACAACATCAAATTTTTTAAGTAATATTTAATATTCTAACAAGGTAATATCTTAACCGCAATAATTTCATTAAAAATTAAAAATTAAAACTTGAAATATACATATTTATAGTATTTATGTGTTTAATCTTTAAATTTTACAAAACATGTAAAAACTATAAAAGAAATTCATAATCTAATGTATATTTTTTTATCTTTCATCAATACAATAAAATATCAATGTGTCATAGAATCCAAAAATTTTAATAAAAAACTTCTTTCTATATTTTAATAATTATATATATATATATATGAATAAATTTACACATTTAAGTTGATTTTTATCATATTATATAATATATTTTATATAATATACAACATGGGTGATTTTTTTTCAAAATATGAATTTTTTCATCTCAAAGTATTTAACAAATCAATCGATTATAATTGTTTCTAGCCAACATAATGAAAATGTTATCCCAAAATTTATTATGTGTTTCTATTTTATATTTAAAATTAACTTTTAATTGGAATTTAATTGGTATTTTTATTTAATCTATTTTTTTCATTAGCTAATTCATTTTATCATACTTCCACTTCAATGTTCATATGATTTAGAGGTTTTCAAAATATATTTTTTTACTGTATCATAAAAAATAAATTTTGAACTTCATTGTTTCTTTCCATCATATAAATCTGTATGTTTATTCTACTTTATTGACATCAAAATAATTATTTTTCATTCAAATTAAATAACTTTCATCTTAAATTTAATGCTACATTAGCATACTCTAATACAACACGCAAGAAAAAAACATTCATATTTTCAAATAAGACATATCAATATAAACTGATTTAAAAAAATTATTTAAATCAGGAAAAAATAGTTTTTTGATATTTTTTTAAAATTTTTTATTTGAAAATCATATCATAATTAAATTTAAAAATAAAATACAAAATAAAATTTATAAAATTATGAATGCATATTTGAACAAGATATGAATTTTAGAGTTTAATTTATTTGAAGAATTCATCATGTGGAAAAAATACAACAAGATAGCAAGTAACACAAGTATTTTATTAAAATTAGTGTTTATTTTGTAATAATTAAAAAATAAATATTTAAAAAATTATGAAAATGAAATATTTTTTGAACATGTCAAGTTTTTCAATAGAAATATTTTTTTTAAATTACAAATAATTTTTTAATACATAAATTTTTAAATTTCATCATATCTTCATGAAATTTTCAAATTTTTGGATGAATTCAATTCCATAAAAAGTTTTTTTCAAATTTTTAATATATTTTTAAATATTAATTTTTATGTAAATATACATATACTTTATATTTTTTGAAATAAAAAATTGAATATTAACATATAAATAGTTAAAGAGATTTATAAACCAAAAAAGAAAAACTTCATTAACAAATCTCACAGGTAGTTCTAATTTAAAGATTAATATTAAAGTTTTTAAGCTATTAAGTTTGATTTTATAGGATGAAAATATATGTGTATTTTAATATTCATATAAGAATTATGTAATATGCATGTCAAAATAAAATATAAAAACATTAAAAAAATAAATGCAAGATTATATATATATATAGAATGATATTTATATTAGATATTAATGAATATTTTTATTAATAGATATAATAAATTAAATTAAGATTTAAATTTATCATAATTTTATCAATATATATTTTTTTCATAAAATTTAATAAATACATAATTTTTTATATGAATTGAAATTTAAATATTATTTAAAATAATAAATATTATATTTTATAATTATTAATTATAAAAAAATATTTTAATACTAAATATAAAATAAATATTTTTTAAATATATTAAAAATTTTAATTAAAGATTAATACAAAGTCAAATGTTCAAAGGTTGAGTAAATACTCTTGCAAGATGTGAGAATTTTTCATCTTATGTGAGATCAATGCAAGATGACCAACTATAGGAAATATCAATTGTCACGATTTATGTAGCAACATCACCATAGTTAGTGAGTTGAATGTATAGGAGGAGATTTAGTAACTAGAGATGTTTCTAAGGCTAGTTATGTTGTTAAAAGATCTAGGGATCAAAAGTCTGCAAACAATGTGGTTTTTAAAATTGAACTTGAAAAATAAATACGACTCAATGCAAGCTCTTGAATTCTTTGGAGGACAAAAATGAATTTGGCTTGACTTTAATCTATTCTTTATGCTATGTTGTTAAGTAGGGTGTCATTTAACATGTCTTGAGAATGGATAATAAAGTTCTTCAAAAATTCTGATTTGAAGAAACAATTAATTTGTGAAGTGTTATGGCTTTTTTTTTCATCATTTTTTGATTAATGAGATCTTCAATAGAATTGGTGTTGAGTTCTCAAAATATTAATGGAGTGAAGCATATGTGATGGTTTGAATTAGAAACAAGTCAAAGATTTTGAAATCGATTTTAAATACTTATTTATTTATCATATAAAAGTTGAAGTGTTTGTGATTATTTTGTAATTCTTTTTCTTTGCATTTTGTGTTATATTTTCAAGTGGATAATTTTGAAGACAAAAATATAATTGAAAAATTATCCAATGGGTTAATGTTGATATCAATGTTGGGATTGAAAGATTTATTTTGGTGAAGAAGATTTTTACAAGAATTTATTCTAGTTTGATAATTGTTGTTTTGAAGTTTTTCAAATTGAAAATGAGTGCAACATGCTACATGATTATCTTATTAAGTTCAATTGAACCAAAACTTGATAGAGCTATATGAATGTAAATTAGGTCACACAATGGAAAAAATAGTAGGTATTTGAATAATATTGTTAGAATAGTAAAATATGAATGTTTGATGATTCTAAATTTGATATTTGAGTCGAGCATATTAAAATTAATCTAAAAGATACAAAAATATATATATTTGTCCAAAAAAAAAAGATTATAGGAGGTAAAAAAAATTTATTATTCAATGTAATTTTTACATAACATGAAATCAACATTAGATTGTCAATTTGATGAAAGAAATATCTCTTAAATTGAGTATTAGTGTTTTTTATTGTCCTCTTGAAGCAATAAAAAATATAAATATTGTTTTTCTTTATTGCCCTCTTCATTCTTTTGATGGATATTTATTATATGAAGATTATTATTCATGCTTCTTGTGATTACTATACCTCCATCTTGGTTTCATGTTTGTGCATCATATTTACTTGTGTTAGTATTTTCTTGTTTGGAATTACTATGTTACACTTTCTTTTTCTAGTTGAAGAATGTGGACTTGAAACAAACAAATTTCTGATGTTGATATATGTGGAAGAATTGTTGGGGACCTTTGATGAACACAATTACCTAAATGACACATTGGTATGGAAGTGAATTTTTTTGGATTTTATGAGAACAATGATGATGATGTTGGAGATAATAATTTATCCATTTAGAGCAGTATGAGGTACAAACCTTGACCATTGAGATTCAATCAAAGATCATGATATGAAATAAAAAAAATGACAAAATTGAACTTGATGATATTATCACATAATTGTTGTGGGACATAGCCAATATCTATGAGTAGCATCAAGAGTCCTAAACAATATTTTGATATAATGAGTACCATTGAGTTTAAAAACTTCATCCAAGAATCCATGAATTATGATATAATTTGTAATCAATATGCAAATCTATATTATTTACTCTGTTCATGACATGGTAAAGATAAATCTAACATTCGGAGTACAATTGATACACAATTTTCATGAATTGTGATATGAAGATAATGAGTAGATAACATTGATCTTCAAATTAAATCTTTATATTTATTATTTCAAATATTGTGTTTCATGAGTCAAGTCCACTTCCTTTTCATGTAGCAAATGATATAGTTGGAGCTCTTTAAGTTGAAAAAAGTTTAGAAGAAATTCCAACCTTTAATCATACTTTGGAGTTCTTTGTCAACCTTAGTTATTATTTTTTTGTTATTTTGAGCATTTTCGCATGAACATTGCTCCGATTTGAAAACACTTGAGCTAGAAAATAATCTTCTCAATCCTCATGTGAGTATCTATACTCTCTTTTTCCTCTTCACCAATTCACATTTGAATTTATTACATCCGGTAAACTCCCACATAAGAAGATTATGGTATTCAAAAATTGGACCCGTTAACTCTTGCCCAAATTTTACAAATAATTGGTTTACAATCTTATTTTATTTTCTAAGCAGTTCATTACATTTCTCTTTTTTAGATTTTTTAAAACAATTATATTGTATCAGAAGATCATATACATACCCATGTGTACTAAAATCATTACACATCCTAATTCTTCACATCAATTGCTTTCAAATTTCAGGATAAGCTCTTTTAATATATAAGCTTAAACTTTGAAAAGTTTAATTGATTAAAACTTTTGATAGCAAAAGTTATGATCACTATACTTACTTTGTAACTTTGAGTGCAATCTTGAAACTCTAACTATGTATACAAACTTCAAGATATCTATGTGTACTCAAAACTTCTCCAATTGAGTTGAGATTTCAATCGAAACACAAGTTTGAGTTGTAAACTATATGTCAATTGAATTAGATCAATCAAAACCCTCTTAAGTTTTTCAGAATAGCCTTGAATACACTCAAAAATCTGAATTTCATTCTCTAATTTCAAATTATCAGATTAGATTGACAATCCACTCAATTGCATCAATTCTTAAGAACACCTTGTAGCTCTCATTGTTAGATCTCCAATCCTTTTTCCAAATCTGTAAATGGTTTTTTCAGGGCTTCCAAAAACTCCTCAAAACCTCAAATAACTTCATATAACTACCTTATTGGCCAAAACTTCACAACCAATGACAATGAATAGTGACTTTTTTGAACTCTTGTGTGACAAAATTAGCTACATATCAACTTAAAGTTTTACAACTAAACTAAACACATTACTTAACCATCATATAAACAATATAAGTTGTAATTAATAAAGAGTCAAAATAACAACTCAAAACTTACTAAGTATGAACATAATATAATTAAACAAGGAAGTTTATAACTTGAGAATAATACTTTTCGCCAAGATTCATAACAATCAACTCCATATGGCTTACTTTCGATAAACAATAATTATGGATTGGTACCCATGTGTTTATATGGTTCAAACCAAATCAAAATATAATTGTCATATCCCAAATTGCTTCATAGGAAAGAACATGAAGAATAATAAGGTTTGGAAAGTTCATCACTTGTCACATAAAGTTGTCTCCAAAGTGATGTACTAAATATGCTTGAAAGTTATTATGATGAAGACAACATATGTTGATCACAAATGGTTTGGACATTGATACATATGGAGGATGATGTTTTCCTCTATCTATCCATGTCCCACGTCGGCTGCACTTTGATCATATAATTTCCTTCGTCAATAAAATAATAATCTAGATCTCTCCTTTTTTGTTTGTAACTTAACCACGCTTTATATTCGACAATGTCCAAGACAATATCTCTTGGAACCTTATCAATATCCTCACCATATAAAGTCAATCCAACCTTGGGCTCTTAACAACCTTACAATGAATCGTCAGTCATCTTGACCTAAAATATCATTGTCATAACAACGGCTTTGAGGATTACAGATGTCATCATCTTCTCATGATAGCCGCGTCACAACATGAAATCGTATTGAACACAATATATAGATCAAGATAGTGATGACCATTAAATTTAGCATGGAATTACCATAATCATCAATTCTTTTGCATACTTTGTATACTATAGAATACTAGAGTGGTAATAATAGATATGTGAGATACTATCAATCATTAGGATTAAGTGGTAAATGTTTTAGATCAAGATTTTTGTAATTTTTTGGTCAAAAATCAATTGTTGGAAATGTGGTGGTCCACATCATAAAAAAGGATTGTGTTCAAGTTCAAAGAATATACTTTATTAAATCAAATCAAATCCATGTGAGCATTCTCACATACATGATTGATAATTTGATTTCTATTAAAAAATTGCAATCCATAAAACTTGTCATGACGGTTCTTAAAGAAAAGAAGTAATTCAAGTTGGCGAGAGTGGTGGTGATGAAGCATCAACCTACATCAAATGATAGCTCATGAGTAATCATATCAAATGAGTATTATATCTTAGCAATCTTTCCTAAATCCAATATGGCTCTATTTCAACGAAAGTTAAATTTGAAAACTGATGTCTCTAGTTCATCTAATGAAAACATTGTTAAATTTATTGGCTATTTTTTGTTTCATTTCAATGATGTATTGATGTTAACAATATCATCATTTCATGTACTACAATTGACAGTAACATTTTGTGAAAACAAAGATGATATGGTGATTGCTTTAAGTACCAACAACACTTAGTATAGTATTATGGATTTTGAGATATGATTGGTGCTACTAGGACTTGGTAGACTTTTGTTGCTAAATTGATGGAGTTCTTAGCAAGACTAGTTAACAAATGTGATGATGTTGGATAATATGAATGGTATCTTTTGTTTGATACGAGCTTTAGAAACCAAAGAAGTCTCTTTCAAATCCAATATTTTTTTTCAACACACACAACTTGAAGTGAGACAAAGGTTTATCAACCACAAGGGATGTTAGATTCTTATGCACAACTTTTTATGTTTGATAAAGATGCATTTCTTGTTTTGGTTTGCAAAAATCCAATGCAAAGAGATGTTTATTTTTGATTAAAATATCTTTGAGAGATTAACGCATGCAACACCATTATACATCATACAGATGGAATTGATAGTACAAGATGAACCAGATCATGCCACAAATCGATCTATGACGTGAGTACGTGATGTTGCTACACTTGCATTTTCCTATGATGTATTTATAGATGCAAAAAAATTATATCTAATGAGATTTACCTACCTCTTAGAAAATTAACTTGTTGTGCACATACATATCGCATTACAACATACATTGTTGTCATATCAAACATCACAATAGATAGATAATCGTACACTAACACAAGTGTATCATAATATTTTTTTTCTCTTTTCAAAATGTTCACAAGGACACTTAGTTCATAACCACAACATAAAAGATAGATTAGAGTCGAGCCTAATCCACTTTGTGTTTCAAAGACTCTAGGTTTCAGCACTAGCTACTATTCATCATAGCCGCACTCTCAAAGTCTCAACTTCAAAAACAACACCTATGAAGCCCTAATTTGAACTCTACCCCTGGAGCCCTAGGTCTCCTAACAATGTTGTTGGCCCTAACGGATGTTCCACTGCAAACGACGCTAACTGCACTATCAGCTCTGACTGTTGTTTCTGCTCCTTCATGCTCACACTCAACTAACTAGAGATGCCACTACATAAGTCATGATAACTATCATGCACATGCATATCGTATCACAACATACATCAATGTCATATTAAACATCACAATGCGTAGATCACTATACATCAACACAAGTGTACCACAATCATCCCCCTAATTGGCTGTTAGGTCCCTTTAACACATGGTAGTCATCTATCCATTAACATGATATGCCCTTCTTGGGACTAAGATCGGATGACCTTGTGCTACAATGCCTCATCGTTAGTCACATGTGTGCAATCCATATCATGTAATAGTCAAACCAGCTTATTTGCTAATCGCATAGAGAACATCTCCATCGCCCGCATTGAGAGGAAGTGTCAAATATGACATATGTCATCCTCTCAAACAAAAATCACAAATCAAGATTTTGGGTGATACATGGCTGATCCACATAACATACATCTCAAGCATGCATGCATAACTATAAAACTTGGATCCATGGTACCATTGATGTTTGGAAGGTGACATGGCGCACAATAACACACATGATTCTTCCAAATCACACCATCATGACCCCATAATACCAAAAATCGAGAAGGTAATAGCTCGTGTACTTGTAAAATCATGCAACGAGCAGAAACATCCAATATGGTCGATGCAATTTACTCCAAGTTAACGTAATCAACAACATTAAATATGTTAATTGAAGTATGATAGCACAACATGTAATATTTCTATGTTAAGAAAAAGCCATAATATCAAATGTAGAATTAACATACACTATCTACATTTGTATGCCGGCTTTTGCCCAAAGTATGTTGATGAATGTACATGGTTACCTGGTCAAGTCCTACATGGTTTCATCCATGTAGGACTTGATGGGGGTCTTCCCTAGTTTTTGTTATTTTATTGTGTCCTCTGCACGCTAATATACATAGATTGACAACTTTTATGTACTTACCATAGGAAGCGGGAATAATTCTAGGAGATGTACCCATTTGGGAATATGAGAATGGTATAGGTGGAAAGTATTGAACTTTCTTGACCCTCTCTTGTTATAACTTCTTTCATTCGTATCTTAAAAGAAGTATATTGAAGTTTGAAGATTTGGGCGAAGGCCCTAGAGCCCATGTGGTACTGTTTGGTCCTTCTTCACAGGAAGTAATAAATTCAGGGACCTGAGTACTTCTTTGCCCTAACAGCACGCTTGACAGAATCCAAGGAGTGCTTGTAGCTTATTGTAATGATCAAGCTCTATTAGGACCAGAAAACTGCATATCAACTACATTTTCCTCTTAAACAAGAGATCAATTTGATGCTACTGCTTTAAATAGGGAAGTACACTGATAGTCTAGATGAAAGCCTCATCCCAAAGCTACTTCGAGATATTTGCCCGAGGATTCACTCGGATAAAATATATGGATAAACATTGGTTACATTTTGCGTTAATACAATAAAATCTTTACACATAATCAAAATATGTTCATTATTTTATGCTTTAAATACCTAAAAAATTACACATTTATTTAAAATTATTGATAATACATTTTACCAAAATTTATCTCTTAAGGTTTGAGTTTATTTTTCAATGTACATTCAAGACATACAAAATGTTTTGGAAATTCCTTATGTTACAATTTGGGATAAAATTCAAGTTAAAATTTGGATTTTATGATTTGTTTTTATTTTATTTTATATATTTCTTTATTTATTTTAATTTTATTATTTTATAAAATGAAATTTTAAAGCATTCTAAATCAATTTATATAAAAATTATATTTGAACCTAAAATTCATTTATGAAACATATATATAAATTAAAAATTGCATATTTACACATGAATTTGATTAATGTCAAAAATAAAAACAAGTTGCTAATGAAATAAATCAAGAAATGAAATCTTTACTTTGAGTGGTATTTAAACATAATGTATAATATAACAAAAGTCTTTAAAGCTGCAAATAAGATTTTTCATGGGATGCAATAACTTTTGGTATACTTTGGGCATTCCTCATCATCTCCAGCTTCTATAGTGATGTATGACATTGACATACAACTTATGCATTCTAAGAGTGCCAGTATGGTTTGAGGATTTTGTTTGACACTACCTTGACATGTGTGACATGAGATTTTGCATAGAGATAGACTTATTTGCCAATTTCGTGTGGAATAATAAACGTATTATCGAAATTGCACCTTTAGCATTCTTGACTAGTTGGTCACTTTTTATACATTTGTTATCTTCTCGATTTGTGATTATATATAGATATTTTCTTGATATATATATAAAAGATGTGGATACGATCTCATTTCCATTACATGTATTATTATCATATACTAGAGATACTTTACCCATGGAAGTATGATATGAGTTCTGGTTTTTTTTTCTCCTTCGCTATCAATTGTACTAGGGATGTACAAATAATAAACATGCAACAATCACTTGCTAATTATATAGTCATTTGAGGATGAGATAAAAATGCTAGAAGCATTTAAAATTGAAATGTGCATGGAATATTTCACTCAAGGATAGAGAATAATTTACTTTTAATGAAGTTACTAGTCGTTATGCTCGTGTGTGAAAGTTATGAGTCTATATGCACCATATATTGGAATGAGATGTAAGAAATATAAGGATGGGAATACCCATAGTGTCGTACATGGATGAAACCAAAGGAGAAAGATGGGCTATGACCCAAAAGCATCACAATGAGAAATATCTCATAGTACATGTAAGATATTGAAATGGTAGCTGGATACAAGTGGCAGATACAGTGAATCTCTCCCAACATTGCAGTGACTTTGGATCGTTCCACGGCCTTGCATCAATCTTCACACACCTATTGCACGGATCAGTTTTGAGAATGTAGGACACAGAAGTCTAGTTCGCGTTCACATTCGGTGGGATGCTTGCCTCCATGAGGTCGTAACCCGGACATGGGGCAACCAATTCCAGCTTTGCAAAGCCTGCTGCCAGAGCAAGTTTCCTGATCTGCTCCACGGTTCGCTTCCGGGCTCCACTCAAAAGCATAGGCACCACGAAATTGAACCATGCTGAATACAACATAGAAGACCCGCTATGAGGATCCGATGCTTCTGTGAATCGATCCAAAGGATCCACAATAAGCAACTTTCCGCCTTGCGCCGCCGGTAATGCCTTACGACAGTTTGTGAGGATTTTAATGCAGCGCTCGTCGTCCCAGTTGATCAAGCAGAATTTCAAGTGCAGCAGATTGCCCTGAGGCACGCTATCAAAGAAATTTCCTCCTACGTGCTCTACTCCAGGAATTGGGGGAGCTTCTTTGACCACTTCTGGAAGATCGAAATTGACAAACTGGAGATGGGGATATTTTGACGCAAGCTCTGCACACAACGTGCCCACCTGGCCCGCTACATCCACCACACGACCCTTTAAAGCTTTGAAGTGCTCATCATAGTTCTCCAGTAGCTTCAATGCTTGAGGAGCTGTTCGATTCAACGCTCTCACGTACATACGGTGAACGTCCGGAGCATCATCTGCAAAGTATTGATACATACCCTTACCTGTAATTACTTCGACGACAGGAACGTCCGGGTTGAACACAAGCTTGTTTGCATGTGGCCACACTTTAGTCAGCTCTGGAGAAGTGAACATTAGCAACGTCTCGGCAAGATGATCGTCGGACAAACAGCGAGATTTGGGACTGTGCGCATATTTCTTCAGTTTGAAGTCCCCTTCTCCTTCTTCCACTGTCTTGGAGAAAATACCATTGGAGCAGAGGAAATCCAGTATTCTCTCGAGATTTTGGGGACTGGCAGGGTGTTCTCCATCGGGGGGCACATGCTTACAGATCTCTTCAGTTGACAAAGCAAGTACCGGGTGTGCCGCATCAATAATCTTCGGTACATTCAACAAGACAACTGCTCTGGCGGCCATAGGCAAGCCCACCAAGGAAGACATTTCGGCCCACGCGGAATCCTTGTCGGACACGTTCCCCATCTTGATCAATTGTGCTTGGAAGAGCAAGCTGGGAATGAACTGCTTCCCTTTCCAAAGACCGTCTCGTGGATTTCAAGGATTGAACGGAGTAATAATTCACTTTGAAATCTCTCACGCGGCGTGAGAGACGAGCAGAGTGCTTGACTGGGACGAGTAGATTAAATCAAAGTCTAGTGGAGGGTCCCTTAAGACCCTAAACCGAAGATCATTTCCGTACTTCCACTTCCGAAGATATTTACGGCGAATATCGCGGAAAACTCGTATCCATTTGACATAGTCCATTTGACTATGTGAAGGTTTATGGACTCATTCAGCATGCCACTTCAGCAATCCACAACGATGCATATGAAGGAAATGATGCCTCTCATGACACAATAGTGAGTATTCACTGCCTGCTTGTGCCATACACAATCACTTTAAGAAAATATCAAGAAATATAGCAAAAACGATGAGAAGACCCCATCAAGTAGTACTGATGAAACCAAATGGGTAGGATGGGGCTAGGCCCGAAAGATGGAGCCATGCCAATCATTTTAAGAAGAGTGGCAAAGTATAATAACAAAACGGATGGGAAGACCCCATCAAAATCATTTTAAATCAAATCATTTTAAGTAGGTTGTAAGGTTTGGTATGAGTTTGTCCGAAATCAAACTTCTCATATATGATGTCGATAATGATTACCTAATTTGAGAAATGACCAGATGGATCCCGAGGATCTGGCCTAGGTTAAACCTCCATGTTGACAGTTCTGTAATTTTGAAGGAAGGTCAGACATTTATTCCAACTTCGAAGTCATCATTTCCGTTAGTTCAGTAACCTAATTCATAGAAATTATAATTGACCACGTCAAGGACCCATTCATCATTCCAATAATATGTATACTAGTCTTTTTTCTTTTTAACTAGACCTCTTGAAATCATAACTCAAAGCACAAGGTGGAATTTGTAAAATTCCCAGTATGATTTTCATAATGTGGTATATCTAAAAAAATTATTTCCATTTTTCAGTTGAAATCTGATGATTTCAACTTCAACCAATGATATTTAGCATATATTGACTTTCTCATGCCCCTATTTGGCTAGATAGGTTATCACCAAACCACTATTTGCAAATGGTACTAAAACCCACCCCTTTGCCAATAGTCCGTGGGGTTCTTGCGGCTTTGACAAACTAAATGAAACTCTGTCGTTCCACCATGGTTTTATTTATCATAGTGAAGTAAGAAAAAAGTAAAAAGCTTCACAAATAAAAAAAAAATCAATGAGGGAATATATTACAACATGGCATTTGGTCTCACAAGTGAGCTTCGTGAAGTCTTGAAGCTCGTTGATATTTGAGTATTGGTGTGAATGGCATGCATATAGATGTTGTAAGTTTAGATTGACAAGAAAATAATATATGTCTCATTTCAACATGTTACATCATGGTTGTTGTAGAGTGATATTAGACAAGTGTTAGATGAAAATAATATGGCATAATTGATTTAAATGGCTTGCTTTCACCTGGTTAGAATAAAAAATTATAAGCAGATGAAACACAAGCAATTTAAATAAAAAATTTGAAAAAATGATGGGTAGTCAGTACTTTTTTCAATCCTATACTGACATATTTATCACAAATATGTCAATATAGAGTAAAATCAGAGTATTTTTTATTTGTAGTGATAGAAAATAGTGAAATATTGTGACATCAACCATTACAACTTATATTGTGTGATCATTTGAAGTTGAGGTTTGAATCCAATTGTAGATGATTTGAGAATTTATTCTATGAAAAAAAAAATCCGTCTCATTAAAGAGCTGATTTTTGGAGCTGAGTATAATGTAAATATTTATAGATATTATGCAAACATAATTTCAAGTAATTCATTTTTTTAACTGAAAAGTCTTCATAAAAATATTTAAAATTTTAATTTTTATTCAATAATCAAAAGCTACATAAGTTGAAGTCAGACATTTATGCAACTTGCTATTCATATTAAAAATAAAAAAAATCTAACTTCAACAAAGATATTTAAAATTGCTAAAAAAAATTCATCAAAACCTATCGATACCTGATGCTTTAATGACTTTATTGTAACATGGATTTGAGCAATGCAAACACTTATGAGTACTTTGATTTTCTGAATGTTAGACTTTTGTGTTATCTTAATGAATTTGTATTGACATTTGGTAATCTAAATGTAATTGAATGTTTATTTGATGTAAAAAAATTTTCTACATCATAAATTAACAAAAAAAATTTTGGATTGAAAATTTAAAACAAAAATTAATTTTATAAAAAAATTATATATGTATGTATACATACGTTATATATATATAATATCATTAAAAACTCAAATTTAAATTTAAATAAATCCAAAAATATAAAAATAGAAATTATTATTATTATTTATCTAAATATAAATGATAAAAATATTAAAAATATATTAAAAATGTAATTAATTATTTTTTTCAAGATTAATTACATTAATTGTATAAAATTTTAATATCATAATGTTTGTACTTTCAAACAATATTTGATATTTTAGTCATTTTAAATTTATATATCCTTTTTTTTTGCATTGTGGATATCAAATTTAAGAATATGAACCTCATTATTAGAGTATTTTATATCTCAAAAATTGATTGTAAAATTTTTTTATCAATCATCACATATTAATTATGATTAAAATTGTTATATTTAAATTTCTAATAACTAAAATCATTTGGCTTAAAACATGAAAATAACAATCTTTAGATCAAATATGAAGTTGGTCATGAAAACATAATCTTTAATATGAGCGGTGTTGTTTACTTATGTTGTAATAAAATAGATGCCAATGCTCAAATGACAATATAAATATATAAGATTGTTTAAGCTTTATAACATTATCCTGATCCTCATATGTGTAATTGATAACTTCAAAAGCATTAATAATTATATTTTTTCATTCTCCAAGTTTGAAAAATTTAGAAAGGGGATAAATTTATAATAAGTGATTTGATCATCGTTATTTAATGATTTTTTTTAAAAGATTGTTTAAGTTACTTCTTAAGTATGATATAACATCTTTGATACTTTTATATGAATTTTGAAATACAAAAAAAAAATTTTATTGTATACAACTTCATTCTTATACAACACAATTTCTTGATATGTGTTGATACAATTTTTAATGAATAAATTTTTTTTAATAAGAAATACATAAATTTTTATATACATATTGTTACAAATATATAGTAGACAACAACATTATGTTTTAACATGATTATAAATTTTGATTTGTTGTTCTAATTGAAAGTAACTACTTAATATTTATGACTTCAAATTTTTTTAAGAATCATATTTTATCAAAATTATAGCAGAAATTTTTGATTATAAACATACTTTTAACAAAAGAACCTAAAAATTTGTCTCTAGATTTTCATATATATTTTTATATTTAGATTATTAAAATTAATTATAAATATAGATAAATTAAAAATATTTAAATAATTATTATGAATATTATCTTAGATTAGATTCAGAATATGATGTAAATGCTGAAAATATATGTAAAACTATTCACTATTTAGACAATTTGATCAAAATGTATGTTTAAATTATCACAAATACATGAAATAAAATCTACTGAAAATTTTGATAAATGTGAATATTTTATTATCCAAATTTGACTTTTTTGAAAATATTTAGATTTATTTTTGAAACTATTATTTGAAAAAAGAATTTATTTTGATAAATAATTTTGCTCATGACCATGTATTTTTTTGAAATATTATATATGTAATTTGTTGTTTTAGTGCTTACTCAATCAATCATGCTAACATATGAATAATTTAGTAAAGTAAGTTATAAAAAATAAAATAAAATATATACATTATGTATGAAAAAAAAGTAGTCAAAAAATGTGATGAATATGAAATATATATTTTTTAATCATAATATTCTTGAATAATTTTTTTTCACTGTATCAAAGAAGGCAAAAGCATGAGGTCATAAAATGTACATTGTCCTTATTTGAATATAGAATGTTTTTGGAAGTCAAATTACTTACCTTTGCCAAAATCACATCACAAATCTAGTTGGATATGCTAAGTATAATGCTTTCATAAAATTTAAAAAATGATTTTTTGGGGTTGATTATTATTTTTCAAATTTTAAATAAAAAAAATATTAGAGATAAATATTTCATGTATCCTAGATTTTATCAAATTAAAAAATTGACCTCACATCTTGTTATTTTTATTTTGCACAAGATCATAATTCAATATTTTAATTTTTTAATTTGACTTTGTAAATATCTAGCAAATATATATTTTTTATATACTTCCAAATATATCTAATATTTTTTTGCATAATTATATACATGTTACATGACAAATTGACAAATAATAACACGTAAAAATATTAATTTTTGATATAAGTTTACAATCTATGAGAACTTTAGTTACCATATTCTATATATAATTGCAAAGTGCAAGGATTACATGGAATCAAAAAATCTCTTACTTGCTATTATGCCACTGTTTATTGATAATTTTCTTTTTGGTGAAGATTAGTCAGAAGTTAAAAATACTCTTTCATCAAAATATTGATATTCAATCACAAAATTTATCAACAAATTACCTTCACATGAGAAATATTACATGAAATTGATCTATAATGTATATTTACCATACAAGAATGTTGGAGATACATACTATTAATTTAAACTTGGAAGTTCAATTAATTGTTAAAAATATGTCATTTGCATATATTTTAGAAGTTTTGGTAAAGAGTGTTGCGGTCTCATACTTTAGCATTCATTTTTAAAATTTCAAATTTAGTTTTCTTTTTTTTAAATTGATTATTTATTTAAACTCTATTTGATTATATCAACATAGAACAAACATGTCAAAAATTTAATAATTGTATATTGCATGTTATAAATTTCATTCTTGATTATTTATTTTATTGTTAAAAACTTTTGTTACATGAGATATACATCTCATTTTTCTTTCTTGTGATCTTCATTTAAATGATTACAATATAAAATTTACAAAAATTAAGTTAACTAAAATTAATTAATTTAAATAATATTTAATATCAATATAATTAATATTTTTATATCATAATTTTATTTTTATAAATATTTCATAAAAAATTATATTTATATATTTTAATCATAAACCTGATGTATTACAACCTTTTTCATGATATTTGCAAAATTTTAAATAATTTAAATATGTTTACATATCATGCATTGTGCAAAAATTTATTACAATTTGGATCAAATCACACATAAAAATAATATAAAAAGTTCATTATAAAGGATTGTGACATCATTTCAAAATATGATATAAAGAGGATCTAACTCAAATCATATATAAGAAAGAAACATAATAGCTAAATTTAAATCAATTTGATATAATATTAAAATCATATCAATATTTTTCACTACTTTAAAAAATCAAGGAAGAACAAGTTTAAAGGTGCTAAAGATGTTTAACTGTTTAGGTGATATATATTTGTTGTGAATATTGTTTAGATTGGAGTAGTTTTATTGAGAACCTCATATTTTTTAAGATTGATTGGAAAATTTAATGATGGATAAATTCTCCATCACTAATTTGATAAACTATTGAGCTATTATCATTTATTCTCATGAAACATGTTTACTGCCATTGGATTCCATGTTAGAATGATTTTTTCACAATTCTATGCAATTTGTTCTTTCTTTGTTTGTACGACATGCAATCGTGGAGGTTGTATTAACACACAACTAAGATGGTCTTCCCATGAGCAAATTGAGTTATCTAAGTGGATGTACATACAGAATCTTTTAATCATCATATTTTATGATGATCATTTATAAATTCATGAATAAACATATAAGATTTGCAAGTATCCTAAACATGATGAAAATATATAAAAAAATCAACATTACAAATTTTAATCTTTAATTTGATTAGTAACATAGTAACTATAGTATCATCCTTTGTATCATGCTCTTCAACACTTATAACATGTTTGCCATAGCATGTTTCATATATTTTTACTAACACATAAAACAACTTCTACAACTAACATATCCAATTTGAATGTCTTGGATTCACAAATCTAGGTTGTAAAACATGTAAATATTTTTTATCAAATCATTATTCATAAATACAATTCTCATACTCATTTAATGCAGCTTCCAATTCTATTGTATAGGAATTTCAATGATACACATGATATATATATTGGAAGCATGATTGGATGTTTCATGATAATTGATTGTATATTATTAAAGTAACTCTTTAGTACAAATTAAGCCTTGTATTGTTCCATATCATATATTTTTAATTTTATATATATTTGAAACCAATAGCACATACAACTCTTGAGAATTTACTCAACTCATATGTTTGTTATTAATTTCATGATGGAATTTTTCTTCAACCACTTTGATCATGTATGCATGATATAAAGTCAAAAATACCTTATGCATCATATACTTTACAATATATTTGATCATATTTGATCTTCTTGTGGCTAATGAAATAATCAAATTTATTGAACTTTCTTCATCTTCACTTTATTATGTATTATAAATATTTTCTATACGTTAAATTGATTTCTTTAAGTATTCAAAATCTATTATGATTCTACACAAGAGATATTATATGAACTAATATTCAATACAAGAAATAAAATAACTAAAATTTTAATATCTCTTTCTATAATAGTATGTATTAAAGAACAGTTGATTTTATTTATCATATCTTATTTTATCAAATACATCATCTTTAATAAAAAATAATTTTATAATCAATAAAATTTAACATTAATTAATTTTTAATTATAATATATATTTATACATTTTTTTATCCAATCATCTAACTTTATAAATCAAATCCAATAACCTTGAGATATAAAAATAAAATTTGTTGTATGTAAGTGCTTGATTACATTCTTAATTGAAACTAATGTTGTTAAAAGTATGTTCATGAGCCATACACCACACAAAATAATTTTCGTATAATATGATTTGGACATGATATTCATACTCAAGATTAATTTTTTAGACTCACTTATATAATATATAATATTTTTTTTCATAATTTATAATATATATATTTTTTATTTTATTATTCCATTTTTTTACAAACTTATACTCTCCATATGATATCTCCACTAATCCAACCTCAAGAAGGTCTTGACACATACTTTGGATCAGATATCTCTCTATATCATTGTATCAATAGAAACGACAAAATACTTGTGCATAAGTTGTCAAGTCAATCCGTATACCATGTCCCTTCAAACAGCCTAAATCCTTCATACTGAAGGAAAAACAGTTTTGAAACTCCTCATAAACCTCCACACCCTACGTCTTTCTCCTCCTGTCACCTTGGGATCAATCTCAAAATCCTAAACCTACTCCATTGACACTAGAGATAGAAGACATAATATCTAGCTCCTAAACGACAACCTATTGAGCATGATGCTTTTTTTGCTCTCTCATATAAGGCTCCACTAGCTTAGAGTGAACAACTCAAGCAACTCTAGCTATAACCTCTTGAGTTGTATCATAACGGTCCGTAGTGATAATCACCACTTGCTCCATGCAACATACTCCAACCAACTTTAAGAAGGCTCTATTTGTCCTTCTCTAACATCCCCATAAGACCAAGGATGAGTTCTTGGGTACTTGTCGCCCCCAGCTTTTGCCTCCATCGTCTCGGTAGGCAAAGAGCTTACCAATGGTCTTGCAATCACACATGTGGATTACATGCATCTCTGTTCTGCCAATCTGAGGCCCACAATCCATGTCAAATAGTTCAAATCCATAGCTTGACCCAACACATGACCTTGTGATGCCATCGACAATGTAGGTACTACTCTAGTACTAGTACAAGATCCCATAGCTCACTCTCTCTCTTCAGCGTTGGATTCCACCAATTGTTGCAAGCGAGAATCCCATACAAGTCTAGAAGCTCCCTCTTTATAGGCATGGGAAGCTAGATTATTCAACAATGTGGGTGATGCAGCTCTTGGTTGTCCCACAAGATTCACCACTGCCATGGATGACTTGTTAGCATAGACCACTATCGGGGAGTGTATATCCACATCCAAAATACTCTCCATTGTGAGATGTGAGGGCCTCTGCACTTTGTCATATGCTCGTAATAAAACCTCTTTTAGAAAAGGTTTGTCCACGATGTGCACGAGATTCAACTCTCGCTGCATCTAGCAATACCGCTGGTTCAATCCATGATCGTACTTGATGTGCACTTGTCATCACTCGTGCACGTAGATCACTTAACAAGGAAACATTCTTCAAAATGTATGCCAAGAAATAGTGTGCTATGATTGGAGAGATCGTATCGTAGGTAACATTTTCCAAAATATTTCAAAACGTGAATCCTATAGTCCATGATCATTACCAACCTATGTGTGTCTTTTACATGACCATCCAGCAATAACCAAATATATGGTGCCATGTTGAATAAGGTCTTCCGTCCCCAATAACAAAATATCTGACTGCAAGGTATGTTGATGTCCTTTAAATGCCACCAATGGTAGAAGATATGAGTATCATCGCATCAACTATGCCACATAGCATAATCAAACACGCCTCACAATCTCATCTTGCTCCACATACATGAATCAATGTACTTGTATGTCATACTGCAAAATAAAAGCCAAACCTGTATTGATCCCTCCAAACAAATACATCACACATAAATCCAACTCTTGATATTGTCAAGCAATAGACCTTGTATCTAAACATAGTGGAAGTGAGAATAACTTTCTTTGTCTCCTCCATCTCCGAAGCAAAAAACTCACTCCAAGCTTGATGTATTAGTTGATCTGCCATATGTTGTAGTTGCATACATGAAGTACATAGTGATTCATCCAACATGGATAACACTATTCTACTAAAACTTGGCATGATAGTTATATCTCATGGACAAGGACTATCATGTGTATCCATGTTGCCCTCCTATAAATCACTAGGCCATATAATACAAGTACTGAAGGCTATATCATATGCCAAACCTCCACTTGATAAAGGGTTAAATCGACTTGATACCGGTAATCAAGTCTCTCGATCCTCACCAAATTGCCAACTTGGCCAATAAGAGGATGTCTCCTTCCAATAATCAATGCCAAACTCCATTGTGTATAACAATGTTACACCCATCAATACATCATAGGACTCTGCAAGTGTAACTACATCATGTGCTTGCGTTGTAGAGCTATTAGTGACATGATCTGATTACACTTGCATAATCAACTCCACCCGGATGATGTATAGTGCAGGTGCATCACTAGAATTTCCAAGAGATGTCTGAATCTGAAATGGACATCTCTTCACATCAGACTTTGCCAAACCAAGATCAAACATTGCATCCTTATCCAACATATGCAGTTATGCACCAGATTTCAACAACATCCGGTGAGGTCGATAAATCTTTCCTAAAGGTCTTACCAAACAGAAGACAACATTCATGTTATCCAACATCACCACACTTGATGACACCCTATTATGCTTGTATGCTTGTAAATCTATCATTCAAGCAACATCAGCTTGCCAAGTTCCATTAGTAGTTGTCATAATCCCAAGATCAACACTACTAGTGTTGTCAATACCAGAAGCAACCAACACATCCTTATTGCTTTCATAAAGGATGGTTGCCAATCGTAATACATGGGATGATGATATCTCCAACGTCAATAAATCCTTGGCTAAGAAAACAGAACACTGAAAAAAAATCTTTGCCGTCCCCAACATTGTGCTGGATGGTATCTCAGATTTTGTTGCTAGCTAAACCCTACTTGCTCCATCTCCAAGTACATCAACATTGGCTTGCACCCTCATCTCTCAACTAGGTCTCATCTATGGCTTCTAGACGAGATATTCAATGTTTTAGACAATATGAATGATTGAGAAAGTCTAACTTGTAGGCTAGCCTCCCCTCTTTGTGGATCCAAATCCATACACGCTCCTCTAGACTCAATAATATATGTTACACTATAAGTCACGACAACTACACATGGTTGTGCCGCTACACACATGTACTCTACAACATCACCATCATGATGTAGAGTCATCAGCTCTTGAATATGATCTTTATTGGGCTATAGCCATACTTGCTATATTCTGCTCCAACTGCTCTAGTCTAGATGCCATGTTCAACTCATGACTAGCCTCATGGACTAACATTTGAGTAGGGGTTAGTCCTATATTACTATTCCTACAACCATCTCTACGACCTTAAACTCCTCGTCATCTTCCAAGGATTGTCATGTCAACTCTTGCAAATCGGAATTTTAGATGGATATCAAAACATTGATCAATCATGTGACCATGTCTATGATAATGTTCACATAATTTTGATCTAATAGGATCCACCCTTCAACCTTGAAGTCAATCTTTATTGTGATGAGGTCCATCACATGTCCAACATACCATTCCAACAACTGATTATTGACTTGAAAGGGATGGCAATGGTCTCAATCCAATATATTCATCACTTTTTCCGGATGGTTGAGACTGTCCCACATGTAAACCATAACCACTTTGGGTTTGTGTTGTAGTTTGATAACGTGAAGAAATTGATAAAATTGGTGAATCCATCAGTCACCACTCTCTCCTTCTGCATGTTGAACTCAATATGTTATCGTATGGACATTGATTCCCTCTTAGAATGCCTGAGCGCTTGGATGTAGAAGAACCCTCCTGATCCTCATGTGAGTTGACACTCTCTCTTTCACCTCCTCAGCACTCCATATTTGAATTCATTGCAACCAGTAAAACTTCAGCAGAAGAAAATTATGATATTCACAAATTGGACCAATAACTCTTGCCCAAACTTTACAGACAATTGCTGTACAAACTTGTTGTCCTCTTGAAAAATTTTCTTATGATTTTCTTTTCCATATCTCTTAGAATAATTGTCGAATTATACACTATATCACAAGGTGATATTTAGATCCATGTGTACTAAAACCATCACACATCCCAATTCTCATCTCCAATTGCTCTTAAATTTCATGAGAAGATCACTTATTATCCAAGGTTCATTTGTAAAATTTTTTATTGATGAAACTTTTTCAAAGCAAAAGTAATGATCGCTGTACTAACTTTGTGACAGTTAGTGCAATCTTGCAACTTTGACTGTATGCACCAACCTCAAACTATCACTCTGTATTTAAAACTCATCCAATAGGGCTGAAATTTAAATCAACAAAAGCTTGAGTAAAAACTATATCTCTATTGAATTGGATCTGTCAAAACCCTCGTAGTATTCTCAAAATCCAAAAACACTCTAGGATTTGAATTTCACTCTCCAACTTCAAATCATCAAATTAGAGTGACAACCTACTCAATTCATCCATTCTTGAGCCCACCTTGTAGCTCTTATTTTCAACTCCCCAACCCTGTTCTCAAATCTTGAATGTACTCCTAGAAGGCTTCCAAAACTTTTCAAAACCTCGAAGAACTTGAGCAAGTGCCCTCATTGACCCAAACTTTAAGACCAATGAGAATCAAGAGTGTCATTTTGACCTCTAGTGTGGCCAAATTAGCTCCATATTAACTTAAAACTTTACAACTATCCTAAACATACTACTTAGCCATCATATAAACAATATGAGCCGTCACTAATAAAGAGTCAAAATAATAACTCGAAACTAGATATGTATGAATAGAACTACAAACGGAGCCGGAGAGTTTATAACTTGAGAATAATACTCCTCGCCAAAATTCCTAACAATCAATTCCTAACTATAGAGCTCAAACTAAATCAAAACATATATTGTTAGATCCCAAATCGCGCCGTAGGAAACAATTGAAAGAATAATCGGATTTGGAAAATTTATCACTTGTTGCATATAGTTATCTCCAAAGTGATATACTAGCCACGCCCAAAAGTGATCACAATGAAAACACCGGATGTTGATCACAAATGGATTGATCATCGGTACATCTAGAGGATTATGTTGTCCTCTATCAATATCCCACGTTGGCTCCACTTCGATCAGATAAGCTCCTTAGTCATCAAAGTGATATTCTAGATCTCTTCCATTCCCTTGCCATCATGATCGCGCTTTATATTTGATAAGATCCAAGATAATATCTCTTGGAGCCTTATCAACATCATGACCCTACAAAATCGATCCAACCATGGGCTCTTAACAACCTTACAATGAGCAGTCGGTCATCTTGATCTAAAGTATCATTGTCATAACAACAGCTCTGAAGATGACACATATCATCATTTCTCATAGTAGCCGCGTCACAACACGACAATGCTCAACAAGACAAAACACAATGAACAATATAGATGATGTCTCCTTTAGTAAGATGACATCTCTCACTCTACGTCTTCACTCCCTATCCAATATTCCATATCAATGTTGGATAGCTTATGCCTATATCACCCAATATAATAACAAGGAAGTGCATTACAAGGTACTAATGTGTGTAGACGTGTTCGTTCCCAAGAGAATATGGGAGTCAATTAACCAACGAAAAGGGGAAAAGTGCATTTAATCTTCTTTACCTACTTTGGACTGCATAATCCGAAGAGCAAGAGAATAGAATTTGACACTTTCCTATTCTACAGAATTTTCAGTCCCATCAACACAACATATTCAAAAGAATACACTAGAATGAATCGATGAATTTCTTTACTATAAGATGGGGATCTCTTCCTTTACAAGCTTTAGTCAAGGTGATACACTCAATGAAGTACTCATGATGGAAGTATGCAATCATGGCTCATGGGCGAATATCCGGATAATTTCACAAGTATGCGGATCCACTCAAAGCCGTTCTAGCGCTATCACATCAGCTTCGTGAGTTTTCATTCTATAATGACTACAATTTCAGTTCAACAATGAACACTTGCAAAGAAGAAAAATCCCGCAATTCTAATCATACTCCTATTTATACATGCTTCTAGCACCTACTTCTAACCATCGTGTACACGGATCACTCTCTCCTATATCTACTCTAACTATTTTTACCGCTTGATCACACCTCCATCTCCTTGATGAATGCGTCGATCCCCAACTGCATCTCTTGAGTGTCTGCATCAATCTCATGTCGGTGAAGATTCATAACATTCCAAAAATCCCATCCCAAAGCTTTACACATTTCTTTCCTTCTATCTTTGATATTGCCAAGATTCTCCATGACTACCACCAACTACTCCAACCGCTACGTCTCTTCTTCGGAGTATGTTATATGGATAACAAGAGTTAGAGACTCCAAGACATGAGTCAAGGAGGAGAGAAGGAGAGAGAAGATTGTTGTGAGAAGACCTCTTCAGATTATTATTGCTATTGCTCCAGCACTTGTTACTAGGCAAGTGGTTCCAACCTCCAACATTCAAGCTCCGGCTGTGAATTACAGAAAGGAAGAATCATCCACCGATGAGATCATGCGAGGGATGAAGGAGCTTAAGATCAAATTTGCGATGTTGGAAGAGAAAGACATGGGAGGGGAGAAGAAGACTTCCACCAAGCAAGCATATGTGCAACGGTGCATATGGTGTGACAGCACTGATCATGCACGAAGGGATTGTGGGAACTTTTCATAAACATTGCAAAGTGGAGAAATTTTCTGGAAAGAAGGGAAGGTAGCCCTCAAGGACACCGGATCAATCATCCAAACCAATTTTCGTAAAGGAGGGATGAGAAAATTGGTGGATGATTATCATAGTGCACATGCAGTGGCATCAGTTGAAGCTTTTAGCTATGATGTTAAGATTAGAGGAGCATGAGAGGAATTTGAAGGCCACGTACTGCTTAATGGCATATGGTCAAGTGCTCTTGCTACGATGGAGAAAGGGAAGATAGCTAGAGAGACTCTTATGAGAACATGAGCGGAAATTCATGCTACTATTGGATGGGAAGATCCAGTAGAAACCATGTCGGTTCATGCTTATATTGCTTAGACTCAATATGAAGCATCGGTGGAAGAGAAGAGACGGAGGGAAGAGGAGGATTATGGCGAAGGACTCTTATTGAAGAAGTTGGCTAGAGACCGTATCAGACCTGATACACCTCTCCCACCTGATCACGCTATGGAGGAAGCTGGTCCCTCGAGGTCTAAGGAAAGAACCAAAGGGGGTGAGAAGGACAAGGGGAAGGTACCAGCTTACAAACTACAATCGGATATTGAGGGAGCAACAGATTTGAAGGAAGTTTTGGAGGAGAGGATTTTGAATACCAAGGTAGAGTTTACCTTGAGGGATATATTTGGAATAGCAAAGAGGGAGTTTCATGATGTTATCATTGATATCATCATGGACACCGACTTCGACATGTTTGTGAGGGAGTGCGCAAGAGCCTACCATACTAGGCGACATGGGGTATCACACTCTTTAGCTTACTGTATAGCCTATTTTAGGCAACGTGTTTCCATTGCTCTACAGAAAGCACTAGCTGGTGCAATCCATAGGAGAGCAATCATGTTAGGTGATGCTTCTTCGGATGCTCCTGTTGTTTGTAGACCTTTTGACTTGGATAGTTCGGATATATCTAGGTCTTTGTAGGACATATTTTCCAGTGTGATACTATTGGGGCCTAGCCCCATGTTACCGGTTTGGTTCCATTATTGTACGATTTGATGGGGTCTTCCCATCCTTTTTGTTATTTTACTTCGTCTTTACATTGATATCATCAAGAGGAAACGGTAGATTTCCAATGAGACTGCTCTACTTCATGCTATGGGTACAAAGGTATCAAGGGATGAAGAAGATGCGCTGGTAGTGTGTTGTGGATTGAAATCTCAGAAGGTTCGCTTTGAGGATGAGGCAAAAGAAGAAGGTGTGAAGGTGTCTAGCCACTACACCCGATCACATTGGGCAAGGGCGACTACTGAAACCCTTGTGAAACTAGATGTAACACTGAAGGCAATGACTCCAGAATGACTTCCAAGATGAGAGAGACTTCTCAAGACCTCTCCTTGCTTTATATACTGTAGGACTAGAGAAGTCCGAAATCCAAACTATGCCACATGGCTAACATGCGGAGGTTGCATGTTTTGTCATCTTATCCTAACCAATTTCTAATAGATGTCTAGCACACAATCTGATCCACCAATGCATGGTAGCCACCTCGTCATTTACCTTTTGCTTTTTGGATAGTGCACACCACTATCTTGTCTTTTTATGATCTAGTGACCACTCTACGCTTTGGCTAAATTAACTATGGCTAACCAAGATTGGTTACAAACCTCCCCCCATTTAAGTAGCAACGTCCTCGTTGCAAGAAGACTCAAAAGTCTCTACAAGTATCTTGGCATTTGTAAGATTTGCCAATGGTTCCCAAGTAGCTTCATAAAGTGGATAACCTTTCCATTGGACTAGATATTCTACTTTTGGGTTCCGTTGACCTGTTGTCCGTTTCTTGAGGATTCTCTCAACCTCATATTCCTCTACACCATCAATCATGGCTTGTAAAGGAGGAGGTTGATGTGGGTTGCCAAAGGAAGGAGATCGTGGTGTATACTTCCTCAAGAGAGACACATGAAAAACGGGATGTATTTTTTTGTGTGTTGGCAACTCTAACTTGTAGGCAACTTCTCCAATCCGTTGGACAATCAAGAAAGGTCCAATAAACTGTGGACTTAACTTTCGAACCCCTATTAATGACAAATTGGTAGTAGACAACCACACTTGATCACCTTTTTGAAACTCCACATGTCGTCGATGAGCATCAACATATTGTTTTTGTCGATTTTGGGCAATGGCTAATTTTTGCTTTGCCTGATGCACTCCTTGTTGGATTCGTGCCACAAACTCGTTCACCGCTTCAACTTGGGTTGATGGTTTGTGCATGTGACATACACTCACCAAGCTAGATGGTGTGATGGGATGTTCTCCATACATCAAGAAAAAAGGGCTAACTTTTGTGGATGCATTCATTGAGTTATTATAAGCAAACTCAATCAAGGGTAAAAGTGCATCCCAACCTTCTTGCTCCTCCAAAGTGAAAGCTCTAAGCATGTCATCAATAGTTCTATTTGTTCTTTCAGTTTGCCCATCTGTTTGAGGATGATAAGCTGTGGACATAGCTAGTTTTGTTTTGAATAGCCCAAATAGGGTTTTCCAAAACATACTAGTAAATTGAGTGCCCCTATCGGTGATGAGAACAGTAGCTAAACCATGTTGAGCAAAAATTGCATCCATATAAATTCGAGCAAGTTCAGGTGCATTAATTGTCTTTGTTGTGGGTCTAATGTGGATCATCTTGCTCAATTTATCCACAAAAATGACTATCGAATCATAACCATAGACGTCATTGGTAACTCACATACAATATCCATACTGACATGCTCCCATCTTCTAGTCGGTGTTGGTAGAGGTTGTAGAGACTGCTGGTTTTTCGATTGCTAGCCTTATTTTGTTGACAAGCCACACAACTTCGAACATAGTTGATGATGTACTCTCTTAGTTTTGGCCAAAAATATACCCGTTGGACGCCTTCAATGGTCTTCTCCACTCCTACATGGCCAGCAATAGCTGAATCATGTGCCTCCTCTAACACTGTTGTATGGAGAGCAACATTTGAGGGTATCCAAATCTTTCCCTTATAGAACTCCAATCCCGTTCTTAATGTGCTCGACCCTACTGAAGGGCTTGTGCGATTTCTTCATCCTCCTTGGTAGCTCGATTCAGGTTCTCCCACCATTCAGAGTGAATCTTCACCTCCATGATGTGATTAATGCACGGCATTTGTGTCAATGCATCGGCCAGATGCTTCTTCCCCTCCACATACACGATCTTCATGTTGAAACGCTATCGCCATTCAAGCCCAACCAAGTCTTTGCTTTGAGAGATCCTTTTGAGTTTCTAAATAAACCAAAGGCTTGTGGTCTATCTCAACCACAAACTCCTTATCTCCAAGATAGTGCTTCCAATGTTTAGTAGCCAACACAATGGCTAACTCCTCTATGGTATGATAATTTTGCTCCGCTGGAAAAAGTTTCCGTGAAAAGAAAGCAATTGGGTGCCATCCATCTTTCCATTCATGTTGTAACACTCCTCCAACTGCCACACCTGATGCATATGTAGCAAGTTTTGTTGGTCTACCGGATTCATACCATTTAAGGATTGGTGCATGTAAGAGCGCATCCTTCAAAGCTTGAAATGCAATCTCTTGAGCTGTACCCCATTGCCATTTTTGCCATTCACCTAAGAGATTTGTTAAAGCTTGAGCAATACGAGCAAAAGCTTCCACAAACCTTCTATAGAAGCCGGTTAAACCCAAGAAACTACGTAGTTGAGTCTGATTCTCTAGAGCACTCCAATTTTGAATGGCTTCCACTTTGTCACTCATGACTTGGGTGCCATCCGCACCAACTCTATGGCCTAAGTAATCTACTTCGCTTTTGCCAAACTCACATTTTGACATCTTAGCATACAGCTTATTTTCTCTCAACACTTGGAGTACTCATCGCAGATGTTTCTGATGATCTTGTAAGGACTTGTTATATATCAAGATGTCATCTAAAAACACAATCACTGATTTATCTAGATATTTACGAAAAATATCATTCATAAGTCCCATGAATGTGGCAGGGGCATTGGTTAAACCAAATGGCATAACTAGATACTCAAAATGTCCATATCTAGTTCTAAAAGCTGTCTTTTGTATGTCTTCATCTACCACTCTAATCTGATTATATCCGCTTCTAAAATCAAGTTTGATGAAATACTTAGCTCCATGAAGTTGATCAAACAAGTCATCCATTCGCTGTAATGGATGACTTGTTTTTCACCGTTTGATTTTAGAACATTAGCATGGAGCCGTTCTTCTTCTTCACAAACAACACTGGAGCTCCATATGGTGACACACTAGGTTGGATAAACCCCTTCTCCAACAACTCTTCCAATTGTGCCTTGCATTCCTCCAGCTCGTTTGGTGCAAGTCGATATGGACTTTTGCAAGGAGGAGAACTTTCTGGTAAGATCTCTATCTTGTGATCCACTCTCCTTCTTGTGATAAACCTGGAGGGAAATCATATGGAAAAACATCTTGAAACTTGTTCAAGATACAAGTTAACTCCTTGTGTATGAAAGATTGCTCTTTTGGAGCACTTACATCTCTTTTAGGCCCAAAAAACATACATCTTTGTGACTGATAGCAATTCTTCCTATCACATATAGAGGTAAGTTTTTTTTTTCTGATCTAAGTCTATCTCCAAAGATCCTCCAACAAATAGTTTTTACTATCTTCCTTCGCCAATCTACCTCAGGATTATATTTTTCCATCCAAGGCATACCCAAAATAGCATCATAGCGAGCTAATCGAATTACTCTCCACTCCAACGATTCCTTGTATTGCCCAATCTTCAACTCCACTTTCCTAGAAATACTCTCAATGCTCTCTGTTTGCACGTTTGGCAGCTCTACCTTTTCACTCTCATCTTTCTCTAAAGCTAATCCCAACTTTATAGCAATAGATCGAGATAGGAAATTTTCTGAAGCTCATGGATCAATCAAAACTCTCACTTTTACTCCTTCTATCTCGCCATCCGCCATTAGTCAGCCGTACCATTGTCTTGCAGCATCGCTCACACTTTCAGCAGCATTTTTGTCCACATCAGTTTAGAGTTGCCACACCAGAAGGCTGTGAGGCAGTTTCGTTGGGCATTAGAGCACTTCTAGATATCCATCCGGATTGGATTGTCTTGCAGGTGGACGTTGAGAACGCTTTTAACAGCGTCTCGCATGCATTTATTTTTAGAGAGCTGAGAGAGGCTGGTGGACCCCTATCAAGCCTCATTCCTTTCGTACGATCTTTCTACGGTTCACATTCTTCTCTATTTTATCAGCATGGCTTTTCCGAGGAGGGAGTCACCGTTCTACAGTCCGCCGCTGGCACTCGACAAGGAGATCCTTTGGAAGGACCCTTATTCGCCATGGCTCATTATAGAGCTCTTGTGTCTACTGCTTTGGACGTGCCCGGTTGTGTGTTCCCCTCCTTAGCGGATGATACACACATTGTGGGCCTTGTAGACAACATTAGGCAGGCCTTTGATTACTTGACTACCAAGCTTCATCTGGTAGGCTTGAGAGTCAAGGTGTCAAAGTGCAGGGCTTGGTCTATTTTGGGCATTCCGCCTCACCTTCAACTTCCAGAGGGATGTATGATATCGACAGATGGCCTACGTATTCTAGGAGTGCCAGTAGGGACTGAGGATTTTGTTTCACGCTACCTTGACGTTGCATTGACCGAGGATGTTTGCATGTAGACGACCTTCCTCTACTAGGGGATCCGCAGGTGGCGTTTGGTATACTATCATCTAGTATTGCTCGTCAACCCACCTATCTTCTTCGCACGGTTCCTCCTTCACCTACATTCATATCACGTTTGACAGCCTTTGATAGGAGGATCATAGGCGTCTTTGGTGACATCATCAGACTTGGGACATTCGAGTGTGTGACTGGAGATTTGGCAAGGAGACAAACATCTTTGCCAATTTTGTGTGGAGGGGAAGGTTTATTATCGATGGAGGAGACGGCACATGCGGCTTTCTTGGCGAGTTGGACGCTTGTTGCACCTTTGTTATCTTCTCGATTTGTGATCGCAAATAGACATATTTTGGAGATATATACGAGGGACGTTGATACATGATCATTTCCCTTACAGATATTATTACGACATACGAGAGATGCTTTAGCACGGGAGGTACGACATGAGTTCCCATCTTTTTCCTCTTTGGCTACCGATTGAACTAGAGATCTACAGTCTATCTTGATGGACCGACAGTTTCAGGAGACTCTACATTCACTCTTAGTGGATCCGACCATTCCTTGTACTACTAGAGCTCGTCTACGCTCTTGCTCGGGCAAGGGTGCAGGCTCGTGGATCTTGGCTCGACCATGCGTCAGGGCTTTCCGACTCGCACTAGCTACTTTCTCCACAGCGATGAGATTCCGTCTTGGCTTGATCCATCCATCTACATCTTCATTACTCACATGTGAGTGTGGTATCACTTTAGATGCAGCAGGTGTTCATATGACTCATTGTCCATTCGGAGGGCAGAGGATAGGTACCCATGATGCCATTAGGGATGTGGTGTTTGCTATGGCGCGAGAGGATGGATACCTCACATGGAGAGAGCGTTGGTATGCCAACTAGGGTTAGGGGCAGACACATGCTTTGGTTTGGGAGGACCAGGTCACGTGGGGCGATGTGGTGATTTACGGATCCTACTAGAGACACGGTTTCACGGGGGTGATCACCCATCCTCCGGGATAGGCGGAGAAAGTGGGCGGCGATAAAGGTCTCAAGTATTGAGGTATGCAGAGAGATCATTCTTTTGTTCCTCTAGCTTTGGAGTTATATGGAGCTATGGACACCGACTTCGACATGTTCGTGAGGGAGTGTTCGAGAGCCTACCATACTATGCGACATGGGTTATCACTCTCTTTAGCTTACTGTATAGCCTATTTTAGGCAACGTGTTTCCATTGCTCTACAGACAGCACTAGCTGATGCAATCCATAGGAGAGCAATCACGTTAGGTGATGCTTCTTCGGATGCTCGGGTTGTTTGTAGACCTTTCGACTTGGATAGTTCAAATATCTTAGGTGTTGTAGGACGTATTTCCCGGTGTGATACTATTGAGGCCTAGCCCCATGTTACTAGTTTGGTTCCATGCTTGTACGATTTGATGTGATCTTCCCATCCCTTTTGTTATTTTACTTTCTCGGGTTCATTTTCCGCCACAATCAAACATGTTTCCTTCTTTCTCAAACCATTAACCTCATGTTTGTGCTTCCTTCCCTTGCCTTTCTTCCTTTTCATTGAACTAGTAAGGCCGCGAGGCAAGGTTACTGGTGCTCGTTGTTTCCCGGATTTCCATCGGTCACTTCGTCTCCACCTTCAAGATTGTTGAGAGCTCGTCGATAGGGAGGTCTAGCTCCTCTTGCTAGAAATCGGGTACGGCAATTCATGGCAATGTGACCAAATCTTCCACAATTATAGTATTGCCTTATTTCTCGTCTTCCCTCCACTCCGTCTCCTCCTCTTGAATTTGCTTCTCGATGAGGATTCGAGTTGCGACAATCTCCTCCTTGTGCATTCACTCCCCTTGGAATGAAATCTTCTCTCCTCCTTATGTTGCCCAACTCCATAGGCATTGATCCATAGTATTGATTCGTGGGAATTGATACCTCTCCACCGTTGTGGTAGACGTTGGACATTCGTTGTGCACAATCAATAGCCTCGTTCAAGTTGCTTGGATTGTCCTGAATCACCTCTTGTTGAATCTTTTTCTTCAACCCTCTTTTGAATAAATCAAGGGCTTCAGCTCCACTCATATCTCGTATCTGAATTCGAAGATCTCAAAATTCCTCAATGCACTCCTCCACACTTCCCTTCTGTTCAAGTTTTCACTACCTCCTCCATGCCGTGATGATGGGATCAACTGCTTGAAAATTCTGAAGAAGACCTCGTTTCATTGCACTCCAAGTAACTTCTTGGCCTGACTTATTGAGCTCCATCATCCAACCTTGAAACCAAGTAGATGCTTTCTCCAACAACAAAGTACAAACAAAAAGACCTGCAATATGATCGTTGATATTGACAAAGCAAGATGGTACTCCATTCTCTCAATCCAACCTTCCAAAACTCCCATGGTTCGACTACCTCGGTAAGGTTCTATCTTACAAGCTTTTGTCATCTTCAGAATCATGGATGTCTGAAGATCTAGCTCTCTTGCTCGTTGTGCCGCTTGGGCTTCAAGAGCACGGGCTCTCACTGTTTCTTCACTCTCCATCATGGATGGCGACGTCTCTATCTCCATTTGAGTTTCTCTCATTCTCTCATTTTCCATTCCTCTCGTTGACTGCTGTCAATTCTTGAGCTAACTCTTGTACTTGAGTTTGGCTTTGCTCAAATGCATTTCTCAAATCTCTCAATTCATGAATCATTTCTCTCAAAGTGTCCTCCATGATTCGTCTCCGTCCACTCTCTCTCAGTATAGGGTTAAGATGAACACTCTCCAATTTCTCAAGATTGGCAACACAAAAGAAATAGGTGATGCTATCATCTCGTGGTAATACTCCTCTCCAAAGTTTCTAATAACTAGGCTCCAAAACATAGCTTTAGGATGATACACACAATAGATTTCACAATGTGTATTGAATCTCACAAGTGGTGGTCTATTGATATCCATCTCTAAACTAAAATGTATATTGTGAGATCCCAAGTAACATAGTAGGTGACTATAGGTAAGATAACCGGATCTCGATATCTCATCACTTGGTCCATGAAATTGGCACCAAAATGATAAACCAAATATTGAGTCAATCTCTCTCTCTCAATGTACAAAATTTTCACATGGAATGGATTCAGGAAGGGAAATCTAGGAACTATTCTATCCCCTCCATCCATCGATCACCTGCACCCACAATAACCCCTTTCCACTAATTGCAGCTCAATGGCCACTGCCAGCCTCTAACAAACACTCTCTCCTCAAAGAATTGTACCAACCCAAACTATTCTTCCAAGAAGGGTGATCCACACTCATAGGAACAATAAGCCTGCTCTGATACCATTGTAACACTGAAGGCGATGACTCCGGAATGACTTCCAAGATGAGAGATGTCTTCTCAAGACCTCTCCTTGCTTTATATACTGTAGTACTAGAGAAGTCCAAAATCCAAACTATGCCACATGGCTAACATGCGTAGGTTGCATGTTTTGTTATCTTATCCTAACCAATTTCTAATAGATGTCTAGCACACAATCTAATCCACCAATGCATGGTAGCCACCTCGTCATTTACCTTTTGCTTTTTGGATAGTGCACACCACTATCTTGTCTTTTTATGATCTAGTGACCACTCTACGCTTTGGCTAAACTAACTATGGCTAACCAAGATTGGTTACACTAGGGGATCTCAGTGAACCGGTGTTAGCACTAATTGATTATGGATCGGAGATCAATATAATGTCGAGAGAGCTCTACAAGAAGGGAAAGTGGCCCATAGACACCAATCATGGTTGGGTAATTAGGGCAACCAACAATACTCGAGGGGGCTTGTATGGATTGTGCCATGATATTCCGGTGAAGATTGGGGATGTAGTAGCTGAGCAGAATTTCTTCGTGCAAGACTCTACATCATACCCATTGATTCTTGGGCAACCTTACATCATAGCAATGAGGATGGAGACAAGAGTGCTTGATGATGGATCAGCATATACACGAATTCATATCCAAGATGGGAAGCGGTTAGTGCAGTTTCTAACAATTCCAACAAATCATGAGAGAAACAAAGGACGATTGAGAGAAGGATTTTTCCCAAAATCTGAAGATTTTGAGGATTTTGGGGAAGTACCACGGTAGAGAGAGGATATAGTGGTACGGAGAAGAAGGTACTCTCATCTATGCAAGAGAAAGGTACCTTTTGTACACGATTGATGGAGTTTTCGCATGATGGATATGCTACATACAAGGAGGTTGCTGATTTGAAAAGATGGGAGAAGAACAAACTGCACACATATGCAGATTTGAAGCTTCTTGAGGAAGGTGAATATATATCAGGAGTTTATGAGGAGTTTGGTTTGGGAGATCCGTTGAAGGAGATGATGGACATTGGATTTGGCGATGAAGACAAGATAGTAGAGGTTCACTCTAGAGAGCTCTACTCCACTATTGAGATGTTCCAAGCATCCAAGGTTCGAGTGGAAACTAGATATAAAACAATTGATAAGAAGGTGATCCTGATAGCTGCTTATTTACCAAATGACTCAAAGGAACAAGTGTAGCAAGCGAGTAGAGAAAGTAACTTGAGGGATCCTAGTAAAATGGGACACAAGTTTACAAAAACCACTATGAAGGAGTTGAAGGTTGGATCTGATGGTTTCCTTCTTACAAATGATGAAAGGTGTTTCAAAGAGATGCTTGCTAGGCATGGAAAAGCATTCTCTTTTGAAGCAAAGGAGATAGGGTGTGTGGATCCTAATGTAGTAGCTCCCATGATCATTTTTACTGTGCCTCATGCGCCTTGGGACTTGAGACCAATTCCGGTACCTAGAGCACATCTGTCTAAACTCATTGAGTTATTGAAGGAGAAGATGAGGATGAGGATTTTGGAGCTATCCTTTGCACCATATTCCAGTCGGTGGTTTAGAGTGCCAAAAAAGAATGGATCACTACGATTCACTAAGACATGCAACCGGTGAATCAAGTGACTATCAGGAATATAGGGATTGGACCTATTGTGGAAGAGTTTGCAAAAGTATTTGCATGGAGAGCTATCTACTCCATGGGGGATCTTTACTCTGGGTATGATCAGTTTCAACTATCAGAAGGAAGCAAGGATGTTACCACAATGAGAACACCCTTGGGCTTGGTAAGGATGTGCCTTATTTGCCACAAGGAGCGACGAATTCTGTAGCACACATGATGAATGGGATGAATAGAGTTCTTCGGGATTTTATTCCGGAGAAGACTATGCCTTTTCTAGATGATGTGCCAATCAAAGGATGTGTAGAAGAGGAGAAGGATGGAATCATCGATCAAAGGGACTGTTGGAAGTTTGTTGAAGATTGTGAGAGGATATTATCTCGACACTACGATCAAAAGCAACAGAACAGGTTTGCAGATATCTTTTGGAGGATGTTGTGTGTTGTTATGGATTGTTGGAAAGATAACCGCTGATCGAGGAGAGTTGAATGCTCAAGAGGCACGTGACTTCTTTGAGAGATGTGGAGTCAAGCTGTCTCTCACCACTGCTTATAATCCAGAAGGGAGTGCTAAGAGTGAACGGGATCATCCATCTATTGTCAAAGCAATTCTGAAGTCATGTAGGGGGAAGGCTGGACAATGGCCTCGTTTGTTACCTTTTGCATTATGGAATGATCGTACAACCCATAGCTCTAGGACCGGCTATATGCCATCAGAGTTAATGCAAGGCCAAAAGCCGATTATGCCAATAGAGGAAAACATTCCCACATGGAGTGTGTTGACTTGGGAAGATAATCTGAGTAGAGAAGATCTTTTGGCAATACGCATTCAACAGTTGGAGAGGAGAACTGAAGATGTACAATTGGCAATGGAGAGACTTAGAGAGGCACGCCTTAGAAACAAGGACAGATTTGACAAACGTCATAGGCTGAGACCAAAGGAGGTTAAAGAATGTGATTGGGTGTTGGTGTATGACAACAGTCTCGATAACCAACATAGCACCTTGAGGAAGTTTTCAAAGAGGTGGTTTGGGCCATATGTGGTGATCAATATCCATGACAATGCTACTTATTCGATAAGAGAGTTGGATGGTACAAAGCTGAAGGTACTTATTGCAGGAAAGCGAATAAAGATCTTCAAAAGTCGGGATAAGAAGATCAACCTCAGCCAACTTGAGGAGGAGTTTGACCTTTTTGGTGAAGATGAGTCATATGGGGAGGATCTAGCTGGAGCACAAGATCAGGTTGATCTAATCTCACGCCGCACACACCTTGGTTAACTTTTTGGTGCATACCGGAGGATGCACAAGTTTAGAGGGGGTGGATGTCTTGTTGTGACGCGGCTACTATGAGAAGATGATGACATGTGTCATCTTCAGAGCTATTGTCATGACGGCGATACTTTAGGTTAGGATAACCGATGGCGCACTGTAAGGCTATTTAGAGTCCACCGTTGGATCAACTTTGTAGGGTTAGGATGTTGAAAAGGCTCCAAGAGATATTATCTTGGACCTTATCATATATAAAGCGCAGTCATGATGAAAAGGGTATGGGAGAGAGCTAGACACATCACTTTGCTGTCTAAGGAGCTTATCTAATCGAAGTGGAGCCGACGTAGGACATGGATAGAGGACAACATGATCCTCCAGATGTACCGATGCACAATCCATTTGTGATCAACATCTGGTGTCTTCATCGTGATCACTTTCGGACGTGATTAGTGTATCATTTTGGAAATAAATTTCGGCAATAAGTGATAAACTCTCCAAACCCAATTATTCTTCCAGTTGTTTCCAATGGCGCGATTTGGGACGTAACAATATACGTTTTGATTTAGTTTGGCCGCTATGGATCTGAACTTACAAGTAGTGATGGCTTTCAACACGTGGATTCCAATCCATCACTATTGTTTATCGAAAACAAGCCATAGGGAGTTGATTGTTAGGAATTTTGGCGAGGAGGATTATTCTCAAGTCATAAACTCCCCGGTTCCGTTTGTAGTTCCGTTCATACTTAGCCGATTTCGAGTTGTCATTTTGACTTTTTATTAGTCGCAACTCATATTGTGTATATGATAGCTAAGTAGTGTGTTTAGGATAATTGTAAAGCTCTAAGTTAATATGAAGCTAATTTGGCCACACTAGAGTTCAAATTAACACTCTTTATTCTCATTGGTCTTGGAGTTTGGACCAATGAGGGCGCTTGGGCAACTTCTTTAAGGTTTTGAGGAGTTTTGGAGATTTTTTAGGGAAAAATTTGAAGATTTGAGGATGGGATTGGGGAGCTTACAAGACGAGCTACGATGTGAGCTCAAGAATGGATGGATTTGAAGGATTTGTCACTATGATATGGTGATTCAAATATAGAGAGAGAAATTTAGAACTTTGAGTGTATTTGGGGTGTTTCTGAGAATCCTACTAAGGTTTTGAGAAATCTGAATCAACTAAAATATATTTTACGACTCAGGCTTGGGCTTGGATTGAAATTTCGACTCAATTGGATGAGTTTTGAGTACGGAGTGATAGCTTGAAATTTGTGTATACAGTCAAAGTTGTAGGATTGCACTAACTGTCATGAAGTTAATACAAAGATCATATCTTTTGATATCAAAAAGTTTTGTCAATAAAAATTTTCACAATTGAAGTTCGGATGATAAGTAACCTTCTCATGAAATTTGACAGCAATTGAAGTCAAGAATTAGGATATGTGATGGTTTTAGTACACAAGGGTCTGCATATTGCCTTGTGATATAATGTGTAAATCGATAATTGTTGTGAGAGATCTAGAAGAGAGAAACATATGAAACTTTTTCGAGAGATTAAAAAGGTTGTGGAGCAATTTTCTGTGAAGTTTAAGCGAGAGTTTTTGGTCCAATCATTGGATATCATAATCTTCTTCTGCTAAAGTTTTACCGGTTGTAATGAACTCAAATGTGGAGTGCTGAGGAGAAGAAGAAGAGATTGTCAACTCACACGAGGTTCAAAAGGGTTCTTCTAGAGCCAAGCACTCAAGCATTCTCAGAGCGAAGAAATGTCCATGCGACAACGTACTCCAAAATTTTTGATTCGAACTTAAGTACTAAAATAGAAAATATAGGAATTCGAAATTGATCATCCCAACTTCAAATCGACTCTACTTTTAGATAGCCACCACAACCTTCACTCTTTCATTGCTCTACACACTCTACATCAACTAGATTGAAGCTACCATCAATTAAAATTTACCAATACACCTTCATCGCTCCAAAAATTCACAGTTCTCATCACAAAATCCAATTTGAGATAATGAAGTAATCTTTTCTACTCTCAAAACATCCACAAGGACACTCCACTCATAACCATAATGTAAAAGAGAGATTACAATCAAGTCAAATTTTTTTTGTGCTTCAAAGACTTTAGATTCATGCACTAGCTACTATCTTCTATAACCACACTCTAAAAGATTTAACTTCAAAAATTGTTCTCCAAGGAGACCTAATTCAATCTCTACCCCTTGAGCCCTAGGTCACTCTCGGCCCTAACGAGAATTCAAATACGAATGGTGTTAACTAAACAATTGACTCTTACTGTTGTATCTGCTCTTGCATAAGCGCATCTGCCTAACTAGAGATGCCCTTACATAAGTCGTGACATGATATAAAGTGGTTCAACCCAAGAGAAAGAAAAGGGACGAATGGGTTTAAGATTGATTTGATCAAAGACGGATCGAGAAGAAAAATGGCTTTCACTTTGAATCAATTATTCTTGACTCAATGCATTCCTTTGTAGATATGCACAAAGTTCAAATCGTAGAAGGTGTAGAGGCATAGGTAGTAGGATTGGTAGGAATTTTTTTTATTTTTTTATAATTAAGTGTCATATTCAGATAAATAAGAAGTGTATTCTTTGAAATATGATCAAAATAAGAAGTGTATGAATAATGTTAATGAATTCACGCAAGCAAAAAAGTGAGTTAGGATTGGCAGAGTCTTAGGTGGTTGAGGAAAGGAACTTCGATAACTTGTGTAATCGTGTGTCAAAAACTTGCACAAACAAAATGTATTGAAAAACAAGTGAAAACCCGATGTCAAGATGAAGAACTATGAGAGTACCTACAGTGCGCAAGGTGATGATGGGGAGAATTCGCCCACTCATCTTGATGGAAGATTGGACTCCGGAGAAATTGTCGAGATTGAGAGAACTGGAAGAAGTATTCTTGTCATGGTAATGGGATTATGTTTTCCTAGAGTTGTGCAAGGAAGTGTGCCGAGGGAAAGCGGTCTCCGCTGTAGGAAGCAAAGCGCTACCGGAGCAGTGAGATGCAAAACTGTGGGCCAAAGCTTTGGGCCGAAACTATGAAGAAGATAAGGATGGAGTAGATTGGGAAGGATCAGCATTAAACACAGGGTTGAACATTAACGAAGTAAAGTGATTCAATCCTAGGGAGCAGAAGGGCACAAATGGATACAAAATAAGAGGAATATAGCCTACACCCTGAATCATTTGTTCTCGCCTCAATGTATTATATACATAAATATGCAAAAGATGCAAATTGTGGAAGGATTTGTGGGAGGCTCCATTTAGGTCAACTGGGGAGAAATCTTTACGAAGAATGTGCAAGCAATGATAACCAAGCTAAAGAAGAATGAGAAGAGCATAGTGTATATTTCTTCTTTCATGGTAAATTTGTATGTCTGACAGGAGTGATTGACTCCAAAGAAATGTTGACTATATTGATTGGAGATTAGACTATCCGACATCAAGGTGGAGATTGATGAAACTAGCAACGGGTCCACACAAAGTATTGGAATTGTGAAGAGGCCAGTGTAGGAAGTTGTGACTGAGATTGAGAATACATATTCAGATGCAGTCGTCTTGGAATTGGTAAGGAGGAGGAAGAGGCCAATGCAGGTGGAAAGTCCTCACCCCAGTCTGCTCAAGAAGAAAGTGAACACATGCAAATGAGTAGAGGAGAAAGCGTTGTCAAAACCTTCTAAAACAAAGTTGATGGTGGTTAAGCCGACACCAAAGACCATTGCAAAACCATTAGATTTGGTGTTACAACTATCAAAGAAGTTAGAGGTGCTGGTGATCCCAATACTTATGGAGTTTAACAATATGGGACCAATGTATATGCATGAGTGGGATCCACAGACTGACGGCTACATGGAATTGGTCCAAATGATGAATCGGCTAGCTATTGGGAAGCAAGATCTGTAATATCCATGGTTGTACATATAGGATGAAATGTTAGTATATCTAAATTGTGACCAAGTCTATCTTAGTCATGATTATGTTTAGCTAGTTATGGCTAAGTTGGAGGAAATATAGAGTAGCTCTTGGTGTGGTAGATAAGAACAATTATTTTGTTGTTTAATAGAAATCAAGGAACAAATTCCATCACATAGGTATCTTGACTTTCCTTGACTTGGAGTAGTTTTCATTGGTTTGACTTCATGAAGACCCTTAAATATAGGGACGAGATTGACTTGATACACTAAAGTCAATTGAAGGATGGTTGAACTTCTAGAAGATCCAAGTGGATCAACTTCATATTATCATGTATCCTTTTGTAAGATAAGAGGAGCCGAATTGAAGTTAATGGAGATGGAGAATGAAAAGCTTCATCATCAATTGAAGAGTGTAAATCGACAATTGCACGAAACTGACGTAGAATGATCGGCTAGATTAAAAGGTTTGGTGAGCAAATACTCGCAGTATCTTTTTGCTCGATGTAACAAGATTGAGCCCAAGCGATTGGACAGACTAATGGTGGTAATGAACAATCCTTGCGACTCAAAAGAGAAGCAAAAGAAGATGTACAAGGCCATGGGTCTTGAGTGATAGGAAGCGATGCGCGTCCATCAGAAGGAGATCACATGAGACATCCGGGAATTGCATATAAGGATTCATGCTTTCACTTGGAGAGAAAAGTTGTCATCAAAGGATGTACCAACTCCTTGAAGAAGTAGTCGGACTTGATCCATGTAGGCAACGTTTAGAAATAGTTGTTAGAATCTATATAAATAGGAGTAGAATTAGAATATGAATATCTTTTCCTTTGCAAGTGTTCATTGTTGAACCGCGAGTGTAGTCAAGATAGTGATTACACTCTGAGGTGATGACATACATCTCTTCAACTTCCTCATGGCATCTACATGTCTATTCTCCCAATCAAACTTCTAATTTTTCCTTAACAATCCATATAACGGATATGTTATATGAGCATAGTGAGTAATCCATATGTGATAGAATACAAAAGTACCTAAAAACCACCTCACTGATGTCAAGGAGTTGCAGATTTCGCGCATCCACCTTGTTGGGATCTAGTTTTTGACCATATCATCCACACAAATGACCAACAATGACAACCTCCCGCATCCCAAATGTAGACTTTGCTCATGACAACGTAAGATGAACCTCTTCCAACTAAGATAATATCCTCTCATAATCTTCAATGTGATCCTTCACAAACTTCCGACAATCCCCTTGATCAATGATTCCATCCTTCCCCTCTTCTATGCATCCTTTGATAGGCGCATAATCTAGAAAAGGTAATCTTCTCTGGAATAAAGTGTCTTAACTCTTTATTCATCCCATTCATCATGTGTGCCACCAAATTTGTGACCTTTTGCGGCAATGTGCACATCCTTACCAACCCAAAGGGTGCTCTCATTGTGATATTGATAGTTGAAATGTATCATACCAAGAGTAAAGGTCTCCCATGGAATAGATAGCTCTCCTTGCAAAGACTTTGGTAACAAACCAGTGATATTGACGGTGGATACCAGTTTTATTGCCATAGGATGGGCTCTGTGATAGGATTATGAAGAAGAAGGAAGAAGGTATGCTATGAGGTTTGGAGTCAAGATCTTGAGTGAAAAACAGCGAAGTTATCCTTATGTGAAGAAAAAATTATGGGATGTTATTATAGCCATGAAGTCGGAAAGGAACTACTTGATTGGGATATATGTGATTGTTGAGATGGATTGTTTATCATTGCTTGGGATAATCACCAATTGCAATACACCAGATATTGCAATGTTGAGATGGGTAGCATACATCAAGACACTTAATCCAGAGTTCAAGCATGTGGGAGGAAAGGATAACAAGGTGGTAGATATGTTGTCAAGAGCTAGATATGAGGGCGAAGAAGAGATTATTGATGATGCTGATGATGTAGGAATGATATTTTATGTTGTGGTTCATCAACAAGGAGTAACACAGAGTTTGGAGTTATTTTTGGACGATTTGTATGAGGGTGAGTGGTTAGATATCGGAAAATATCTCAGTACACTTGCACGACAAAGCGGTTGGAGTGATCACAAGTTCAAACATGTAAAAAGGAAAGCCAACAAAAACATGTTACAAGATGGATATCTATGGAAGAGACCAAAACGGAAGAGTGACATGCCACAACGTGTGATTTGTGGAAAGGTGGCTCAGCATGAGTTGATACGAGAGTTTCATAAAAGCTTATGGGGATATCATAGGGGTATATCTGACACTTTCATGAAATTGAAAGAAAATTATAGGTGGACAAACATCTACAAGGATGTGGTGAGATTTGTGGAGACTTGTGAGACATGTAAGATGTATTCTGTAATCCGACATTGTGATGATTTGCATCCTACAAATCCATTTGTTATCCATTACAAGTGGGTTGTGGATTTGGTGCTCATGCCAATGGAAATATAGCAGATTATGTATATGTTGTTAGCAAGGAAGGATCTACCTAATCGAGTGGAAGGGAGAGCCTTCCGAACAAAAGCAACGAAAGGGATTTTCAGATTTCTTTTGGAGGACATTGTGTGTCGTTATGGATGTGTTGGGAAGATAATCACCTATCGAGAGGAGTTGAATGCTCAAGAGGCACGTGATTTCTTTGTGAGATGTGGAGTCAAGTTGTCTCTCACCACTGGTTATAATCTAGGAGGAAATGCAAAGAATGAACGGGGTCATTTTCAAAGTAATTGTCAAGGCTAGACAATGGTCTCGTTTGTTACCATTTGCATTATGGGCTGATTGTACAACCCATAGCTTTGTGGCCGACTACCTGCCAGCAAAGTTAATGCAAGGCCAAAAGTCAATTATGTCAATAGAGGAAAACATTCCCACATGGAGTTGTAATAGCACAGTAAGCACTATTCAGTCCGAATTCGTATAGATTGATTCGTTCCCAAGGGAATGAGGGATCAAACCATACTAGCGAAGAAGGGAAATAAGCGTTTAGACTTCTTTCTAACTCTGGACTGCAAAGTCCGAAGAGCATGCACAAAGAAGGTAATCGATACAAACTCAATTCCTTCACAAACCCATCACAACACCAATTCCACAAACACAGCAAATACAGTGCAGTAATTTGCTTTACTTCGGGATGGGGATCTCTCTCATTACAAGTTTGCGTCTCGGCGAAACACCTTCTAGAGTACTTCTGATGCTACAGACAAGCTCAGCTCGTGGACGAATATCCAGATAACTTCACTGATACACGTTTCAGTCATCACAATGCCAGCCTGCAGACACCAGCTCCTCGAGTGCTCATTCTACCCTGACTACAATTTGCAATCCAATAGTTTGGACACTTGCAAGTATGAAAGATCCACCACTTTATTTCCTACGACTATTTATAATGAATGTTCTAAGCGCTACTCCTAAGCGCCAAGCTAACCGTCTCCTACACGGATCGCTCTCTCCTAAGTCTTCTACTACGATCTAAGTCATTTCGATCGCACTTCCATTGCTTGCGTGAATGCGTCGATTCCTCTTGCATTTCTGTACATCTGCGGCAATCTCACGGTCGATGAAGAGCCATGGCTTCCCGGAAATCCTGACCCAATGCTTTGTACATCTCCTTCCTTCGGTCTTTCATGTCTCCAAGATTCTCCATCGTTGCCACCAACTGCTCTAACCGCTACGTCTCAACACGATCACACCGTGTGAACAGATGTTGCGCACATATTGGCGAGGTTCTCCGACTTCGCGAGGTGCCTCCACATCCACTGACGAATCAATCTTCTTTTTAGGTCCCTACTTTGTCTCCCAAAGATGAGCATTCTCCTTCTCCACAAAATGGATCTACGCACCCCGAATACGACAGATCTCTTCGTAGGCCTTCTTCGCCTCTTCAACTTTTGCTTCTCCATCTCGGCTTTTTCTCTTTGGGCCGACTTGTCCATATTCTCTGTCAACTCCTTCTTTGTGATGGGTGATCTTCCTTCCCCAATGCCGGACGGTTCATCATTTGAATCAACTCCATATAAAATGCGCTTGAGGTCCCCCCTGGCATATACATCGGTCCCATCTCGTTCAATTCCAGCAATAATGGGATCACCACAGCCTCCAACTTCTGCGACAGCTGTAGTACCGATGCCATGGCTTCTGCAATCTCCTTCGAGGCTTTCGGCCCCGGCTTCACTGCCATCATCTTCGGTCGATAGGACTTTGTTGGTCCTACTTCTTCCACTTTCTTCTTGCCTACATCTTTTCGTACCGCTAGAGTGGCAGGGGGATTGTCTTCCACTACTCTCTTCCTCTTCCTCGATGTCCCAATCACCTCCAGTGCGAGTCGAATCGGGCTTGCTCGCACCGCCGGTCTCACTTCCCCCATTCTCTTCGGCTCGGGGAGGCGCTTTCGTACCCTAGACTCCTCGTCGACACCTTGCTAGCGTTGTCAATGTCGCATCCAAGTCCAACAACCCACTCTCCAACCGATACAGTTGCCTCTCCTTAGGTGTCAACCACTCCAACTTTGCATTCAGGTGTACTAAGAAAGACGAGAGATAGACTACACTCTTATCGTCTTCCCTTAGCTTTGTTGCCATGGCCTGCACATTTCTCGCAAAGATCTCTCCCCAATTCACCCGAATAGTTCCTCCGATGAACCCTTCCACGATCCTCACTTTATGCATACTCACGTACGTTGTTCTCTGCGGTTAGAAAAGCTGATTCAAGGTGAGTGTCACCTTTCTCCTGAAGACGTCTTTGATTAAGTCAAGCTTGTAGCCATTCGTCCCCTTCCTCTCCCTAGGGTTGAACCACTTCCATTTCGTCAAAAGTGAGCGCCGTATGCCTTTGCCAATCCCTCTCAATCGACTCCGCCTTTGTCCTCTTCATTGGTTGCGTCCCAAAGCTTTTCGCCCATAACCGCATCCCACTTCTCGGATCTGTTCTGCTTCCAATTCTTTGTCGGCTTCCCTCTCCGGACTTCATCGCACAGCTCCGGGCACACATAGTCCCAGCGCCATGACAAAAACGCTCCACCAAGGTTCTTCAACCTCAGCAACTCCGATGGAGTCCAATCCGCCATCAGAATGAGCGGTCGAATTCTCCCCATCGTCGCACTTCTTCCTGTTGGAACTCCTCCGCTTCGACGCTTTGACATTACAGCAAGCTTTCCTTCTCTCCGGCCGCTGGGCAAGTTCTTGGCATCGACTTTCTCTCGACAATTCCTCAATCCACAGCCCAAAGACGCGTTTAAATTCCCTCGCAATTCACTCGTGTGAACTCCCCAATGGTATTCCTAGCTAACAAACATATATTGGGACGAATACCTTCAAGAGAACCCGAATATAACTCTTTATTCACAAAAACCAAAAAAAATCCTACTTATCCTAAGAACTATGCTCCTACAGGAGTGTATTACCTTGGGAGGATAATTTGAGTAGAGAATATCTTTGGCGATACGCATTCGATAGCTGGAGAGGAGAACAAAGGATGTACAATTGGCAATGGAGAGACTTAGAGAGGCACGCCTTAGAAACAAGGACATATTTGACAAACCTCATAGGTTGAGACAAAAAAAGATTAAAGAAGGTGATTGGATGTTGGTGTATGACAATGTAGCACTGTGACCTTCGGGCTAACTCACACTTGGATTTATCTCAGATGGCTTTTTGAAAGTTCATCATGAATCTAGAAAGACCATGATCCTAATGCACACTCTTACAAAAACTCTCAAATTTCAAACTCCATAATGCAAATTCTCACAAAGAGTAAGATATCACTCAAAAGGAAGGTATACTTTGATGATCAAAGACTTCATTGAATCAAGGCTCCAACCCGAACATGACTTTTCCAAAAATCAAGCTTCCCAAAACAAGGTCTCTCGAAAACTAACATCACAAAACTAACTTCTCCCAAAATAAACTTGAGAGGTGCTTCTCAAGTTCTCTATTTATACTACTTAGAATCTTACCTTAGTAACTATAAGTAACCATCATGTAACTTTCTCTTATCAAGTTTAATCGAGTTAGAGATCACAAACCGGATTGCTTCACTACCTTTGCTTCCTTCTTTGCCTCTACTTTTTGCTTCTTCATACGCTCCACCGACTATGTTAATTGTTTAATAGCCCTAGTTTGGTCCTTCCTCCCATGAACGGTGTGATTCATTACCTGAATCAAATCCATGTTACTATTTTCATGCGGGTTTCATCCTTGGATAAAGTTAGTCCCCATATCGTTTAGTTCCATCAGAACTTGAACTACCACATTTTCCAACTTCTAAGCTAATTGTAACACCGAAGAAAATAGTTCTCCTCCATTAATCTTTGACGCCTTTACCTTAGGCCACGATGTCTTTGGTATTGGACTTTGGGATTGAGCAATCTCTTTTTACTTCCAATTCTTTTTGAGAGACTCTTGAATTACCTCCACACTTGGACTTCTCTTCTCAATGATTCCCGATAAGTCTTCTGGTCAAAATACTAAATTTTCAATCTCATGCATGACTTTGTCTAGCTCCTCCAAAAGCATTTTGTCCCTGTTCCTTGCTACATGCAACTGCAAGCTCTCTCCTCCAATGGGCCCCATACTTCTCGTCGAACTACTGTTCTCGTCATTTACATTGGGCTCATCCAAGACGTCATTGGCATCTAGTTGATATCTTTGACTCTCCAGTGATATTAACCACCCCATCCTTGAGTATATATGCACCAAAAACAAGGAGATATACATCACTCCCTTCTCTCATGCTCTCAACTTCTCCCCCATCGCTTGCACATTCCGGACAAAAATCTCTTCCTAGTTTATCTTGATAGAGCCTCCAACGAAGGCTTTTACTATCCTTACCTTATGCATACTTACATAGTTGGTCCTCTACGGTGACAATAACTGATTAAATGTGTATATGATATTCCACTTGAAGTCATCTTTAATGAGGTCGATCTTGAACCCATTTGTTCCTTTCCTTCTCTAAGGGTTGAACCATTTAAACTCGTCAAAAATTAACCTTCTATGCAGCGACGATCCTTTTCAATCGATGTCATCCTTCTCCTTAATGCAGTTTCTCCCTAAGGCTTTAGCCCACAAGATAGCATTCCACAAATCGGGATGTCCTTTCAATCCAATCGAACTTGTAACCTTCTTGGCTCCAACTTCCTCACATAGCTATGGCCACACATAGTCCTATCACCATGCTAGAAACATACCGCCTAAGTTCTTTAATCTTAAGAATTCCTCCACTATCCAATCTGGCTTAAGCACCAAGGCATAATAATTTCCACTAGCATCTTTTATACTGGTGGTAATCAAATAGCCTCCTGAGCTCCTAAGCAAATTATCGATCTTGTTTTCATCATGCTTAATCATTTTGTCAGCGCATTCAATTCTCTCATCCTACGCTTAGTTGCTTGTTTCTCTCGTCAACACTATTACTAACTTTTATGACCCTAATCCTTAATACTACTTCCGCTGCTTTTCTTAACCTATTCCCAACATTCATATTTCTACTTCAAAGCCTATTCGTATTCGTCGGACCATATTTCATCCGATTATCACTCTTTTTATTCAAAAAAAAAAAAAAAACTCAAACTACATAACTATGATTCTACATATGTCTGCTCTTGGCTCCAAGCGGTCTCCACAAACTCTTTACTCATAATACTTCTTCACTCTCCATCTATTCATTATGGTAGCAAACAAGACTCCATCCAAATCATATAACTATAGGGATCTATTCTCAAAAAATTTCGTTACTTCATAGGGTCTCATCCACCTTAAGTGTAGCTTCCCAAGAAACTTCATATGACGACTATCATACATCAACACTTTATCTTCCATCACAATCTTATGAGGTTGCAATTGACTGTCATATTTCTCTTTCTGTCTGTTCTTAATGACATTTGTGAATTCCTTCACTTCATCTCGTGATTTTTCTAACTTAGCTAAATCTAGCAACCTATGGAGTTGACTCTCTTCCACTAATAATTGTTCTTCCACCATAATATGATAAGTAGGAATTTCAAATTCCATCAGTATGATAGGATGCATTCCATATGTCAAATAAAATGATATTTATCTTGTCGTAATCTTTCCCACCATACGGAAAGTCCACAGTGCCACTAGAACCTTCGTATCTCAATCATAAATATGATTAACAATCATCTTATTGAGAATTTTACATAACATTCCATTAGATTTCTCCATGAGCCCATTCAATTTTGGGTTGTAAGAAGTAGTCTTCCGATGCTTAATCTGAAAATACGTGATAAGTTCCTCAATCAAAGTATTCAAGAAATGAGTTCCCTTATCTCTAACAAGCTCCAAAGGATAGCCATATCTGCAAAAAGCTTAGTTGAAGAAAAACTATGCTCTTGTCTTTGCATCATTTCTTCTATTAGCAACAACTTCTACCATCTTCGTAGCATAATTTGTAGCAACCAGAATATATCTCTTCCTTATCCCCCTACTAGCAGGTGAAATAGGTCCCACAAAATCTATTCCCCATTTCTCAAAAGGTGTCAATGGCAAGATAGGTTTCAAAGACCATATGGTGGTATAAGTTGGTTTCCTAGTCCTTTGACAAGCATCACATTTCTCAATGAACCTATGTGCATATTTATACATCGTCGGTCACCAATAACTAAAATCTTCTTAATGTTATTTCTTAAGGCATAATCGCCTCATGTAGCTCAAACAACACTAGGAACTTCATATGGTTCTAAACATATTTTGAGAACTTTATCTGCCCCCAGATTGAACAATATCCCTTTCTCCAATTGATAAGGAGCTGTTTTATAAACGATTAATGTTCTTTGTTCAACTGACAATCCCTCCGGTAACTCCATTGTTCTAAGATATCGATAAAAATCATGGTATTGTGTTTCCTTGTAATCTGTCAACTGAAATAATCTAGAAATTCATCATCCACCGCTACTGCCGGTATCCTCGTCTCCAATCCTGATAGAAAATCAACATTCATATGGTGCAATCATTTCTTTGTTTGCACGGTGAAAGAAAATTTGTGCAATAATAACATCCAACATGCTAACTGTCCCAACATATCAACCTTTTGAACAAGAAACTTCAAAGAAAAATGGTCCACCTAAAATACAAACTCATAATCCAAGAGCTAATGTGTGAATTTTCTTACTTCATAAACCATTCCTAGAGCCTCTCTTTTTGTAGTGGAATAGTTCTTTTCTGCTGCTATGAGCATAGGAGTGGCAAAGTATATGGGATGATCCTTTCCTTGCTAATCTTTTTGTCCCAAGACCACCCCAATGACAATGGATGAAGTGCACACATCAACATGAAACACCTTTCCCCAATTCGGTGGTATTAACGTTGGCGCTTTCACCAATTCCTTCTTCATTTGCTGAAATGTCGCCTGATGTTTGTATGTTCATGGAAACTGTTTGACTCATATTATAGATTATCTTAGATACAGTATGACATATTTCACATTGTAATGATATTGGGGCCTAGCCCCATCCTACAGCGTTGGTTTCATCCATGAAGGACTTGATGGGGTCTTCCCATCCTTTTTGCTATATTACTCGGTTTACCTTGAAAAAAAAAGAGTTTATTCCATATTTTGCTGATCTTTTTCAATAGTACGCGTTCAAGTGCCTATAGGTACTTTGGTTAACGGTATTCAGTTTCGGAGCAATTGATTATATGAGTCATTTGACCCCATGGACAAATTGATATATGTTTTTTTTCCTCACATGGACAACCATGTGCAAAGAAGTAGGCAAAGCGCATCAGGTTTTTCAGTTGTACGAGATTGGGGTACGAAGAAGTTTTCGATTTTTGTTTCGACTTCGAGGCTTCAAGAAGTCTATTTTCTGCTGATGTGAAGAAGGATTGGCAGAGCTAACAATCATCCACCTCTCCCTCTCTCACGCTCTTGCTTGTAACAGTTGAGAGAAGAATCAGTTGTTCTTTGTGCAGAGCTGGTCTCCGAGGTATGAAGTTATGATTGTTATGGTCTCTGTCTCTGAACGAATCCCTTCAGGCTGCAGCCGTTCCGATCATCGTTCGAGTCTACTCCTACTAGGCACTGACCTTCAAAAAGCCCTTTCTTCCCCCGTCGAGACCGATAATAGTTTGGCATCACTTTGTCCAAATACCCTTATCACACAGATTATTCTTTTGCGAGAAAATAGTTGAGAGAAATCAATTTTACGATACTAAAGAATGACATCATTCTTTAGTTGCAAGCTTCAGATACACTGACAGAAACCCTTCTTCATTTGGGTTTCTCACCAACCTCGGACGAAAAACCTAGTGAGTCGATCATACCACTCTGCGGCAAAGTGTGATACCATCACCGATGGAAACAAGAGAAAGGTCGATCCTCGAATCTGCTGCCAAGAACTTGTTGAGCTCCAGGATGAAGGGTTGATACTGTCTCACGTACTTGGGCCACTCTTCGAGTTCCTCCGCAGGCATAGCAACGGTACCATTCCACAGGGTGTTGTCGTATGCTATAACTCCACCCACTTTCACCAATTGCAGCAACTTCGGGTGGTAGTTAATGTAGTTGTTCTTGTCAGCATCGACGAAAACGAAGTCAAAGCTATTGTGATGCTTCTCCTGCATTCCAATCGTCAAGACATTTAGGATAGATCCAGTCTCAAATCATACCCAATCAACTGAGGGCAAGACTGGCTAAAATTATGTATTCCTCGCTGACAAAACGCAGTAAATCTACCACAGCTGGTTTTCGTGTTCACAAGACGCAGGAGAAGTAGAGTCCATTTTGCCTTGACGCACAAAGATAAGAAAATAGAAGAGTATACCATGGTTCTTCTTGAGTCGTCACATTGCACAACTAATTAGATGGGTTTGGATGAGTGAGGAGGTACTCACATCTGCGAGAATGACATCCAGGGTTTCCAAAGCCGGACCCTCCCTGAAGTCAATTTTGTGAGCAACTCCGGCCTTCTCAATCGACGGCCATCCCACGTTCAAACAATCTCTGTTGATGTCCATAGCGATGATCTGTGCCCGTCATCGAACCACTCCGATCTTAGCAAAATCCAACTTTACAGCTTGGAAATCACGAACACGACTTCGACGATAGACGAGAGTTCAAGCCAGAAAGTGGAAACGGCGAAATGTTCGGCTGCGCGGAAAGTACGGTCGCAAGCACTACTTAATTTTGGAATTCACAATGCCGAACCAAACTAAGACATTTATAAGCTCACCTCTCCATCCTCAGGAATGACGAGGGCAGTGGCCAGCAAGGAGTATCCAGTATATACGCCGATCTCCATGGTCTTTTTGGCATTTATGAGCTTAAGCAAGACTTGGAGGAATCTGCCCTCATCGGCGGTAGACAACATCAAGTTCCTGTATGACACAGGATCCGAAGCAGGGAATATTCATCAATCAGCCAATCAACCAAGAAATTTCACCAAGGTTCGATAGACTAGCTAGTCAGCCATGTCCCACACATATTCTCCGAATCGGCAGACTCTGTCAAGCGGCCATGTCATACATACCAGGGGTGCTTTGCGGTTTCAAGTCGCAGCTCCTTGAGCTGCTCATGCTCCCTGGGGTAAACTGACGACTCCAAAATATACTGCATGAACAAAAACGCCATAATGCACTCCCCCGTCAGTCGCAATGACTCCACAGAGAGGCCAGAGGCGGGACTTTCCACCCCAAAATCATGTACTCTGCCCACGCGTAGGATCTGGAAAGTTGAGGTCCAGGAGTGTGCTGACGGACAGTCTCTAAGCTGGCTAGACATGGAGTCACATCACTGCTATATTACAGCAACATCTGGAAGGGAGTAGAGAACAGGGTGACAAATTGATCAGAATGTACCTCCATGAGGCCAACGGTTCTGAGGATGGTCTGCTTGCCCACGCCGGGGTGCCTACCCTTCACTTCGGGCTTGGCTGCTTCTTTGGACTCTACATCGCTCTTCGTGGAGGCCTCTTCAGTTGTGGTGGTCGAAGTCTGGGAAGTCTCTTGCTTTGCAGTTCCGTTGACGTGAGATTCCTCGGCGGGAACTTCAGTTGTGGCCTCCTTAGCGTTGATGGGTTTCAAGTATTCATGGGTGGCCTCCACGGCGGCTTCGGTCGCCATTCTGGAAAGCTCTGCGAGACAGAAAAAATACCATTCGTTATCGAGCTCCAGACAAACGCAGCCAACCAAACTTGACAAGCCGACGAAGCACAATACAATGCAACCGCAGACTGGTACGTGCCCATCCTCGTACCCTCTATCAATCTTTGGGTTAGCCTTTGCTTCACATTCCCGGCAACAAGGTTTGTAAATACCCACATTACACGAGGATTCTTTCCCTCAACGCTATTGAAGATGGAGGTTATTAACTGGCTTCATTTCAACAGGGTCCAAGGACGTTCAATCTACGGAACGCAGTTACTCTTGCCTTGACAAGACCACAGGGAGTAGTCTGGAAAATGCATCACAACATGAACAAGAGTAGGGACTTCAGGAGGAAGAAACGGGAATGACAGACTGTACGAGGCCAGGAGACCGACACTGCAGACCCGTCAGAACACCAGATCAAATAAATCCATCAGACAATGCCATCGAACATCAAATCGTTCAAATTGTCCTCTACCAAACCGTGACCCCAACCCGCTTCCTTACCAGAATAATCTTGAAACTCCCGACTTCGTAATTCCCTCACTAAAGGTACAAATGTGAACTCAGAATTCTGCTTCTGTTGCTGCTACTGTGGCTGTGCAACTCGAAACGCCAACCCAACCGGAATAAGATGAAGAAATCGTGTTCCAAATGTGCTCACTTACCTTGCAGTACGAAGGCGGTCGACGAAAGCAGAGGTTGTTGAAATTCTTTCAATGCTCGTTAGTGCAGCCTACATACGAAAGCAAGAGTGGACGAAACGAACCAAACGGACGGGAATACGGCTTGTCAGTCAATCAATGAGCTTGCTCTCCAGCTTCCGGTAATTCAGCCGCAGGTAGTGTCGCATTGAATCGGAAGGCCTGGAGAAAGAACGAGCCGAGTGATTTGACTTGACTGCGAGAGAGAAAGGGAGATGCAGCGTTTGTCGGTTGAGCTCGTTTCCCTCCCCGGCTACTACTTCTACCTTCCGGTGGAGAGGACGAGACGGGGACGGAAACTCAGAGGGAGGGACGACATGGAAATTGTATATCTGGCACGGGATGAATCGGACACAAGAGGGGCACGTGCAGCCAGCCATCTCCCAACATCAGGCCCTTCAGGCCTCAGCAATTAATGCCTGTGGAGCCTCACCGAACAAGACGATCCCTTTAAAGGGTGGAATTTTTGTAGATTACAGCCCACTCGCAGATCCAGTAGTACAGTTCGCTTCTCCTCGAAGACTTTCCGGACTCTCCCTTCTGTCACCTCGCGTGGGACACGCTCCTCTCAAACGCAAGACGCTTCAAAGTTCCATCTCGCCTTGCTCAATTTACGGACCTTCTTTGAATTTTTGAAGTCCTCACCTCGTGCCATAACAGCGAGCCACTTTTCTCTGGAGTTTTTAATTTTCCCACGGCAATCTTTAAATTTGTTCCCTACCCATCTTTGGAGCGAGAAATTCATGAACCTATTTTCAAGAGTTACGGGTGATTAGATAATGGATATTAGTAGAATGATTTTGCCAACTTTTTGATAGTATATGCACTCTTCTCTAAATGTGTTGCTTCTAGAGCTATGAGTCCTTGGAAATTTTGAGAACTTTTCCATATAAAATTAATAAATAACAATTATGTTTGAGTTATTTATATATGTTTATTACTTATTATTACAAGATATATGGATTATTTTGACTGAATATTTTGTCCTCAGCTGTAATATTGCAGTTTAAAAGATTCTGTCTTGATATCGAACATAATGATTTTTGTTTATATTGATGAACATACAATATACAAATGATTTCTATGTATTTTTATTCTTCAAATTCATTAAGATAAAGGTAAAGATTGACTCACAATGATGCTTATTTTGGTAGTAAATCTATTTTCTCCAACCTGATACCCAGACATAACTATGGGGCTTCTACCCTGTTAGTTGGTGAAAAATATGTATAACTACATTAATATGTTCATTGCAAAGATGATCCCAAGGGAAGGAGATTTCAATAATGATTTTCACGTGTATCATTTTCATTAATTTGAAATCCCATCAACTTATAAAGGGTAGGAGCCTTCATCCTAAAAAAGTGGAATTGAAAATATTTATAAAGTATTAACTTGTCTTGAGCGACTGAGTATTAATTTTTTTTCCAAACCTACTCAAACTTAATTGGAATAACATGGTAATGGGCACAAGTCTATATTGCGGTAACAGCAACTAATGATTACAGAGTGGTTTATTATTAAAATAAAAAAAATCCTGCTATTTTAAAATATGAGGTAAAATATTTATGATTTAGCTTATTTATCATGAAATCTGTATGTATCAAATTCAATACAACACAACTCAATTCAATATCAAATACAACACACACAAACACAAAAACACACACACACACACACACATTTATATATATATATATATATATATAAATAATTGATAAAATTTATTTATAGCCTCTCAAATGTAAATAATTTTATAAAATTTTATACATAATATTTATTTGATCAAATATAACTACATAACTGCAAAAAAAATTCAGAACTATATATTTATATTAAAAAAAATGCATGAATACAAAATCTATAATTTAAATTTTTAAAATAATAAATTATTAAAAAATTTCTAAAATTAAAAATAATAATTATTTTTTAATTTATTTTAATTATTTAAATAATTTCATTAATCTGAGTTTATATCGATTAAAAATGAAAAAATTAGAATTTTTATAATCTAAAAATACATAAATTTTATACAAATAAATAATTCAAAATTTTTTTGAAATTTTTTTTTAACATATTTAGTGTAATATGAATTCCAAAAAAATTCTTGATGAATTTTGTTTATTGAGCCGGGAAACAAGCAAATTTTGTTTCAAAATGCAATTTTAGCTTGAATGCGTTCACAAAGTTTTCAGATAAGGGTTTAAAGGTTAGGGATAAATTCAAGTATAGCTAAGTGCAATTTCCAAGTCAGTAGCACTTATAGAGATACTCTAAAAACCCTCCATAAATGAAACAAAGGAGGTTACTCCCAAGGTGTTGCAGTTAGGGAGAGTAGACGTACTGGCACTATAGACAGTAAGATAACGATGATGCTAAAGATAACATATTATTCTATTATTATAATAGAAAATAAGGTTTATTTTAAGTGAGAAAAAAATTATTTTAATGATTGTAGACAAATGTTAAATTTTTATGAATTGAATAATTATGTTCATTGTACTATATACAATAAGAATCTATGGTCTTGTATGTAGTAAGATATGGGAGAGGTGTTATTGCATATTTTTTTTATGTAAATTAAGTCCTTGCATTGATTCAATATGGCATTATCTGGTGTGAATGCAATGTACCGGTATTCATGAATAAAGGTGTTGAGAACAAGAAGGTAGTTTACCTTGGATAACGAATTGTATGGGCTTTTTTTTAAGCATTTAAAGTCTTACCTAAACTAAAAAAATGTATTGGTTGGTGGTTGTATTTGAGTAGAATATTCCAATGACTTTAGTAGAATGTGAATATGAGGAAACTAATACATATTACATACAATTTTTTCTGTGTGTACTGATGAAGACGAACTGGAATCATACCTTCAAATAATGTGGGGTTTCATCACAAGCTACTGGAGACAGTAGTCCTTCATCAAGGTTCATCGGGGGAAAGCAGGGCGACATGGATGCCATTACTAATCTGACTTCCTGACATCAGTGTCAGGGAAATTCTATGATTGCAGATGTGGAGTACGACATTTGAAAAGAATCGCTTGAATGTGTGACCAGGGTGAAAGTTTACCATATTTATTTGATCTCCAAGTAACTTTTTAAAGTTTTTAATATTAACCTTTTTCCTACTAAGTTTGAGCAAATCATATATAGTGGGCCTTAATTGCATAAGTCTACCATGTAAGGAGTCAATGAGAGCCATGGTTGACTGAGAAAACAAGGGCAAGGCAAGAAATGAAACTAATGGCAAACTGTTTGCCATTAGTTTCATTTCTTGAATAATGACGTGCACACTCTATCACAAAGTTGTCCATATCAAACCCAGAAGCCTCATATATCTCCATCTCATGAGGGACGAAGTGGCATATGTCCTTGACGTAGAACTCTTTACTTGGAAATCATAGGCTGGACCAAGGTTTTGTAGTTGTTCCTATTGGGTGAATAATGACATTCGTGGCAGTGTAGCCATTTCTTTTCCTTGCAATCTTCAACGTTTTCAGAAGAAGCGCAAATTACTAGTATATGAAATTTCAAAACATGAGAAACACTTCTTAGAATTGTATACCCTTATTCATGCAAGATTACATATATAAAACACATGCTCTTTCATTTATATACATATAAAATTTTATTCTTATTGTTTTCATTGAAATTTACCATCTTGTTACACATGTGGAAAATGAGTGGATAGTTACGAAAACAACTTTTTAAAATAATTATTCTGATTAAGAGTACATCATTATTAATTTACATATTTTTTTTGTATGATTTTTTATTTTATAAGTATGATATCTATGTTAGGAGTTAACTTTAGCCTTGAGTAACTTTGGTTAGTTTGACTATATTTAGTTAGACTAAGGCTAGGGCTGATACTACTATATAAGAGGGTTGGCAGAAGCTCTTTGTGACACAATTAGGATTAGTCAGTAAAGTGACTATGTGTGTTCCGTGGACGTAGCCTCAGTGAGGTGAACCACGTACTTTCTGTGTCGACTCTTGATTGCATGGTTTTCTTTGTGTATTCCTGTTTCGGTCCTACAATTGTTATCAGAGCAAGACCATCGCTGTACGTGGAGGGGAGGGATTTGGACTTGAGTTGACTCACCTCACAGACAGCGAGCGAGATAAGGAAGGCTGAAGCAAAAATTTGAGCTCTGGAGCTCTAGACTGAAGTGGAATGGGACTGATCCAGTACTAGTCGTTCGTCGAGAAGTTTGGAGTCCCCAAAGCTCTAAACATCGATCACAAGCCATGGACGAGTGGAGGAAGTCGGCAAGAGGAGAATTGTGGAGTGAGAGGAGTAAAAAAGGAATCGATTCTTTTTGATCTGGCTAGTGGAGTGTAGCAGGCTTTTTCCACAAGTACTTTCATTGAAAATCGTAATGCGTCAAGTGCCGATTCAGACAGATTGTTAGCTAAAGAGTGCAAGGATATTCTTTTACTGACAAACGTTGCAGCACGTGCAGTGGCGGGTAGACGTCTGGTCATTGGTAGTGTTGTTTGAGGATTCATGGATTCGGAACAATTCAGCTGGAGGCCAAAGCTGGTGGCTTGGAGTGAAAGTGGTTTTCATCACCTGTTGCATGGCGCAGTAGAGTGCTCTGCCTACAGGGAATTCTCCAAAACTGGAGTGGACGAGCTTGAACGAGGGAGGCCAGTACTTGCATGCCCCCCAACTAGAGTTTGACGGAAATGATGAGTCGACGCTGTGAGCTTGACATCTGAATTGTTGCTCTCGATCCGCCTTGATCGTGTTTCTTATCAGCTTGAATTTGTTACGTGTTTCAAAAGTTTGTTTGCGCTAGTATTTTCAGTGTTGTTGAGAACGGGATGCGAGTATTATTACATGTGAAACTCAAACTTTATGATCCATGATAGAGTTAGCTGGAGATCTGGGCTGCACTGACGTGAACTGCCAGAGGTTGTGATGTTTTGACCTTGGGAACAAGTTCACTTTAGTTGAGAGCGGAAAGAACCAGAGAGCAGTGTGACCTTTTTCGTGTGGCTCAGTGAGTGGGCGTCGGTTCTTGGTCGAGAGTGCGTTTCTTCAGCTCCTCTATTTTTTTGCCCCTGCTTTGTTTGCATTGGAGTGGATTGGAGGTGGGACGGTGTGCTTGAGGGCTCGAGAGCAGTAGTATCTCTTGTGGTTTAGGGATTTTTACCTAGGGTAAATTTCCTTTTTTCTCATAGGAGTGGGAAGAAGTCAAGTTTGGAGTTTTCATTTGATGACCAAACGACACAAGGATGAGTTCAGGGGCTAGAGAGAGCGAGATGGCAGTCCTAAAGACATGAGGAGCTGGATTTGACATCGTTAAATATGATGGACGTGGTGATTATGAGAGGCAAATCAAAGGAAAGTTGAAGCCTTCCGGTTTAGGCAAGTCATTGAGGCCTAAACCTTCGACATTCAATGATGAAGACTGGAAGGACCTTCAGGAGCAAGCAGTGAGTATTGTTATACTCCATTTACAACCTTCAATTCTAAAACAAGTTGATGAGTATGACAATTGTACTATATTGTTGGAGTCTCTTCAGTGACGGTTTCATCGTAAAGAGTTATCAAACAGGTTGTACACCTCCTTGAAGCTGATGAGCTTGAAGATGAAAGATTCAGGTACAAAGATACAAGATCACATTGATACCTTTGGTGATCTTGTTATTGATCTTCATAATCTTGGAGATGAGATAACTGATGAGAGGAAGACACTTCATCTGTTAATTTCATTACCTGCTTCATATCAGTCATTATCACAAGTGTTGCTCTATCGTGATAGACCAATGATCACTTACAATGAGGTTGTAAGTACTCTATTGACTGATGACCTATTGCAGAAGATGATGATGCCCTCTACTCCATCCTCTTCATCTGGTACGGCACTAAATGTGACACGTGGACGATCACAATCAAGGAATGAGAAGGATGGGAAGAAGTTTGGATCTAGAGGTAGATCCATGTCTAGGGGTAAATCCCAAGACAGAAAGACGTGGTCTGTTGGAAATGTGGCAAGAGTGGTCACTTTAAGAAGGAATGTCGTGTGAAGACCAAGGCTAATGATCATCTTTTGGCCAATGTGGCTCAAGATTTTGATGAGAAGGATGACTTGCTTGAAGATGGACTATGAAGCCAGAGGTATGCCCTATGCAACTCACCAAAGGACGTTGGTGATGTATGGATTCTAGATAGTGCTTGTTCTTATCATATTTGTTATATTAGAGAGTTTTTTCATACTTTCTCAGTATCAAACGGTTTAGTTCTTATGGGAAATGATCAACCCGATAGGATTGAAGGTGTTGGATCTGTCCAGATTCACATGTTTGATGGAGTCAAACATACATTGACTCACGTCAGGTTTATACTGAGATGAGAAAGAATCTTATCTCTCTTGGAATGTTAGATTCAAAAGGCCTTGAGTAGAGTTCTAGACAAGGAGTATTTGAGGTGAGAGTAGGTGATAAGATTATCTTAAGAGTACACAAGCATAGAAATCTCTATGTGCTAGAGGGCAATACCATTTGTGATGAAGTCAATCTTACCGGCCTGAGATAGCTCATGTTTGGCATTCTAGAATGGGACACATGAGTAACAGGTACTTGACCTATCTTCGTGATAGGGGCTTGTTACCTGGTTTAGGTAAAGTTGACATGGAATTTTGTGAGCACTGCGTTATGGGCAAGCAACATAGAAAAGCCTTTCGTGTTAGAACTCATAGTTCCAAAGAGTTACTTGAGTATGTACATAGTGACGTGTGGGGACCCTCTTCTAAAATCTCACATTCTGGGAAGTGATTCTATGTATTGTTTATTGATGATTACTCAAGATTTGTGTGGGTCTATTTTCTGACACAAAAGTCTGAAGTCTTTGCAACTTTCAAAAGTTGGAGAGCCTAAGTTGAGACTGAGACTGGTCACAATGTGAGATATCTACGTTCGGATAATGGCAAGGAGTATACTTTTGAGGAGTTTAGAAGTTACTGCAAAGAGGAGTGGATCACTCGTCATCTCACCACGGTTTATACTCCGCAATAAAATGCTGTTTCTGAGATGCTCAACCGAATAGTATTGGAGAGGTGCGTAGTATGTTGAGCCAATCTGGTTTACCATATGAATTATGGGCTGAAGCTGTAAATACCGTAGTGTATTTGGTAAATCTGTCTCCTTCAAGTGCAATCAATTTCTTGACACCGTTTGAATTGAGGCACAAACGGAGGGCTGATTATAGTTGTTTGAGAATTTTTGGTTGTACAGCTTATCCTCTCATACCTAAGGAGAATACGACCAAGTTGGATCCTACATCCAAGAAGTATAATTTTCTTGGATATGCAAGTGGTGTGAAAAGTTATAGGCTATGGGATCTTGTAGCTTGTAAGGTGATTGTCAGTAGGGATGTTTCTTTTGATGAGCCCATATTATTGAAAGAGGGGGAGATATCTCAAGCTTCCAGTACTGACAAGGACAAATCTCCACTCACAGATGTTGTTGAGGGGGAGATTGATCATTATGGGTTTAATGATGCGCCACAAGGAGAAGCTCGCAGCAGGATGGAGCAAATTCCTGAACAACAGGAATTGGAGGAGCAAGTTGTCGTTGCTGAGCCTCAAGACACAACACGAAACGATGGAGATGAACCAAGACCATCTATTAGGAGATCAACAAATCGGATTAGTAGAGCTCCCGAAAGTTATAGAATATGGGTTGATTCATCTATTATTGAGGATCATGATATTGAATCTGAGAATGATGATGACAATGCGTTGATCTTGGAAAAAGAAGAATCTTGTTCATATAGAGAAGCTCAAGCTTCTTTCAATAAGCTTGAGTGGGACATTGCTATGGAGCGTGAGATGCAATCGCTTGTTGAGAACAAGACTTGGAAGCTGGTGGAGCTTCCAAAGGGTCAACCTTTGGTTGATAGCAAGTGGGTGTACAAGTTGAAGGATAATCCAGCGGATGAAGAGAAGAGGATCTTCAAAGCCAGGTTGGTGGCTAAGGGCTTCACACAATAGAAAGGTGTGGACTACAACGAAGTCTTCTCACCTGTAACAAAGTATGCTACAATTCGTCTAGTATGTGCACTTGTTGCGATATTTGGTCTAGTTATGGATCAGATGTATGTTGTCACGGATTTTCTATATGGATCTTTGGAGGAAGAAATATACATGAGACAACCTACTGGCTATGAGAAGAAAAGTCATGACAAGTTAGTTTGTAGATTGCTCTATATGGATTGAAGCAAGCTCCTAGACAATGGAATGCAAGGTTTGATGAGTTCATGAAAGCACAAGAATTTTCACTAAGTGTGTTTGATCCATGTGTTTACATGAAGAAGGTAAATAATGAGATCTTTAGCCTCATTATTCTAGTACTCTATGTGGATGACATGCTCATTTTGGCAAAGGAACAATCCGACGTCAATAGATGCAAGAGTCAACAGAAATCTGCATTCAAGATGAAGGATTTGGGTAAGTCCAAGAGGATTTTAAGTATGGATGTTCACAAGGATTTGAAGAAGAGGAAGCTAAGGTTAAGTCAGGGTAAGTACATTCAACGTGTGCTTGACAGGTTTAACATGGCAGACTCTAAAGGAGTGTGGACTCCTTTAGCGGCACATTTTAAGTTCTTAGTAGCTCAATGTCCAATTGATGCAATTGAGAGAGGAAAGATGTCGTCAATTCCCTATGACAAGGTAGTGGGCAACCTCATGTATTTGATGGTGTGCACTAGACCTGATATTGCTCTATCTATGGGCAAGGTGAGCAGGTACATGTCAAATCCAGGAAAGGTGCATTGGGAAGCTGTGAAGTGCATTCTCATGTCCCTCAAGAGTACTAAGGATTATGGTCTTTTGTTTGATGGTTTATTGGACAATGCCAAATCCTTGTTGGGTTACGTTGATGCTGACTATGTACAAGATCTAGACAAGAAGAAGTCTACAACTAGGTATGTGTTTACACTTGGAGGTGGATGCGTTAGTTGGAGATCTATTTTGCAGAAGTGCATAGCTTAGTCAACTACGGAAGCCGAATATGTAGCAGCAACAGAAGCAGCAAAGGAGGCTATTTGGTTTAATAGACTTATCACTGAGATGGGATTGAAACATGATGTTATAAATCTCCATTGTGACAGTCAGAATGTCTTACATCTTGCAGCAAATCAAGTGATGGATAGCAGGGTGAAGCATATCGACATCATATATCATTTTATCAGAGATGCAATTTCTGATAGGAAGGTTGAGCTAGTCAAGATTGATGGTAAACTCAATCCAGCTAATGCTTTGACCAAAGTTATTCCTTTAGAGAGTTTCATGAGGTATTGTGCTACTATGCAGGTTTTGCACAAGGAGCACTAGTAGAGTTACTTTAGCAATTGTTTGCTTCTTGTATATGCTTTACTCTTTCCTAGTTAGGTTACGGCTTCGTTCTTGTTAATTCTTGCTTACAGTAGGGCCCATGCTTCAGGTTTCTTTCTAGGACTTCCCGCGGAGTATGTATATGGATAACAAGAGTGAGAAACCCCAAGACATGAGACAAGGGGGAGATTGTTAGGAGTTAACTCATGTCTTGAGTAACTCTGGTTAGTTTGACTAGGGCTAGGGCTAGTACTACTATATAAGAGGGCTGGCAGAAGCTCTATGTGACACAATTAGGGTTATTCAGTAAAGTGACTCTGTGTGTTCCGTGGACGTAGCCTCAGTGAGGTGAACCACGTACTTCCTGTGTCGACTCTTGATTGCATGGTTTTCTTTGTGTATTCCTGTTTCGGACCTACAATCTATAAAAAAATAAATAAATATATCACACATATACATACATACATAAATTATATGAAATAGTTAGAAAGACAAGTTTATGAGAGTAGAGTTCATACCACTATTTTTTTTCTTTTTTTTCCTCATCCAATCAGTGTATTTAGACTCTTCACATGTGCTAAAATTATAATATTTAATAAATTATATTTCAATGAAACTGTTTAAATAAAATCAGCAAGTATTTATTATTTATTGATAAAATATTTATATCAAAAAGAGATGTTCTTATTGACATGAATATGTTGTATAATATATGAGTAAATTATTCATGTTGCATATTTATTATGATATTTTTACACATACAAATATATCATATATATGTAAAAAATAAATTTTTATTTTAAAATTATTTTTCACATAAAAAATAATATGCTTTATTTACAGATGTTTAAACATGATAATGATGGATCCATATCAGTTTTAAAAAAAAAAATCATGTGAATTATGAAGCGTGACTATTGATTCATATCAATTATACGCAAAGATTGCATTATAGTACATATTTTCTTTTATACAGGTATGTACTTTGATTACAAAAGGTAAACATAGATTTAGATAACGATTTGATAATTAATAATATATTTAATTTCAATTATATTATTAGCACATGAGAATTTGATAATTATATTAATGGAAAAAATTTTCATTAATAAATAATAAGTTTAAATTATGAATATATAAAAAAAATATTTAATAAATCTTTCAATCCAGAATATAAAGCATTCAAAATTTGTACTATTTGTACATTGAAATATCTGTATTTCAAAATAAAATTATATATATTTGGAATAAATGTTTAGAATCATGTTATAATTCATCAGTCATCATATGTTTTCAAATAAAATATTTTGTGCATAATTGTAAATGAGTTATATTCATGACCTACAAATTAATAGTAAAGATTCAAAGACCTAATTATTTTGATGATATCATTTTTTCATTTATAAATATTGCAGAAAATAATTTAAAATAATGAATATTTAAAATAGATATCATAAATTCAGATTAAAATTATGATATTTAAACCTTTGATGAATAAATATAAAACTAATAGCAATAAAATGTTAAGCTAAAATTTATAGATTTGAATGAAAGATTCATTCTAAATAATAATATTGAAGATATAATAGGCACTTCCTTCAAAATGTCATCATAATTAATTGAGCATGATTATAATATATATGTCAAGCAACCTGATTTATCATTCTATTGAAATGATGACTTATTATCAAAATTCTTTGTATAGTCTTGAATATCCAACTAGATCATCTCGACAGATTCCATGACAAACCTAATATGTGCATTATTTGATACTCTTTAACATTAATGGAATATTTTTCATTTTATATATATTGCATTATTTTTCATTCTAGAATGTCAATAATTTTCTGAATGCCATTGATGAACCAATAAATATAGGTACATCCCAAGGGTTGCTTTCACTATGATTGTCTCAACTTTCATTTTAGATTAGGATGGATTTTTCAACTTTTTATTTTTTTAACATAGCATGCACAATTTTTTATCCTTGAATGTCAAATTCTCATATTAATACTAGTTTTCTTTTCAAAATTTTTATGTTGCATGAGCATGCTTTTGTCATCCAGATTTTTTTGAGCATAGTTAATGTACAAACGTTATAACTAAAGCTAACCACGAGGATAGTTTCCACTTTCATTTTTGCAAGGCATGGGCATTTTTTTTATCCTAGGTTGTCAAATGTTTACTAAATGTTGTTGTCCATGAACAACATTCATAAATTTTTGACTACATCCTCCTTAAAAACCAACTGCAGTATCGACGTCGAATGTCACGGAATATGATCACAAACCTTGCAACTTACCATAGGGGAAAGTGAAACTCTTTGAACATATACCATAGCAACAAAGGTGTTTGAACCCAGGGGAATGTATTAAGAAAGCAGTGATTGGTTTGGTATTTTTTATTCACAAGCACATACATTGTAAATTGACAGCATCAATCTAATTAGTGTTGGGTAGCTTTTTGTTTCTTTCCACGAGAGAAAAATTGGTGACCACAGTATGAATTCAAGCACTGTAATGGAGGATGATGAGCGACGTCGATTAAAACTTATCCTATTTTTCACACGGGCGCACTGCATTCAACAGATTGACAAATGATAGTAGCAGAGCTGCATAATCCTAGCCGTTGAATATATTTTCGGTAGAAGAATTGTTTTCAGTCGATTGTTGTTTCTTCCACTAAATAATGGCCATGATACCGGAACAACCGGATGTGTCACTAAAGTTAGTGACACGATGGGCAAAGTGCGTAAAGCAACGAATGATCACTACAGCCTAGTGGAGGATATTGAGATGTTGGAATAATTGTTACCTTCGAGTGTTCCTAGCGTAATATAGCATCAACTGTTTAGGGCCAATCCAACCATAACATATGCAATTTAGAAAGTAATAAGAATCTAATCATACCTATTTCACATTCAAGTGATCATTTGAATGCTAATCGTCATATTGAATAAATCTATATATATATATGAAATAGATTGATTTATATAATAATAATACAATTTATATAAAAAATAAAAAATAAATAAAAATTTATTAATATTTTAAACAAATTAATTTAAGTTATTATGAAATATAATATAATTATATTTTTATTAAATATATTTATTGAAATTATAAATTTTATAATCATATATCTAATGATATATAATAATATAAAATTATTCAGATTCAATCAAATTTTAAAATAAATTTTTATTTATCAAAAATATTTTTACATATATAAAAATTAATATGTTTTACATAAAGATCATAAAATATTAAATCTTTTTTTAATTTATAAATAAATATTTGATTTATTATAAATATAATTTTATAATAATTTATATAATTCAATGTATCTATCTATGTAAAAATTGATGTTAATAAAATTTTATTGTTATCACATATTTTTGACATATATTATGTATATTTATTAAAATCATTATATTCATATTGATGAATACGTTAAATGTGAAACATAATTTTATTACATATAATTGATATTTTTAAAATTATTTTTATTATTTAATTATATTTTTTATATTAGTGTAACATATAATATTATATTTTAAAATAAAATTTATATAATTATTATATTTTTTAAATAAAAATTTTATCTAAAAATTATATATATATATTGTTTTTTCATCAAATTTATCTTTTAGTTTCAAAATGTATTAAAAATAAATATATTTTTAAATAAAATAATTATTAAAATTTTAATTTTATAGACATAATTTTTAGATATATTTTATTATTTCATAGTATATTAAATCATATTTTTTAAAAAAAATAATTTAAAATATTTTTTACATCATTTTGAAGAATATTAAATCAAATTTATTTAAATTTTATAGAAATATATATTAAAATAATTTTAATAATATCAATTAAAAAATATAAATTTTATATAACTCAGTATATACATAAATAGTATTATACATATCAATTGCTTATAAATATTTTATTTATAAATAACTATTAATTTTTTTCATTCAAATAATTTTTACACTTGGGTATATCAAGATATGAATTTGTTCTGATCTTTCGCGCAACATACACGCACATATGTTAATACACGCGTACCATTTGAACGTTGTAATATGTCCGTTCTAATTTAAGAGCACACCACGCGTGGCCATGTTGCCATGCTGATGAAAACGATGGCATGCGATGGGAAACATTCAAAAGCTCCAAAACAAGAAAGAACGGCCCCCTAAAGGAGGGGGCCGTTTTTCCTTGAGGAGCTTTCGAATGTTCGAGTGAAATCGAGATCGGCCACGGTCACGCTGACGCTGGTGGCGTCTACGATCCATTGCGAATCCGGCCAATCTTGATCGGCGCTGTTTGAATTTTACTTCCCGGTTTGCATTTGGATCGACGGCCTTCAGAAAGGAGGGCAATCGATGGAGGAAGCGAAAGTCATTGTGTCGATGCTCAACGCGCCTCCCCTCGACCTCAACATACCTGTTCTTGAATTCTGGTGCTCACTCCAACTTCTAACGAACTTCAGTGTCACTTCCCGGAACCCCCAAGTTAATCCCTTGTAGGATGAGTACGGATTCAGTTGCCCTGTGTTGTCACAACGAGCAATGCTTGCAGCTCCACATGTTAGCGATGGAAAAGAAAAAATAAGAAAAGAAGAATGAAATGTGGAGTGAAATGATTTGAAATGATCTACCATGCCATGGCCTGCCTGCCTACCCAGAAGTTGATTGCTGGTCGACACTCATTCCAAACTCGATGTGCAGTCAGAAAAGCCCGTTGCAGTTACGTCAGCTGCTTTTCTGTGTACTCTCTGCAATCGTTCCTCCACAGGTCTGTAACTTTGCACAACCGCGTGTAACGCACCAGGCGTAATAATTGAAAGATGGTCGCGTCGCTACCAGAAAAGCCGCTTCAGTTTTTATTCCTTTACCGTCGTTGAGATTTGCTCTTTTTACCCTGAAAAGGCCAAAGAGCTTTTAAATTACTTGATGGCAGTTTCTTTCTCTCCTGGCAAACTTCTGCTCTGGAGAGCTAGATTGCGCTTGACTCTCGTTCGTAGCGTAGCCTCTAGCATCAACGTCTCTGCATTCCAGGCCAAAGCTTATGTCCCTCCGTCCATTTGCCTAGTAAGTGAAAGTATGAAAGCTTGTCTTGTGTCACATCGAGTTCACACGTGATTTGATCCTTCCAACCTTGAGATTTGAGCCTTGAGGTGACAGAGACTCGAAGATTCACCTGAATCTACAACCTGCTGGATGGTGGAGTCACTCAGAGTACTCAACTATGGGCCGAGCATTGATGGGTCAGTTAGTCCACTGCATGCCAGCGTTGACAGAATGAGTGTAGCTGTAGCTTACACAGGTCTTGCATCACTTGCTCGTCGGTTTTGACTTGTGTGTGAACATGGTGGATCCTTGAGAGGTGCTGATCACGATCTGTGAATGTCTTTGTGCAGCAGACGCTCATCGTTTCTGGACGGCATCGCCACTGGCAACCACGAAATCATACGTCCTCTTCTTGCATGGCTTCTACCGCAGGCAGGTGTACTGTCAACTTCTTATCATCTGGTACGGGTTGCATTTCATGTGACAGACAGTTGAATGTTGCCAGTCCACTGAAGCGGTTGATATTCTGCTCCGTATCTGCAGATCAGTATGCTGCAGAAACGTGCATATCTTGCCCGATTTTTGGTGGATGTGGAGATTCCGGCAGAATTACTGCTGGGCGAGGATATGAATAAGTTGCATGCTCAGTATGATGCCCTGAGAGAACAATTCAAGACAACCCATCGGCATCTGGAAAGTCTCCGCCAGATTGAAAGGGATCCGATCAAAGTCAAAGAGCAAGTATTTGAGCTGCAGAAGGAGCGGGACCATCTCCAATCCAAAATAGCAAAGCTCAAATGCAAATTACAGGTCTAAGCCAGTCGCAATCACAGTAAATTCATTGTTCATATCCGACTGTGGTTTCGTCCGCAAATTGATCTGGAGGCATTGATCAGAATTCACATTTAAAGTTTGTTCCATTGACAGCTCATACCTTCAGAATCTATGGAGAGTCAAAGTTGCTTGCAGGACACTTTGACCCACATGTTTGATCGATGACATACATGTTCAACTCATTTCAGGACGTGGAGAAATCTGATGAACTGTTGGAAGCTGTTGAAGACGTTAAGAGTCATAAAGTGGAGAAGTCAAAGCTTGTAGACACAATGATTGAGCAACGACAAGCACTTAACCTCTCTTTGGGTCCGTAGTACTCACTTGTTTGATGTCGTAGTAGCGGACCTGTAAAACGATTTAAGGTCTTCGCGTTTCTCGTGGGTTAGATAAAGTTCTTGCTTTACAGAAATCTGTGAACACATTAAAAAAAATATACACAATTTATGCACGTCCCTGAGCATTGTTTTAATAAATTATTTGCATCTGTAAAGGCATGGGAGCATGTTGTGGGTTACAAACTAATATTCTCCAAGCACTCTCTTTGACCAGAATGTCCAGTCTTTATTCAGGTCCCAAGAGCTTCGAATTCTCTACGATCGACCAGGTTTTCAAGACATTTCTTCACCATTGAAATGTATGTGAGCTTATTCCTGTTCGATTCTTTGCGTGATACAGGAAAGAATCAGAAAGCATTTTCAAAGTTACAACATATGAAGACTCTTTTGGAAGATGCACACAATGGTTCGTTCTTTGACAAAGCGTCACACGAAATCTATGCCCTACGTTTCAGTGCTAAACAGAAGCTCCCAGAGGTTACGTTTGAAACTCACTCTTAAGTTTTGCACACGATATCTTACAAAAAAAACTACGGAAAAAGCTGTTATATTTTCTTTGAAATTGCCAATGGGTTTACATCCTTCGATTTCCACTGTAAACACAATTCCTCCCATGAGCCTCTCTTTATTTGATACACTCATTCTGGTTCTGGAGGGTTCAGGAGCTTGCAGCCAAACAGGTCCATCTGCATGCTCTTCAGGAGGTTCTTTGTGGCCCTAACAAATCTGAAGGACTTGCAAGCATACAGGTGCCATCTCATTGACTTCAGTCCTGCAAAGTTACACATCCCAACCTTATGGTTGTAAACTTCCTCAGTCGTGTTCGTCATTCTGTTCAGCATGCTTTTTTAACTTTTTGGTAAAACGACATACGCAGACATGAAGATGGATGTCGTTATTCAGTCTCTCAGTACTGTTTAACATCCTTTCAGAGGAGGGTTTTCAATCACATCAGAAAGTGCACGGTCAATGATGGATCTACAGGCGAAGCTGTTAGCTGTGAATGAGGAACTGAAGAATTTAAAGAAAAGAAATGGTCTCGAGAAGCATCCAGAAAATGAAGATGCTTCAAAAAGAGAATCAATGCACTGGCAGCGAGCACAAATGGGCCTCATTTTAGCGAATAGGTCACAGGCAGCGAGTAAGAAGGTGGCAGCACTCACAGAATGCAGAGATAAGCTGCAGAGAGATCTCGATCAGAAAAGTACGGCAATTGAAGAGGTAAGATTGTCCGCATATCTTTCGGTCGATTGATAGCATATCATCTCAAATTCCAATTGAGCTCTATATGACGTTTCAGGTGAAAGCTACTGTACTCAAAGGAGAGGAATTTAAAACCTATGTTGATGCATTGCGGAGCAAGAGTGCAATGTACAAAAAGATGAAGAAGGAACTCGATGATATGGACTCTGAATATGGAGCTCTTATCAGAAATCAAGAGCTGCTTGAGGAACAAATTGATGTGCATCCAGAGTTTCGAGAAGGTGAAATCATCTTAGCATGATACAAGCGCTGCATAACCACGATAAAAAATTATTCATCGAAAACCAGATTGGCTCTGGACTTTATCATCTCTCCGTCAACCATATCATCCTACAAGGAAGCATTACAGCACGTAAGGAGTAGCATGAACCATGAAATGTGACCTTTCTTTCCTACTTAGTTACTGCAGGCCATGAGTACAAACATATCTCTAATGCGGTCAAAAAGCTATGTCGCAAACAAAGAAAATATAAAAAAAATCATAGGAAAAGTTGGGAAGTTGAGCATGAATTGCTAAATGACTTCAGAAATGAGCTTCTTCCCCGTTGGTTTTCCCGCTGCTGGCTCCAAGTACAACCATATTTACAGGTGATGTGCTTGGCGCTTCTGCCGTCTATCACGTCTGAATTGATCCTGCCGTTCCAGTGCTCAACTCTCTAGTTTTTAGATTGTTAAGGGCTATGTAGTCTTACTGGAAGCCAGCCCCTTACCCCAAAGTACCGATGTCCAGGTAAAGCTGATCAGACCCGCAAAAGGACGACAGCCAAGAATTTGAGGAAGATGATCGAAGAGGTCAATAATCTTATCAAAGACATCCGAAGCCAGTTGACTCCACAAGTTAAAGAGCTGAAGCTTTTAAGGGCTGACCTTCAAGCACTTGAGATTGAACAAGCAGAAAAGAAACAACACTACAATGACATGTGTTGTCTCTTCGATAGGTCAGTTCAAAGTATTCCTATAATTCTGTACCTGTTGGCGACAACTACGTGATCAAATGTTAAAATGTTAAAATGCTAAAATTCGTGCGTCCTGCCAGTGGGCGAGTTCATGACAAGAATCATCTTACAGTCGCAGTCACGCTTAGCCTAGTGTATAATGATGACTGCGTCCAGAAGCCCATCAGAGTCTGCAGTTAACAAGCCTCACCTGATGTTGAAATGCTGGAACGTGTCTTGACAATCTGTATTCAAACAGAAAAGTGTCCAAACTTGAAGCAGAATTAGCCTCAAGTACCAAGGAGTATGAGAACGAGGAGCAGGGAGTAAAGGCGAGGGCAGCTTCGCTGGAAAAACTTCAAGCGACTCTGCTAGAAGGTGAGCTGAAGCTAGCTGCCCCAGCATAGTTCGTGGTCGTTCATGTCCGTAGTCCTGCCTTGGTCTCGACTCTCATCACGGCCTGTTTGAGAAACACATCGACACGTCTTGTCAATGTCAACTATTTGCCTGGTACACATCCATGTTGCTGCTGATTGCTTTTGCTAAATGTTGTAGTCATATAAACATGTGTTATGTCATACAAACGGTTTGGTTCCATCCTTGTACCCTTTGATGGGGTCTTCCCATCCCTTTTGTTATTATATTTTGTCCCCGTTTAAAATGGCATAACGCTCACATGTACTAATGAATATGTACATTAGATGGACCAAGCCAAGACATAACCTCATTGCTTTAAAGAAAATAATTGATGCGAATCGTGGCTCACATGTACTAATGAATATGGACATTAGATGAATATGTACATTAGATGGACCAAGCCAAGACATAACGTCATTGCTTTAAAGAAAATAACTGATGCGAATCGTGAAGCACGGCCGATTGTATGAGCATGCCCGAGCACAAGCTTAATTTGGAATTGGATACCATAGTATCATTGAGCTTGAAGAGACAAAAATGTAAAAGAATGTTCCATATGAAATTTGAAAAGAAGTGAATCTGGATGTTTTTCACATTAAAACAAAATTTTCCATGCGCACTTTAATCTCTCAAGGACAGAAAAGTACTGTACGTGCAATTGACCATGACAAAAGGAACGGCTGTCAAGTATGACAATACATTTTCCTTTGCTGCGAGGGCTACTAATCTTCTCAAAACATGGTCCCTTCATCATGACAATACATATCTCTATCAGAAGTTTTCACCAAAAGTATGTGAATGATAGATCCCAAAATTTCCTTCACAAAGAAAGTGGGAATTCACAGGAAACGCGGAGAAGGAAAATGGTTCCGTGAGTACAAAGATTAACTCCAAGATTGAACAGCAACAAGAACTTCTGAGAGGAGTCCAACATAAACAACAAGCGTTCAAGGTTATCGCTAATGCTCAGTTGTAGTTTCTACTCACTGCTGTACACGGTACCCGATTTGTAGATCTCAGTTTGACTTGTAACGTCAGAACTCGCGAAAGGCTTATCGTCATCGTTGGTTCTGAGGCTAGAAAATGGAGATTGTCCAGACTTCTGTAGTGCTGACTGATCGGCTCTCGATGGGAATTTCGTATTGATCGTAGGAGACGCAACATTTCAACAGTTTACAGATGGTGATGATGAAGGATCTGCTGACACTCGTCGCTGCTAAGTTGAGTCTCTACTCTTCCTCGTCGAGGCTGCCCATCTTCTCCACGGCAACTTCCTTAGAGACGGTACGCGCGATACACGATTCTTCCCGCCGTTCAGATCAATGTTGTTACTCAAACTTGCTATTCATTTTTGGAATTTCAGTGGACACTTTCGCTCTTCCTACTCAGATTCTGAAATTGCTTATGCAGGGAGATGCGAGCCATTAAGCGTATCAACGACTTTCTAGTTTGCAGAAATTTAAGTCATCCTCCAACTTGAAAGCTCGAAATGAATGCCTGAGGACGAACGATGGATTCAATACAAGTGTCTGTGAGCTTATATGAACAATATCCAAGATGATGCATTACATGGTTTTGTATCTCAGGCGATGGAATATTCATATTCAGGTTGCAACTGGCAATCGGGACAGGTTACGAACTCACTAGACAGAAGCCTCTACGCGTACTAGACTGAGGAACGGGCTGGGAAATACACAATTCTTGTATACATAGGTGGAGTCGAGTGCAACGCAACACTGATCTCTACTTCGGATCGGAGACTGTACAGCCAAAGTGATCATTCTTGAGCAGTTCGCTGATTCCTTCGGGATGATAAACTCCGTTTTAACATCCAAGAAATCATGCAAAGTGAACTTTAGGGTTGTCCTTGTTTTGAATGCTTTGCTGCTAGCACCTTAAAACATGTGTATATGCTTGCGACTGCGCAGGATTAACACACGATCTTGGGCTAACATTGTGTCTGAATGCCAGTTTCTAGTCGAGGTAGAAATCATGACTCGAAGTCAGACCCATGCGAGTTTGTATGGATCCAGTCGTTCCCGCTAAATTCTTACATTGTTGCATCATGGGGGCTGGACAATTCGCTTTCATGAAACATGACCTACTGTATGCTGTAACACACCGCCTGTACAGTAAGGCCTGAGGATCGACTGAGACGAAAGATTCTGATCAGCTCCTGCGAAATAGGGTGTAGTCAGGAAGGTCTCTGTATATGAACGTGGATATCCCGGCTAAATTAACACGTGAGCACATCCAATAACTTTTGCATCATGCTCAGAGTATTTTCACAGAAGTAGAGTTCACCGAACCTGAGGATGATGTCGATGAATTGGATGTGCAGGGTGTGCCTCTAGACGCCTTTCTGTTGATTACTTGCTAGTTCGGAACAAAAAGGAAGCTCATATTGAGATTTATATTTCTACAGCCGAGCTGTTAACATCACATACCTCAGCTCGATCGAAGGAACGCCATAGGAATTTACATCTGCAAGGCTGAGAATAGACAAAGCATATCTGCAAGGTGACTGGCACAGCCTCGCCAAAGGTAATGTAGCCTGTGCAACTGCTCATTAAGGGAGCTCAATGCACTACTGCAATATCTATGGTATTTCGTGTCATCAAAACCAGGATCTGACTTTAAAAGTTCATCGTAATAAACTTAATCAGGATCAATATAAAAATTCCAGAACTACCGAGAAAAGTTGGCTAAATGGTCGAGTCACTCCTCTCCTAACACTGGATCCATATTTCAATTCATCCTTGCGCGTGTGGGGAATGTTCTAAGAGCTACTCTTGGCTCTGCATATCTCTTCATCGTATTCCTTCTGCCTGATTTGCAGAATATTTGGTCATTCCGTGACACCACCAGTGAAGAATGCAGTATCGATAGCTTCTCACTGGGTGTACAAATAGCGCTAGTCTCACATATCTCTTCGGATCAATTGTAGGCTACTCGGGCATTCCATGGCAGCAGCAGTGTAGAATGCAGTCTTGATAGCTTGCCACGGGTGAACACATGACCTCAATCTATCATGACAGTTAGTATAAAATTTGACATTCTGGGATGAAATAAGAATGCTCTCGCTCTTGAAAACAAAAAACAGTTCCAGAATCATGGACAGGAAATATCGTTCTCAAGTCTAGGGGCCCGAGAAAATCCGCAATGCGTCTCCTCCCCTTTCCAGTCTACGTTGTCCAGGTCATTGCCCCGCGAAGGGCTTCCTGGCGTGGTTAATTTACTGTTACCTTATGGCCCAGCCATTCTCAATTGCGCCGATCGCCAACATACTTCTATCGGGTTTTAACAGTTGTGCTAAGAAAACCTTGGGCGTAGTAAGTCCCAGAAAGGACTAAATGGACTGTGCGCCGAGTCGCCGACGTCATAGACCGAGTCATACTTGCGACCTTTGGAGACGGCATGATGGAAGGTGGAAGATTCAAAGCATGAGGATTAACGGATGGCAAAGAAATAAATCAATATTGTACACGGTATCAATGGGCATAAAACTGGTGGGCAAGATATGAGTGAAGAGAAAAGGGTGGTGTCTTATAAGGCACAAAGTTACAAATAGTCATCACTCCATTCGTGGCACATAACACTCTACCTCTTCTTCTCTGTTCACTCATATCTTGTAGCTATGATGTGAAATGTCCCTTCCAATGAGATTGTAGTGCTCTGAACTTATGATGCGTTTTTTTCCGAGACGGTTCCTTCTTAGATGCAATGACAAGAACACAACAGAATGATAGAGACACCAAATCTCAATTACCTCAGCTAACTCTCCACAAATAATAACAAAAGTACTCCACGAGGAATCTAAAATCAAACCTGACGAAGCTTGCGCTAATTTAAAAGAACATCAAGTGATTACCATGTCCTTTGAGCCATAATATCCTCACATAGATGCGTGGCACTTTTGTAGTAATACCTTTTGTACTGGTTTGAGACTATGCTTATCAATTCTAAAAACAGATTTGATGTCTATGGCAAGAAATCTATGTCAAATGAAGGTATCAAAGATACTCTTAGTACCTAGCATTTAGTGCCCATACCTTGCTCTCATGAGTCAACAAGGTAGGCAACAGTGCTAACAATGGGAAGAAGCTTGTAAGAATTGTAGAATGCTCAATGAATTGCAAGAAGATGGAAAAAGTTTGTAGAGGTATGTAAGCGTTTGATAGACGTATTATTTGAAAGACTGTATAAGTAAACGTTCAACTTGATTTACTCAGTTGTATTTACGTTTGGTGAGGCACGAGTATATTCCTGATACAGCATTCCACTTCCCCGAAGTGTATCAATAACATTTAACCTGTTCACTTTGTCACTCACCATCTCTTCTGCAACACAATGACATTAACAATTTAAATAGCAAAATATAACATTCACTCATTCAGCATTCAATAAGTTTTAGGATGCTCTGTTATACGTGACAACTTTCAGACTGGAGACAGTCTCTTACAGTCATTCCATTCTCTCCACTTCCTGCTTGGAAACAGCCGGGTCCAGAGAAAGAAACATCACATACTAGGGGCTGCCCCGAGGTGTGCCCAGCTTGACACTCGAAGAGTGTCAAGCTGACCACAGGGGCTCCAAGCTAGCCTAGCCATTCGGGGGCCCATGGGCCTACTATACTATTGCCTAACTTGTAGGAAATAGAATTTCTATTCAAATGTATCCGAACGGCCGCACGACGCCACAGCTTTGCACTTTCCCATGTTCTGACAGGGTGCACAAAAGCGCCGCAAAGGCTGTGCGTATTCAGAACTTTTGGTCGCTACCACAGCTGCTACAGAGCATGTGCGATGGAAGAAAACCTCGCCACCTGCGTTCGTGAAGAACGCAGTGCCGTGATTCGTGAACAAGCAAGGCGAGCGAGCGAACTGTTTATCAGGCGTTGCTGTGTCCATTCAAAAGCACGACACTGTGCCCAATGCTTCGGATCAGATTCAGATATTGTTTTTTGAAAACCCATGGGCTTCAATAGGACCCTTGAGAAAGACTGCAAATCAGATCATTCTGCGTTCATGAAATACTGAGGATTTCAGCAAGAAACCGAACCATGCAATATTTACAATTTACTGTCTGGACACGAAGTTCAGGTGTACGTAGCCATCCACCGACTACCCGGTTCCTGGAACTTCCTGCATCGTGACGTGAGGCTTGTATGGTACTAGTCCGTCTAATACTGTACCAGTGTACCTCCTGAGCATGATCGATGAGCGTTGTCTCGTATGACTGCTCAGCCACATCTTGCAGAATCATGTGCAGATCGATTATTCTCAATGACCTTATCACGTCCTTGTCTGTAGTTGGTCGGTCCGGCTGCTGAAGAGACATTTCGAATTCCTCAAGCTAGCCAGCAAAGATCTGAACCAATCTTAGCCTCACAGGAGGAATGAAACAATCGATTGCTGCATGGCAACTTAACCGTCTCACTCCCGATCCATTCCGTCTAACAATAGTACTCACTTCGCCATACATTCAGATTGTCAAATTAAGATGTTGATGTCGACGAGGTCGTGGCCGATCCCAAAGGTTTTGTTGGCGACAGGAGCCCTGACATTCATTCAGGTTTACGATACGCCCAGATTCTGAGACTGACAACGTCATACTTACATACTCCATGTACACGGACCTATCTGATTCTGAGTCTGACATCGTATTCCTCTATATATATATATAGACGTATACAGTATAGAGTCTGATCCGGCGCCCGTAGATACCTACTGTGGCCCACGATCGGAGTACTACTACGGTAGATACTGAGCTGCAACTTGAGTGTATTGGAGGGTACGACGAACCGGACCGCTGCTGGAGCAATTGCAACTCGTTCGGCGACGAAGAGTGCAGTCTCAAGAGTTCAAGAGGCGCAAATCGCTCCCACGCATCAGCTCCACCATGTTTCTCCGTCGGCACAGTGACTGGGATTCATGATTTGTGAGCTATGGGAAACTCTAAAGGGCAAGAGAGGACACATTAAAGTAACAAAAAAGGACAGAAACCCCATCAAGTCGCACTTTGATGAAACCAACCAGGTAACATAGGGCTAGGCTACAATGGGAAATATGTAATAGTGCACCAAAGATATCCAAACTATCTATGTCCAACCGTCTATAAACAGAGGCGAGGACAAAGTATAATAACAAAAAGGATGGGATGACCCCATCAAAGTGTACAAGGATGGAACCAAACCAGTAACATGGGGCTAGGCCCCAATAGTATATGTCTTCCAGCACCTAAGATATCTTAACTATCTAGGTCAAAAGGTCTACAAACAACATGAGCATCCGAAGAAGCATCACCTAGCGTGATTTATCTCCTATGGATTGCACCATCTAGTGCTCTCAGTAGAGCAATGTAAATACGTTGCCTAAAATAGGCTATACAGTAAGCTAAAGAGAGTGATACCCCATGTCGCCTAGTATGGTAGGCTCTTGCGCACTCCCTCACGAACATGTCGAAGTCGGTGTCCATAGCTCCATATAACTCCAAAGCTAAAGGAACAAAGAGGTGACCTTTTTGCATACCTCTATACTTGGAGACCTTGGCTACTGCCGCTCCACTCGCCATCCATCCTGCAGGATGGATGATCACCCCCTCTGAAACTGTGTCTCTAGTAGGATCGGTGACCACCACATCTGCCACAATGACCTGATCCTCCCGAACCAAATGTCAGTGCTCTAACCCTAGTCGATTGCAAGGCATACCAAAGCTCTCTCCATGTGAGGTATCCACCCTCTCGCACCATAGCAAACACCACATCCCTAATGGCATCATGGATAGCTATCCTCTGTCTTCCGAATGGACAACGAGTCATATGAACACCTGCTGCATCTAAAGTGATACCACATGTAAGTAATGAAGATGTAGATGGATGGACCAAGTCAAAGCGGAATCTCATCAATGTGGAGAAAGTAGCTGGTGCGAGTCGGAAAGCCTTGATGCATGGTCGAGCCAAGATCCACGAGCCTATACCCTTGCCCGAGCAAGAGCGTAGACAAGCTCTAGTAGTACGAAGAATGGCTGGATCCACTAAGAGTGAATGTAGAGTCTCCTGAAACTATCGGTCCATGAAGATAGAGTGGAGATCCCTAGTCCAATCAGTAGCCAAAGAGGAAAAAGATGGAAACTCATGTCGTACCTCCCGTGGTAAAGCATCTCTCGTATGTTGTAATAATACCTGTAAGGGAAATGATCCCGTATCGACGTCCCTCACATATATCTCCAAGATAGGTCTATCTGCAATCACAAATCGAGAAGATAACAAAGGTGCAATGAGCGCCCAACTTGCCAAGAATACTGTAGGTGCCGTCTCCTCCATCGATAATAAGCCTATCACTCCACATGAAATTGGCAAAGATGTATGTCTCCTTGAGAAATCTCCAGTCATACACTCGAATGTCCATGGTCCAATGATGTCACCAAAGACGCCCATGATCCTCCTATCAAAGGCTGTCAAACGTAATATGAATGTAGGTGAAGGAGCAACCGTGCGAAGAAGGTAGATGGATCGACGAGCAATACTACATGACAATATACCAAACGCCATTTGCGGATTTCCTAGTAGAGGAAGGTCGTCTACATGCAAAACATCCTCGGCCAATGCAACGTCAAGGTAGCGTGAAACAAAATCCTAAGACCCTACTGACACTCCTAGAATACATAAGCCGTCTGTCAATATCATACATCCCTCTAGAAGCTGAAGATGAGGCGGAATGCCCAAAGGAGACCAAGCCCTACACTTTGACACCTTGACTCTCAAGCCTACAAGATGAAGCTCAGACACGGCCAAGCAGTAGACACAAGAGCTCTATAATGAGCCATGGCAAATAAGGGTCCTCCCAAAGGATCTCTCTGTCGAGTGCTAGCGGCGGACTATAGAATGGTAACTCTCTCCTCGGAAAAGTCATGCTGATAAAATAGAGAAGAATGTGAACCGTAGAAAGACCGTACAAAAGGAATGAGGCTTGATAGGGGTCCACCAACCTCTCTAAGCTCTCTGAAAATGGATGCATATGAGACATTGTTAAAACCGTTCTCAACGTCCACCTGCAAGACAATCCAATCCGGATGGATATCTAGAAGTGCTCTAATGTCCAACGATACCGCCTCACAGCCTCTTGGTGTGGCGACTCCAAACTGATGTGGACAAAGATGCTCATGGAAGTGTGAACAATGCCGCAAGACAATGGTATGACTGATTAACCGTAATAAGATTACTCCAATAGAAATCGGTCTGATGCCCCCAGTATCCTTACCCATGGAGACAGATTACCGACAACCTATTCCTTCGGTCTTAGTGTGTAAAAAGTTTACACATGATGAGAGTGTCTGCATGGTATGATAGTATCTTTAATTTACCTTACCCTTAAAGTCATAGCGCATTGCGTTTAGATGTCACATTTCATCTTCGGACTTTCAAACTTTCTACCTCACTCAAAGAATTTCAAGCTCACTAGAAGTTTCCTTTTCTTTATGTACTGTTTTGTCTGTCTTGAAGTTTAGGAGCATTTATATTCTCTCTGCGACTAAACTTCAGCTATATAGGTTTCTTTATCTACTTTCTCTGGAGGCTTTTGTTCGTAGATGAACGGTGATATTTCGCATGTTCTACCCATCATCAGATCATTTGATTGTAATTTTTCTTCTAGTCTTTGAATTTGAGTTGTTTCCACACTAATTCCCACTGGGCCAATGCTGGTCTCTGACTTCCTAATTAGGGTTGTCTTTTGTGCACCGAGGATAATAAGCCTTGTTTTCTTGCATACATTTTAAGAATTGAGCCGACTGACACCCAGAACCTGACTAACTGACAACGGAATCTCCCCTCTTGCAACTAATGTAGCCACTTGGAACAACTCCGTGAAACCACTAGAGGGATCATTCGCTTGAAAGCAATCTCGAAGATGCTCATATACCATTCCTGACAAACCCGTAGAGGAGAAATGTGGGGCTTAGCATAGAAAATGAGCAAAAAATGATCTATCAAGACATAATGGCTCCTCTAGCTGATACTCCAAGACATCTAATGGTATCTCCTTGCCCATGGGTGGATGTAGAAGGCGTAAAGAGGAAATCGTCTCCTCAGTAGGACTAGTCATGGACAAAGGATGAAGGGCCCGTGCAGCCATGCTATACTCCTCGGCATGCCCCAAGATCCTACACCTTCGTATTCACGCCGAATCAGAAGTATCATCTGATTGAACCTGACTCCTAACCTATGTGGCCCGAACAGACTCCTCCTGCAATGTAGCCCAATCCCATGCTCGGAATCTCCGAAATCTAGCTGCCACTTCCTTATGTCCAACACGTTGCCCTCAAATTACTCCGTAAAAATGAGCTCTAGTGTGTGACAAAGAGCTTCCACAAGCCCTCTTATATAGTAGTGACAACTAACCATAGTCAGTATCTAAGTAGAATAGCAACCTAACTAGAGTTAATCAAGACCTTAGAGTAAACCCAACACCTACTGACGCTTCTAGAATGTGTAAGCCATCTGTCGATATCATACATCCCTCTGGAAGTCGGAGATGAGGAGGAATGTCTTAAGGAGACTAAGCCCTACACTTTGACATCTTGAATCTCAAGCTTACAAGATGAAGCTTAGTAGTGAAATAATCAAAGGTTTGACTAATGTGCTCTATAGGGTCCACAATGTGTGTATCATCCTCTAAGGAGGTAAACACATAACTTGACATGGCCAAAGTAGTAGACAAAAGAGTTGTGTAATGAGCCGTGGCAAATATGATCATTTCAAATGATCTCCCTATTGAGTACTAGTGGCGGATTGTAGAACGGTGACTCCCTTCTAAGAAAAATCATGTTGATAGAAGAGAGAAGAATGTAAATTGAAGAAAGATCATACGAAAGGAATGAGGCTCGATAAAGGTCCACTAGCCTCTCTAAGCTCTCTAAAGATAGATGTATGTGAGACACTTATAAAAATGTTTTCAATATCCACCTACAAGACAACCCTATTAAAATACACATCTAGATGTGCTCTAACGTCCAACGTTACCGTCTCACAACCTCTTGATGTGGCGACTCCAAACTGATGTGGACAAAGATGTTGTTGGAAGTGTGAATGCTAATGCAAGACCACGATACGACTTACGATCCCAGTGTCCCCCTTCATCGTGAGAAGTTGACTAGCATCCAATACTTGACTAACTGACAACGGAATCTCCCCTCTCACAAGTGACACCTTGAACAACTCAGTGAAACCACTAGAGGGATCATCCACCTGAAAGTAATCTTGAAGATGCTCATATACCATCCTTGACAAGGTCACTGAGGATAAGTTTGGGATTGTGCATAGAGAATGGATAAATAGTGATATATCAAGACATAATGGCTCTTTTAGTTGATACTCCAAGACCTCTAATGATATCTCCTTGGCCATGGATGAAGGCATAAAGAGGAAATAATCTCCTCAGTAGGACTAGCCATAGACAAAGGATGAAGGACATGTGTGGCTCTGCTATACTCCCGGCCTGCCCCAAGATCCTACTCCATCGCAATTGAGCCGAATCAAAATTATCATGTGGCTCCCACGACCCAATCGGTATACCCAGAATGAATGATCAACAAAGAAATCGATATAGTTTATGTATTCCAGAAGTGATAAATATCGATGTCGATATGATCGTACTCCTTGCATATGCATCCCAAGTGGTTCAATCATAATCTTTGTGCATCTTTCCCATGTGGGTCTTTACCCTTACAAGGTAAAGAGACCATGAAATACCATACATGGTGTATCAAGCTATACTTTGGGCGGCCCCATGAGGTGAAGTGAAGCTATAGCTAGCACAAAGAGAACAATAAGGACTTGAGCACTCCATCATATATCTACTCCCACTTGCAAGGCCACAACCTTTCACACCACAACTCACTTGAAAAAATACTAACTATAAAAACCTTCAAATCTAAAATTCCAAAAAGGTACCAATAGAATCAATGCACGAAAAGAAATAGATCAAAACATATACTAGCGTTATGTACTTTTTGAGAAAAACCATAAAACATAACAAAATCACTAATATCTTTCCATAGAGTTCAATTAGGGACCCAAATTAAAAAATCAAGGAGAATTATTTATTGCTCTAAGAAATACAACAATACAATATGTGAAGAAATGATAGAGGCCTCCAGGCCTACTCTACTCTCACCCGTAGTCTACTCTCACTCCTCTCTCTAAAGGAAGGAATGAAGATGAAGAGCATCGAACATGTGGCCAATCAGTACCTGCTATAACATCAAACGAAGTCAACCCTTCTCTCTCCCATCACGCTCACGATGTTTGTCCCGGCAGACATCGCGCCACGTTCGTGCGGGAGAGGGAGAGGGCGACTTCGATCTGATTCTGTCTGAGACTGACTTCCTGGACTGTCAGTTCTCCGGATATATTCTGGACTACTTATAGCAAGAGAAGGCTCGGACATTCTACTACAACACTCGCAACCTTCACACTCTCCCTTTCGCCCACTAGATTCTGTCTCGATCGCTCATGTACGTAGCCAGCAAGATGTCTTCCGGCCAGGGAAGCAGCAGTGCACTCACCAGGAGTTTGGCGCTCCTCTTGTGCGTTCTAGTCTTGGCTCAATACGCAGAGGCAGCTACTGTCATCGTTGGAGGCAGCAACGGCTGGACTCTGGGATACAATTACAAAACCTGGGCTGCCACCACCAGAGTCAAGCCATGGGATAGCATGTGTCAGTGATCTTTCCATTCTCACGCCCTTTTGCTTATATTCTGTCGTCTGCTCACGTCCTGTCATTGAGCGTTTCTGCTAGCCAAGCTGGGTTAAGGCAGCTCAGTACTAGTTGCACTTGCATTGGGTTGGGATGGCTGCCAGCTTTCAATAGAAGACGACCAAGATTTGCGCTTGTCTAGATCTCCTTCCTAAAATCTCTACTTTTGCCCAATCCTCTATGTATATGAGACTCAGTACTTTGGAGCTGCATCTTCTAGCTTGTAAAAGACTTGGACCCAACATCCTTGAACTCTGGGTGGAATCGGAGCTCCTCGTAAAGATCAGCATGAAAAATGATTTAGTACATGATATTTACTGTGAAGCATATATATGTGATAGAACAACTAAATATTTATTTATATTCATACGACTGCTGACCGTAAGTATTGCTTTGCATGCCTGCAGTTTTCAAGTATGATCCCAGACTGCACAACGTTCTGGTGGTGAGCAAGGCCGATTATGACGCATGCAGAGTTAACAGGCCATGGTCCACATACAAGTCTGGAAAGGATTACGTCAAGTTCACCAAGAGCGGCACGTACTACATTATCTGCGGTATTGCCAGGCATTGCCAGGCCGGCATGAAGGTCGCTGTGAACGTGCGTTGGTAAATCACAACCGTGTTAATCGCGCAATTGCAAGCAATCGATTATTGCCTCCGAATGGTAGGCCGCGCCAGCCACGTTAGTAAAACTCTTGCTTGAATGCTAGGAACTACGATCTCGATCGATAGCTACATCATCCTAGGTCGACTTCGACAGTAGTAGTTCTCTCTCGAGCATCTACTTTATGTATTTCATCATAGTCTATGTGTGTATATGTCTGTGTCTCACACAGACGCAATAAAGTGGCTGCTGAAATTGCTTTAACGCTCAAACTGGCAATTCTTCACCTGTATCGAAACGCAGTTCTGTTGCGTTTCGAGACAGATTTCGCAGTTCTCTTGCGAAATCTCTTTTGGTCCGTGCAATGACCTTGATTGCTACCTTTGAAAACTCTTGAGAAGCAATTTCTTTCTCAAAGATCGGGACACGCTTTGTTTATGAAGTCTCTCATTAGGATTTGGTCTGTCCATGCTGACACGTTTTTGACATTTTCTGATAACATATGCAATGCATCGTTTTCAGATGTTATGTGTTTCAGCCCAACTACATAAAACACAAGACAGGCGAGATAAGAGTGCCTAACCATCTGATCAACTTTAACTATCATGATCTGATACTGCGGGCTTAACTAGGGACAGTGTGTAGAGCCAGGATGATCGTGATGCATTCGCTTCAGCCTCACCATCCAAAACCAATGTGTATGTGATTACAACCAAGCTGCACACTGCATCATTTAATCGATCAGGTCGGACACCTTTCCTCCTTCGCTTGTGGTGGTCGATCCTGCATTCGTGTGGTATCTGTTTTGTATTTACTTCTGAGAGCTGAGGTAAAAATCTTGAACTATATATTTTAAATATAAATCTCCAAGGTTTATTTTCTTATTGAATATAACTATATAATCTTGATAATTTAACCAAACATTGATGTATTTATAAGAATACAAACTCTTGATTTATTCTAAAATAAATTTTTGCTATATCTGTAACATGTATCCTCGAGCTATCTTTTAGAAAAACAGATTGCAAAATATTTTTTTAACTGACATTGTTTGTAAAATCCCCACAGGAAAATAAAATGTTTATAATCATCAGTTTGAAATTTTACAAAATTTAATTTTAAAAAAATATTAAACATATAATTAAAAAATAGAGGTAAATATTTTTTTAAAAATATTTAAACCGTTATATATATATATATATATATTATCTCTATCCAAAAAAATTATTAAAAAAATCTATATAAGTAAAATTAAAGTAATCAAAATGATATTCTAAATTTCTTTACTATAATATGATACTAAAAATACATTTGAAATGTTGTTAAAATTCTTATTTTACCACTAAAACATTAGAAATTTTATGGAAAGATAAAAATCATACATGAAATAATGAATTACCAGATAGTATGTCATTGACAAAGAAAGATAGATATATATACATTTAACTATAATATTTATCATTTAAATATAAAAAGAGATGTAAAAAACTTAATCTAAAAAGGGTACAAAATTTAAAACTTTGAAAAATGCTTTTGTTTAGTACATCATATTAAGTCACGCCTTTTCACATTACGCTGCAATGTGGATACACAAGTGTTAGAAGATCTTCATATTCTTATTCAATGCATAAGTAAAACCCCAACAATACGCACTCTCTTGGAGAGAAATCCTGTGCGTCTGTATGAAACTATGTTTTTAACTATGGCATCACTCTCACCATAAGTACGACGAACCTTACCTTCTATTCTGTGATATTAAAATTTTGTAACACCGTTTAATTAAAACATCTTCTTTTTGTGTGTTGGTAACATTCTTACTTCATCCCATGTGGTATTTATCCCAAGTGTCATGATACATGGACTACATGTGTACATCCCATAGTCAAGCATTTCTAATTCATCTCAAAATGTCATATATTCTACTGGAGTTCATGTGCACATCCCATGAAACCTTATCAAGATTGCTTTCTTAACCAATGGTATCATCAATGTCCCAAATAGCCTACAATTTTCCTGCATTAGTATGCAATTCCCAAGGATAATCAGTTAACACTTCCAAAGTAGAATCACAACTTGATTAAACGTGACATAGTTCCCATTGTGATGCTATTGGGGCCCAGCCCCATCATATCCCTTTGGTTTCATCTATGTGGGACTTGATGGGTTCTTCCTATCCTTTTTGCTATATTTACTTGGTTCCTTTACTTCATTTAACTTTACTTCTAGACTAATGTCTTCCAAACCGATTCACTTTTAGTTATTCTCGCAAAAACTTATGAAACGTTTGGAGTTCTTCTTAGAACGCACGCACTTGGTTGAATGGAGAAAATTCTAAAATTCCCTCTTTATGATCGCATTCCTTTGTTAAAAGTCTGAAATTTTTTCTTTATTATTGCCAGGATGATAGTGATTATAACGAGGTCAGATTTTTGGTGGCAACCAATCCTTAAATGGATTGGTTCTCGCCAAAAATATGATTACATCGTGAAGATGTGATTATAAAGGGATGATTATAACGAGGTTTCACTCAATTGGTTAAAACCCTTGCTTTTGCAAGAGTACTCCTTTATTCTTCGATGAGAACATAGATCCTAGCAGTTAGATGAAATCAAAACATATGGTCAATTTACGGTTGAGGAAAAATTTTAGTAGAATTCATTCCTCGAGTCAATATGGGCAATTTGTCACTTCAAACTCATCAAGATCAATGTAAAACAAGTCCGGTGACTGGTCCAATGTTCATATTGGACCAGTCACCGAAATGAACATCCTCAAAAATTGACAAACGGAAGACCCATGGAATAAAAGTACGATGCAAGCACATTGACTAAGGTACAAAGCAAAATCAAAAGTAGACAAGAAAAGAACCAACCCCGGGGCCAAAAGAAAAGGAGAGAGCTAATCTCTCTCTTTTTTTGTTCTTTTTATTTATCACGGGAGAGAGAGCTAATCTCTCTCATGATAAATCAATATGTCTCCAACTTTGATTCTGATGTTTGCTATATGCAAATCGTCAATATGGATGATAACATGAGGTATAGAACAAGCATCACTAATCAAAGTTATTATTTTTCAATGGCATAAGCTATTGACTCATTGTAATGTAATCCATACATGCTGTCTAAAATATCAAATGTAATAAGATAATGGTAAATTTGCATCAATATATGTATTATCTTAAAGCCATGATAAATTCAAACATGTTCTCTAACAAAACTATCCATATCTTGTCTAGGCGTTCCTTGCATCTCCAAGGCAAATGGAATGAAGATATGTCCTCATGCAGTCCTCGTTACTTGCAAATCTTAGTGCCAAAACTTATCTCCTTAGCTCCTCCAACGTGACATATATGACAATAGTGTATCAAATTGGATTGGTAATCATAATATCAGCCACATCCTACATTTCATATTTATCATAAGATGCACTTTTTATTGGGTTTGATCTAGCATTCCTCCTCTACCATGCGAGTATGCGAGTATGATTGAGATCTAGATGCATCCATGACTCATTTGACACGTTAGTCCTTTTGGATATCAGAGGATTGCTACACATTATGACATTCACGATGTCATTTATATTATTACAAAAGAGAATGGTCATTCGGTGTGAAGAGAGTGATGGTTCATCCTCCCATATGTGACAACCGTATGTGTTGACCTTTACATGTCTAGGGAAAGATTGGATAGAGGATCGCATAGTCAACCATAAGATTCCATCCACGCTGAAACAAGAATGGATGTGGACTCTAGATACCATGGAGAGAGAATCATCAACCATAATGTATGAGAATGTAGTCTCATGGTGTGACTTCATGAGTAACATCTATAATCCATATGCATAAGTAATTGCTAGACTTTTAAAAAATGAGTGCTCACCAATTTGAAAGATGGCAAAGCATCATGAGAAACAAATAGATAAGACTGCATATGATAAGGATTTGAATTGTGAAACATACTTGCATAAAAGGAATCTATCACATATGCAAAATAGAAAGCATAATATAAGAATCACCAACTTCTAACTATCCAAAAATACTGATGTTGAGCCTCACAATCATAATGACAAATAGAATATTTAAGATATTAATAACAGTGATCTATACTTGAAAGTACTCATCTTTCATGGCAAGTAGACCCATATCTCCAAAAAGAATCTGAAATCAAGTATGGCGGGTAGCTAAAAAATCTTGAGTTGATTATGAAGTCCCATGATCCATAATATCACCACATACCTAAAGAAGAATTCCTTAGCTATGTGGTATTTTTGCTCTTGTTTCTTTTCCTACCTTTCCAATATCACCTTTCTCATTATTAATTCGAAGTTTAGACATTTGGAGGTTGTGAGTCCGTCACATTTGGGATTAGAGCTCTTCTTGACTTGCACTCTGATTGGGTAGTTATGTAGGTGAACATTGAAAACACATTAAATAGTGTTCTAGTTCAAGACGCATGAGGGTCACTAACGAGTTTGGTTTCATACACCATACTATTATATGTTGCCCACAATTCTATTTATTATCACCATATATGGAGTAACTATTCTAGAGTAAGTTACTATCATGCCTTGAAAGGATCCTTTAGGAAGACCGTCATTTGCTATGTCACACTATCATGCTCTCTTAGAGACCATCATCCAATCATCCGGTTGTGATTTTCCATCTTTGCAGATGATACACATATTGTTGGACCTCCAAGTGACATTTTTGTTTTCTTCGATCATCTTGTGACCCAATTGGCTTTCGTCAAGCTTAGGATCAAGATATCAAATGCAAGATTTGATCTCTATCCCAACTTCCTCATGATTTTCAAGTTCTATATATGTTTTGTTACTCTATATGGACTTAGAATTTTGGTGGTGTCATTGGGTACTTTTTGTGACATATTACATGCATGAGGTTTTATCACAAGATCTTTTGCGAGTAGACGATTTATCATATTTGGTAGACACTCAAGTGGCGGAACACCTTATACACGTATGTGTTTCTTGACCGTCATCATATCTCACCCAAATAATACCACCTACTTTTTCTTTCATGGATGAGCTTACTAATTTAATAGAAATATATCAAAGTAACACATGAACCAGTGACCTGGTATATCACCACACGCCACTTTTGCAACTTACGAAAATAACTCAATAAATCTCGATGAAGGATCTTTTGGGATAAAACATGGTCGAAGATGCTCATATAATAGACCTCAAAATCTACTTGAAGAGAGATGATGAGTTGTGATCAAAGATTGGGCAAAGAGAGATTTGTCTAAGATCATAATGTGCTTGGGTTAATACTCAAAAATCTTCGGTAACACTTGATCAAAGGGTTGAGGATGTAATCAACGCAAAGTTGAAATAGTGTTTTGGGTAGAGGTGGCATGTGTCAAATGATGTACCACTCTAGCAACTCTGCCTCACATCCAACAAGGTTGGATAGGAGTAATGGATGAATCATTCAAAAAGCAATGAATGGAGATGATAAATGATGAAAATGATGACTTTTCTTGTGACGTCGCCCAATAACATCCATGAAATCTCTTAACGCTTGCAGATATCTTTCTCCGATCCAACATGCCACTTCTAGTATAATGCAAACACCAACTGGCAACAAGAGATGGAGGAATCATGCAAGCTACTCCATGGGATCTAAAGCAATTTGATCAAAGGGTAGACAAAACGCTTGTCTAACCTCATATACCAAAACTCATGAAATTTGATAGCAGAGATACAAACACAAAACCCGAGTTTGGTATAAATCGAAAACATGATTTGAATTCTTAGGAAACTCCAGGTCATGAGTATTCACAGCATCGGAACTTTTTGCTAATGTAGATTGTGAGTTAACACCAACCTGTAAGAATAACCACTTTAGGTTAGCATTAGGGTCCATGTCTCATTCGGTTATGGTTAGCATTGCTTAGGTCTAGCTCTCAGTCTATACTCATCATGGTTCCCACATAGTCCCAACATGAACAAGTCACTTGATGATTTGAAGTGGATTTTTTATACAATCTAGAGTTCTTGACATGGATTTGTCCCTTTAATAGCCCAATCGTTCATTATATCCATCTAGGTTTGGGTCTTACTCTTAGATCCATGAGGATCTTGAGTTCAATAGTTAAGCCCATGGTCTTGTCTAGGATCCCTTAGTTCCTCCTCTATCCCTTGGGTTAAAGTTGGACTCTAAGGCCCTAGGTTGGTCCTTATGTTCAATGATTGGATCTTAGATCCGGCCATGGAGCTTAGATCCAAGGTCTGATCCTCAGGTCTATGAGCCCCTAAATCTCTTGGGTTCAAGTTTGGGTCCAAAAGGGTCCCAAACATCATCACCATTTCATACCCCAAGGTTGGTCGCAGTTCAACCTTGGATGACATGGAGCACTATGGCTCCTTGGTTTGCTCATATACACCACTCGTCTCATATATACTTCTGGATTTCACTTGACCTACCCTCTTACTTGGCTCCTGAAAACTATATCCCAACCCGTTTTGTGACTAGTTAGTTTTCAGCCATTAAACTTGTCATACCTTTCCTTCCCAAGGGCGTTTGTGCCAATCTTGATGGCATTGGAAGCGTCTTTTCAAGACCTTTTTAACGCTATCCTAAGTGCTTGGGTTGCAGCTTGAAGGCAATCAGGGCAATCCCAAACGTTACTTTTGAACCCAATACTTAGAAACTTTATGAACTTCTTTGTTAGGTGTGGAAGGCACCATCAACAACAAGTGTCTTGCTCAGAGCTGTTTTTTTACACTTAAGATCTTATAAGAAGTGTTTTGTTAAGAGATTTTCAACGAGTTTTTAAACATAACATTATGAACTTGGGAGCAACTAGCACTTGACCAAATATGAACATGGACCCAAACTTAGGTTTCAATTATTTGATTCAATAATTGCAAGTTTCTAAAGTCCTTAGCTGTAGTCTAAGTGTCTTGATCTTTGTTGTGTGTGACTAGACTGAGCTCAAAGCGATTCTCAAGATGCCAATGTGACGAAACTACAATGTTGTAATGATGACTATAAAGCCGATACCAACAAAATGGAATGTGTAGGATGAGTAGAAATTACATGCACCACCTAAGAGTGATGTAGATGTGCCACATCCATGTGTATGATCGAACCCCTTACAATGTATAGCAAATCGTAATACCAGCACTTTGTATCTCGATATGGTCATGGTCTCTGTGAGTTGGTCATTATGCATGTGAGGAGCAAACAAATCCAAAAAAGAAATATTAAAATATTAAAAATATACTCAATGAAAATGTTTAGTCCATCGTTGTCCTCAAGTCGACACTTCATCTCCGTGGATTTCAAGGTCCTTGATTGTTGTATCGTTCAAAATTAATTTAGTTTTAACACTACCTTTTCACATCACTTGGTGGATGAAGAAAGAAGATCATTCCCGGGGATTCATAACTTTAGTGTCCCTTTTACAATCACTAACATTTTTAGCTCATGTCATCATCAAAATCCTCCAAGCACATTGTTTAAGGGGGGTTTGATTTCTTCTCTTCCCATCAGGTCTGGTCCAAGTACCAAACCTGATGGGAAGTGAAGAAATCATCCTAGATGTGAAGGCATACACATTAAACTCCAAAAACACTTTTCGTAATCAAGATCTTGCGCATATTTTTGCAACTCACTTTTGCATGTTAGGATTCATAGTTTTATCACAGGATATATCATCCTTCATTTTCATTGCTCTACTTAATTAGTTGGTGTGCTTAATCAAATTCGTGCTCTTATTTTTAAGAAGTGGATTGTTGTGTTGTCCCAAATAATGATTGGTTCTGCTAAATTTGATGGAGATTCTTGTGAACCGAGTTGTGTTCTTGTTGGAGTGTCTTCAGGTTATGGTCAATTCTTAGATGTGAACATCCCATCAATATTCAGATTTATCAAAGAAAAGAAAGAAATTTAAGCTCATGCGCTAGGCGTCCAAAAGGATAATTACTCCATGATGAACTTGTTGTTGAACTTGATTTCCCAAAAATTGAAAACCTTCCAATTGTCAAATTGGAAACTTGAAACTAAAATTCAAAAAAATTAAAATATACCCTTCAAATTCACGTCTACTAGACTTTAGTCCACATTATATTCCTTCTTAAGATTTTACATTACCATCCTTGATGAGATCGTCTTAGATATATGATGTTTTGATATCTCTCGTAATTCTATTATTGGATCATTATCTATGAAAGGTGGGTGACATCTTGAGCACTCTTAATTAGGTCATACTCAAATGATTTATCTCTCATTTGATCTTGCAATAATTAGATCAATAGGATTGAAAAGGCTAAAAGGATAATATGGAAATTCATGAGCACATGGTTGTGACACATTGTTTTCCCCATGAGATCATTGAAATACTAAAAGATATATCAAAATGAGCAATGCTAATATCATGAGTCATAGACGCCATACCTAGTATACTCATATACATGTTTTGCATGAATTATTTTTTTTGGTATATTAAATCAGTTTTCACATTCTTTATAATTTAAATCATACACAGGTTTTAAGGTTTACAATGTGTGAATATGCACATGAACATGGTTATGGTTAAAATTGTCATTATAAAGACCTTAGCACCTTATTTAAACTTATTGCTCCAATGAGGTTGTAAACATGTACATTATGTTCTTGCCTCTTTGATTTAGCATCTACTTAATATGATTTTGAGATCCATTAGATGCTCATTCATTTTCACGTCTGGTTGTTTGCTTGTAGTTTACCTTAATGAAAGATTATTTTTCTTCCTGCAGTTTCTCCATTAGGTTGTTTGCACAAAGAAGTTAGTGGTCATTAGTGTGTTCCATGCCTACTTCACTTTGAAGCACTGGTGAACACTGCGAATAAATCCCAGTCTATGGTACCATGCGGTCTTTTTTGTTACTGTACATGTTAGCGCTAACGCCATGGCATAGAGGAACATATTGATGCAAGGTTGTATATATCATTACAAATATGATTTTATCACAAATTAAAACTATACATAAAAGTTATTTCAAGCAGATTATAGTGGAAAATGATTAGTTTTAATATATAGTTTAAGATTTTTGAAATTAGACTTGCAACTTCTTCATCATAAAAGTTTTGCCTGATTCAAACGCTCATTCAATTTTTTGAAACATCGATTGGTCGGAGATTTGAAACTTTCAGCATTTGTAGTTTTAGCCACCATGGTCAACTGTGACCATAGACGTTATAGCAGCAAAATCATCGATATCATTACAACGACGTTGGTCTGACGTGCCTCACTCAGTACTCAGTAGACAAACCCGGTAACCGGTGATGTCGGATCAGACGGGCTTTATCCAAACTTGGTGCAGTAAGTCCAGGATTGGGCCCACATACTAGGTTCTGCACCTCATTGGTGGGCGATGATCATGCTTTGCTGCTTGCAGATGATGAGCGCGCGAATATTCCGAAACACAAGATCAGGATTTAGCTGAGGTTGCCGAAGTTTCAAATCTTTGGCGTCGTATCACAAGAATCAGAAACATGCTTGCTCAGATTCAGCTCCAAATCTCTGTGGAGTCCCAGGTCGGTTGGACTCTGGACTCTGGACTCGAGGGGAAGGGTCTTGAATTCTTGTTTTCGTCTTCGGCAGTTCGAAGCCGGCTTCGATTGGACGCAGGGCCGGGGAAAGATTGGAATTGAGAGAGATTGTGCGCTTGTAGAATCGGAAGTCGGTCGAGTGTGTGTGAGGAGCTTTGTGGGAAGTATGGCAGCCTCCGCCTGTTGCGGGAGCATGGCATCATTTCAAGCCTGTCAGCCCACAACAGCGAGCGCTGCTGCAGCAGCTCGGGGCGGAAAATCCTCGGGAAACATGCAGAGTACTCTATTGCCAAGCACCGCGAGATTCATTGTACAGAGAAGAGGTGCAGCCTTTTCACATCGTGTGGGAGTTGCAAGTGCCGAAGTGAAGTTCGTGGGCGTCGAAGAGGCTAAGCAGATGGTGGAGAAAGATGGCTATACAATTTTGGACATCAGAGACAAGTCACAGTACGAGCGATCTCACATAGCAAATTGCGTGCACATTCCCTACTTCATCGAGAACACCGACAATGACATCGGCACCATCATCAACCGTCAGCTCCACAACAACTTCTCCGGTCTCTTCTACGGTCTCGCTTTTACCAAACCCAATCCCGATTTCGTCCCACAGGTGACCTCGAAATTTCCCAAGGATAGCAGCAAACTGCTTCTGGTGTGCCAAGAAGGGCTGAGGTCAGGATATGCAGCTGAGAGACTGGAAGGCGTGGGGTTTCAGGATGTGGCTTATATCAACTCTGGATTGAACAAAGTCGCTCCCGGGGTTTTTCCAAAGGAAGGAGAGAAAGAGCTTCAGGATGCAGGGAAGGGTGGGCTAGTAACTATCCAAGGACCTGTGTCCCGCGTAGTAGGTGCCATTCTTGTTCTGGCCTTTCTGTTCTTGCAGTTTTTCCCTGAGCAAGCCAATGAGCTCTTCTTTAAATCCTAATGATTTGCTTAGTTATTGTCCCCATCCGCCCTAACTGTAATCTCCGAAGAAACTCCAGTTTTGCCCTTGTATCTTGAATCACCGTTTTCATTTCAACAAGAACTAGTAGAAGAAAGGTTCCTCTCATCACAGCGAGTAAATTTTGTCGACGAGGAGCTCAGAGTACCCAGTTCCCATGTTCAATACTTGTACTAATAAAATATTGTTGCACTTCGGTTGAACTCTGATCACTGTAGAAGATGAAAATTCTCGACGACCTTTGGAGTCATCAAACCGTCCTCCCTTTTGCTGTCTTGTGTTTGTGAAGGGAGTCATGGTTTTATCTCCCGGGTCTGTACTCTGCGGTCCCGTTGGCGCCCTTGAGGTTGACCACGTGTTATCTCCATTGTGAAGGAGATTACACTCCTTCCTAGTGTATGAATGGTGTGACGTCTACCCATCTAGTTCCATCATGAGTAGCCAACAAGTATGCAGATCGGTACACTGTAAAGCTTCGATACGTCGAAGTGACAAAACTCTCACGGGCTCTATTGACCTTCAAGCGAATCAAGTTGGCACTGCGAAGACGTGGCTTTCGTCTTTTTGGGAACTGCGTGAGAACTTATCACTTGTCATCTTCTATTAACCCCAGGTCGTTCGCCTCCAATCATGTGCCTGCCAATCTCAATTATTTAAACGATTTTGAGTTTATTTTCTCTAAATAATCTTTTAGACACTCACTCCAAACTCGAAAATTCATTATCAGATTTTTTAGAGAAGAGTCTCTTACACTGTTCCCTCTGTCACCGACAACCTGCTCTCGAAAACTGGAAAGATCATCGTACTACTTACTTGGACGAGCTTTATATTTCGCGTGTAGAATCCACTCGTTTGCATCCTCTGTTTATTTTTAAAACAAAAGCTGGGATCTTCTAATAAACTTTCTTTAATTTGAGCAAAAGTACAATTTGTACTTTTCTTACCAAATAAAATTCCGAAAACCTGAGACGAAGAAACTGGCAACCAGGCAGCCCATTCTGAGGTCAATATCTTTGCAAAGTGTCAGGACGTACTTTTAACTTCGAATGTAAAGGTAGGATTAACCCACAATTCCAAAAACGAGCCTAGCATCAATATAAATCCTGATGCGAAATGAGAACCAGAATGATTTCATGTCTGCACACTCCATGTTTCATCACTCTTCCCTTCAGATGTTGAGATTACAATCCTGAAGAAGGTGTCTCTCAGAGTTTAGGCGACGGCAAGTCGCACCTTTCGGGCTTCTCGCCTAATCTAGTCTAAGCTGTTTTACGTGTTTGCGCAGCAGCTGGAATCTAGCATTTGCCTGCGCTTTCAAGGTTGACAATTGTGGTTGTGGAATTCCTTCATGCTCGACCACTCCATTTTTTCAAAGAGTTCACGATCAGATTCATGGGAACAACCAACAGATGCACGTGTGAGTTTAACATTCTTTGGAGCTTCTTACTATTGAAACGTGACATGACAAAATCCAAAGCCTTCTCATGAACGGAACGAAGAACTTACTAAAGCTTGCAGCAACGCTCCCACATAAAGCGGCAGTTAAAATATCATGAGACTGCACCCAACCTGCCAAAAATCCACCACAAAAGGAGTTTCCACAACCTGTTGGATCAATTACACCTATAATACCGGCTTCCTCGATCTGCTTATCTTCTGAAACTTGCAGCAATCCTCGAATGACTCCATGAAAGGCAGGAACATCCCATGTTTCTCCAGTATCAGCCCTGTACAAAACAACCCATGAGAAGCCTGAACAGGATACGTAGCAATCAAAAAGCTTAGATATTAACTCAGATATCTTGCAGTAGAAGCACTTCTCAATTTTCAGTATCTACGTCATTATCTATAAGTTTTAAAAATAAGGATTACTAAAGGTAATTGAAGGTATACCTGTGAACAACACAACCTAGCGGTCCACGTCTCAAAGAGACAACCTGCATTTGAAAAAATGTCAGTAAAAGGTTACTAGATACAGTGTCAAGCTAAAAGAGAAACCAAATGTCTTATAAAGCAAGACATTTACTACACGATAAGAAAAGTAAAGAAATGTTTCACTGTGCCAGAGGATTTCTAGGGAACAAACATCACAAGCAGACCTCAGCTCCAAGCTCCACAAGACGATCGATGAGGTCCAGCGGAGGTCCAGGTCCAACTAGTGAAACAGCTTCTTTCTCGTTGGGAGAAAAGATGTGGCCCCCCGTTACCAATGTCCTAAACAATGAACAGAAAAACGCTGATCGCTGCTTGAGGTAAACATCTAATGCAATCTGGGAAGTAAGAAATGATTAAGACATTGCCAAGAATATCTTTGCTATACACTACCAAAATACATTCCTGTGCTAAGAATGCTATGCTTAAACAGCTAGCCTTACTGTGTGTCTAAACGGTCCACTAGAAACAAGTCTAAATTTACTTAAGTACATTTAAATGTCTGGTTATTAGGTACTTCTAGAGAAGTACATTGCGGACAGGGACTGCACTACATTCGCCTACAATCAAACTCTTGAATGGTACGTAGGTTAAGCTCCTGACTACGCTCTTCCTGGGGCAAACATAATTTAATAGTTCTGTACAAACGTTTAAGTCAGGTCTCCAGTACTCAAAATTTCTTACCTTAGCTCAGTCCGTGTCAGGATATCCTCGGCATGAGTATAGGGCTCGATGCTCACAACAGCAGCTCCGGTACTTCGAAGCTCTTGCATGAAATCTTTGTCTAAAGTACTTGGGTGCACACATGCATGGTAAGCTTTGGCTTTTCTGATAACAATACGTACATAACGTTGAGGCAGGCGTGACAAACAGCTTCCTTATCACAGCAATTTACTCAAATATCAGCGAAGTAGCTAGGAACATAATATGGTGCTTAAAAAGAGCACACGTGTTAGTCACATGAACCAGTCGTTGTAGCTGTTCTAGCTAAATCGCAATTCTATGCTACGACCAACTTACCTCTTGTTGAAAAAACATTCAAAACACTGACATCCCACTTATGATCTTCAAACGCATGGCTGGAACTTAAACAGACGACTACATAACGGAAGGAGAACAGTCTGGCCGGGATGTGGTTGATTACAAACTCTTCAATCTTCAACATTCAAAACCTTGGAAAAAATCCGCCACAAGAAACCTATCAGTTTTGTCTCATTTCTGAAAGAGGAGTCTCACCTATATATAGGCGGAAGCTCAGAAATAGTTGGCCGCAGCATTCCCCATACCTCCTCTCCTAGTTCCATTCTCCAGATCTGTTCACAGCAAGATAATAAAACTCACTTGATGTACCATGCAGTATGCCTCCATAAGACAAACAGCACGAATGGTGCATTGGTTTCAGCTGTAATAAGTCCCTACACTTATTCTGTGGACTCGAGAAGGCCATGAGGTGAAGATGATAACTCTAGTGAGCTTCTAAAACTCATTCAACATCAGTATCTTCCTTTCATGTCAACGTCAGCTCTTTGCAGTAGGCAGTTGAATACAAACCTGGCCACGCCGGCCATCTTCCTCCAGTACCTACACATATCAGCACCCAAATGTTCATCATATATTGGAAATTCGTCTGCTCATAACAAGGGCATCCGAGCGGCGAAAGCACTGTGGCAGGACTTCTATTAATTACTGCAAGTCCAGCTACACGATGACCATTACTACACAAAAGATATACCTAAATTGCTTTCATGAGCGCACGCTGCATAGAATCTAAAGAGAGCCAAATTTAACGCTGATCGAATGGTTTCTGCTAAATAAACTGAATGTGGCTCGACTAAGTAGCCCTGCATTCAAAACGGGTCTGATACCAGCTAATCCCAACCTGCCAAGCTCTTAGTGTAGGATACGGCCAATGTAAGAGGCCATTGACATCAATTTTCATGTTTTGAAGCCATTCTTGGCATGAACTTGGAAAATCTGACCCTACACGCGCTGCTAGCCCAACCCTGCACAGAAACGAGTGCATTTAAAGACGACGACGAAGGAATCTCCGTCTCTCCACCAGACTTCAGAATATCATCGCAATTCAATCTTTCTTCATTTCACCTTTGGCAAACAAAGTTTCAAGACCAGTTATAATCGAAGCTGTCACTTTGAGTCGGACAGGTGATCAAGAATTTCCCAGGTCACGCCAGAAAAAATGCAACCTGGGAACATCAGGTTTATGCTCCGGGTAAGGTGACGCATTATCTATACATCATACTTCATCTTCTCTGAGGCTTTGGGGAGCCGGGGCCGCTGTGGGGTGGGGTGGGATGGGTTGGGCGTGGGAACTAGATAAACAAAAGTTTCGTTCAATCCACAGCCTGCATAGTCGGAGATTGTCAACGCACCTCTCTTGATCCGACGCCCAAAGCTTCATACCGAATGCAGTCTGCGGCCCTGCAATTCGAAATGCACGTTCAATTTCCCGATTCCTACATTCACGCTAAAACTCCAGTGAGGCTTCCAGCATAGAGGAACGGGGAAGGCAGCCAGCCACGTACCTCCACCTCCGAGACAGCACATGGCTGTGTGGCCATCAGGATAGACGATGTCATCGATAATGATAGTGAATGTCACGAATTCCATCGTCACTTAAAGCTTCTGAACTCGCAGTTCAATACTCTGCAGTGTGTTGCGCTCCCTCACAGCACAGTCGCAAATCCAAAATTCATCTTCTACAATTCAAACCCCACCGTTCAGGAGATGAGACGGCCGCAGGCAGGCAGGCAGGCAGATCAGCTCACAGAGGCTGAAATTCTCCAATTTCACCAAACCTCCAAACTTCCGACCGAATCAGACATATCGCGAAATATCCTCAATCTTTTTAAGATTCTTGAAAACATCTCTATGTGGGCGAATTCCTATGACTGGCTTCGGTCTTTCATCGAGCGTTGGACACCGTACTACAGGTACAGGACATTAGTACCTTGGAAGAGCCACAGGTAACCGGTTGTCAGCTTTCTGAAGACATGTCTCCTACGGTATCTGTCGCTCTGGATGTCTGACATTGAGTACCGTATCATGAACTCTCCTCATACCTATACAATACGTCATCTACGTCTACTCCCATCTTTTTTGGTATTTTACTTTCTACTTGCCTATACTCTACATCACGCGTCGTTTGGTTACTGGGAGACCAGAGAACCAACAAACTTCGTTTTTCGAAGCCATGAGTTGACTTGGCACTACACTACATTAGTAGCGGATTGAAACAGAGTCTTGTTCCAATGGAAATTTGACATACTGTATACATAGCCTTTCTTTTCAGTCAATAACGAGTTTCCACACATTCCGAGACTCCGTGATAATGTTATAGGACGGAAGCATGTACTATTACGATAAAAACGGAAAAAAAATTCCTCAAATATGTTATGTGGGCTTTAGCTGATTTATTTCACTTTTTATATTTTTTCGAATTTAAGATATTGAAATTATAGATTATGATTTCTCCTTCCTATTCTAACCTAATCACTGATGCTTCCTACGCTCTTGTAGGATGTAGATCCGTTCTACCTAGATAGTTCATATATATCATGTGTACTACTGCACCCACTATTAGGTGCAGTATCACATATTTCTTATTGTGATACCATAGTGACCTAGCCACATCCTACCCATTTGGTTTCATCATGGTAAGATTTGATGGGGTATTCCTTCGTTTTGCTTTATTACTCTATGCTCCAAAGATTCTAACATATATTTTTAATCTAAAGTATTGCATCATTCATATGTAGCAGTATTAACGTTCATTTTTTCCGAATATAATGTTGATACTAATAAATATATGAATCGATAAAAGAACTCTCTGCACTTCATAGTGAAAAATTAACCAATATTCTCTGATATATATATATATATATATATATATATATATAACCAACTAACTTTTTAAATGGATTATTAGACTGATTAAGAGTACATAATTTTCAAGATTCTTTCTCCAAATTTTATATTGTGGTCCCAACTGGAATTTCATAGAGCAAACTACTTATTCCCTCAACAAGGTGACCCTAAATCCTGGATGCCAAGGTGGTCCTACGTGACGAGAGCGTTATGTGTAACTCTCATTTTCAGTACACTACATAACAAAATCATCTAATATGGAGAATAATTTGATAATCTCATTCGGCCGCATCAGTCCACAAGGACAATAGTATGTGAGAAAGGTCCATTTTACTCATCTGGGTGATCGGATGATTGACTCATTAAGGGGAGCAAAATAAAGTGAGAAGACGAGGCACAGATGTGAGCCTTCCGGTTTGTAACCCTTCTACATGTTTCCAATAGACCAGGTTTCTACTCTCGTTCCTCTCCACGTACTTTCACCCAAATGCCACCCGTCCGCTTGAGTCGATATCGTATCAATTCTTCATACGCGGTAGCTCCAAATGTACACTCACGTTTCGGTGTGTTGTCTAAACATTCTTTCACGACTTGACATCGTCAACTCCTGTACAACATTCTGGACTAATCTTCCAACTCCTGCTCAAAGTACTCGTTTTGTCCACTACAGAAATGTTTCTTCCAGAATGAAGTTTTATCCTTCTCTTTCCACCACCCTTCCCTCCCGCTTAATCAACACGTTAACAAACATACATAGTGTTCATTAATGGCTGAAAAAACATGCTTAATAATTTTTACCCAATCTGCAATACATCACTGCCCCAAAGCATTAGTTGCCGATTGATGTATTGATACAGGACTGACGTATTCTCGGCCACAACTGCAGCCGAAACCCTGTCTTTGATACACAGACCTAGATTTCTACTCCACGGCCTGTCTCTAAAATCCCTCTCTCTGTAGAAGAGAGAGAAAGTGAGAGTACCAGCAACACAACAAGGTAATCAGCAAACCCATAACCTGGATGCCAAATAAAACAACTGCCGAGAAAACCCTTGAAGTTGACATTCAGTCATATGAAACGAGATCGAGGCAAAAATTTGACGCAAGCGAGCAAGGGTTTCCAGAGGCTCGATCACGGGTGCGGTGAGATGCAGTAAGGTGGCAAATTGAAAATAGCAATACTCGAGTACGCACTCTGCAAGCTTGTAAATTCTATCATGTATCAGTTCTTAATGCATAACCCGTATCTATTCCTGGAAAGACGGCCAGAGCCACTTTAGGTAGAGACTAGCGCACACATAGGCATTACAGTTCATTCCTCGAGCATCGTGAAGTGCTTGATGTATAGGGTAAAATCTGTGATCAGTCTGTAATTCAAGTTCAGGTTAGTAGAAGGAGGGCTCCCAAAAGCAATCTGTCACAATCTGTCACAGCCGCTGCAAGATTTTGTGAAAAGAAGTCAGTCATTCGAAAAACTGCGAATCTGTTCGAGCCGCTACAGGAAGACTGAATGGCATCTTCTTCGTGTGAAACACGGTATATACATGTGGATGTTCCGAGCTAAGGTAGCCGAAGCAACGACAGCTCCTGATCTTGGAAGTAAAAACCACCTCTTGATGGAGATGGACAAGAAGTTGATGACAGCGGAGACAGTGGAGAAATGTGACGAGTTTGTCAGGTGCCGACCTCGAAACCGAACGCACACCGATGGAGAAGCAAGCCTCTACATGACAGACAGAGACTCTTTGAGCGTCTACGAGAAGCATACAGGACATTTCATCAACCCGTTCTCGTTACAGTCTGGACACTGGGCAATCTGATCCTCCTCATCCCTCACTTTACGACTTCCACTGCACTCCAAGCATGGTACAAAGCGCATCCCTCCACAACCCTGACAGTGTTCGGGATTCCAAGACATTTGCCTAGCAAGACGGAACTCGGGCAAAAGGCTGGCTAGCCTCCCCTCGTCGTGCAATCGCGCCACCTCCTCGGCACCACCGACGTAGTGACCCTTGATAAACAACCGTGGGACGGATAATTGCTCGCCTAGTAAACTAACAAGCTCTTGTCGAAATCCCGAGTGCATGGACACATCCCTCTCGTCTATAGCCACGCCGAATGCTTTCAGGAGCAGCTTCAATTGCCTACAATCGTCGTAAGTTTTTCTGATTCCTCTCAGGCTCGTGAGATACAGCACGACGCGCCTCTCGCCGCCTGGAGGACATCTGTATTCAAACCGTTGCGAAGGATCTACGGGTAACAAGCTTACATTTTCTTCCAAAATCACGGGAGGAGCCATTGCGCACGATATTGTCTCTTCTACATCATTAGCGTCCGAGTCCAACTTTAATTCTGACGACTGCGACTCGTCCCAATTATCGGAATCTAACTCGTTCTCAACGTCATCGACAGGGCTCTCAAAATATGGTAAGCTTCCAGATGTCGTGCAGTAAAACCAGCGCATAGTTGTGGCTGGCATTTTATACCCAGAAAGACTTTTCGCTTCAGCAAGAGGACGCTCGGCATCTCAACAACAACCTCCTCATCCTCCTCCTCATGACGCGCAATTGAACGCATGGCTGCGTAAAACAGCGAACAACTCGTGCCCTCAAACTGCAGCCCTCCTCTCCATAGAGTTAAGGGCTCGAACTTCGGAACCATCCAAAGAATTGCCAACTCATCAGTGACTCAGCACTGTCACCGGGCCCCCCGATCACCTTCATCCTGCTCGTACTGCCTGCTGTATCCGTATCGGGGTTAGTACAACTGTAGTGCTTTCCGGAGTCCGAGTCAATCGAATCGATAGATCAATTCTCTGGGAAAATTCGATCGTGGAGTCAAAGAAATAAATAAAAGTTTTAACACATGCGAGCCATATCACCATTGCGGATAGCTTTAGAATGGTCTAATCTTGAGATGTCGGCCTCAGTATTTAACCAATTTTCATTTAACATATACCAGCATGGTCGTCGAAGATATAATGTATTGATCCAGGAGCGTGGGAATCTCGAGTGTCTACTCTAATTAACATTCGTTTCTGTATCAAGGAGGAATATATTTTGGAGAACTTTGTCTCAAGATGTTGTGACGGGTCCTGCATGAACTCTTGTTCAAGAGTTCATGCAAGGGTGCAAGACTATAGTTGAACATCCTAATGTAAGACTCTAGCGTTTGTTATTGATAGAGTCTCGAACCCTAGATGCTACTCTCTGTTTAGAGTTTATAAATGATCTGAATTCACACTATAATGAATATGGACCCGTTAGTTCATGCAAGGGTGCAAGACTATAGTTGAACATTGCGGTGTCCCACACATTATCTTTATCACAATGTTATGATTTAGACAAGGTTCGATCAAGGTTTCTGATTGTGAGTGTGGACTTCTATTGAAAGTTTTTAAGTGTTCAATATTTGTAGCTGTCACACTAGATGCAATATATGTCTTAGCTGTGGAGAATGGACACTCGGTAAGCAACGAACAAAAGATGGTAAGACCCCATCAAGTAGTTCATGGATGAAACCAAGGGGTAGGATGGGGCTAGGCCCAATAGCATCACAATAGGAAATATGTCATTATACAACTAAGATATCCAAACTATATAGATCAAAGAGTCTACATACTATTTGAGCATCCAAAGAAGCATCACTTAATGTGATTGCTCTCCTATGGATTGTATCAACCAGTGCTTAATATAGAGTAATGGAAATATGTAGCCTAAAATAGGCTACACATCATGATAAAGAAATTGATACACCATGTCGCCTAGTATGGTAGGCTCTCGCTCACTCTCTCACCATGGTGTCTAAGTCGGCATCCATAACTCCAAGGCTATAAGAACAAAGTATAGGTTTGACTTAACCCAAGTCGATTGTAAGTCATATCAACGTTCCCTCCATGTGAGGTATCCACACTCTCATGCCATAACAAACATCACGTCCCTACTACCATCATGGGTAGCTATACTATGTACTCCAAATAGACAAATAGTCATATGGACCCATGCATCTAAGGTAGTATCACATGTGAGTAATGAAACTCTTGTGTCATAGCAAACACACATCCTTACTAGCATCATGGATAGCTATCATATGTCCCCTGAATGGACAATGAGTCATAAGGACCCGTGCATCTAATCTAAGAAAGTACCATATGTGACTAATGAAGATGCATATGGGTGGATCAAGCCAAGGCGGAACCTCATTGTTGTAGAGAAGCATCATAGAAGAAAATCCATATATGTCAAAAAGTAAGTCTTTGTTGCAATAGGGATTATAGAAGATTGCATAAAAGAAATGTGTTTATCTCCTCTATTATGGTTATGCATTAGGCATTTAGGCATTTATGTTAATTTAAAAATCTATTAATTATATCATTTTTTTTTCATTTTATGTATATATATTTGACTATTTGGACTCTATGCAAGATGTTCATGATTTGTGCATGTGAAATAGCTTCAAGATATTTTTTTAAAACCCACAACATAAGATTTATTTCCTAAATGCATTGCAAGTTGTGATTTTTTTTCTTTTAATGATACATATAAAAATATATATATTAAATACATAATTTATTAATGATCACATAATTTTTTAATCATATTAATTTTAATATATATAACGGTAATAAGTAAAATAATTTTTTATATAAAAATCTAGTCATTCCAATTTTATCTGTTTTGATAATGATTTTATTTTAAAAAAATAAGTATTCTTAATTTTAAAAATAAAATTTTAATTACAAATTATAATTTTCTTAAAATATAAAATTTTATTCAATTGATATAATATAAAAATAAAATATAAACTAAATAATAATAATAAATCAAATTATTATCAAAATAAATTCAATTATAATATAAACATATATTTTTATATTTTTATGAAAAAATTAATTTATATATTTAATTTTAGTTTATTTTAATGTCTTTGATTAAACATTAATTTCTCATGATACAGTTTTTTACTTAATCTTCATATTTTTTCATTTAAAAAAATTAATTAAAAATTGAAACATTATTTTGGATATTTTTGTAACAAATATTAAATTTAAAGTATTACAAAGTTGTTTATTATAGTATTAAAAGCATAGATAAAATTCTATTATCAATATAATATAAGTTATCTCTATACATAAAAAGCTCAAAGTCTTTCAAATATTTCATATAATTTGAAAAAATGGGAAAAAAATGGGAAAAAAATTAAATTAAAAAATATATATAATTAATATTTAATAATTATTTCGAATTTATTTTTACTTTATTGATCATATATTCAAATTACAATCTTGATACCAAAATAAATATTTTATGTTAAATTTTTTATCAACCACATTAAGATTTTAACATTTTGATAGAAAAATAAAAATGACTATTATGTCAATAATATTATTTTATTATTTATTTCTAATTAATAAAAATTGAAAGTAATTATTTTATTTCTCTTTTCTAGTACACACAATTCAAATAACATCATATATTTCATCCCACATTCTTTTTTTCACTGTGAATATCTAAATTATTTGTTACTCTATATCTAAATAATTATTTTTTATTTATAGTTTTTCAAATTTTATAATTTGCATAAAATTTCATTCCATTTTTCACATAAGGTCCAAAATTTGATTATATTAAAAAAAATTAATTTGAAAATACTTAAAAATATAAACTTATACAAAAAACCTTGCTTAATATGCATGTAGCATTAATAGTTATTGTAAGCTAAATATTATTTTTTCACATTCAAATTCAAAAGTAATATTTTTTGTCAAAAAAATTATAAAACTGGTTGCATAAGTTTAATTTCTTCCACATAAGATGTATATTTTAATATTTCTAGATATTTTTGAGATCCATTGGATAAATTTAAAATCGATCAAAATTAAGAATAACTTCCCAATGGTTAAAAGATCAATGTTATTTTTTAAAAAAATATTCTAGTTTAGAACTATGTCAAAAAATTTATTGTAAAATTAATAGATTACATTTTTACTGAGCTATTTATAACAAAAATTTCATTTATTTGACTTTTAACAACGTTTAAATTTTTTTTATCTTTTTATCATTGTGAACAATATAATTTACAAACATAAAAAACTGAATCATTATTTTGATATAGTCATGATTGAAAAGTAATAATATATCAGAATACTTCAAAAATATATGATTTTATGAAAGACAAGTAGTGACTCAAATATTATTCTGATTATAAAACCATAAAAAAAATGTTGAAAAAAATTCATATCTTTTAAATTTAATTTTTCTTTGAATTTTAAAAAATATACTTTTAAGTGGTTTAATAATTTTTTTTAATTTTCAAAATTTCATAAGCAATCAGGTATATCCAATTTTCTTTGATAATTAATTAATATGAAATATATTTTTTAAAAAATATTATTATGAAAATAATTTTAATTTAAAAAAAATCTAAATTGTAAAAATATATATTAATTTTTTATAAAAAAAATTAATCATTTATGAAATCATATTTTTAAAATATTATATTGATATGGTATATAATATTATAATGTTTTAAAAATTAAAAAAATTATTTTGATTGAAAAAGTATAAATTTTTTTAATTTATGTTTTGAAATAAATAAATATTATTAAATATATAAGAAATTTTATTTTGAAGTAAATAAATCATATATATTTTTATATGTAGAATTTTATGTTTATTAGAAATAAAAATAATTTCAATTCATGATTTAAGTTTGAAAAATTATTTATTAATTATTCAGGACTTTTCAAACATAAAAAGTAAAAATCTGCTTAACAATAAAGTATTTATTTTTAACTTTAAAATTGTAAATTTAATTATATATCTTAAATTTAAAAAAAATATTTATTTTTTAAAATTTAAGATAATTATTATTAATTAAAATATTTTCAAAATTTATGTGATGAAAAAATATTATATATTTTTAAATACAGATTTATTTTTTTTATTTTTTATTTTTATGATTATTTGAAATATTTTATTATAAATCATGGTTTATATTTATTGATACGTAGTAGATTGTTATGATTGAGATACATACATACTCATGAATATCATATTTTAAAATTTTTGTATATTGCTTGTGTTGAATATTTTATATATTATAAAAAAATAATTTTAAAAAAAATAAAATATTTTTTAATTTTTTATTTTAATGAATTTATTCACATAAATATTTTATTACACATGTTGTTTTTTCATTTATTTTTCATTCAAACAAAATCAGAAGTATGTAATATATCAATCTTTATTTGACAAGAATGAGACATCATTATATTCAAAAACAAGACTAGACCATGCATTTGATGAAAGATGAATAATAGTGCTCTCAAATTTTTATCAATATTTAAAATTAAAAAATAATCTAAGTGTAAAAAATATTTGAAGCCATTTTTTGATAAATTTTTTATAATAATTCATATATTAATAAATTTCATTTAACACATATTAATTATTAGATTTTATTTTATATATTCAAATTCATGTGTATGTGTGCAATCTTATTCGGGAATTTAAACATTAAACATTTATTTATAATAAAATTAAACGTGTAATGAATAATTATATTTAGTGAATGTACATTATTTTTTAAAAAATTAATTAATTTAAATTATTTAAATTATTTATTTTTAATGAAAAAATATATTTTAATTAGCAGCCATTTTTTGTGCTTATCATAATAAAAAAATTATATCTTTCAAATTCATAAGTTGAGTGAATGCAAATATTGATAATTTAGGTATTTATGAATATAAAAATATCATCCATTTTTTAAATTTATGATAATTGATGAAGAATTTATATGTCTCTTAAAAAATTATTTTTAAAATAATTTCAATTTTTATTGATTTAATTTTTCATTATCATACTTATTGATTTTTTTTAATTTTTAACTCTTCAGTATGCCAAATAAATATAAATTTTATTTAACGATCATGTGTAAAATTATAAAAATTATAAAAATTTTGACAAAATAATTTCATATCCTTTAATCTTTTATATTTTTTTATTAATATGTATAGTTTACTGTTTTTCAAATTGATTAGTTATACATGAAATAAAATTTTGATTTATCTTAACTGATTAACCATACAAAAAAAATCTTGTACATATTTTTAATTATATATGACGCTTTGACATGATTAACCATGAAAATTATATATATCAATTGCATCATACATCTATTTGAATATTTATGATAAATCTATAACAACTTGGTTTTATTGATGTTAAACACAAACATAAAATATATTTAGTTGAAAAAATTTAAAATTAATTTTTATTTATAAATTAAATTTAAATATTTATTATTTAAACTAAAATTATAGAATTATATTAGCGATATAAATTCAGAAAATATATTTAAAAGTAGTTGTATTATTAAAATAATCTATTATGTGCTTAATCATGTTAAATTATTATTAAATGATGCATTTTTTAGACAAAAATTTCACCATTATAATGTCAAATATATACACTCCAACATATTTTATAGAAATAATATACATTTTAGAAAATCACATATAACATAAATACATGAAGTCAACATGAATCTCTCAAGCCCATATGTTCTCCATATTATGGATATTAATGAATCTACAACAGTAAATTATTCACCATGTAAGACTGAGAAGAGCTAAGAATGGTGGACAGCCAAGAGAAATTTTTAGACCTTTTGCTATGTAATAATAATAAAAAAAATGAACTCAAAATCCTTGATTTACATAGTAGCCCTATCATCGAATGAATTGAGTTTGATTGAGATTAAAATATATAATAATGATATAGATTACGATTGAATTTATAATTCAATTATCATAATTATATATTTTTGTCATAATACTTAAACTATAACAAGATACTATAGTAAAATTAATCGGTAAAAAATATAAAATGAAGCTAAATATAATAATTATGTGTATGATACTACAAAGTGTTTGTCTATGTTTGCTGCTATTTGTAGAGATGGAACCAAAATGGTAATAAGGTGCTAGGTCGCAATAGCATCATATTGGAAAATATGTCCTACATCACCGAAGATATCCAAACTATCAAGGTCAAATGGTCTACAAACAACATGACCATCCGAAGAAGCATCATCTAATATGATTGCTTTCTTGTGGATTGCACCAGTTAGTGCTCTCTGTAGAGCAATGGAAACACATTACCTAAAATAGGCTATATAGTAAGCTAAAGAGAGTGATACCCCATGTCGCCTAGTATGGTAGGCTCTCGTGCACTCCTCATGAACATGTCAAAGTCGGTGTTCATAGCTCCATATAACTCCAAAGCTAGAGGAACAAAGAGATTACCTCTCTGCATAGCTCTATACTTTGAGACCTTGGCTGTTGCCTCTCCACTTGCCACCTATCGTGGAGGACGGGTGATCACCCCTATGAAACTGTGTCTCGAGTAGGATCGGTAACCACCACATCCGCCACATTGACCTGGTCCTTCCAAACCAAATACAGGTCTGCCCTAACCCTAGTCGAATGCAAGGCATAGCAACGCTCTCTCTATGTGAGCTATCCACCCTCTCGCGCCATAGCAAACACCACATCCCTAATGACATCATGGGTAGCTATCCTTTGCACTCTGAATGGGCAACAAGTGATTATGTATTATGCACTAAACACATTATGCATCTAAAGTGATACCACATTCACATGTGAGTAATGAAGATGTAGATGGATAGACCAAGCCAAGACGGAACCTTGTCGATGTAGAGAATGTAACTGGTGCTATGGGGTCTTCACATCCCTTTTGTTATTTTAGTGTGTCTCTCTTTGTAGAGATTAGAGAAGTACCATGGACCGAGTCCAAGAGTTGAGCATAAAGCACTATGCTGTCGAGAGAGGAGCAGTAGTTAAACGTTCACGTTTTATACAGCTAAAGTGGACCCTTGAAGTACAATATTGTGCCAAAATAGAAGTGCATCAATATATAAGATTAATACTTCTCCATTCTGATGCTTTACCTGTTGAAGTTCTGTTTGAGGAAAATCTCTGTGAAATATATTGATTGATTTATTCGTTCATTTGTATCTATGTAACTGCACTTGTCAATCCCAGTTTACCTTCACTTCCAAAATTTTGATTTCACACCATTCCGAGGTAACTTTTGTAGAATGTATGAATATTACATAATGTTTCGGAAAACAAAGACACGCTGAACAATGTCATATTTCTACAAGTGCTCTGTTATTCATGGACCACTAAGTTGCGTAGCGGAAGACCAGGTCTCCTCATTTGTCGCGGACTTGAATCAACTCCTGCTCCTATTGCAGCTTAGCAGGGTTGGAGAAGTAGGTAGTGGGTTGTTGAGTCCGCCACTCACTCCCTCCGTCCCGCTCGCGCTTCCTTGGTGCTGCCACATGTTAGATATGGCACGAGCGCACGAACCAACAAAATTCCTTCCGTGCTCGCAGTTGCTTCAAGCTGTTGGCTTGGTCAGGCGGAATCGAAGAGAGCCTCAAGGCTCGAGCGTGAAGAAGCGCTAGCCGCGAGAGCATCTCGCACTTTGGATTTATCTCAGTCAGCATCTTCAATGAATCAGACCTAAAGGGTATCGGCCGCTCTAGGGTTAACCGATCGATTGTTTGGATCACGTGAAGACGCCGTTCGCGGAAAACCAGCAGAATAGTGTGCCCGTCCATCCACTTTGACTTTACTCTGATCCACTTCCATCTCACACAGGTGGGAGGCCATGGGACCCACGCGAATCCGCCACCTTTGGTTGTCAAAGTATACTGCTTATGCCAAACATTTCCTTCTTTAGTTCGTTTTCCGCGGCCGACCGGAGCCCACTTTTTTATAAACATGGATTATCATCATCTTTGTAACATGTTTGTAAACTCCGTGAAATGCTTTCCACCTGGACCTTTTAGGTCCAGGTGATACTTCTTCTCATGTACCAACAAGTAAGAGACACAGTAAAATAACAAAAGGGATGGGAAGCTTCTTCTCATTAAGCTATTACTTTCGTATGTGATCACCCATTCACCACAGTGGATAGTTGTGGTTTAGGATGACGAGAGAAGGGAGAAGCATGGAATAAAAGGCTTGATGCAACTGAGGTACAAAGCAAAGCCAAAGGAGTCCAGAAAAAACCAACGGGAAAAGAAAAAGAGAAAACTAATCTCCCTAGTGATATATCACTATCTCTCCGAAGGCGTCTATTATGTCTCCTACATGCAGATCGTCAACGGGTGAAACAGTATGTTTACAACGATCGTCACCAATCAAAACTCTCGTTCTCTCCAAATGCCAAAGGCTAAAGCATGTTGTAATGCTATGCATATATGCTGTCTAAAATACTTGATACATGGAGATTATCATTACGAATGATAACATGAGTTCTAGATAAGTGTCATCAATCAAAGCTATATTTCTCTCAATAGCAAAGGCTAAAGCATGTTGTAATGTTATACATATCCGATGTCTAAAATATTGGATGCAATAATATTACGATAAATGCGTACCAATACTTCTATCATATACTATTGGGGCCTAGCCCCATATTTCCAGTCTGGTTCCATCCTTGTACGCTTTGATGGGATCTTCCCATCCCTTTTGTTATTATACTTTGTCCCTTCTATCATATCTCACAAATCTATCCATATCTCATCCATATGTCTCCAAAGCAACCGGAATGGAGAATCCTTCACACAATCCTTGATATTTACGGATCTTAGCAGCAATGCTAATCTCTGTAGCTCATGCAACGTGATTTATGTGCAATTATGTGTCAAGTCAAATTAGTAATTGTAGGACCCTACTTAGAGATTTTGAGACTATAATTTGTTTTTGGAATAAAAGGGTGCGATATTCGGATGAAGTCTGGTCTGCCGAATACGAATATGTGGAATAAGTACGAATATGGCCAAGACGAATGAGTTGTTAAGGAATGTCTGAAGTGTCGAACGGATTAGGGTAGTTAGTAATAACATCAACAAGTACGGATGAGCAGTGGAGAAGCAAGAACGAGCCGACGAGTCAAGTAGACAAGATGAAGAGAAGATCGATCATTCGCTCGGAAGCTCGAGAGTCTATTCAATCACCACCAGTGAAGAAGATACCAACAGGAGTATATCGACCTTTGGTGCCGAAGCCAGATTGGACAACCGAAGAGTTGCTACGATTGAAGAACTTAGGCGGAATGTTCTTAGTATGGCGATGGGACTATGTGTACCCAGAGTTGTGTGAGGAAGTTCGGGCGAAGAAAACGATAAATCCAATAGGATGGAGAGGGCATCTAGATTCGTGGGATGTGATTCTCTGGGAAAAAGCATTAGGAAGGGATTACTCGAAGAAGAAGGATGGTATCGACTAGGAAGGATCGGCATTATACACGGGCTTCAACTTTGATGAAACAAAGTGGTTTGATCCTCGGGGCGCAACCGGAGAAGTGGGATGCGAAGTTATGGGCGAAGGTTTTAGGAAGCAACCACAAAGAGGACAAAGGCAGAGTTGATTGGGAAGGTTTGGCAATGGATACGGCATTCACCTTTGACGAGCGGAAGTGATTCAACCCTAGGGAGAGGAAGGGGATGAATGGCTACAAGCTCGACCTGATTAAAGATGTCTTCAGGAGAAAGGTGGCACTCACCATGAATCAGCTTTTCTCACCGCAACGAACAACCTACATGAGTATGCATAAGGCGAGGATCGTGAAAGGGTTCATCGGAGGAACTATCCGAGTGAATTGGGGAGAGATCTTTGCGAGGAATGTGCAGGCGATGGCAACGAAGCTAAGGGAAGACGATAAGAGTGTAGTATATCTCTCGTCTTTCTTAGTGCACCTGTACGCAAAGATGGAGTGGCTGACGCATAAGGAGAGGCAGTTGTATCGGTTGGAGAGTGGGTTGTCGGACTTGGATGCGGACCTTGACAGAGCTAGCAGTGGGTCGATGAGGAGTCTAGGAACGAGTGCGCCACCCGAGCCGAAGAGAACGGGAGAAGTGAGACCGGCAGTGCAAAGCAAGCCTGATTCGGACTCAGACCTGGAGGTGATTGGAACTTCGAGGAAGAGGAAGAGAGTAGTGAAAGACAGTCCACCAGCTACTCTAGCCGTTCGAAGGGATGTAGGCAAGAAGAAGATAGAAGAAGTAGGACCGGCCAAGTCCTCTCGTCCGAAGATGATGGCAGTAAAGCCAGGGCCGAAAGCCTTGAAGGAGATTGCAGAACCTATGGCATCAGTATTACAGTTGTCGCAGAAGTTGGAAGCTGTGGTGGTCCCGGTATTGCTTGAGTTGAACGAGACGGGGCCGATGAATATGCCAGGGTGGGACCCTCAAGCCGACGGATATATGGAGTTGATTCAGATGATGAACCGTCTGACATTGGGGAAGGAAGATCAATCCATCACAGTGAGAGAGTTAACGGAGAATGTGGACAAGCTATCCAAAGAGAAGGCTGAGATGGAGAAGGAGGTTATGGAGGCAAAGAAGGCCTACAAAGAAATCTACCGTATTCGGGGTGTAAAGATCCATTTTGTGGAGAAGGAGAATGCCCATCTTCGGGAGATAGTGCAAGACTTGAAGCGAAGACTGATTCAGGTGGATGTGGAGGCACCGGCGAAGTTGGAGACCCTCGGAAACAGATGTACGCAACATCTGTTCACACGGTTGATCGAGTTGAAGTGCAGCGGTTAGAACAGTTGGTGGCAGCGATGGAGAATCCTGGAGATTCGAAGGATCAATGCAAGGAGATGTACAAGACATTGGGTCGAGATTTCAGGTAAGCCATGGCTCTTCATCGACAGGAGATTGCTGCAAATGTACATGAGGTGCAGTTAGGAATCAACGCATTCACGCAAGTAGCGGAGGTGCGATCGAGCGGCTTAGATCAGAGTAGAAGACTTAGGAGAGAGTGATCAGTGTAGGAGACGGTTAGCTTGATAGTTAGGAGTAGCAGTTAGAACATTCATTATAAATAGTCGTAGGAAATAAAGTGATGGATCTTTTATCTTTGCAAGTGTCCAAGCTGTTGGATTGCGAATTGTAGTCAGGGTAGAACGAGCACTCGAAGAGCTGGTGGCTGTAGGCTGACATTGTCACGACTGAGGCGTGTATTTGTGAAGTTACCCGAATATTCGTCCACGAGCTGAGCCAGTCTGTAGCATTAGAAGTACTCTAGAGGGTGTTTCGCCGAGACGCAAACTTGTAATGAGAGAGATCCCCATCCCGAAGTAAAGCAAATTGCTGAACTCTATTTCTTTGCGGTCGTGGAATTGATGATGTGATGGGTTTGTGAAGGAATTGGATCTGAATCGATTGCCTTCTTTGTGAACACTCTTCAAACTTTGCAGTCTAGAGTTGGAAAGATGTCTAAATGCTTATTTCCCTTCTTCGGTAGTACAATTTGATCCCTCATTCCCTTGGGAACGAATCAATCTATACGAATTCGGACTGAGTAGTACCTACCGTGCTATTACATTTGCAAGTGTTCATTGAGAATCGTAAGTGTAGTCAGGGTAGAACGAAGTGCTCAAGAAGCTATTGAATGTTGTATTCGATCGACCTAGACTTGTGTGTTATACTTGTGAAGTTACCAGGGTATTCGCCCATGAGTCTTGGTCGGATTCGCCTCACAGTAGAACTTCATTGAGAACATCGCCTCGACTTCAACTTGTAAAGGAGTGATCAATCTCCCATCACTAAATCTGGAGTGAAATTTCAATTACATGTGTAATTGCGTGTAATGTAATGGATGGGTAGTGATTTGATGATTGGGATGAGTGGTTGAATACTGCTTATTCGCAACACTCTTCGGACTGTGCATATCCAGAGTCTACAAAAGATGCATAAACTCACATATTCGTCTCTGGTAATGAATTAACACCTCATTCCCTTGGGAACGAACTTTAATTCTTTACAATTGGCAAAACCTTTGTGTAACTTGTCTGTTACAGAAATCATAATATCAACCACATAACTCCTTTGGAGATCATTTTATACTACAAGTGATAAACTCTTCAGACCTGATTATTCTTTCAGTGATTTACTACGGTGCAATTTGAGACCTACAAATATACATTTTAATTTAGTTTGAATATCATTTATATGAACTTGCAAGTAGTTATGGTTTTCAACACGTGGATTCCTATCCATGATAAATTTTTATTGAAATCAAGCCATAGAGAGAGTTTATTATTAGAAATTTTGACGAGTATTATTCTCAAGTTATAAACTCACAAGTTCCATATGTAGTTTCATTCATACTTAGCTGATTTCGAGTTATTATTTTGACTCTTTATTAATAATAGATCATTTTGTTTATAGTATGGCTAAGAAGTATCTTTAGGTAAGTCCAAAAGTAGAATATCTAGTCCAATGGAAAGGTTATCCACTTTGTGAAGCTACTTGGGAACCATTGGAAAATCTTGCAAAGATACTTATATAGTTTTCACAATTTGTATATTACGTTTTAAATAGGAGGAGGTTTGTAACCAATCTTGGTTAACTACAATTAGTTTAGCCAAATCTTAGATTGATCATTAAATCATTAAATATCAAAATAATGATGTGCATGATCCAAAAAGCAAAACGTTAACTTTGGCTTGAATGGATACATAACGAGATGGTTATCATACATTGGTGGATTAGATATGGTGCTAGATGTCTTTTGAAAATTGGTTAGGATAAGATAAGAAAACATGCGACCTACACATGTTAGCCATGTGGCATAGGTTGGATGAAAGAGACATAAAGAATCTGATATATTTTCATGTGTGTCGACAACCAGTAGGTAATAGGTCCAATCCGTTGAACTACTAACATGGATCTAGTAAATCGTGGACTTAACTTTGAACTCCTATTAATGCCAATTTGGTGGTAGACAACCATACATGATCTCCTTCATGAACTGCACATGTCATCGATGAACATCTGCATATTATTTTTGCTGATTTTGGATAATGATTGATTTTTGCTTTACGTGATACAATTCTTGTTAGACTTGTACCACAAACTCATTCACAATTTCAATTGGGGTTGATGGTTTTTGCATGTGACCCATTTTAGCCAAATTAGACACTATGAGAAGATATTCTTCATACATAAGGAAGAAAAGGCTGATTTTTATGGATCAATTTGATTGAATTGAATTATTATAAGCAAATTCAATCATATCCTCAATAGTTCTATTTTTTCTTTTGGTTTTTCATATATTTGAGGATGATAAGTCATGGACATGTCTATTTTTTTTATAACCCAAATAAGATTTTTCAAAACATGCTAGTTACTGAGTTCCCCTATCAATGATGAGATTTTTAGTTAAATCATGTTGAGCAAAAATTGCATCCATATAAATATGAGCAAGTTTTGATGCATTAACTATTTTTGTTGTGAGCCTAACATGGATCATTTTGGTCAGTTTATCTACAATAAATATTATCAAATCATATCGAGTAAATGTCATCGGTAACTCATATACAATATCCATATTAACAAGCTCTCATCTTTTGCTTGATATTTGAGTAGAGGTTGTAGTAAACCTTTACAGTTTTTTATTGCTAATTTTATTATGTTGACATGTCAGCAATTGCGTACATAGCTGGTGACATTATCTCTTAGTCTTGGCCAAAAGTATACCATATAGATGTCTTTAATAATCTTCCCCATTACATGATCAATGATAGCTAAATCATAAGTCTTTGCTAATAATATTTTATATACAGCAACATACAATGATATTTAAATCTTTTCCTTATAGAAAGTCAATCCATGTTCCAACTATGCTTTACCTTTCCGAAGGGTATGTGCAATCTTCACATTCTTCTTGGTCTCTCGGTTTAGATTCTCCCACCATTTCGAGTGAATTTTCACCTTTGTGATATAGGTAATGCATGACATACGTGTCAATGCATCAACAAGCTGCTTCTTATCCTGCACAAACACGATCTTCATATTGAAACTTTGTCCTCAAGAAATCTATCGCTTTGAGAGATCCTTATGAGTTTCTAAATAAACCAAAGGTTTGTGATTTGTCTCTACCACAAACTCCTTATTTTAAGATACTGCTTCCAATATTTAGTCGCCAACACAATGGCTAACAACTCTAGGTCTGTGAAATGGTAATTTTGCTCCATCAATAAGGGTTTCAGTGAGAAGAAGCAATTGTGTGTCATCCATCTTCCCATTCCTATTGTAGCACTCTTCTAGCCGCCACATCTAATGCAAGTTTTGTTGATCTACTTGGTTCTACCATTTAAGGATTGTTGCAAGTAAGACTGCATCCTTCAAAGTTTGAAATGTGATCTCCTAAGCTGTACCTTATTTCCATTTATGCACTTGGCTTAAGAGATTTTTTTAAGCTTGAATGATACGAGCAAAAGCTTCTACAAACCTTCTATACAAGTAGATTAAACCTAAAAAAACTCTATAATTGAGTTTGATTATCTTGAGCACTCCAATTTTGAATAGTTTTCACTTTGTCATTCATGACTTGGATACTATCTACACTAACTCTATAACATAAGAAATCTACTTCACTTTTGTGAAACTCACATTTTGACATCTTAGCATACAACTTATTTTCTCTCAACATAAGGACAACTTCTCATAGATGTTAGTGATGATCTAGTAAGGATGTGCTATATATCAAAATATCATCTAAAAAAAAATCTTTGATTTATTTAGATATTAAAAAAAATATCATTCATATGTCCTATGAATAAAATATAGACATTGGTTAAATCAAATGGCATAACTAGATACTCAAAGTGTCTAAATCTAGTTCTAAAAGATGTCTTATGTATATAAAGCAAGGGGAGACAAACAGTACATCTGATACTACACTACGAAAATCTGAGAGAGTTCGGCATCAGAAATTTATGCATGAAAGTTCAGCGATTTATGCATGAAAGTTTCCTTGTTGATCATTATGCATACATGACTCACGTTCTTGCTGAGCCAGAACCGAGTACGCTTGAGGAGGCGATGCACAAAAATGAGTGGATTGAAGCCATGGAGCACGTAACTTTGCCGCACCGTCACCAACAAACATGGGAATTGGTGGACTTACCTCAAGATAAGAAAGCGATTGGTTGCGAGATGGGTCTTCAAGGTCAAGCGCCTTTCGGATGGCGCGTGTCCGATACAAGGCAGATTGGTAGCCAAGGGCTACGCACAACAACATGGAGTGGACTACTTAAGAGGCGTTTAGTCCGATTGCCAAGATGGCAACAATTAAATGCGGTGGTTGCTATTCTTTGTCAACAAGGGATGGCGACGCATCAAATGGACTTCAAGAACGCCTTTCTCAATGGAGATCTCGGCGAAGAAGTCTACATGCAACAACCACCTGGTTACGAAGATCCGAAGTTTCTTTCGAGTTTGTAAGTTAAGGAAATCCCTCTATGGTTTGAAACAGGGCTCCGAGAGCATGGTATGAGAAGATCAATTCCTTTCTCATGTCTCTTGGATTTGTAGTCTGTCATTCCGACTCATCGCTATACTGCATGAGATCAGGAGTTCATGTAGTGATGATTTACATCTACGTAGATGATCTTATTATCACTGGGAACCATGAGGAGATGATTTCCCGCATCAAGAGTATCTTATGTTCCGAATTTGAGATATAAGACATAGGATATCTTAAATTCTTTCTTGGTGTGGAGTTTATCACAGAGGGAAAGGATATGTGGCTAATACAACGCCAATATGCTTTAGATAAGCTTAAGGAGTTCAAGATGTCTGATTGTAAACCAATAGACACTCCTCTACAACAAGGTCTAAAACTAGAATTAGACGATGGAGAGTTACTTGCATATCCCCGACTGTACAGACAGATGGTTGGGAGTTTGATTTATCTGACTATCACTAGACCGGATTTGAGCTATGCTGTTGGTCTAGTCAGTCAGTTCTTGCATGCTCCACGGGTACCGCATATGATGGCGGTTAAGCGGATTCTCCGCCATGTGAAGTCCACACTTCATTTTGGACTTCGATCTGATTTGGAGGTGGTGAACTCCGCATGGCTACACCGATGTTGATTGGGCAGAGACATTTTCGGCGGGGGAGATCCACGCCCGGATATGCGTTTGGACTTGGGAGTGCGGCTGTGAGCTGGGCTTCTAAGAAGCAACCGACCGTGGTACTATCTTCCACAGAGGCAGAGTATCGTGGTGCTATGAATGCCACTTGTGAAGCAGTTTGGCTTCGTTCCTTGCGTTCTGATATTGGAGTAGATTATCCTAGTTCTACAGTTATCCTAGTTGATAACATTAGCAGCATGATGTTAGCCAACAATCCTGCACACCATCATCTTGGTGTGGTCCCACACTTCTTGTCGACCCACTACTGCCATTGCTTGCCACTTGCCCACCGAGATTGCTGACCACATTCACTTGATAGCACCTTCTCTCCTGTGGCGTCAACCACCCCATGTGCGAATACATGTGCACCAAGAATGAAGAGATGTAGTTCACTCCCTTCTCTCCCGCTCGCAGCCTCTGTCCCATCGCTTGCACATTACGAGTGAAGATCTCTCCCCAATTGACCTTTATTGATCTGCCGACGAATCCCTCCACTATTCTCACCTTGTGCATACTTACATAAGTAGTTCGTTGTGGTGAGAAGAGTTGATTCACAGTATACATTATCTTTCGTCGGAAGTTTATACCCTTCCTTTCCCTAGGGCCAAACCACTTGGTCTCGTCGAAGGTGAATGCAGTATGCATTTCCGACCCTTCCCAGTCGACACCATCCTTCTCCTTCAAGTAATCTCTTCCTAATGCTTCTGCCCAAAGCAGCGATGCCACGAATCTGGATGCCCTCTCCAGCCTATTGGATTGGCCGTCTTCTTAGATCAAACTTCTTCGCACAATTCTGGGCACACATAGTCCCAACGCCATGCTAAGAACTCTCCATCCAAGTTCTTCAATCGTACTAATTCCCCAGCTGACCACTTTGGCTTTGGCACCAAAGGTCGATATACTCCTGTCGGCATCTTCTTCACTGATAATTTGTCGTGCACATACATATCGCATCACAACATACATCGCTGTCACATCAAACATCACAACACATAGATTGTCATACACCAGCACAAGTGTACCACAATAAATCTTTTCTACTCTCAAAACGTCCACAAGAACACTCCGCTCATAACCATAGCATAAAAGAGAGATTACAGTCAAGCCAAACCCACTTTGTGCTTCAAAGACTCTGTGTTCCCCGCACTAGCTACTATCCACCATAGCCACACTCTCAAAGGCTCAACTTCGAAAACTGGCCTCCAAGGAGACCTAATTCGAACTCTACCCCTTGAGCCCTAGGACCCCTAAGGGCGCTTTCGGTCCTAACGGTAGTCCCGGGTTTGAAGGGCGCTAATCGCACTGTCGGCTCTAGCTGGCCGTATTCAAGCTCGCATACGGCGCACCTACATAACTAGAGATGCTACTACATAAGTCATGACAAATTGAATAGCCTCACGAGCCCCCGATCGAATGGCCGATTTTCTCTTCATTTCGTCTACTTGACTCGTCGGCTTGTTCCTGCTCCTCCGCGGCTCATTGCACTTGTTGATGTTGTTACTAACTGCCCTAATCTGTTCGACACTTCAGACATTCCTTAACAACTCGTTCGTCATGGTCATCTTCATACTTATTTTACATATTCGTATTCGACGAGCCAGACTTCATCCGAATATCGTTCGTTTTTATTCCAAAAACAAAAAAACAGTCTCAAAACTTCTAAGTATGGTCCTACAACTCATATGAACAATAATCATACTTTGATATCATTGTAACACTGAAGGCAATGTCTTCATAATGGTTTTCAAAGATGAAACCATTCTCAAATACTTTTATTGTTTTATATACTTTAGTAATAAAAATAGTCTATAATCCAATCTATGTCACATGGCTAATATGTGTAAATCGCATAATTTTTTATCTTAATCAATTCCTTAAATACATTTAGGATCTCATCTAATCCACCAATGCATGGTAGCTATCTCGCCATGTATGCATATAAATCAAAGTTTATCTTTCTTTTTTTCAATCATGCACACCATTATTTTGTCATTTATTGATTAAGTAAGCAATCTAAGAATGGGGAGAATAGATGATGAGCATGATAACTCCTATAAAGCTACCAAATCAACTATTTAAAATCTCATGAGGCTTCAAATAACTCTCTTTGACATGACCAATCCCCATGTATAATGCAAATATCAACATGGCAACAAAAGGAGCAAGACCAATAAAAGTTTGTTCATGAAATCTAAAGAAATCGGATGAAGGGCTAGACAAAACGCTTGCCTAACCTCATCCACCAAAGCCTATGGAATCCTATGGTAGAGATGCAGACATACAAATTGAATCTATTGTAAACCTAGTAAATTCGAAGCCACTCCTAAGATGCCAATGGTACAAAATTAAAATTCAATTTTGGTGATTACAACGCTAATACTAACAAAACTGAATGTGTAGGGTGAACAATCTCTATTGGAGCCATATGAGAATTACATGGATGAGATGCATCCATATGTTTGGTCAAACCGTGAAATGTATAGCAAACGATAATACCTACATAGGGTATCTCTAACTAGATGGGGCCGTTGAGAAACAATATCTCGAGCTGGCCATGGTCTGTGTGAGGATACCATAATGCAATGAAGAACAAACAAACCCAAAAAAGAAAAGATTATTATTATACTTTGTCCCTTCCGAAAAAAGAAAAGATGAAAATACTGAAAATATGTTGAGTCGATGTAGATCCATCATCATCGTCTTATGCTTATCTCCATCACCTCCAATTCGAACTCCACTTCTGTCATAACAAATCTTCCAATGCTTTGTTGACTCTCAACCCCATAGATCGCTCAATCATTCTTAGAACAATATCATGTTGGACCGCCATAGAGTGTTATGGCGGCCTCGACTAAACAAAACTAAATAATCGTCAATACTCTCGACTCAATGATTTTCTTGAAATCATAGCTGTCAAAAGCACTCATGAGGCAGTCGACGAATGACATCAGACAATGCAAGATGGAATGTTCTGCATGGGTTTGTTTCGGATGACAAAGTGAATTGGAGTGTGAACATAACATTGAAGATGGACAAGCCTGTGGTGACAGATTCAGACCTGGTGCACAATTGACACACTTTGCCTTGCAGATTTTGGTCTACATAGGATAAACATCTCAAGTCCCAATCGGGAAGGGCTGCTTTACCATCTCATGAATGATTTCATGATTTCATGAAGCGGATTCTACAATCCTAAAAGCTGACGTTTGACTTCACGATCTTGAATCACCCATGAAAATGTCGCGTGTGAAAGCCGGAGCAACTTTAAGGGAAAACGAACGCAAGTTTAGAGAATCTAGGTAAAGCCGAGATGTGGTTTGCGGAATTTGGCTTGCCATCGATGTTCTCTCTTTCACTAAGACTATTACAGGGGAAGGGGAGGGCCTTCCGAGTGGATCATGCACCTAAACTTTCTTCTGGTGAATTGTCCACTCACGAATCCCCACCGGCCTCTTAGTGCTTTCCCCACAGTGCATAGTACTTGGATTCTGCCAGCATGCAAGAAACTTTCGGAGACAGAAAAAAGGTACCAACAGAGATCCCACCTGCAGAAAGTGAAACTCTCCGTGCGCATGGACTACGAACTGCATACTTGCATTCCCACACTGTTCTAGCAGGGAAATCTCGACTCTCGCAATCCCACAAACCAACAGTCAAATCGAGTTTGAATCTGAAGTTGATACTTGTATGTGGAGTGAGATGAGATTGCGAGGCGTGTTTCATTACGCCATGTGGCATAGTTGGTGTGACAATACCCATATCTTTTACCATTGTCGACGGTTCAATGATATCAAGAGGTCTTGCCGTCAAAACAAAATGACCAATGACATTTTACTACAAATGTCTCATGTATTAAGATGACATCTCTCACTCTATGTTTCAATTCAATATCCAATATGTTATACCAATATTGGATAGCTTCTAACTTTGTCACCCCATGGATAACATTAATCAACCAACACATTCATATGTCTCTCGAAGACTCTCTTCAAACTTCCATTGAAACTCTTGAGACTATTAGTTTGTAAGTCTTCATCACGTAATAGTTCTCCTCAAATGTGCAAAGAACTCCAAAATAGGGTTAAAGATTAGGACCTCCAAACTTTTCTCAACTTGAGGAGTTCCGACCGTATCATCGATAACAAATACACAGGATGAACTTGCACTACCAAACATTATACTAGAAGTAATAGAGATGTAGTTTGAATATGAGTATTATCTCCAAAACTCAATCTCCTCATGGTGGTCACGACGGAACTCATGATAATCATCCATCAGCAAAAAATGATGGAAGAATCTATTCCAAACCATAAACGTATTAAACAAAATAGAGTTGTGTATCCGCTGGAAATCGTAACGGAGTCAAACTCGTGTATGGAGTCATCCAACTCAATGTTACCAATTATACAATAATATCATCTAGTACCCTTGATGGCCCCATCTATATCATACATGTCCCACAACGAGATATCACCAGGCTCAACTCCGTCACTCTCTAACAACAAATCACAATCTTTTGTTAACCTCAATGGCCAAGGTTGTATCACATTTTGCTATGGATGCACCCACAGCTAATCCTAGACGGCTCTCTTTCCGAACCTCTAGACAACTCCATTAGTACATCAATGTATCCACCGTAACCGTATCAACAACAGGTCCCCAACTTGAAGTAGAAACCACAACAAAAGACACATGGGGCACTACAAGATGCTAACACAATGACAACATGTCATCACCACTGTCACTCACCCAGTTTACAAGTCCGCTGTAGTGTTGTGATACGACTACTATAAGAAGATGATGACATGTGTCATCTTCAGAGCTGTTGTCATGACGGTGATACTTTAGGTTAGGATAACCGACGGTGAATTGTAAGGCTATTAAGAGCCCACCGTTGCATCGACTTTGTAGGGCTAGGATGTTGAAAAGGCTCCAAGATATATTATCTTGGACCTTATCAAACATAAAGCACAGTCATGGTGGAAAGGGTATGGGAGAGATCTAGACACATCACTTTATTGACTAAGGAGCTTATCTGATCGAAGTGGAGCCGATGTATGGCATGGATAGAGTACAACATGATCCTCTAGATGTACCGATGCCCAATCCGTTTATATTCAACATCCGGTGTCTTCATCGTGATCACTTTCGGGCATGGTAAGTATATCACTTTGGAGATAACTTTATGCAACAAGTGATAAACTCTCCAGACCCAATTATTCTTCCCGTTATTTCCTACGGCGCGATTTGGGACTTAACAGTATACGTTTTGATTTAGTTTGGGCGCTATGGATATGAACTTACCAGTAGTGGTGGCTTTCAATACATGGATTCCAATCCATCACTATTGTTTACCAAAAACAAGTCATAGAGAGTTGATTGTTAGGAAATTTGGCGAGGAGTATTATTCTCAAGTTATAAACTCTCCGGTTCTGTTTGTAGTTCCGTTCAGCCGGTTTCGAGTTGTCATTTTGACTCTTTATTAGTGACAACTCATATTGTGTATATGATAGCTAAGTAGTGTATTTAGTATAGTTGTAAAGCTCTAAGTTAATATGGAGCTAATTTGGCCACACTAGAGGTCAAATTAACACTCTTCATTCTCATTGGTCTTGGAGTTTGGGTCAATGATAGCACTTGGGTAACTTCTTCGAGGTTTTGAGGAGTTTTGGAGACCTTCGAGGGGGACATTTGGAGATTTGGGGACATAGTTGGAGAGCTGATGGGAAGAGCTACAACGTGGGCTCAAGAATAGATGCATTTGAGGGGTTTGTCACTCTCATATGGTGAATCAAAGATAGAGAGAGAAATTTAAAACTTTGAGTGTATTTGGGATGTTTTTGAGAATACTACGAGTGTTTTGAGAAATGTGATCCAACTAAGATATAGTTTACGACTCAAGCTTGTGTTTGGATTGAAATTTTTACTCAATTGGATGAATTTTGAATACGGAGTGATAGGTTGAAGTTTATATATACAGTTAGAGTTACAAGATTGCACTGACTGTCACAAAGTTAGTATAACGATCATATCTTTTGCTATCAGAAAATTTCATCAATAAAACTTTCCACAGTTGAAATTTGGATGATAAGTGACTTCTCATAAAATTTGAGAGCAATTGGAGTCAAGGATTGGGATGTGTGATGGGTTTCGTACACAGTGGTTTGCATATCACTTTGTGATACAGTGTGTAACTCGACAATTGTTCTGAGAGATCTAGAGTAGAGAAACATATGAAACTTTTCCGAGAGAACAAACCGGTTTTAGAGAAATTTTTTGTGAAGTTCAGGCGAGAGTTATTGGTCCAATCATTGGCTATCATAATCTTCTTCCGCTGAAATTTACCGGTTGTAATGAACTCGAATGTGGAATGCTGAGGAAAAGAAGAAGAGATTGTCAACTCACATGAGGTTTAGGAGGTATCTTCTACAGCCATGCGCTTAGGCGTTCTTAGAGCGAAAAAATGTCTATGCGGCACCGCAAGTCTTGTCTCGCTGAGGAAAAAATATAGTTAGTATGACTAGTCCACATATCCAATCTCACTATCAATAAACACATGAGCATAATACTCCAAACAATAAAGCACCAACACACAAAAAAAAATGTGGTACACAAACAAGAAGTTAAGATGTATGTATATAAATCACAAGAAACATAAATAACAATACTTCATCAAAATACATCAAAATCAATCCAACCCGGACTAACATTATATCAAGTGGGCATTTAAAGGCATTAAAACTGAGTTTTGGAAACCTTATGCTCTCTATATCGATAATCTAACATTGGTAGATTTGTAACGTTGGTGTATTTGTAACTTTTGTGTGATTCAGAAAAACTTTTACTCTAATCCCTAAACGTTAAAATTTTGCAATTTTGACACCATTGGTTGTATGAAATCCTTACTCGACACGACCTACTTTACATCTTCTATGACCCCACCAAATTTCAGATCAAATGTACACTCTATAACAATCCTAGAGCCTACCATTCATATTTTCTATCCAAAAACTTGTATTTCAAACACTTTTTTCTGAAATTTTTTTTGAAAAATCTCGATTTTAAACTCCAAAGAAACTATAAGCATTGATCCACTTGGTAAATTTTCAAAAACGTTTTTGTACTCCAAATTCTCGATTTAGATTTTAAGCACTAAAATAAAAATTCGACATTGATCATACCAATTTCAAATCTACTCTACTTCTAGATTGCCACCACGGTCTTCATTGCATCAACGCCGAACACACTTTACATCCAAAAGATCGCTCAAAACTTTTCAAAACATTTTCGGGCCCCAAAACTCAGAGTTTTCATCATATAATCATATTTGAATTTTCGAAATAATTTTTTTTACTCTCAAAACTTGCACAATAACAGTCCACTGATAACCATGACATAAAAAAGAGAGTATACTCTTCTTTTTTTTAAGTCCAAATACTCAAGTTCTACTATCCACCATATACACATTGTCAAATGCTATCTTGTGGCAGCCCGGACAACAAGTCCAGTGTGAATAACGCAAAGTTTCACAGTCAGCAGTACCGGCCGTGGTTATGATAATGAACAAAGTCCAGTCCTTGTGTTGCTGCCACTTGGACTTCTTTGACTAAAGCGCGAGCCTGCTCGATCAACGACTTGAAACAAGCCGCAAGTTATAAGACATTGCTGCCCAGCTTTGTACAGGCGAATTGCTGTCCTGGACGGCACTCTGAATGATTGGTCCCTTGGGGTCGCAAGTGTTCCATCCAGTTCACTAGCGAGACTTCGAATTTACTTTGACAGATCGGTAAGGGATTCTGCGTGGAGCCTGTACTTAGAGCTAGAAGGTGGAACACTCCACGGCAAGAGAGATATTTGTCGAACTCCAACTTATAAATCTTCATTAGCAATATTTTAGAATCTCGATAGGATTATGTTCGGTACATCTCTCTCAACTGGTGGTAAGGGAATGGCAACCGGTAGCGCACTATCCGGTCGGTAAGATTTCTCGAACAGATCTTGTTTGAAATATTAGACACGGTCTTGTCAGTTTGAGATACTATGTTTGTACTCGAAGAAATGGCTTGCCCAACCAGAGACTCCAAGAAGCGTCTCTTCAAGGTCGCAGGTTCGCACACGTAACTGAAGTCAACAGACAAAGGCTTGGAACCGGCAGTGACGAAGAAAAGCACACGAAATCATTCAGGTTATTACGGTCTGATCAAATGCATGTTCTCATGCCCAAATCAGGACCATAATCCTACCTCGAATTTAACCATCTCCTCGACGATATCAACGATAGCCTCAGAATGTTGAACCTTAGCAACTTCACAAAACTTGAAACTCGAGGAAAGCACTGATAATACACTCTTGATCCTTCCAATATCATCGCGGGACAGTCCGAGTCCTTGATTCTAGCTGTGCTTACTGCGCTGGCCTGTTCCTCTGACTAAATCAAGGAGCTGTGGAAGGCAGCTGAGAATGCTGAGAACTTGATTTCAGTTAAGTTTTTCCATTCCGAATCCGCATACAATACTAGACAAGATTACAAAGAGAAAGAAAGAAACAATCCAGAAATGAGCACGTCTTCCGAACGACCCTGACACCAGGATAATCCGGTTTTACTTCAAGCTGGCGGTAAAGGCAGCCAGAAAGGCAGAAAAACACGACAACAAAAGGATATAAAATCCATTAAGAATTATATATTGATCAAGAAACGTTATATATCCCTTGGTTCAGACAAGGAAAGACTCCATCACGGGATAAAGTAGCAATTGCATGACACAAATGTTCGTCACACTCCTCTATATAGAAGTGGCTTGTTAGTTCGTGAGCTCAGGACTGAGTTGAGGAATTCAACCATAATCAATTTCATGTAGTTAATTCTATTTAGTTCTAGAGCATAGCAGAAGTGCCTTCATAAAATTTGAGAGTATAGAGCGAAGCAGCCTTGCCAGCGTATATATTGCTTTGGCGAACATCATGTGTGGCGTTTCCTAACTAAGAACTACTTTTAGCTTCGTAAGTCGAGACATGACCGTGTATCACAGTTCTATTTTAGTGCTGGAATATCCATGTACACAATTAAGCTCCTGCTGAAAACTATCAGCAGGAAAACTCTAAGCTTCCGACTCAACTTTCTAGCATACAATATTAATCTGAACGGTTCAAAAAACGTTCCTGATTAATAAGGGGTGCTGATACTTAAAACAGTTCTTAGTACTCTGGTTTATGCTGGATCACTCCCAAATAACATACACTCGCTGGCCTGCTTTACACTCCACCTTCTTGACTTGGGATGACCACAACAACTCCTTATTCTGGTAGTTGTTCAGATCGTCAGCAACAGTCTTTAACGGGATGGAAACGTCTCCTACTGCCCACCCAATGGATATGTGAGGTCTGGGATCCTGACACGTGCCAAGTATTGCAATCAAATATTTCGTTGAACAAACAAACCTTAAAACAAGACATCATTCAGAAGTCTACAGTCAGATGAGCGTGGCGATTAAAATCTTGCGGATGATGATGTGCACCTTATAAAACGTAGGAAGATTGTGAAGCTTAAGGACCTCATCAACTGCACGGACCTGCGTTTGCATCTGCACAGCATTACAGAGAGAGCAACACAGTTGAGGAACATAACCAATGAGAACGTCACCGCTTCAACTTAACATCTGCTATGACCAACACATATTGAAAGTGGCCAGGTATAGTGGGCTACCTCACAGACGCCCGCTTTTATAACCTCCAAGGACAGAAAGGTTCTAGTTCTTTCGTCATTCGTAAACACCTCCCAGCTTCCAAACTCTGCGAAGTACCTGGATCCGCCCACGCAATCGAAATATTCACATGTGATTTTATCGACGAGTTACGTCACTACACTTCTGCCTACAGAATCTATTTAGCTGGTTGGTACACAGAACAGTCAACAAAGGCAATGTCGAAAATTCCGACATAGAGACCGACAAATTCCTCTTCTTCATCATGTGTATGCTCTTCAAAACGTACTGTAAACCTGCACTAAACCTCCGCCTTCGTGTAAGATTTTTAGCTTGGACCAAGTATTACACTCATTCAGACAAACTTCTCCCGTCGTTCTATTAGGACTTCGAAGAAGTTAAAAGCTGAGGATTAACCAAACCCCTACACGTAGGACATCATACTAATAAAAACCTCTGCCTCCTTGGAGGAGAGCAAACAAGTTGGATCAGCCATTGGACCTTAACGGAGATTTTCTGAACAGGTAGCTGACAGAAATACAGCGGAGGATCAATATTCGCTTCCTGATTCAGAATATCTCCCAGGTTTGGCGCCTGACTCTATCTCTCAACAATCTCTCGCTCTCCAAGGAATTGGAGTTGTACTCGTTAGTATTTGCCTGTCATAGCCTGAAGATCATAGACCCCGCGACCATTGACCATAATGGAAAATAAGCTCACGAAAACAACGTAAAAAAGCAGGAATGAAGTCAGACTCGCAGAGATCATATTGAAAAACAAGAGACTCGCGTGCTAGTGACACTTCAGAACGTTATTCCACCAACAAGATCTTTCTCGACGGCTTTGTAGGATAACTTACAATACTGTCAATAACTCGCATTTGTCGATTTAGCTGAATTGTATCACATAAAGCACCGCAAAGATCGGCGCAGTAATATAGCTTACGCTCTTCGTTTCATACAAGGCAGACACCATACTTACTGCGTGATGGAATGATCGACCCAAGATTGCTCTTAGGATATGACAACCAGAGGTGGTCATACCACAAACAGTAAAGTGTACTAAATAATCTTATCTGACATTGTAGATGAGCTCCCACGGGATTAGTACAAATTAATTTCACGAACAGGAATACGGAGGAACGCAGCACAGTATGCAGTTCAAACTCAAAACACAACGTGAATAAGATTACAGTAGTCTGTGAGAAACACAACTATTCGAGCACGTATAGACACGGAAAGTGTATAGTTTTAGTGCACGAATCACCACGCACGGAACAGTTTGATAACCAAAAAAATAGAATACTGTACGGAAACATCATCAGCGCACATGATGGTTTCGAAGTAGCTGGGTAAAAGCAAGGATCTCTCAGTACGAGTTTCCAAATATTCAAGAGTATCCATCATACCACTATGGCGTAGAACAGTAACAGTACCAGCCCTAAATGACACTTAACACAGTAAGATCTGTACAATCTTTGTATTCAGAATGTAACTATAATCAAAGGGAATGAACTAGCGACGGTTTGGCTGTAGAAACTCTGTAGTCATGAGGTATCTTTACTACCTGTCAATTCGGAGGGTTGTCAATTCAAGGAGGTTGTAGTACTGTTGGTCTAACCTCCCTCAAAAGCATTTGGCAGTGAGACTGAAGTGAAATCGTAACTCCACCTGGCTTCACTAAATCGAGCACCAGGCTGCATGCGGCAAACTGAGAAGCCTCTCTGATGCCTGAGAGATGAAGTTCCAGGAACAGGAATCCAGTTCTCCAACACAAAGAAATCTGAAGATCTCAAATTCTGCAGACGAATTTGATATAAAGAAGCATGAAGTTGAGAGCAAGTACGGAGCTTTAACTTGTAGTACATAATGACAATACAAAGCTGGAACTTTGTACACGTATGTTAACAAGAAAATAAGGATGAAAAGAAATAAGATCATAGAACAGTTCCCTATCAACGAAGACAAGGTCGTTAACGAGGAGTGGTCATAAACCAGTCCAAGACTCCCCGAACAGCAAACGGCATGGCACCTAACCATCGCACCTTGCCCAAGACCAAGCACATAAATAGTCAGACAGCCATATGTGCTGGATGAGAGTATTATGCACCATAGATAAGATACCAAGTCCTCGTATCGCAAAGTTTCTGTCCTTTACTTGGAGAGATTTCATCTGAAAAAGCATACTTCCTCTTGTGCACAAAGAAATCATTTAGAGGAAGTAAGCAAGCTGTTCTATCTGTATCTACAATTAATGAAAACTACCCTGGGTTTGGAGTTGGTAAGCTTGCTACTGAGGGTCATTTTAGAACAACAAACATCAACCATTCAGAAAATTCGGCTCAAACGGCGCATAGGTATGTCAATGAACTATTATTATTGATTGATGGGCATAAATCTGGGAAGCTCAACCACTGTGGCAAGTCGTGGGTTTCATAGGGGACACCAAGCAATGACTGACAGAGAAACATAACTTGTGAATTATGCACTGGGCTCTCAGAAGCAACTGGTAGAACCATAAACAAGGAAGCCGTCAATAAATCTTCCTCGTGAAAATAAGGACATGATATTCACATCCCAACACCAGACCCTTTCATTTGGTCAGAAGTGATTCTACTGGTGCTCTTGGCTTTGGCAGGATTAATGTTAATATGACACTCTCAGAACGAACACGATTTCTGGGCACATGGAGTCAAGACGCGGTCAAATATCGTACAAGGCAATTCAAGTTTATTGTCAAAAAAATGGACTATCATGAGAGGAATTTTCCCAGGAAGACATTATAGGAAGAATGTGTACTTTAGCTTCTCAAAATGTGCGTGACAGATGACAAACGTGTCTTGTTTGCTCACATTCTTGTGCATTGTAAGGATGTTTCCATCTCTGTACTGAGGATCGGACTATTCTTTCAAAATTGTGCAAAATTGAACTGTAAGGTTCCTCCTTCACAGAAAGGAAGCGTTAATAACAAATGCTCTAGTACTGGAAAACTAAGATGGCTTTAAGGTGAGGCTGAGATGACATTGGGATAAGAACAAAAGTTGCTATTGACGAATGGTCATGGCCTTCAAAGGGCAAGTGCAATTTGAAGACTGAGTGGGTCCTGCTTTTAATGATGACTAAAAGTAATGTAATTTTATTTAATCGACAATGCTATCCTTCAACCTGAACAGATAGACTGTGCAGTGCTTGTGAAGACTCTATGTACCGATTTTGAGAAGAAAATCTGCGCCGAAGCATGGAAACAACACTGTCAATCTGATGCACGCGAACTGCCACAGTTCTTGAGAGACTGATGTGATATTCTCCACCAAATTTGGAAATAAAAGCACCTTTCGCACTCACGTCAGCACTTTCGTCTCCAAGCAGGTGAAGGTCTGGAAAACGCTTGGCAGCTCTCTCGAACAGCGGCAGAATCTTGCTCTTGGCATTTGATGGAACCGTGACTGCACCATTCGAATCCCATGAGCTTCATGCGACACGTGACTTGACTGCTGTGGCTTCTACTCAATACTGATTTCAGCTTCTTGACTTTTGAATAATTAAGTTTTTTAAGACTTCCAAGCACAGTACTCAGGAACGAGATAGAGTTCATATACCGGGAATGTAAACATGAAGGGCGAAATTACCCTCCACATGAGGAAAGCTTCGCACTCGTCCTCGATGGGGATCTCCGTCCATTTCTACAAGGCCACTTCATTTTCCATTTCTAATAAGTGAAAGAATAGACCATAAGTATAAGAATATATGAACACTCACACTCCTTTCTCTCCAAAATAAAACACGAAACAAATGCAAATAGAGAAGACATGGATACAGATCCCTTAATCCCAATTTCGACTTCGTTCGAGTGTTACTCAGAAAATTCAACAAATGCTCCTTAAAATTCCTCTTTGATCTATGAACACCTATACATAAGAGATCACCTATAATCTGCAGTTGATGAGTGGCAGAAAGGAATTAGGAAGAGACCGTTGACCTGAGTCTAGAAAACGAATGGCACTGATAATTGACAATTTATTAAAGCGTTGCGTAAGTATTGACAAAAATACAGTTTCCAGTAATTCGTTTCCAAGGGAATTTTTAAGAATAAGCTTGTCCACCCTTCTGATGCAAATTATATCAGTGCTACCTGATTCTCAATCATATGTGACCACATATATCTCACTCAAGATTGAGCAATCAGCTGTCCAAACAGGGAAAGAGTTAATTGCGTCAAGTGAAGACTTGTGAAAACAGGAGGAACACTGAATGTTTCCAGGTCATTAGCTCCAAAAATGGCGAAAAGGCAGAAAGGCAAATCCTTCCGACACGAGAACTGAAGTGAGGAAAATATCCAAGAACTACAGCAGACTCTGCTTACTCTCATGGCAACTAACTGCCTACTAAACTCCCCACAGTGTTCTTGTAGCGAGTGAAAAAACAGGTGAAACTGAACCTCGGAATGCTGAAGGGAAACTCAGGAGATCGATCGGTGGAGGCGGCAAGATCGTCGCAGTCTTGGTGGCCAGAGATTTGATACGACCCAAGCTCTGTTGCGGAGCCTCCTTCGAAGGAGGCTGTGTGATGGAGTCTGATTCTTCGTCAGAGTCTGAAGAATCCCCGTACATCTTCAGAGCTTCCATATTGAGCAACCTTCAGATTGCACTCAAAACAATTGAGGCTCGCTCCCTTCGAAAAGTTTCAGCTACGGAGGTTTAGCTCTCCCGCTGCAGTACTCCCTAGAACTGCATATGACTGCTCAGAGTCCTGCGCCATTATGTTGTCATTCCCCGGAAATCGAAGCCTTGAATTCGGACTTGCACAAACATCCCTCGCTCGAGCTCTCCGGCGTTCCTTAGACTCCAGGAGTACAGGGTACAGAAGTGAGATTCTGTCCGCCCAAGCTACACTCAAGTTCACAACACACCTTTCTCGTACCCGGCGCATTTTCCATCTCCGGAAATAATATGCATTTTATAAATAATCTAATTCCGGGGATGGAGTGATGGACAAGCTGGAGAATGTATTATGGAAGCAGAAGAAGTTTTGAAACTTCGTGATTGTAATACTTAAGTTTATGTACAAAGAACTGGTAAACCTTTATGGGTAATTTCTGAAGATATGGAAAGAGATGTTTTTATGTCAGCAAAAGAAGCAAAACTTTATGGTATTGTAGATTCAATACCATAATGTAATAATTACATTTGATAAAAAATACAAATAGATGTATTTGCAAGACCGCAATATGCATTAAAAATAAAAATTCATAACTCTAATCATTTTGGCTAGAATGTTACAAAATTTGACATGCACAAGGATGAAATTCATACTCTAAACAAAGTCATGAAAAAATATCATTTTGATAAATTTAAATTATTTCTTGAAATTTTTACACTTGTTTATATTTTCCTCAATAATTTTTTTTACTTCTATGTTCATTTTATCTAGCAATGTAATATATTGCTCTCACACTCTTCACTTTGATATCATGCTACAAATTGGATCAATACATTTCGCAGAGGAACATATAAAGTCTAAGGAAATCATTTTGATGTAAAATTCAAAATCTTCAAAAGAATCTCCACAACAAAAAATATGAACTTTATAAAGAAAGAGCAATCCTAAATATGATAAAAAAAATCTTAAAATACTTGAATGCATATTTTATACAATAACAAGAAAGATGAGATTTATACTAATTAATTAAAGTACATACATCACAAATTGGTGTGGACAAAGATGATGTTGGAAGTGGAAACTATGATGTCCGATCATGGTACGACTAACAAGGAGTAATAAAATCTCCCAAATAGCAATTGGTCTTATGTCTCGTGTATCCTTCTCCATAGCGAGAAGTGGACTAGCACCTAACACTTTACTAACTGAGAGCAAGATCTCCCCATTTGCAACTAATGTAGTTATTAGAGGGATCTTATGCATGAAACTAATCTCTAAGATGTTCATATACCATCCATGACAAGCCCCATGAGTATACGCATGGGACTATGCATAGAAAATTGACAAAAAGTGATATATCAAGACATAATGGCTCCTTTGGCTAATACTTCAAGACCTCTAATAGTATTCTCTCGCCCATGGATGGATATAAAATGCATAAAGTGGAAATAGTCTACTCATTATGACTAGCCATAGACAAAGGATGGAGGCTAAGTGCGGCTCTGCTATACAGATCATAGATCATAAATATGAGATCATAGATACATTATTCATATTTATGGTTGATTAAAATTTTATTTGTCAATGAAGTATTTTTGCTTTCTTATGACTTTAAATTTTGAGATTGTTGAACAAGATGCAAAATAACATCAAATGAAAAAGAGAAAAGTCTCATAAGTTTATGACAAAGATTCAACAATGCCACTTATTTGACATGAAACTTGTTCTTTAGTAAAACAATGTTCAAAGTAAATGATTCAAGATCATAAGGGAGATAAATGTAAATTCATAAATTTCAAATGCAAAGATTGTAAATTGTTATTATTTTTATATGTAAAAAATTTGTGAAATTTGTTGAACATCCATTTTAATTTTAATTCTTTAATTTATTAAATAAAAAAATTAAAGTTTTTTTTAATTTTAATTATTTTAAAATAATTCATTAAAATTTAAAAATTATTTATTTAAAATAATTTTAATAATAATTTTATATTGATGTAATATATTATCATTTTTATTATGACAAAGAATTAATATTTTTAAAAAATATAGTTCAAATTTCAATGTGATAATTTCTTCCAAAAAATTAAATTAAATATGTTTGTTTATTTTTCATGACTTATGAAATTGCAATTTTCCTAAGTTTTTAATGTTGTACAACCAAATATAAATTGTTTGCATACATGATCTAAAGAATAAACTTGAACCTTTTTGACCATAGAGGTGCACAGTCAAAACATATTATGTCATATATTAGAAATATTTAGATTTACGAGTTGGCCTTTAAATTGTGCATGGTGTAACATTAGAGTGAAAAAGTTGGATTAACAAGTGTTTCATTTTTATAAATAGTTTGATAAGATCAAAATCATTGATACCATCACATGCAAGTGAATATTTAAGCTAAAATTCAACGCTCATGAATCAATAACCAAATATAAGTCAAGTGATTTTACACAAATAAATAACAATTGTAAGACAAAAGTTTAAGTTCCATTGGGTTTTCATTTTGCAAATGGAAGGAGATACATGACAGAGTACCTTGTGTTCTTATTGTTCTCTTTGAGCTAGATTTAATTTCACTTCCACTCATTGGGTTGCTTAGAGCGGTGCGTGATACACCATGTTTGGTGTATCATCATCTCTTTACCTCACAAGGGGTAAAGACTCACGTGGGAAAAATGTCCAAACATTATAATTGGACCACTTGGGATGTGCACGAGAGGTGGACAATCACATCAACATTTATTACTTTAGAGATTATAAAAAATATGTCGATCTCTTTGTTGACCATTTTGGGTTTAACGATCAAGTCATGAGATTGGTTAGCATCCCAATCATATTTTATTTTGGGGCTTTTCAAAACTATACATATATATATATGTGATCCTACACCGTTGCAATCGAACTAAATCTAAAGTATCTTGTGGTTAAACTTGACTCATAACATGTGTGGCTCGTAGAGACTCCTCTTGCAATGTAGTCCAATCCCATGTTCAGAATCTCCAAAATCTAGTTGCCATCTCCCTATGTCAAACACGCCCCCTAGTATAACGTAGACATCATTATAAAAATAAGAGAAACAAAAACCATGCTAACTCGTCTATGTGATCTCGCGCCAACCGATTGAGCAGTAAGCAAGAAGTCCATCTAGCCTCATCCTGGAATGCACGAGGTAGCCTATGGAATAAGTGTGGAGATGGTAATCTAGTCTCAAAAAAGTCCCAAAATAGAACATGAATGAGATGTTAACCACTCATACGATCCGATTGATATATCCAAAAGGATCAACAAAGAGATCTACATAGTATGTATGATCCTCAAAGTGACAAATATAGATGTGTTTGCCTGCCTCACGTGCACATCCCAAGTGGTCCAATCATAATTTTTGTACATCTTTCCCGCATGGATCTTTATCTGCTGCGAGATAAAAAGACGATGACACATTGAACATGTGCATTTTTCAACCCAAAAGGTACGAAACTCCACCAATAAAACATATTTGTACCTTGCAAATCAATTACCTAAAAGACCATTCTTTCTTTATTCTCATATCGAATTTGCAATTGATTTGTGGCCTCCGGAAATAAAGATCTATGACAAGATTTGAGAGTAAGCAGTTTTCTTTTAAGTATCAACTTGTGGTTAAAGTTTGCAATTCAAGACCATTTTTTAATGTTTTGATGAACAATTATTACAAATTGTATATGTTCACTCACACTTACTCCTAAAATGTTAATTATAGGGAAATGTTATTGCAAATTTTGAAATTATAGTTGGACATATAAAAATACATTTTTTAGGCATAATGTATGAACAAATATATTTATTTGATGATTTGAATTATTGATCTAACAAATATGTAAAGTTTTCCATGTGTCATCGACTCTTTAACTCGCAAGGGATAAAAATCCATGTGGGAAAGATGAATAAAGATTATGATTGGATCACTTGGGATGAGCATATGAGATAGAGGATCACATCAACATCTATCATTTTGGGATTACACCAACTACATCGATCCCTCCGTTGATCATTTAGAGTATACTTATCAGGTATTGGGAGTGATTAATATCCCAATCAAGTTTTATTTTGGGGCTTTTTTAGACTAAGTTTCCATGTCCAAGCTTATTCCAAAAGTTTCCTCGTGTGCTTCATGATGAAACTAGATGGGCTGTTCCTCCATGCTTGATCGGTTGACACGTGATCCATGGATAAATTAACATGGTTTTAGTCTCCTATTTCCAAAATGGTGTCTACGTTATACTAAGGGGGAGGACAAATGGAGATGACCACTAGATATAGGAGATTCCGAGAAGGAGAGGCATCCATATGGACCATACATGTTAGGTGTCAGGTTAAACCACATGATAATTCTAATTCGGCTCGATTGGATCTTAGGGCAAGTTGGAGAGTATAATAGAGCCGCACAAACCCTTCATCCTTTGTCTATGATTAGTCCTATAAAGAAGACTATTTCTTCTTTACGTCTTTTACATCCATCCCTTGGCCATGGATGGATGTAAAAGTACCATAAGAGATCTTGGAGTATTAACTAGAGGAGACATTATGTCATGATAAATCACTTTTTGTTCATTCTCTATGCACAACCCCACGCATATCCTTAGGGGGCTTGTCACATATGGTATATGAACATCTTAGAGATTTTGAGTCACATGATCATTCTAGTGATTTTATAGAGTTGTTTCAAGTGGATGCATCAATTGCGAGAGGGGAGATTCGGATGTAAGTTAGCCAAATGCTAGATACTACTAAGCTTCTCACGATGGAGAAGGACATGGGGGACATTAGATTGATTGCTATTGGAGAGATCTTATTGCACCTTGTTAGACATACTATGGTCCTTTAGCATCGTTTCCATTTCCAACATCATCTTTGTTCTCACCAATTTGGAGTCACCACACTAGGAGGTTGTGAGACGATATAGTTGGACATTAGAGCACTTCTAGATATCCATCCGGATTGGGTTATCATTGTAGATGTACATTGAGAATACTTTTAATAGTGTCTCATATGCATCCATCTCTAGAGAGCTTAGAGGGGCATTGTAACCAATCTTGGTTAGTCATAGTTAGTTCAGCCAAAGCGTAGAGTGGTCACTAGATCAAAAAAAGACAAGATAGTGGTGTGCACTATCCAAAAAGTAAAAGGGTAAATGACGAGGTGGCTACCATGCATTGGTGGATCAGATTGTGTGCTAGACGTCTGTTAGGAATTGGTTAGGATAAGATAACAAAACATGCAACCTACGCATGTTAGCCATGTGGCATAGTTTGGATTTCGGACTCCTCTAGTCCTACAGTATATAAAGCAAGGAGAGGTCTTGAGAAGACCATCTCTCATCTTGGAAGTCATTCCGGAGTCATTGCTTCAGTGTTACAGGCATATGGACTTTTATCAAGCCTCATTCCTTTTGTAAGGTCCTTATAAGATTCACACTCTTATCTTTTATATCATCATGACTTTTCATAGGAGGGAATCATTGTTCTACAATCTTTTGTGGAGGGGTAGACTTATAATCAATTGAAGAGATTCCATCTATAACATTTTTGGCTAGTTAGACACTCTCGAAACCTTTGTTATCCTCCCGATTTATGATGAAAAGGACAAGAGCTCATATCCTTTTACTCTTTCCCCATTGATTGAACTAGAGTCATATAGTCTATCTTGATGGACTAATAATTTTAGCAAACTCTACACTCTCTCTTAGTGGATCCGGCCATTCCTCATACTACTAGGGCTCGCTTATGCTCTTGCTCTAGCAAAGATGTAGGCTTATGGATCTTGGCTTGACCATGCATCATGGCTTTTCCACTCGCACCAACTACCTTTTCTACAATGATGAGGTTCCACCTTGGCTTGGTCCATCCATCTACATCTTCATTAATCACATGTGAGTGTGGTACTATCTTAAAGGAGAAGGGGTCCATATGACTCGTTGTCCATTCGAGTAAAGGATAGCTACCCATGATGCCATTAGGGATTTGGTGTTTGCTATAACGTGAGAGGATGGATATATTTCACATGAGACAGGGTTGGTATGCCTTGCAATTGACTCCGTTACGGTAGATTTATACTTGGTTCGGGAGGACTAGATTATTGTTGTGGACGTTGTGATTACAGATCCTATATATGACATTGTTTCAGATGATTGATTACCCATCTTGTCAACGAGCGGTAAAAATTAAGGTTCCAAGTAGAGAGATATATAGAGAGTACATCTCTTTGTTCCTCTAGCTTTGGAGTTATATGAACTTCGACACATTGGTGAGAGAATGTGTAAAAGCCTACCATACTAGGTAACATGGATATCATTTTCTTTAGCATATTGTATACCTATTAAAGACAAAGTGTATCCATTGCCCTATAGAGAGCATTGGCTAGTTAAATCCATAGGAGAGCAATCATAGATGATATTTATTCTGATGTTCATGTAGTATATAGACAGTTTGACCTAGGTAGTTAGGATATCTAAGATGTAGTAAGACATATTTCCCATTGTGATGCTATTGGAGTCTAGCCCCATCCTACCCCTTTGGTTTCATCCATGGTTTCATCCATGTAAGACTTGATGTGTTCTTCCCAATTTTTTTTTTGTCTTCCTTGGGATCCTATTTACTAAGATATCCCAACTATCTAGAAATGTTCTACATACTACTTGCGTATACTAAGAAGCATATCGACCTGTATGGTCATATGCTTCTTAGTATACGCAAGAGAACTGCGAGAGAACTCTATTCCTTGTATAAACCCTGAACCCAATCTACCTCAATGTTACGCAACTAGGGGTTTATTTCTGGGGTTGGGTTTGGTCGGGTTTGTTATCAACTTGGGAATGCAGTCCGCGTATCCGAATGCAAGAAAAACTCCATGGTTCTATAAACCCTGAACCCAATCTATTTCACGTGACACAAAAGGGGTTTATTTCTCAGGTAGAGTTTGGTCGGCTTTGTTGTCACCTTGTGAACTCAGTCAACTTTTCCGAATGCGAGAAAATCCTCCAAGTACAGTAAACCAGAACCCAACTTAACTCAATATGGCTCAACCAGGGGTTAACTGCAGGGGTCGGGTCAGTTCCGGTCGTAGTAAATTGACGATAGAGCAGATCTTGGAACTTCCATGGACCGCCGTTCCATGGTTTCATGCGCGCATCACAACATTCATGTCTAGCTGAGCTCAGGTAGGCAATCCCCGTCCGTGATCCGACTTGTCGGTCTGAAGAGCAACAACGCGACTAGAAATGTGAATGGATTTTGTGACTTTCACTCCTTTTCGTTTCTGATGTAAGGATAATGCGTTACGTTCCTTGACAGTCATCAGCAGGTTGATTTATTTCATAAGACTGGCGAATCAGCTGGGGATATGTTTTTCTTTGCCTTGTTTCGCTCGGTGCATTTCTTGTTTCTGTAATTACGGCTGTGGAAAATGTCATGAACGGAATGTAATTCGATGTACTGGCTTTTTTTCCACAGTCGTTTCGGGAACAGAAGCAGATATGGCTTCGTTGATATGCCACTGCCACTGCCCCTGTTCTCGTTTTTCGTATCCTCTCTCGATGTAAGTGACGGACACCGACGTGCTCTGCTGTCAGGCGAATAGCTGTGAGCTGAATATTGCAAAACTGATTTTATGGTTTGAAAAATTTGAATGATGGGCATTTTTACAATAATCTTGCCTTGACGCAGCAAGAAGATAGGAAAAAGAAGAAGAGATTTTGAGGATTTGACACTGCCGATTTTTTCAGCAAGCGCTCGAGACTTGGAAAGTCGCAAGGAGGAAGAGCAGCTTTGAGGCAGCCATTGCGGACTGGCAATTCTGGGTCAGCCCTGTTAATGGATGCTTGCCACACTAAGTCGAAGGGTAGTCCGCGGAATTCACAAGAAGGCGCATGTTCTGAAAATGGTTTCGAAATTCAACGTCGGGAAGCAGTTTTGATGGGTCTGGCGGCAATCTTCTCAGGCACTATCTCGCCGTTTGCAGCAAATGCAGAGTTCACAGGTATTTGTAAATCTTCTACCCGAAAGCCATAACCCACCCTTCGCAACTTTATGCGCAAGTTCTTGTACGGCCGAATTGTGTCTCCATTTTGATTTAGTAACTCAGTCCCAGGACAAAAGATAGCCAGCTGGGTTAGAGATATACTTTGTACGGAGTAAGTAATCAGATTTTCTGTCTAACTCGGGTTCCTGATCGATTAGAAACTTGAAAGAGCTGTCCAGCATGTCTCGTAAAAGCCAGAACTTACCAGAGCAGAATTCATCATGTTTGGAATGATCGGTAATCTCTACGGAGGATAGCTGACTGACTGATTTTCAGGAGCCACGGACTTGTTACAGACGGAGCCAGCGTCTACTTCCGTGCAAGTGGATGTGCTGAATGCTTATTCGTATGTGTATCCGACCTCTTTGGGCAGTAAGGGGCCGACAACACTCAAATGGTATGCGCTTAAGTAATAAAGGTCATGGGTAGTCTTCTACTGACTTTAATGCATTTCTATGATATAATTGTTTTTGGTGGACTCGAAAAGAAATTCATATGCGATGAAGAATGCACCAATTATGTTCTTATGAGAACCACCTAGTTGATGAGATGTCATGATATATGAACGTCCGCAAACCTGTGGTAGAGAAAGAAGAACAGCAGTTCACATGTGGGCACAAAATGGATGTAGGGTTGAGTCGAGGAAGCCAGAGCGCTATTCGTCAGCAGCACCACTTGCACGTATGTAAACCGTTGTTATCTTTTCAATTTTTTTTGCAGTAATCTTTGTCGCTAGTTGACATGAGATCAGCAATACTCATTTCCACCATTTTACGCGTAAACATCACGTACAGAAGATGAGTTTTCTTCCATGCTGCTACAATTCAAGTCCAAATCTGCTTATTTATGCAATGTTCTGGTCTTGACGTGGTTGTTCCTCAGCGGATGCAAGACAACGCATCGTCTCGGAGCGTATTGATTTCAGGAATAATGTTGTGGTCTCTGTTTCGGTAACTTCCACACTGATCACCTTTTGAATCACATTTGGATAGATTGCGCTCATGGAAGCTCAGTGACAGTTGAGACAACTCATTCCTTACTCCAGAAAAAAAGTTCTATCCTGAATATTTTTTATTGGACCATGAGCTCCTACTGGTGGACTTCATGTGATTGTTGAAGTTTTTATACAAATCCCTTTCAAGGTCTTTCATGCTAGAGTTTCTAATCATTGAGAGCATATTTTGCACATAGGTCGGTCCGCCGAACTTCATGATTCTGAAGTCAAACGAGACAAGGGATTGGGAAGCAAAAGATGTTGCTCGATCAGTTCTTGCAGACAAGTCTACCTCGGTAAGTTAAAGATATTCCTGAGTATTCTGTAGTTTTATCATTTTTCAGCTTGCGCATGAGATCACCGAAGATCGTTCAGGTCTGTCGAGATCTTCAAGGTAGAGAATGCCGAAAAGAGAAGGGAGAATTACAGGAAAAGCTGCGTAAACATCATCAGTACTCTTGTAAATAAGAAGTATTAGCTCTCTGGTGTTAAGAGGAACATTTCCAAAGTATTCAGAGCTTCGAGGAAGTGGAATCATGTGCAGAAAGACCAAATTGGAGTGCATGATTCAACTTTCTTGTGTGATTGTTTGCAGCGCATGACTACGGGCCAAAGGGTTGCAGAGATTTCTATTTTGAACTCCCATACCGAGGAGGTATACTTCTGTACATTGTACATCAGTTTCAGAAACCAACTGTCAATCTATGCTCGTCTTGAATGAACGAGAATATCCTATTGGAAGCCCAGTAAGGTTAAGCTTATGTTGAGAATGCATCATAGATAGTCGTTTTTTACGTTCCCTTTTTCCTCTCTTTTACGTTTTTGGCGTTTGGTGATTCCTCTTTTGGCCTAGCAATTCTTTCTGGTTGTCATAATATCATATTTTCGTGCCACATCACCTTCCATGTACGAACAATGCTTTACCTGTGCTTGGCATCCCGTGCTTTACCCGGGCCTATGGCTCGGGTGTTCTTGAATCAGGAGGGTAGTCCTTTTCTGATTTTAGATTTGAAGGAAGAACATTCTTATTTAAGAGTTGATGTCTGCAGAAGGATGGCATGAGATATTGGTACTATGAATACTTGGTGCAAAAGTCCCCCACTGTCACGGTAAAACTCTTCCAAATCTTACACTCTGGACTTAATATTGCAGTCATTAATTTGATCTTACTTTGAAGTTTGTAATGTATCAATAGATTCACTAGATCATAGCGGTAACTTTCTCTCATATTTGAAGAGGTGCTGAAGAAGAGTTTTGTAATATTGCAGCAAGGAGGCTTGGATGTGTTTCGACACTCAATTGCAGTCACCGCCGAGAGGGAAGGTAAGTGACTTTTTCGAGCCTGCCGAATTTCATCCTTGGTGAATAGAGCGCTCCAATAATCCTCTTTATCTCATGCTCAGAAGGTGTGGCGATGTGGTTGAAGACTGACCTTTCTTGCCTACGGATTATTCATAAATCTTTAACCGCTTGCACTAACTACAGTTGTCACACGCATGCACAGGCTACCTATATTCTTTGAACGCTTCTACTTTGGATACGAATTGGGACAAGGCAAGTGACCAAGTACGCTGGATAGAGTCTTTCTTGATAAGCTTTAGTTTTTTGATTTTCCAGAAGTGTTCGAAGCGTGATTGCATCGGAGAGATACGTTTATATTGTGATTCGTTTCTCGAGTAGATCGCCTTTTTCTGACGACCGTCTGCTGCTGAATCATTGCAGATGTCTGCTGCATTCAAGCAAGTAATATCTTCATTTCAACTGCTGCCCGTCACTGAAGAGTACGTGCCACCGTACAAAGATCCATGGCGTTTCTGGTAGTGGTAGGCCTTTTAGCTGTCTCTTCGATGTTGCCTTCTGGATGCGGACTTCTCATGTAGGATAACGAAACAGTCGTGCCCAATTCGCCCTCTGTAATTAGAGATTTTTTTGCCTCAAGCCCAAGCGAAGTGTTGTCCAGTCAATTCATTGCGTCATGGAGTACGTTGTTTGATGCATAGATGCTCATAATTGTGAGCTACTCTTGTAACCTACCTTACTAAAGTCTGCGGACTGCTTCCGTGGTTTCTTAGAAGGTCATGCATTTTTCTGGACCTTCGGATTTTATGTGGCAGTGGATCAGATGAGATCCAAGTTTCGGCCGGGATTGGTTGTTGGTTGAAAATGGACACACATTCACATTGTGCAAAGTGGACATTTGTCAACCTCACATGTTTGAAGCTCTGCACGGCTTTGTCCCCTTGGTTTGAACAACAAACTTTATGTTCTAGATGGTTTTATAGAGCAAGTTATCGTGGAAAGGCATGCATCGCGGCCTTATGAACTCACTTTTGAGGAAAATGTGTACCCTACCTTCCGATTCTTGGCTTACACTTCGTGTAAACCACATGTCCGGAATGTGATGCAGTTTTCAAGATAGCCTATGTTATCGTTTTGTTGTATGAAATCAAACAACGACTAAAGACTCCGCTGACTAAACGGCTGAAGAATGCAGAGAAGCGTAGGAAATACCTAGGGCACACAGCTTCAGTACTTAGTACCCGATGTCTCGTGCCGAAAATCCGCATGATCTGGAATAAATGATGCTGTCTTTGTTAGGAAAACTATACCTCTCACAGAAGGCGGGGAACGATAACCACACAAGATTTTTTCTCCGCTGCACTGTTCCTCACATTGATCTACACACGAAAAAAACGTTCTCTTTTTTAGTGGACACTACATTAGTGTCGTAACGTGGACATTCAGTTAATCCCTGATATACGACAAAAGGGAAGCGGGCGCGGGGGTGGCCGTAACACGATAACATTTCATGGGAGTCAGTGTAGATGCTGTAAAGTTTTATGTGCAACCTGCTAGTCACGTAAATTTCGTCTCCCCATTTTACATCATTTTTCTTGAGATATTGGTTGTACTTGAAATAGATATATTTTCACTTGATTTGAATATATAATTCTATGTGGATTTGAATCCACATAGAAATTAAGTCATATTAGATCTCTAAGTAAAATTTATTCCATATATAATTTGTTATTATTTTTGTACAAATGTGCAATAAAGAATTTTAGGCGTGTAAATGTAGCAACTCAAAAGCATTGTATGTAGAAAGTGTTAGACTTCAACCCTACAGATTTGCTTAAATATGATACTATTATATTAGATGAAATAAAAAAAAAGATGAAGTATAATAACAAAAAGGATGGGAAGACCCCATCAAATCCTACAAGGATGGAACCAAACGGGTAACATGGGGCTAGGCCCCAATAGTATCACACTGGGAAATATATCCTACGGCACCTAGGATATCTGAACTATCCAAGTCAAAAGGTCTACAAACAACAGAGCATCCGAAGAAGCATCACCTAACGTGATTGCTCTCCTATGGATTGCACCAGCTAGTGCTCTCTATAGAGCAATGGAAACACGTTGCCTAAAATAGGCTATAAAGTAAGCTAAAGAGAGTGATACCCCATGTCGCCTAGTATGGTAGGCTCTCGCACACTCCCTCACGAACATGTGGAAGTCGGTGTCCATAGCTCCATATAACTCCAAAGCTAGAGGAACAAAGAGGTGACCTCTCTGCATACCTCTATACTTGGAGACCCTTGCCGCTCCACCGCCGCCCATCATCGGAGGATGGGTAATCACCCTCCGAAACTGTGTCTCTAGTAGGATCGGTAACCACCACATCAACCCACAGTGACCTGGTCCTCCCCGAACCAAATGCATGTGTCGCCCCTAACCCTAGTCGATCGCAAGGCATACCAACGCTCTCTCCATGTGAGGTATCCACCCTCTCGCGCCATAGCAAACACCACATCCCTAATGGCATCATGGGTAGCTATCCTCCGCCTCCGAATGAACAACGAGTCATATGAACACTGGCTTGCATCTAAAGTGATACCACACTCACATGTGAGTAATGAAGATGTAGATGGATGGACCAAGCCAAAGACGGAACCTCATTCTTTGTGGAGAAAGTAGATGGTGCGAGTCGGAAAGCCCCGATGCATGGTCGAGCCAAGATCCACGAGCACCGCACTTGCCCGAGCAAGGCGTAGACGAGCTCTAGTAGTACGAGGGATGGCCGGATCCACTAAGAGTGAATGTAGAGCCTCCTGAAACTGTCGGTCCATCAAGATAGATTGTAGACCCCTAGTCCAATCGGTAGCCAAAGAAGAAAAAGATGGGAACTCATGTTGTACCTCCCGTGGTAAAGCGTCTCGTATGTCGTAATAATACCGTAAGGGAAATGATCCAAGATCGACGTCCCTCGTATATATCTCCAAAATAGGTCTATCTGCGATCACAAATCGAGAAGATAACAAAGGTGCAACTAGTGCCCAACTTGTCAAGAATGCCGCAGGTGCCGTCTCCTCTATCGATAATAAGCCTACCCCTCCACACGAGATTGGCAAAGATGTCTGTCTCCTTGCCAAATCTCCAGTCACACACTCGAATGTCCCTGGTCCGATGATGTCACCAAAAGACGCCCATGATCCTCCTATCAAAGGGCGTCAAACGTGATATGAATGTAGATGAAGGAGGAACAGTGCGAAGAAGATAGGTGGGTCGACGAGCAATACTAGATGATAGTATACTAAACGCCACCTGCGGATCCCCTAGTAGAGGAAGGTCGTCTACATGCAAAACATACTCGGCTAATGCAACGTCAAGGTAGCGTGAAACAAAATCCTCGGACCTTCTTGGCACTCCTAGAATACGTAAGCCATCCGTCGATATCATACATCCCCGGAAGCCGAAGATGAGGCGGAATGCCCAAAGGAGACCAAGCCCTGCACTTTGACACCTTGACTCTCAAGCCTACAAGATGAAGCTCGGTAGTCAAGTAATCAAAGGCCTGCCTAATGCTATCTACATGGCCCACAACGTGTGTATCATCCGCCAAGGAGGGGAACACACAACCGGGCACGGCCAAAAGCAAGTAGACACAAGAGCTCAGGAATGAGCCATGGCAAATAAGGGCCCCCCAAAGGATCTCCCCTGTCGAGTCTTGCCCCGGATCAGAACGGTGGCCCTCCTCAGAAAAGCCATGCTGATAAAATAAAGAAGAATGTGAACCGTAGAAAGATCGTATAAAAGGAATGAGGCTTGATAGGGGTCCACCAGCCTCTCTAAGCTTTCTAAAAATGGATCCACGCGAGACGCTGTTAAAAGCGTTCTCAACCCAATCCGGATGGATATCTAGAAGTGCTCTAATGCCCAACGATATTGCCCCACAGCCTCCTGGTGTGGCGACTCCAAACTGATGTGGACAAAGATGCTCCTGGAAGTGTGAGCGATGCTGCAAGACAACGGTACGGCTAACTAATTGCAATAAGACCTCTCCAATAGCAATCGGTCGAATGCCCCCAGTGTCCTTCTCCATCGCAAGAAGCCGACTAGCACCCAGAGCCTGACTAACTGACAACGGAATCTCCCCTCTCGCAACTGTTGCCTGGAACAACTCCGTGAGACCACTAGAGGGATCGTCCGCCTGAAAGCAATCTCGAAGATGCTCATATACCATCCCTGACAAACCCCTAGAGGATAAACGTGGGGCTGTGCATATAGAATGAGCAAATAATGATCTGTCAAGACATAATGGCTCCTTTGGCTGATACTCCAAGACCTCTAATGGTATCTCCTCGCCCATGAATGGATGTAGAAGGCGTAAAGAGGAAATCGTCTCCTCAGTAGGACTAGCCATGGACAAAGGATGAAGGGCCTGTGTAGCCCTGCTATACTCCCCGGCCTGCCCCAAGATCCTACACCGTCGCAATCGCGCCGAATCGACTCGACTCCTAACCTATGTGGTCCGAACAAACTCTTCTTGCAATGTAGCCCAATCCCCTGCTCGGAATCTCCGAAATCTAGCTGCCACCTCTCTATGTCCAGCACGTCCCCTCTAGTATAACGTAGACACTATCGCGGAAGTAATAAAAACAAAAACCATGTTAACTCGTCCATGGGATCGCGCGCCAACCGATCGAGCAGTAAGCAAAAAGCACGTCTAGCCTCGTCATGCAGAGCCCGAGGAAGCCTATGGAATAAACGTGGACATGGAAATCTAGTCTCAAAAAGCCCTAGAATCAAACCTGCATGGGAAGCTAACCACTCCCACGACCCCGACGGTATATCCGGAATGCTCAACGAAGGAGTCGATGTAATGTGTGTGTTCCCCGAAGTGACAAAAACCGATGTCGATGTGACTGTCCTCATCACATGCGCATCCCAAGTGGTCCAATCATAATCTTTGTGCATCTTTCCCACGTGGGTCTTTACCCCTTGCGAGGTAAAGAGACAATGACACACCAGACATGGTGTATCACGCACCACTTTTGGCGGTCCCATGAGAGAAAGTCAAGCTAAAGCTAGCACAAAGGGAACGATAAAGAAACCTAGCACTCCATCATGTATCTACTCCCACCTGCAGAACCACAACCCCCCTAACACACCACCTCACGTTGGAAAATGCTAACTATGGAAACCCTAAAATCTAAAAATACTCATAACTTTTTATTGAGGTCTCCATAATTTTCCAACTAGGTTCCAATAGAACCAATACAGGAAAAGTAAGAGATGGGAACAAAAAAAACCCGACCCATATGTCTAGTATAAGAAAAATCATTCAAAATGCACTCAAAACCTTAAAAAAATAAAAACACTTATATCTCACAATATCATTCTCCATAGTCTTCAATTTATGTACCAATGTAACCCAAATTGAAAGACGAAGAGAATGAACTATTCACTCTCCATGTCTGCCAAAGTATGGCCACAGGAACTACAAATCAGATGCCGCACCCACAGATGCCGCACCCACATACTCTCGCCCTCTTAACGCTCCTCAATGTGCAAGTGGCCACAAGAGGAATAGTGGTTCTTTATTTCATTTTCTTGCAATATAATTATTAATATTTATGATTTAGCATTGAAAAAATTTGATAAACTGCACCGCCCGCGATTGATAACCTCGGGGAGGGCCGGTCTGTGGATAGGTCTTAAATGACCTTGTGCACTAGGCTGCTCTCAGTGTGGAGACAAGTGCTCAGTTCTATCACCGAGCAGTCTCTGACGACTGGAGGTCTCGGTATCTTGCAGATGTGTTGAGGAGTTTCTAGCGGTTCACAAGCTCGTTAGCTTTCCCAGAAGTGTTTCTGGGCGTCATTGTTCATTAAGATTTGTTTGAAAGCGTTTCTGGACACCTTCTCTGATTCTCGGCCTTAGACTTCGTGGTATGTTTCTCTAGTGCTTGTGTCTGTGTTCGGTTCTGACGTTTGATCGGCCGAACGTCCAGGTGAGCACACCTGTCTCGTCTGTAGGGCCCAGTTACATGTCAGTATCTGACCAAATTTTCTTAGATCTGCTTCTGGACACCTTCTCGGATTTTATTAGAATTCTGTGCTTTGTTTCCCTCAGCCTCTTGATCTGGACTAGTATCTGGCTTTTCGAATAAAGGTGGCAGAATCCAGGAAATTTAGATGGGCAGAGTAGGGCCGTCCATCACATCGTCATTGTTGACCGCATGATAGTTTGACAGCTCCTTGGTTTTTCTCCAGATCGAAGTGGTCTGCAGAAGTTCGTGACCTGAGTCCTAGATCATTTTGTTTCTTTCCATTTGGCTCTTTTGATTTGAGATGACCACTAGTTTGTGATCGATCTTGAACATACTGCTCAATGGCATCGAGTTGATTGTGGTGGTCGTGTGTTCTGCTTGTGTTCTACGTCGAATCAAGTGGAGCTTTACCTGAGCTTGGCAAAATGATTGGATCCAACTGAGGGAAAATTTCATTTCACCTGGAATCGTAGAAAGAATGGAGGACTATTAACACTGGCGTTTTGCATATCTTATTGGGAATATTAGCTTTTCTTTTGCAATCAAAAGTAAAAATAGCACTTAAATTCTTTCCCGATTCCATGTAAACTGAGGTTTCTGTTCAATTTTAATGATACGCTCCCCCGAAACATCATGTTTTCGTTTCGTAGTTACCTATTGCTCTACTATTACCTTTCTCACCTCCATATACAGGTAACAAATAGGAATTTTTAAAAGGATGAAGAGATTTTCCAACAGTAAACTCTGAGGATTCGAGAGTAAATCCAGTTTATAGGCAATCATTGTTGTTATTCAGAAGAAAAGATCACAACTCGAAGACTGAAGAAATGTTTCGGCCTCCATAACGTCAACTTACTTTTGGCCTCTAGTGATTTCTCTATGTATTATTCTGAGATCTTGTCATCTCCCGTTCATCTTGGGCTTGCTTATTGATATAGTTGGACAATATATAATATCCTATCAATGATAATTCTTTAGAAACTATCCGAATCAGATATCAGGCCAATCCAGTCCACAATGCCTCGCAGTTAATTTCGTCTTTGTCTGGTAAATTGAGCTATGCTGTCTCCTCTATTGAACCATATCTTTATGAAACGATGCCAACTAGAATTCAACTATCATCTACATTCGTTGGAGCTCAATCATATCCTTAATAAATTTCTATTAGCAACTCGCTGAAAACATAGGCTACCTCGACATTAGAGTTGATGAAAAGTGTATAATGCAAAAGTACTACAATTTGTAGTCTATTTGGTGGAATTAAGTGCAACTTAATAATTGCAGAGGTGATTTACCTACTACGATGTTGTAAGTAAATTCGAATGTGCGTGCTACCATGGTTAGAATGTCCTCCTCTAGAGCTTGCAGCATGTTCCAGGTTGTTTCGTTCACCGTAAGAAAGCATATGCATTGTGATGTCGATGGCCTTTCAATCGCGTCTTCTATTCCTTGTGTCTCCGTATTACACAATGTGAGTATACGATATCTCATGTTCAATAATGTCACGAATGCTGCCTTACCCCAATCCAACTATCATGGAGCTGCAATCTGTAGAAGGCACTGGCGAAGTTCCTGTCCCGTAAACTAGGCATCAACGATCTTAGCAGCTTCTCACTGTAGAAGTCTTCTGAGAGGCCGTTGGCATACGGACTTTCTGCAGTAGAAGGGGTTTCAAACAACAGCACGCTCGTAAGAACAACCCAGCTGCAGCTGACACTTGCTGATTCCATGCCTTCCTACCTTTTGATTCTGAATCTGCAGCTGTCTCAATTCCAAGAGAGGAAATTATAGTTAGACTTGGAGAAATTTGGAAGCACTCTTAAATCAGATCTAGAGTGCTGAGGTTTTAAGCACTCCACATGGCAATGCAGAAACATGATCGAATGCTGATGTATGTAGATCTGTTGGAGATGCATCGAGCTCGAGTCGAGATTCTTATCGAGCCGCACTTCTATGTTGAAGTGATATTGTGAGAACACAGGTCAAGTCAGAGACATAGATGCTAGCTTACGCACCTGTGGATGGCAATAACTGCAGTCGTACAGAAAGTGGCTCAAGGAATGAGCCGGTGATGATGACATTTTGGAAAGTGCTGCATTTTATACTGCGATATGGATTGCGTCCAAGGCTGGCGGTGATGTCATCCGGTTTTAGATTGCTCGAGACTCGAGAGCTCGAGCGGCGTTCAGTCACTATGGTTATAGTGGGTCGTGTCTACTTCTCATCTCCAACCTCGAGAGGATGGAGATGATAGAACAGGTCTAAATCTGTTCAACAATCAGGGTAAAAGTCAAAGCAAAGAGTATCGAGCTCTATGTATTGAATTGGTAGAATTTCATGTTGGATGATTCATTTTAGACTTATTTCAGGCAGACAGAAGTACAAAAATCGTTTTGAGGCTTTGATCGGACTAACGCAACAGCAAAATTATTAACTAATTTTCGCATGAGTGGAAATTTGCTTTTGAAAAAGTATTTGCCGCATACAATTTGTTTTATAAACAGGAGACTTAATCAAAGGCTTTAGGGTCTGGGTGCAGGACAGCTTAATCAAGGTAAATCTCCGGGATTTAGCGTTCATATCATTTAGCATGGTGTTGGGCATCATGCGTGACTTCCACTTTGAGATTTGAGTGCAATATTGCCCGCGCTGTAGCCTTAGGTAAGTACCAGATGATCCATGCCAGTAAGTCATGCATAAACAACAATGGAGTTTGGATATCTTGTGGACTCAATCTGTAAATTAGAACGCACGCGTTAGCGTTGATGCGATGGCTACATCTGCGCAAGAATATGGAAGAGTGAAGTTTTGCATCATGATCAGTCAAATGAAATCTCAAAGACTTTGAAAACTGCTGTGCTCAGTTTTACAGGGTCAGCTTGCAGCCATGACCCATAGGCCCTCTGGTCATGGTTGTGCTACATAACGGCTCACTTCGGAGAGCACTACCATGATTCACCCGTACTTGTAGTACAGGTCCTTGCCCATTCCTTGACCCTTCTGTCTCCTTGTCTGATTCAGTGGTAGTGATTTTTTACCAGAAGCAACAGGTGTGTCGAACTTCTCATAATCATGACATGAGAACTTAGAAATCGGTCTAGACTCACTCGATCTGTCCGGATATAACGGTTACCAAGGGCAACCATTTGCATCTCTCTCCTAGAGGACAAGCAGATATTGATTTACTTGTAGAGAGCATGGGTACTTTCAATTGATCTGAGCCCGCAAGTTGTCCCGGTGAGAGTTTCTTATGACCTCGTTGCAAATGGCTCACATGTTTGCTATGGCGCGAAAGGTTGGATACCTCACATGCAACAAGCCGTTATTAAGTTTTGTAGTCGACTAGGGTTAGAGCAGACTTGTACTTGGTTAGGGAGTTCCAAGTTAGTGTGGCGGATGTGGTGTTTATAGTCCTACTCTTGACACAATTTAAGAGGGGGTGATCATCTATCCTCCACGATGGACGGCGAGTGGAGCGGCAACACCCAAGGTCTTCAAGTATAGTGGTATGCAAAGAGGTGACTTCTTTGTTACTCTAGCTATGGAGTTATATGGAGCTATGGATACCGACTTCGACTTGTTCGTGAGTGAGAGCCTACCATACTAGGCGGCAAAGGGTATCACTCTCTTTAGCTTGATGTATAGCCTATTTTAGTCAACGGTTTTCTATTGCTCCACAAAGAGCAGTAACTGGTGCAATCTATAGGAGTTCAATCACGTTAGGTGATGCTTCTTGAGATGACTGTTGTTTGTAGACCGTTTTACCTACATACTTTGGATATCTTAGTTGTTGTATGACGTATTTGATGATCCTATTGGGGCTAGCCCCATGTTATGTGTTTGGTTCCATCCTTGTAAGGTTTGAAGTCTTCCCATCCCTTTTGTTATTCTACTCTATCTCTCTCCTTGCATTGGAAAGATGGTGAGACTAATCATAAATTGCAGAGGGCAAAGTGACCAGAAACAAAAGGATGTCTTGGTGTCTATGCAACTGTATCTACATGTCTATAGCGAATCCTCTTGAATAGGTTGTGTATATTATTCTAACCCTTCGCAATTGGTAGTCTTGTTAGATTCGGAGAATACGATTTTTCGTCCACGGTTTTCAATGGATCAGGTTTCTAATCCAGTACGAGAATAGTATAAGAATAGCTTGTCAATGAATGAATCTCAAAACAAATGCAATATGTTCATTGAGATCAGAAATACATAGCTGCTCTTCGACTATTTCAATCGAGCCAGTCAGACGCTATCAAAAATCTTCTGTCACGTGACTCAAGAACGAACGAGGTATCCATGCCATGCCGATTACAACATCATTATAGGACGAGAGTATGAGTGTAAACTCTCCTTCTACTGAAATACAAATTCTTGTTTAAGTATAATGCTGAAAATTTAGGCAGAAATATCTTCTTGGAGGAAGCGACCTTATGGTGCGTGAACGGGCTTGATATAGACGCAAGCGAGGCCCTCATCTCCTGCCGGTGCACATATATGAGTAGAGCACTTCATCCTTCAACACGGTTTATTTCTCCGTGTCTGCGACTGATCGTACATGGTTCGCACTGTCTAATCTGAACCATGTTTATATTGGACACAAGTAGCCTGTGCACATAGTGATTTGTGAAACCCATTCTTGTTGCAGTTCAAAAGTCCGCCGATAAAAATATGACAACAGTTTTACCACAGTGCATGATTTTGGTTCTTGACTCACTCTTGCTACATAATTAACTACTGTACATACCGTAGTACTTTTTTTTTTTTTTTTTTCAAGGGTCCTATCACTGACGAGTACGAATACTGTCTAATGGCTGGAGCGTGTCCATATCTGATATAACAGACGCCAGTGTCATGTAGCACAACTTGTAGAACAAGCTTGAAATTTTTGGTATGCATGCATAGGTAACCTTAGGTTCGAGACTTTAGCAAGAGACAAGTTAGTAAATTGATGCATTGTCTTCACTTCAAAAGAAGTTTTTCCCCATGCGTCGCACATTTCTCGTTTATGATTCTAAATCAGCTCATATTAAATATTTGCAAAGAAAACCAATTTCAAGTGCATAGGTCCGCATTGTGCAGCAAATTGTTCATTTCATTTGACAGATGTGAAATGAAATGCAACCATCGAAGGAGATGAGGAAGAACCCTACGAACATGAAAGAAAGATCTACGATTCTAAGAGGCAAAGTAGATGGAATATACACTGTCCCGTATTCTATGAAATAAATACAGTACGGTAGTACGGAGAATATACACTATCTCTGCTCACGCCGAGTAAAGTATGTTGGAGGAATACCCAGGTCAAGACGGGAGTAGTACGTAGTACGTACGTACGTCATGACAGCAGTTTCAACAGCCTCATTCCCTCTCATCCTCATCAATAAAAGATTGGTTGCGAGTCCAGCAATAATTTGGGGTTTCTTGCAATTTGGTTTTAATCATTTCGCTGGTATCTCTCCAAACCGACTCTTACATACAAGCAGAGTGTTGTTCGCCCGCTTCGCTTTGATTGTGCGGTGAACTCGGCTTTGAATCGTTCCTCGCTTTAGATAAGTTTCAGACTTGGCCGTAAAACATATGGGAGCACAGCTATGCCAGTTTTCTTCAATTACTGTCAACGACAACTCTATAGATTCTGATTGTGTCATTCTTCAGTTTGCCAATGGGGTACAAAGCCATCACAACCAACGAGACGAAAAGCATCCCAGATTCCTCCAGGAATGCAATCGAAGATTCGCGTGTCTATGATCACTACGATTATGCTTTCGATGACTTCGAAACTTACGACCAGGATGATTTTGAAAGTGAAGAAGCTTGTTGTCGTGAGGTTGGTGTACATTCCTCCGGTCGACAACTTCTTGATCGGAATATCCTCTCATTTTATATCAGGTCACATTCCAGAAGACCCAATTGGAAATTTCGGACGTCCTCATGAAATCATACGTTCAGTCCCAGACACACAATGTAAGGGAGTAGCAAAAGCGAACTCTATGCATGAAATAAGTCAATATCAACTCTGACAGCATTTTATATGAACCAGGTTGAGAGTGAGAAAAGCAAAACTCCCCGACGATCGACAAAGGTGTTGCACAACACCGGCTCCAAGGATGGCCAATTCAAGCTCCATCCTCGATGGGAGAAGCTCAAATCACAAGACACCCTCAGTGAGAATTCACACAATTGGTTCTCGCAGGATTCCCCCTTCAACTTGCATGCGGATCCAAATGCCAGTTGCAAGCTCTGGAAACTGATTCAAACTGATCCTGAAGCCTGGTCTAGGAGCAGAGCAACTCAAACTCACCAGGTTGGCTGGCAATACTGTACCCTCCTTTTGAACCCCTTGTCGTCGGTCAATTATATGCGTGCATTTGTTTCGACTATCACAATGGAACTTCTCGTTCAGTAGGGGATTTCAAATAGACCCGTAAAGAAATTGACTGGAATGGAGTAAAATTATAAAACTGAGTTCCCGGTCCATACTGTTAATTCAAATTAACAGTAGCAGGTCCATAATATTTTTACGGGGAAATCTAGAAAAAGTTTATGTTCTCTTCTCCGATTTCTCTAGTCGCAGCCCGTCCATGAACTTGCTGAGTCTGTCCTGTGCGTGGAAGCCGAAGGAAAGTTCTTCAGTACCATCCATTGCATTCCCCGTAGCAAGCCCATCGTCAGAGCGGGACATTGTTCACCTCATTTGTTGTCAATCATCTCTGATATACGTTTTGGTTAGTGTTTGTGCATCTTCATTAATTGAATATGATAAGAGTGAGTGTGGACCATTGAATTTTATAGTCAAAGTGATTAATGTGAATAATGAACCAGATAGGGTGTCGGGAATAAATGTGTGTCATGGTTTTATTTTTTGAAAATAATTTGTAAAAGAAATTCCATCTGTATCACGTCAATATGGCCGAGTTGGTCTAAGGCGCCAGTTTCAGGTACCGGTCCGAAAGGGCGTGGGTTTGAATCCCGCTGCTGACATTTTTCTAGTTCCACCTCATGTGGGACCCTCAACGCAATCTGTCTTTCTCCTCAGTAACCGGTCTGCATCTCTACCTGTCGTGCAGTGTTTTGGTCTTCTTTCTACCAACAGTCCTTGTCACTTTTCCTTGTGTTCTTCCCCAGCTCTGGGACACGCTCCAAACCTGACGTAGAGATTTACGTTCCCAATCAGCCATGCATCCATCCTGCCAGTTCTGCAGATTGTGAATTATTATTATTAATACTTTATTTATTATTTATTATTTCTTAAGTTAAGCAGTGCCGGAAGGGAACTCTCAGCACTCGAAGCTGGAGGAAAGAAGTGTCATCCATGTTCGAATCCTTTCAAGTCCGTGTGCTCATTCACACTTGTTTGGAATTTCACCACCAAGATGATGATTAATGCAGACAAGGGATCAAACTCCAAGAATTAGAAGTGTACATTGTGGGAAAAGGAGCGACCCTGCATTATGCCTCCTTTCTCATCATGAGGTCCACTTGTTCCATACGAGCAGGTGGCTCAGGTGACAGTGGCATCTATGGCTCCCGATGATCTTGCAACCCCAACTCTTGTTCCCACAAGGCCCACCAAACGTTTGTGTAACCTGCCGTACTCGATGTTCAGATCTAATACAGCTCAAGAATCCCAGCTGAAGAGCTTTCTTACTTATGCAGCTTACGTTCTTGAGTCCCTTGTGGCGCGTTCAACGCAGCAGGTATGGAAAGCACCACAACGTCACACTGTCCTTCGCAGTGTGCTTTGTAACAACTCTCTAGACTTGGCAGCACATTCATTTTGAGGATAAATTGTGATAGAAGAAATTGAGAAACACGGACTCTGAGACGTGATTTTGGTCTCAATCTCAAGAATTGTGAAAGAAACTACAAGAATGATGGAAGGTACGAAATCCGGGATCGAGGTCGGACCATTGAGTACAACAATATAGGGGTTTGGGCCTGGTTGAAACACACATAAGTCGGCGCTGGAAAGCGACATTTTCCACAAGCTTGTCGCTGAAAGAAAAGGGGACGCAGTAAAATAACAAAAGATGGGTAGACCCCATCCCTTGTCGCTGAAAGGGATGGCTGATTCAGTATCAACCTTCATCGTACTAAGAAAACGGGTAACTAGGTTATGATGCAGGCTTTTGTCAGGTTGTGGTTGCAGGCTTCCATCGGTTTGAGATTATGTGATGTTGTTAACGAAGATCATAGTTCAGGTGGGCTGATCTACGGGTCGATGACCTTGATTGACACACTGTGCGACAATTTTCTCGACGGGCGCCGTGTACAATTTATTTCTTTCAAGGAGTCGAGCAGCACGACGCTGCTGTGTTGTTATGGACCAGGGTCGTCAGGCTCCAACCACGCTCGCAAGGGTTGTATATGCATCTACGACGTCCTGTCGAAGCCTAGTCTGCAATTTACCCTTCTTTTACAAGGAGTGCCAACTTGTGCCTCATGGAGCGTATATACGCAAAGAAATCACTGGGGAATCATTGTTGCTGGTACTCAAGACGGCACATTGGCACTTTGGGATCTTTCCAGTCAACCTGTGGGCACATTATCCCCAGAATCTCCACTGTACCCTACTTACTCAACATGTTATAGAATTGAGGACAATCACACGGCAGCGATTCAGAGTGTAAGCTTGTACAGCAACTCCATGAGCAGAGCAGCCAATGCCAGCCTAGGAGGAGGCACGAGTGGAAACTTTCTCAAGCTTTTAAGTGTGGACAAACTCGGGTTCGTGCACATGTGGATAGTTGAGGAAGTGCAAGTGAACGCAGCGAGAGACGACGAACTAGGACTTCATCCTGACGGACGTCTGTGCCTCGTGAGAACAGGAACCTCAAGAGCCCTACCTCGCTCGGCTGATGCATTGGAGATTGCAATGCCTGAAACTTGCAGATTCGCATTCATCCCTGGGTGTGTGCAGGAAATCCTTGTTGCCCTTACCGATGGAACTCTGGTGAAGACAAGCCTTGTGGGCTCAAAACCCTGCGCTCCAAGGAAGTATTATCGCCAAGCTTTGAAGGGATCAAAACCCAAGGCATCGCCGATTGTCAGTCTATGCTTCTCTCCTTTTGTTGAAGAATGTTTTCTGGTGGCTTACGCAGATTGCACCGTAGCCATTTTCACGGCGGACAAGCCGTATCCTTGGGGTGTCTGGACTTTGCCTTGGACCGACTCTGATGGACACATCATCTCAGCGCAGTGGTCCCCATTGGAATCCACTGTTCTCTTTGTGGCTGTAAGCTCCCGTAGAGTGTATGTATTTGACTTGTCCCTAGGGCTCGCAAATCCGAAGTTTTGCGAGGCACTGCAAATGGACCCGAGTGATGAAATTCTCTGCTTCGAAATGTCGCATCGAGAAGCCTGTGGCAACAGGAAACCCGATGAGGAATACTCATTCGTCACAGCCAGTGTATTTGGAGATGTAAAAGTTCACCTTCTCAGGAAGAACTCAGATGACTACCAAACACAGAGCTTGAGATACGTCCTGCTAACACCCTCAGACATAATACCCTGACGAGATCCTTTCAGGTGCCCAGACTCTATCTGCATATTGCACGTGGGATCTTCTCAGCTCTTCTCAAAACAGTGCCCACAAGCTGCACCCTACCTAACCCGTGGAGTCCAGGACTTCTTACTGTAGACTAAAGAGCTTCACGTCCTGCGCGGCAGCACACTTTTGAGCAAATTTGCTGTGGAGAATCGCACTTCGTTTCATTGCATGTTCAAAAGCTGTAGAAAGCTTTGTTGGTTTCATGTTGATGATCTGGTTCTAAGCGATCGCGCGCGGAGAATAGAGCAGAACTTGAATTTCACTGCCAACCTGAAATTCTTCAGAACAGCTTAGTCTTCCTGGGGCTCGGGGTCCCAGTTGTCTACCGACGTTACCCATTTAAGCCAGAGAATCGATGGAAAGAGTTTATGGAAACTTAATTGTACAAGGTCCATTTGCACAAATTATCACAAGTTGTGGACACGACACATTGATCTGATGGAGCATTCAGGTTTTTGGTAGTAGTATCGCATTAGGAATTTCTGAATACTGACCCCATGAAGATAGCTAAAGAGACTTAAAGAAAATATTCATCACTATCAAAGTGCAGTATCCTGCCAAATTGCTGGAACAAGTACCTAAGAGATACGTCGTCGAGCCACTTGTGCTTGATAAGAACAAAAGGAGTGCGAAGTTGGATGTAAGTAGAAATGAGGTTTTTTAAGGGCATTGTATTAGAGACCAACAATCGCTATTTGGACTAGCAACTCGGGAGTATAAAACTTGCATTGGATGCCTTTCTAGAGTGTTGTGCCATTCAAAAATCAAGGCTGTGTAACTACTAATTCCTGTTGAGCTATGTGAAGAAGAAACAACGAACCGCTAAATAGATAAGGGAGCATGCTTGGGCGTGGTTTGGTATTTCACAGTGGTCACCTACCTTAAAGCTCGCATCAGACCGATCCACACAAATAATCTACACAGCGCCACTCTGTTGCGCCAAAGCTTGACCAGATTTACTTACTCGGCGTCTCCGACATCAGGCAGAAAGCTCGGTGACACATTTCAGGCCGTGTTTCTGTAACGAGCTACAATCAGCCTTCTCCTCGTGGTCTTAGCTTCGATGCATGCCATCGGCAAGTTTCCATTCTTTCGTTAGTACGTTGCAGGAGATATGTCACAAGGTGGGACTAGGGACAAAAACCTCGTAAGAATCCATCTGCGTGTTCTCCACACGGATATTTCCTCTACCAACCGAACTAAAGAACAGTTCACAACTGCATCACAACGAACTAGGTTCGTTGTGATGCAGACCTTGATGTACATGTAGCCATTACACGGCAGACTAAGGACAAAGTTCCATTCAGTTTTGCACATCAAAAGAAACTAATAAACGTCTGCACATCGCTGGGGAGTGGGACATCGTTTGACTTGGAATACGCTAGGCTGATTCCCTAGAAAAAAGGCGGCAGTAGCCAGATTTGTGGACATACTGCATTCAGCACCGCCGAATAGTTCTGTACATACAAGTGGGGTGGACAACGGCAGGATGAGATGGAAGGTAGTACAAACTGTCAAAGCCTTGGACCGATCCTCTTCATGACTGCAACCAAAGGCGGTCACGAAGTCTTTGAGGCCCTGCACCATAGAACTCGTCGACTTTCTCTCCATTTCTGTAGAAGCGGAAGGTTGGCGTGTAACGAACGTCCTGAGTTTCCTGCTCACACTTGTCTATGTCGGCATAGATGAAAAGTGATTTTGGATACTCATTGCTCAAATTGCAAAATGTAGGTAGCATTTTCCGACAAGCGTGACACCTACAGCACATTGCAGGATAACTTGTATGTGAGCTCACAGACTGATAACATTGATCAAAAGATGTACTCACTGGGAGATATACCAAACTGAGTTTTATCTCCTACCCGATTGATAATCAATACTCATGGAAGGAAGCCTCGGATATACGTCTGTTGCTTTCTACATTTACTTCTTCAATAAACCGGTTGGAATCATAAAACCAGCGTGATGTTGCCAGGGCAGCTAAAGCGTCTTCTGTAATACTGGAAAGTCATACCAGGAAGCTCCATAATTGACCACCACCTGGCAGCCAGCAAACAATTTACATCATTTTTTTTTCACAATAGATCTCACCTAATGTGCAGGATATTTTGTCCACAAGTCCGAAACCCATGCAAGATTTCCAGGCTCCCGTTTTTATCGTCCTTATATCCAAAAGACGTCAGAGACGTTCACATACAATGTGGTTTCTAGTGACAAGCTAACCCGTTTCGGCACTTGCGGCATCTAAAATGTCTTCCCACCTGAGAACACGACTTGGACTATAGTCATTACCTCACGAACCAGTAAGCTACTGGATGAGATGCTATGAGAAATTTGAGGAAATGTATCCAGCGGGACCTTAGGTGTAGGTGACTATTGTTCGGAATTAAGATTTGTGATTAGGTCGATGTTTGAAGTTGAATTCATGTAGGAAATTAACACATGTGTTTTAAAGTCACATGTCAAACTTTTTTACTGAGCAACCACAGTATGCATTTCGACTTATGAAAGCAGTCACAGACCAACCATAAAACAGTAAAAAAAAAAATATGCGGCTCAACGGTACTAGTATATCCGAACTGACAGGAACATGATCAACGGAGAGGGGTTTGGCATGGATAGTCCATTATGAACCTCTGAGAAAAGAAGAAACTGAAAGTTTAATTCATTGCTGTTCTCAAGCATTCCACTAAGAGAGAAGAATGGTGCTCAACATTCTCAACACGACAACACACTCGTGAGAGATAGCAAGAGATCGTCAATGTCATGGACCAGTGCTGAGAATGTTTGAAGTCCGGCCTTCAGTCAGAAGGTTCAACCAAAGTTCTGAAGCTGCAGGGACGTCGACAACGTCTAATGTCGAGCGTCAGGGTAGCTAGATTATCTGCTGCCGGTTAACAGTGATGCCCTTTCGAAGAAAAAGGACTACCACCATGTTCCCACTCAGAAATCCCCATCGGCGGTAGTCCGGGTTTTCGAGGATAGCGTTACGTTCGACTTCCGAAAAAGATTCAGTAATGGAACTCCAGCGACATATCAGTCACCATATCGATCAAATGATAAGCTCACAACATTCTAACACAGGACAAAGTGTGGGCGATGGTCCAAGAATTGCTTACAGGACGTTTTGCAGATTTTGCTTGCGATATGAGAGTGCTGAGCTCTTTATCTGTGGTTGCGCTCACCAGGTTGCCGTGAAAATTGACTGGAAGATTGCCCATGTCCTCCATGCCTGCGACAGCGTTGTTTTGAGCAAATTCCACCTGAATGAATCTGAAACTACAATGTAATAGGTTGTGTTCGGATCAGTAAAAACGTGGGTTCCAGAAGCAGGGGCATCGACGACGACCAACTTCCACCTTCAGGGCAGCTGAATTTTCTGGTGCAGTACAACCAAAGTGGCAACCCGAAATACACGCATCACCACGATGGTCCGGCTCTCGGTAGTTAGAATTTGGCTGTATTAGTTTCCCATTTTAGTTTCTCCAAATAACATTGTTCCGATGGCGGAATCGCATATCAGGTCAGCCAAGTTCGAGGTGATGTGAGTCTCACTTCGAATCTTCAATTTCAGAATACATGGCAATTGGTCGCGACTAGCAAGCGACGCTTCTCTCGAAAAGCAACCTTCTCGAGATTGCTTATTTTCGCGAGTTTCCCTTTGCATGATTTGTATCAATTGACCGTAATGAGATTGTGCGCGATTAAGAAGTCTCGGGACCTCCAATGGCCATTGGAATCTGAAGCGCAGGCATTAGGCTTAAACAGAGCTTCACAGTAGGAGACATATATGCATGTAGAAGGGGTTAATACGCCACCATCTCCCTCCGTATGTTGCTATCTCACAGCGGGGAAATGGAGAATCATAATAACATGAGTGGTTCGTTACACCTGGTACGGTTAGGGAGGGGCTGATTAACAATCCTCATGGATGGCGAGGAATGGGTATGCATAGAATTCAACTTTTGTTCCTTTTGGTTTGGATTTATATTGAGGTATGGACACCTACTTCTATGTATGTATATGAGAGAGAGTTTACCAAACTAAAAGCATGGGTATCATTGTATAGTATATCCATTGTTCTCCACATAGCGCTAACTTCTACAATCCATAGGAGATCCGTCAGTTATGTGATGTTGATTCATATCTATTGTATGTAGATCGTCTGACCTAGATAGTTTGGATATGCGAGATGTAATAGGACATATTTTCCATTATTATGCTATTGGTGTTTAGCCCCATGTTACGCGCTTGGTTTCATCCATGCAAGACTTTATGGGGTCTTCCCATCCTTTTTGTTATTTGCTTTGTAATTGCCTTTGGGGGAATCCATAAAAAAGATGTGGGTAAAGAGTCAAAACAACCACACCAAACATCCCACATCCCCATATGTATATTTCCTTGTACTAGTATGAACATAAACAACTTTCTCTTTTTGCCAACAAATCCATCAATTTCACCGGAATGTGTGAAGCATATAGACTGACTTTGTAACCCTTGTGTATATGCAATCCCAAGTTAGAAGAAGAGAACTTAGCCTGGTAGCATGCTAGGTAACAAGGTCACTCACAATCCAAGGAGTGGGATTACTTGTCACTTGTCCTTGTCACTTAAAAGGAGGAATCCCGGTGATTGGGATTCCTCCATTTACTCCGGTCTTGAACGATGGACCCATGAAACTGGTTGAAACATACACACAAGAGAGGATGATCTCTTTAATGGGTTCAAGTCTTCGTTTTGTGGTGATGATAAGTAGAGTGGGTTCTTGTGTTGTGTAAGTAAGGACTATCCTCTTGGCTTATTTATGTGAGAAATTTAGATATTTGAATATAGAAAAATGGTCTTGTGTATGGCTTACCTTGCTCTATGACAACTAAGTTTTACACATTGCAACCATTCTTAGGGGATAAGGAAAGAGTGGTGTGAACTTGTATCTTTAGTCTCTATTTCTTTATGTGAATATTTGTCACAACAATGAGGAATTTTTATAAATATTATGTGATATGTATAATTTTTTTGAAATGTGATGCAATAATTTGAATGGAGGATTTTTTAAGTTGTACTATCCTCATTTGTGTGCACCAAGCATGAGCTGGATGATAGATACATGAGCATGAGATTAGCTCTAGCAAGATGGTGTTAAAAATTATAGTAAGGAAGAACGAAAGAGAACGAAACTCATATCTAAGGAATGATAGGAATGCAGATGAAAAATGAACAATATGAAGTATGTAGTTGGGTCGACAATACTAGAGGAGATTATACCAAACATGACATACGGATCTTCTAGAGCATGAAGGTCATCTACATGAAGTATATTCTCATCAAGAGATGTGTCTAGATAGAGTGGGACAAAGTTCTCTGACCTTATTGGCGCTCCAATAATACTTAAGACGTATGTCAATGTCTTACATCCCTCTCAAAACTGGAGATAAGTAGGAATGTCCAAAAGATACCACACCTATAACTAGTTATATAACTCTTTCTTTTTCTATTATATGTGCTTTTTGATCATGTCATTTTGATCTTGAGGGTATGGAGACTACGGGGAGAGGGAGAGAGTAGAGTAGGATACTTTCTTGCATATTGTGTGGTTACGCTTTGTCAAACATAAAGAGTGAATAGACATTTCTCTTCGTCTTTCAATTGGGTTCCATTGATACCTAAATTGAAGACTATGGAGAATGATATAGAGAGATATGAGTCTTTTTATTTTTTAGGATTTTGAATGAATTTTGAGGGATTTTGAGGGACATATAGGTCTGGATATTTTTATTCCAATCTCTTCCTTTTCTTGCATTGGTTCTATTGGGACTTAGTGGAAAATTATGGAGATTGGAATAAAAAGTTATGAGTGTTTTTAGATTTTAGGATTTTTATAGTTAGCATTTTTCCATGTGAGGTGGGGTGTTAGGGGGTTATGATTTTGCAGGTGGGAGGGATATATGATGGAGTGCTCGGTGTCTTTATCATTCTCTTTGTGCTAGCTATAACTTCACTTTGCCTCATGGAGCCGCCAAAAGTGATGTGTGATACACCATGTCAGGTGTATCATCATCTTTTATCTCGCAAGGCGTAAAGATCCATATCGGAAAGATGCACAAAAATTATGATTGGACCACTTGGGATGCGCATATGTAGAGGATGATCACATCGACATTGGCATTTGTCACTTTGGGAAACATTCCGGATATACCGATTGGGTCATGGGAGTGATTAGCTTCCCATGCATGTTCGATTCTATGACTTTTCTGAGACTAGGTTCCCATATCCACGTTTATTCCATAGGCTCCCTCGTGCACTCCATGACGAGACTAGACATGCTTTTTGCTTACCATTCGATCGGTTGGCACATGATCCTATGAACAAGTTAGCAAGGTTTTTGTTTCTATTACTTCCGCGATGATATCTATGTTATACTAGAGGGGGACGTGTTGGACATAGAGAGTTGACATCTAGATTTCGGAGATTCTGAGCAGGGGATTGGGCTACATTGTAGGAGGAGTCTATTCGAGCCACACAAATTAGGAGTCGAGTTTAGTCACATGATACTTCTCATTCGGCGAGATTGCAACGGTGTAGGATCTTGGGGTAGACTGAGGAGTATAGCATGGCCGCGCGGGCCCTTCATCCTTTATCTATGGCTAGTCTTAATGAGGAGACGATTTCCTCTTTACATCTTTTACATCCACCCATGGGCGAGGAGATACTATTAGAGGTCTTGGATTATCAGCTAGAGGAGCCATTATGTCTTGATAGATCACTATTTGCCCATTCTCTATGCATAGCCCCACACTTATCCTCATGGGGCTTGGCAGGGATGGTATATGAACATCTTCAAGATTGATTTCAGGCGAATGATCCCTATAATGGTTTCACTCAGTTGTTCTATGTGGTTGCATCAGTTGCAAGAGGGGAGATTCTGTTGTCAATTAGTTAGGTACTTGGTGCTAGTCGGCTTCTCGCGATGGAGAAGGACATTGGGCACATCAAACTGATTGCTATTGGGGAGGTCTTATTGCGTTTAGTCAATCGACCGTTGTCATGCAGCATCATTCACACTTCAAGGAGCATCTTTGTTCACATCAGTTTGGAGTCGACAAACAAGGAGACTATGAGATGGTAGCGTTGGGCATTATAGCACTTCTAGATATCCATCTGGATTGAGTTGTCTTATAGGTGAACGTTGAGAACGCTTTTAAGAGTGTCTCACGTGCATCCATTTTTAGAGAGCTTAGAGAGGATAGTGGACCTCTATCAAGCCTCATTCATTTCGTACGATCTTTCTATGTTTCACATTTTTCTCTCTTTTATCAGCATGGGTTATCCGAGGAGGTAGTCACCGTTGTATAGTTTGCCGCTGGCACTCGGTAGGGAGATCCTTTGGGAATACCTCTATTTGTCATGGATCATTATAGAGCTTGTTTGTCTACTGCTTTGGCCGTGCCAAGTTGTGTGTTCCCCTCCTTAGCGGATGATACACACATTGTGGGCATATAGACCACATTAGACAGACCTTTGATTACTTGACTACGAAGCTTCATCTTGTAGGCTTGAGAATCAAGATGTCAAAGTATAGGGCTTGGTCTCCTTTGACCATTCCTCCTCATCTCTAGCTTCCAAAGGGATGTATGACATCGACAAACAACTTATGTATTCTAGGAGTGCCAGTAGGGTCTGAGGATTTTGTTTCACGCTACCTAGATGTTGCACTTGATGAGGATGTTTTGCATGTAGATGACCTTCCTCTACCAAGGGATCCGCAAGTGATATTTGGTATACTCTCATCTAATATTGCTCGTCGATCCATCTACCTTCTTCTCATGGTTCCTCCTTCACATACATTCATATCATGTTTGACAGCCTTTGATAGGAGGATCAGAGGCATCTTTGGTGACATCATCGGACCATGGATCTTCGAGTGTGTGACAGGAGATTTGGCATGAAGACATACATCTTTGCCGATTTTGTGTGGAGGGATATGCTTATTATCAATGGAAGGGATGTCACATATGACATTCTTGGCTAGTTGGGCACTCTCAGCACCTTTGTTATCTTCTCGATTTATGATCACTAATATGTCTATCCTTGAGATATATGCGAGGGACGTGAATATGGGATCATTTCCCTTACATGTATTATTGCGACATACGAGAGATGCTTTACCCCTGGAGGTATGACATGAGCTCCCGTCTTTTTTCTCTTTGACCACCGATTGGACTAGAGGCCTATAGTCTACCTTGATGGACCAAGAGTTTCAAGAGGCTCAACATTTAGTCTTAGTGGATCTGACCATTCCTCATACTACTAGAGCACGTCTACACTATGTCAAGGATGCAAGCTCATGGATCTTTGTAACACTAGGGAAGTGAGGAGAAACCACTCGAATAGCTCAAAAAATTCTGAAGTTGAGAGATACCTCAATGATTTCTCTTTCTCCATATAATAGTCCTCAAAAAGGTACAATCTAGATAAGGTTACACAACCACCATCCATTCAATTTCTCGTGGATTGATGACATGACGATCATCACTATGAGCATATGGATTGTTGACGTGTATTCCAACTAACACACAAGAAACACAACCTAAAGAGCACACAGATTGCTGACGTGGCACCTTTAGATACTCCACTAATAGTCAACTCAAGACTTTCTATCTCCTCCTTGCGTAACCTCTACTTTAGTCCTCACTAACTAAAGATGGTTACAAACCTCTCTTCTTTTAAGATGCAACGTCCTCGTTGTGCACACATTCAAACTCTTGAACAATCAAAGGTGCATTGGTTAAGTTCTTTGCCGGTTTTCAAGTTGATTCATATGATGGATGTCCCTTCCATTGAACCAAATACTCCGTTTTTGGGTATTTGTGACCCCGACTCCATTTTTTGAGAATCTTGTTAACTTCTAATTCTGCATGATCTGCTACCATAGTAGTTAAAGGAGGAAGGGTTGATGGATTTATGAACTGCTTGGGATGTGGTACATGTTTTCGCAATCGTGATACCTGGATGTATTTTCATATGCAACGGAAGCTCTAACTTGTAAGACACCTCGTCAACACGTATCAACAGCACAAAACGACTGATGAATCGAGGGTTAAATTTTGGTGTTCCTACAAGTGACAAATTGATTGTGGATAACCAAACTTGATCTTCTTGAAACTTCATCTCCTTGCGATGAGCATATGCATATTGCTTTTGACAATTTTGAGCAATTACCAACTTCTCCTTTGCTTGATGTAGTCCTTTGTGTATGTGATGTAGTCCTTTGTGTATGTGCTCCACGAAATCATTGACTGTCGTAACTTTGTTTCAAAACTCCTGCACTTTAGAAATTCTCAACAAACTTGAAGGAGTCAAAGGATGAGCACCATACATTAGATAAAATGGAGACATTTTTGTGGATGCATTAAAAGAATTGTTATATGCAAATTCCACCAAAGACAAAAGAGTATTCCATTCTTGTTGTTTCTCCAAGGTGAATGCTCATAGCATATCCTCTATTGTTCTATTGGCCCTTTCTGTTTGACCATCAGTTTGAGTATGATAGGCTCTAGACATTGCTAGCTTTGTTTTGAATAAATCAAACAAGGTTTTCCAAAACAAACTAGTAAAATGAGTTCCTTTATATATGATTAAGTCTTTGCTTAATCCGTGATTCATAAAAACTTTGTCTAAATACAAACGAGCAAGTTATGATGCCGTCATTGTCTATGTGGTAGGTTGGATGTGTATCTTCTTACTCAATTTATCCACAAAGACCACGATTGAATCATGTCCTAAAGAGATTTTTGGTAACTCATATACTAGATCCATAGTAACATGATCCCATAGTTGTTCGGGAATGGGAAGGGGTTGTAATAAATCTGCTAGTTTTTGATTCCCCATCTTATTTTGTTGGCATGCGAAACAGCTTTGGACATATGACTCCACATTTTCCCACATCCTTGGCCAATAGTACACTCGTTATATGCTCTCCAAAGTCTTTTTAGCTCCCACATTGTCGCATGGACATTTCTTTGCTCTGAGAATGTCCGAGTGCCTGGCTGTAGAAGAACCCTCTAGAACCTCGTGTGAGTCGACAATTTCTTCTTCTTCTCCTCGGCACTCCATATTCGAGTTCATTATAAATCGGTAAAACTTCAGCGGAAGAAGATTATGATATTCAATGATTCGACCAATAACTCTCACTTAAACTTAACAGAAAATTTTTCCACAACCCTTTCAATCTCATAAAAGTTTCAAATGTTTTTCTCTTCTAGATCTCTTAGAACAATTGTTGATTCACACACTGTATGACAAGGTGATATGCAGACCCCTGTGTACAAAACCCATCACACATCCCAATCCTTGACTCCAATTGCTCATAGATTTCATGAGAATGTTACTTATCATCCGAACATCAAGTGTAAAAAGTTTTATTGACAAAACTTTTTGATATCAAAAGATATGATCTCTGTACTAACTTCGTGACAGTCAGTGCAATCCTGTAACTCTGACTGTATACACAAACTTCAAGCTATTACTCCATACTCAAAACTCATCCAATTGAATCGAAATTTCAATCCAAACGCAAGCATGAGTCGTAAACTATATCATAGTTGACTCATCACTCCCAAAACCCTCGTAAGATTCTCATAAACACCCCAAATACACTCAAAGGTCTAAATTTCTCACTCTATCTTTGAATCACCATTTCAGAGTAACAAATCCTTCAAATCCATCCATTCTTGAACCCACGTTGTAGCTCGTCCCGCCAGCTCTCCAACCCAATCCTCAGATCTATGAATGTTTCCTTGAAAGATCTCCAAAACTCCTCAAAACCTCAAAGAAGTTGCCCAAGTACCCTCATTGGCCCAAACTCCAAGACCAATGAGAATGAAGAAAGTTAATTTGACCTCCAATGTGGCCAAATTAGCTCCATTTTAACTTAGAGCTTTACAACTATCTTAAACACACTCCTTAGCCATCCTATACACAATATGAGTTGCCACTAATAAAGAGTCAAAATGACAACTCGAAACCAGCTAAGTATGAACGGAACTACAAACGGAACCGGGGAGTTTATAACTTGAGAATAATACTCCTCGCCAAAGTTCCTAACAATCAACTCCCTATGGCTTGTTTTCGGTAAGCAATAGTGATAGATTGGAACCCATGTGTTGAAAGCCATCACTACTTGTAAGTTTAAATCCATAGCGTCCAAACTAAATCAAAACGTATATTGTTACGTCCCAAATCGCGCGGTACGAAACAACTGGAAGAATAATCGGGTCTGGAGAGTTTATCACTTGTTGCAGAAAGTTATATCCAAAATGATACACTAACCACGCCCGAAAGTGATCATGATGAAGACACCGGATGTTGATCACAAATGGATTGGGCATCGGTACATCTGGAGGATCATGTTGTCCTCTATCCATGTCCTACGTCGGCTCCACTTCGATCAGATAAGCTCCTTAGTCAGCAAAGTGATGTGTCTAGCTCTCTCCCATACCCTTTCCATCATGACATCGCTTTATATCTAATGAGGTCCAAGATAATATCTCTTGGAGCCTTTTCAACATCATGACCCTACAAAGTTGATCCAACGGTGGACTCTTAACACCCTTACAGTGCGCCTTCGGTTATCCTAATCTAAAGTATCGCCGTCATGACAACAGCTCTGAAGATGACACATGTCATCATCGTCTCATAGTAGCCGCGTCACAACACGACAACGTGCTCCGCAATGGCTGTATCGTGACCTTTTGACAATAACATTATATGTAAATCTAGATCTTGTGATGTCCATATAGATCTAGACCTCGAACCTTCTTTGCAGTCTTTGCTTGAAGTGCTTTCATGATCTCCTCATCCTCCTTTGTTGCAGACATCATTTGAACCATCAATCAACTTGGATTTTCACCTCTGTCATGTTATTGATGCACAGCATTCGCGTGAGAGCATCTGCAAGTTGTTTCTTACCCTCCACATACACTATCTTCATGTTGAACTCTTGACGTCATTCTATCCGTCGAATTTGTCGTTTGGAGAGATCTTTCTGAGTTTCCAAATACACCAATGGTTTTTGGTCGGTTTCTACCACAAACTCCTTATCTCCCAAGTACTATTTCCAATGTTTTGTGGTCATAACAATGGCTAACTCTTCTCGTTCAGTTATGTGATAGTTTTGCTTACCAGCCATCAACTTTCGGGAGAAAAAGTCAACCAGATGCCAACCATCCTCCCATTCATGTTGAAGAATTCCACCCACTGTTGTACTTGATGCATCAGTAGCCAACTTGATTGGTCGATTAATATCATACCACTTGACAATAGGTGCATGCAAGACAACATCTTTCAATACTTGAAAGGTTAACTCTTGTGCGGTTTCCCATGTCCATTTTGGACCTTTTCTTAGCATAGATGTTAAGGTTTGTGCAAGGGATGCAAAAGCTTTAATAAATCTACGATAAAATCCGGTAAGACCTAAAAAACTCTTTACCTCAGTTTGATCCTTTGGTGCTATCCATTTGTGTATGGCTTCTATCTTCTCACTCATCACTTGGATTCCTCCACTGTGACTCAATGACCTAAATAATCTACTTTTGATTTGCCAAATTCACATTTTGAAGCTTTGGCATATAACTCATTCTCTCGCAAAACCTGGAGTACCTCTCGTAAATATCGCCTATGATCTTCTAAGGTTGTACTATATATCAAAATATCATCCAAAAAGAAAATAACAAATTTATCTAAATAAGGACAAAAAATATCATTCATTAATCTCATGAATGTGGCAGGTGCGTTAATGAGACCAAAAGGTATCACTGGATACTCAAAGTGACCATACATAGTACGAAATGTTGTCTTCTGAACATCTTCGTAAGCAATTTGAATCTAGTTATATCCGCTCCTCAAATCCAGTTTGGTGAAGAACTTTGCCCCTTGAAGTTGGTCAAACAAATCATCCATTCGAGATCATGTATACTTATTTTTCTCTGTTTGTTGATTCAACTCACGATAATCAATGCACAATCTCATACTCCCATCCTTCTTCTTCACAATCAACGCAGGGGCTTCATGAGGTAAAATGCTTGGATGTATGAACCCCTTTCTCAACATCTCCTCCACTTGAGCTTTACATTGTCGTGCACATACATATCGTATCACAACATACATCGCTCTCACATCAAACATCACAACACGTAGATCGTCATACACCAACACAAGTGTACCACAATAATCTTTTCTACTCTCAAAACGTCCACAAGGACACTCCGCTCATAACCATAGCATAAAAGAGATTCTGAGTCAAGCCAAACCCACTTTGTGCTTCAAATACTCCAGGTTCCCGCACTAGCTACTATCCACCATAGCCACACTCTCAAAGGCTCAACTTCAAAAACTGGCCTCCAAGGAACCCTAATTCGAACTCTCCCCCTTGAGCCCTAGGACCCCTAACGGCGTTGTCGGCCCTAACGGCAGTCCTAGTACGAACGGCACTAACTGCACAACCGGCTCTAATCTTCAGATTCTGCTCCTACATACGCCAAGCACCTACCTAACTAGAGATGCCACTACATAAGTCGTGACAGCTATCGTGCACATACATATCACATCACAACATACATCGCTGTCACATCAAACATCGCAACACATACGTCATACACCAACACAAGTGTACCACAATCGTCCCCCTAACTGACGGTTAGGTCCCTCTAACACTAGGTAGCCATCTAGTCCATAACATGATATGCCCTTCGTTGGGCTAAGATCAGGAGGCCAGGTGCTACAATGTCCCATCGTTAGTCGTCTATCTGCAATCCATATCATGTAACGGTCAGACCTGCTTGCCTGCTAAATGCATCGAGGACATCTCCACCGCCCATTGGGCACCGCATTGAGAGGAGGTGTCAAACACGACATATGTCATCCTCTCGAACAAGAATCACAAATCAACATACTAGCTGCTCCACCAGCTGATCCACATAACATACATCTCAAGCCTGCACGTACAACTGTCAGGCTTGGATCCATAGTACCATCAATGTTTGGAAGGTGACATGGTGCACAATTACGCACATGATCCTTCCAAATCACACCATCACGACCCTCTAATACCAAAGCTCCAGAAGGTAAAACCTCACGTACTCATAGAATCGTGCGACCAGCCGTAACATCTAATGTGGTCGGTGCTCTCTACTGCAAGTAAACTTAATCACCAACATGAAATCTGCGAATTGAAGGTCGATATACACCTCCTCGGATGGTAGCATAACGCAAAGTAACTCCATGTTGAGCAATATCCAGGTTCTCAAATGCCATGGACATGACTCTACGGAAGAGTTCTGCCCTTTGAGAACACACCCTAACCCAAACATCAGGGTTATCCAATTCGAAGACTTCACCTGACTCTCGACGGATAGTTGCAGGAAAGTCTGGATCTCTACCATATAATAAAAAGTACGGTGAAAATGACGCTAGAGATGCTTGCCGGCTAAATCGATAACCCATGGCCAACCATGGTAGCTGGATGTCCCAGTCTCCCAGATGACCTTTCTCCAAGCCAAACTTTCGCAGTCCTCTCTTCACCGTCTGAACAACTCGCTCTGCTATACCATCAGCCTCAGGATGATCTCTTGAGGTGGTACGATGATCGATCAACGCTTGATCATATAAAGCCTGAAACTCGCCCAAAAACTCAATACCTTGATCAGTCAACACTTCTGCTGGTGCACCAAATCGGCTAAGCAATGCAGCTAAGAACACATAAGTTGTTCCTTCACTTGACTTGTTGGGCAAGGCCACCAACTCAATCCACTTGGAGAAATGTTCCATCATGACCAACATATATCGATGATGTCGTATAGTCAATGGCAAAGGTCCTGCAAAATTCAAGCTCCAACGATAACCAAGTCCCATAATCGGTAGAGAATGTAGTTGTGGTGTAGGGGCATTGAATGATGCTTGAACACGATCACATACCATACATCTCGCCACAAATTGATGCACCTCAGTTTGCATACCTCTCCACCAATAGTGACTTTGAAGTAAGCTATATGTCCGCTTTACTCCAAAATGACCTAACTCCTCATGAGCATGTCTGACCAACTCTAAGATGGAAGTGACACAACACGAACGCTGCCATTTCCCCATACTCGAAGAAGGTGTCTACCTTCCCATCTGAACAGTCGAGCTTTTTGTAAAACTCGATCCCGCTCCTTTGCACTCAAGGTGCCCAACAAAGCAACTGTACGAAGATACTCCAACACCAACATGTCATCATGGATGTCTCGGTTTACCATCAAACCGTCCTCAGTCTCAGCGTCCAAGGCTAACATATCTACTCTCTAACCCAAGAGAGATATCATGTAGCTCTCAAGCGCCAACATACTCAAAAAGGCAGATGCATGCCACCCGGCATCATCTCTTCATCTGTATCACCGTGCCATCGAGCCCCGGTTTCGTCAACTTGACTTGTACATGGGTTTCAACTTAACCCATCTGCATCACAGTTCACCACTCCAGGTCTATGAACAACCGTGAAATCATACTCTTGTAGGATAAGAGCCCATTGTGCAAGCTTTTCTGTAAGCTTGTCTGATTCCATCAATCATTTCAATGGTTGATGATCAGTGATGAGAGTGAAGGAGTTTCCAAACAAATAACATCTGAAATGTGCCACCGCCCAAACAGTTGCCAAACATTCTCCTTCATAAGAACTATACTTCGACTCCGTTGTATTGTTGGAACGACTTGCATAAGCCGCTACAAACTCCTTCCCCTCATCATCATGTTGTATAAGCATTGCTCCCAACATACTCCAATCAATATGTACTTGAAACGGACGACCTCTCACAGGTCTCCTCAAAATAGGGGCAGATGTCAACCTTCCCTTGAGCTCAACAAAATCTCTCTCCTGTTCATCTCCCCAACTCCACTCTTGATCTAGCTTTGTCAGCTTTGTCAAGGCTTTGGCAATAGTGCTAAATCCTCGCACATATCGACGATAGAAGTTTGCAAGTCCAAGGAAAGCTATAACCATACTCACATCTGAGGGTTGTGGAATACGCAAGATTGTCTTCACCTTGGTTTGCTGAACTCCTTATCCTCCTGGGTATATGGTATGATCCAAATACTCTACCTGCTCCTAAAAGAACTTACACTTTCCAGTATGCAACTTGAGGCCATGAGCAATCAGTCGCTCAAATACCTCATGCAAATGTATCTCATGTTCCCTCACTATAGCACTATACACTAGAATATCATCGATGTAGGCTCTGGCACAATCAAGTCCGGCTAGGATCCTATCCATCACTCTTTGGAACTCAGCAGGTGCATTCTTCAACCCAAATGGTAAGAACCTCCATTGATACAACACATCCTTGCCATGCGAATGAATTGCCCAAAAGGCTGTCTTGGCCTTATCCTCATCTCGAATCCGCAACTTATGATATCCCGCTCGTAAATCCAATGTACTAAAAACCTTTGCATGCCCAACTGCATCAAAGATCTCCTCATATGTAGGCATAGCATATAGATCAAATTTTGTCTGTTGGTTGATAGATCGGTAGTCACCACACATGCGTGTATCTATATAATTGCCATGTATATCCTTCTTGACTGGCATCACCACAGCAGAGGCATACTGTCCATTTGATATCTCCACTAATCCAGCCTCAAGAAGGTCTTGACACCTACTTTGGTTCAGATCTCTCTCCATATCACTGTATCGATAGGGACGACGGAAGACTGGTGCATCTGTTGTCAAGTCAATCCGGATGCTAGGTCCCTTCAAACAGCCTAAATCCTTCATACTGACGGCAAAACAGTTTATGAAACTCCTCAAAAACCTCCACACCCTACGTCTTTCTTCTCTTGTCACTTTGGGACCAATCTCAATATCCCAAATCTCCTCTCCATCGACACTAGAGATAGAAGACATTGTATTTGGTTGCTAAATGACAACCTCTTGAGCAGAGAGCTTTTTCTGCTCTCTCATACCAGGCTCCACTATCTCAGTGTGAACAACTCGTCCGCCAGAACCAGAACCTCTTGTGTTGTATCACAAAGGTCAAAAGTGGTAACCACCGCCTGCTCCGCGCAAAAAACTCCAACGATACTCGAAGAAGACCCTACCTCTCCTTCTCTAACATCCCCATAAGACCAAGGATGAGATCTTGGGCACTTCTCGCCCCCAGCTTTTGCCTCCACCGTCTCGGTAGGCAAAGAGCTTACTAATGGTTTTGCAGTCATACATGTGGATCTCATGCGTCTATGCTCAACCAATCCAAGGCTCACAATCCATGTCAAACAGTTTAGGTCCATACCCTGACCCAACACTTCACGTCGTGATGCCTCTGATAATGTAGGTACTTACGTAGTATAAGTACAAAATCCCATCGCTCTCTCTCTTTTAGTGTTGGGTTCCACCAACCGTTGCAAGCGAGAATCCCATACAAGTTAAAGTCCTCCTCTTTGTAAGCATGGGAAGTCGGGTAACTCAACAACGTGGGTAATGCAGCTCTTGGCTGACCCACAAGGTTCACCACTACCATGGGTGACCTGTCAGCATAGACCACTGCATGGGAATGTCTACCCACATCCAAAATACTCTCCACTGTAAGATGTGAGGGCCTCTCCACTCTGTCATATGCTCGCAATAAAACCTCCCTTGGAAGAAGGTTTGTCCACCACAGACGTGGACGGTGTGCACGAGATCCTACTCTTGCTACATCCAGCAATACCGTTGGTCCAATCCATGACCGCACATGATGTGCACTCGTCATCACCCGTGCACGTGGATCATCCAAGAAGGAAACATTCTCCAAAATGTATGCCGGAGAATAGGTCTGCTGTGACTGGAGAGAACGTAACACACGTAACATCTCCCAAAACATGCCAGAACGTGAATCTTGTAACCCATGATCATTACCAGCACGTGTGTGTCCTTGACATGGCCATCCAGCAATAACCAAATGTATGTTGCCATGCCGAGCAAGGTCTTGCGCCCCCAACAATGAAATATATGACGACAAGGCCTGCTGATATCCTTGAACTGCCAACACTGGTAGAAGATCTGGATATATCCTCACCAAGTGTGCCACATGGCGTAATGAGACGCGCCTTGCAATCTCAACTCGCTCCACATACAAGTATCGATGTACTCGTACCGCATCGCAAAAACAAGAACCAAACCTGTGCTAATCCCTCCAAACAGATCCAGCACACATATACCCTCCTCTGGATACTGCCAAGCAATAGACATTGTATCTAAAGGGGACAACATAGTGGAAGTGGGAATAACTTCCTTCATCTCCTCCCTCTCCGGAGCAAAAGACTCACTCCAAGCCTGATGTATGAGTTGATCAGCCATCTGTTGTAGCTGCATACATGAAGTACCTAATGTTCCATCCAACGTGGATGACACTACTCCACTAAGACTTGGCATGATAATCACATCCTCTCGACCATGACTATCATGAGCATCCATGTTACCCTCCAACTCCAACATGTTACCAGGCCAAGTAACACAAGTACTAAAGGCTACAACATACGCCAAACCTCCACTTGGTAAAGGCCTAGAACCGGTGATGAATCGTACAGGTTATCGACTCACTCGGCCCTCGCCAGATTGCCAACCTGGCTGATAAAAGGCAATCTCCTCCCAATAATCAATGCTAAACCCCATCGGGTATAACACTGCCACACCCACCAATACATCATAGGACTCTGAAAGTGTAAGCACAGCACGTGCTCGCGTTGTAGAGCTATTTGTGACATGATCCGGTTGCACTTGCACAGTCAACGCCATCCGGGTGATGTATGGTGCCGAGGCATCACTAGAACCTCCAAGAGATGTATGAATCTAGAATGGGCATCTCTCCACATTGGTCTTTCGCAAACCAAGACCAAGCAGTGCATCCTTACCCAACATAAGAGGTTGTGCACCAGAATCCAACAACACGTGTTGAGGTCGATAAACCTTTCCTGAAGGTCCGACCAAACAGAACACACCACTTCTATTATCCAACATCATCGCACTTGGTGACATCCGAACACGCCGTATGTCGGCCTCTCCGATAACTCCATCATTCGGCGACAACAACTAATAAAGTTCCACTAGTAGCTGTCCTAATCCCAAGATCAACACTACTAGTGCTCACACAACTAGAAGCAACCAACACATCCTCTTTGCTTTTCAAAAAGTGTACGCTTAATCGTAATATATGGGATGATGACACCCCCAACGCCAATAAATCCTTGGCTGAGAAAACAGGAGAATGAACAAGAGTCCTTGCCGCCCCAAACATTGGGCTCGATGCTACGTCAGACGATGTTGATAGCTGGTCCCTACTTGCTCCATCTCCAAGCACATCCACATTGGCTTGCACCCTCATCTCTCCAATAGATCGTCTAGGAGCCATGGATGAGGTGTTCAATGCCTCAGACAATGTGAAAGACTGAGGAAGTCTAACCTCTCGGCTAGCCTCCCCTCTTTGTGGATCCAACTCCACAGATGCTTTGTCTAGACTCACTAGTATGTGTTGCACTACGAGTCATAGCAACTGCACATGGTTGTACCGCTGCGCACATGTACTCCACAACATCTCCATCGTATGATGTAGAGGCACCAGCTCCAAAATATGATCTTTGTTGGGCTATAGCCATACTTGCTATCTTCTGCTCCAACTGCTACAATCGAGATGCCATGTTCACCTCATGACTAGCCTCATGGGCTAACACACGATGTTGATAGCTGGTCCCTACTTGCTCCATCTCCAAGCACATCCACATTGGCTTGCACCCTCATCTCTCCAATAGATCGCCTAGGAGCCATGGATGAGGTGTTCAATGCCTCAGACAATGTGAAAGACTGAGGAAGTCTAACCTCTCGGCTAGCCTCCCCTCTTTGTGGATCCAACTCCACAGATGCTTTGTCTAGACTCACTAGTATGTGTTGCACTACGAGTCACAAAGAATCGCACATGGTTGTACCATTTGCGCACATGTACTCCACAACATCTCCATCGTATGATGTAGAGGCACCAGCTCCAAAATATGATCTTTGTTGGGCTATAGCCGTACTTGCTATCTTCTGCTCCAACTGCTACAATCGAGATGCCATGTTCACCTCATGACTAGCCTCATGGGCTAACACTTGAGTAGGGGATGGTCCTCTACCACCACCCCTGCCACCTTGAACTCCTCGTCCTCTTCCAGGAACTGCCATGGCAACTCTTGTTGATCGTAATTCTGGATGGAGATCAAAACATCGATCCATCATGTGACCATGCATGTGACAATGCTCACATGATTTTACTCCAACAGGATCCATCCTTTGACCTTGAAGTCAATCCTTCTTGTGATGAGGTCCACCACATGTCCAACATACCATCCCAATAATTGATTGTTGGCCTGAAAAGGATGGCAATGGTCTGGATGCTGCATCTTCACCACTCTGTCCAGATGGACGAGACTGTCCCACATGTCTACCATAACCATTTCGGGATTGTGTTGTAGACTGGTAACGTGAAGACGTTGATGAAGATGGTGAATCCTTGCTGAACCCATCAGTCATTACCCTCTCTTCTTGCATGTTGAGCTCAATACGCTTAGCAAGACAAAACACAATGGCCAACGTAGATGATGTCTCTTGTAGTAAGGTAGCATCTCTCACTCTACGTCTCAACTCCCTATCCAATATCCCATATCAATATTGAACAGCTTGTGCTTCTGTCACCCCATGGGTAACACTGATCAACCGACGCATTATGGTATACGCCTCTCGAAGACTCTCCCCAATCTTCCGTTGAAACTCCTGCAAGCCTCGTAGCTTGTCAGTTCTCACCCCTTGGTAGTCTCTCCTCAACCGTGCAAAGAACTCCAGAATAGGGTTGAAGGTTGGGACCTTTCAACTCTTCCCAACTCTACTAGCTCCAACCGTATCATCAGTGCCATGTACAGAGGATGAACTTGCACCTCCAAACACTGTACCCGAAGTAATAGAGATGTAGTTTGGAGACCAATATTGTCTCCAGAACTCTATCTCCTCAAGGTGTTCACGCTGGAACTCATGATAATCATCCATCGGCGAACCCTCCAAATGCTAGAATAATCCCTTCCAAGCCATAAACGGACTGAACAACGTAGAGTTGCGCATCCGCTGTAAATCACACCATGAGTCAAACTCCTGGATGAAGTCATCCAACTCAATAGTGCCGACTGTACCCGAATATCGTCTAGGACCCTTGGTGGCCCCATAGATATCGTCCATGTCCCACAACAACGGTGTGGGTACACACTCCAAGATATCACCAAGCTCAGCTCCGTCACTCTCTGAAACCAAATCAAAATCTTTTGTGAACCTCCGAGGCCAAGGTTGGTACCGCACTCTGCTACGGGTGCACCCAATGCTAACCCGAGCAGTTTCTCCTTCGGAACCTCCAGAGAACTCCACCATGACACTAAAGTATCACCTCCGCAACCGTACAGAAATAGGTCCCCAACTAGAACCAGAAACCGCAACAGAAGGTTCCCGAGGCACCACAAGGTGCTAACACAAGGGCAACCTGAAACCTGCCATCACCACAGGCACACACCCAGTCTACAAGTCCGCAAGTCCTGTCTCATTGGGGAGAAACATGGATAGTCTGATTGGTTAGCAAATCCAGCCTCACTATTGGCAGCATACAGGAGCTCCAACGCTCCAAACAACAAAGCACCAACACAAATAAACGTGGTGCACAAACAGGAAGCAGAGATGGAGGTATATCAATCAAAAGAAACATAAAGCACAATACTCCATCTCAAAAACATCCATCAAAGGGGTCAAACCAACCCAACCCGGACTAACAGCCTCAGAAGGGTATTTAAAAACATAAAAACTCAATTTCAGAGGTCTTCTGCTCTCTAGATCGATAAACTGAGACTGGTAATCCAACTATTTCAATTGTTGCATTAATCTAGCCTTTTTTAATTTGCTACCTAACTCAATTTTTTTTTCCGCAAACGGACACCGTTTGAAACTTATGCAGGACTCTGAAAATCTTCAACTTCAATTTCAGACCCCTAAACCTCAAAATTTTGCAATTCTGACACCGTCAGCCTTGGGCATGATGACTCTACCCCCGCGCGACAAACTTTACATAATCTATCACCCCATCAAATTTCAGATCAAATGGACATTGTATGATAATCTGATAGCATGATGCTCCTATTTTCGACCCGAAAATTTCGAAAAATCAAATCTTGGACTTCTAGCACTTCTGTCCGAAATATTTTTCGGCCAATCTCAAATTAATGATCCAAGACAACTATAAGCATCGACTCACTTTGTCAATTTCCAACAGCGCTTCCGTCCTGGAAAATTCTCGATTCGGATTTACCCTAAAACAGAAAATACAGAAATTCGAAATCAATAAGATCCACCTCAATCGACTCTAATTCTAGATCACCACCACGGCTGCACTCCAGCAACGCCCTGCATGCTCAATAGCCAATGGATTGAAGCTACCATCGATCCAAACTTGCCAAAACACTTTCAGCATTCCAAGAACTCCCAGTTCTCACCACAGAATCCAATTTGAGTTTTCGAAGTAATCTTTTCTACTCTCAAAACGTCCACAAGGACACTCCGCTCATAACCACAACATAAAAGAGAGATTACAGTCAAGCCAAACCCACTTTGTGCCGCAAAGACCTGTGTTCCCGCATTCAGCTACTATCCACCATAGCCACACTCTCAAGCTACCAACTTCGAAAAAACTGACCTCCAAGGAGCCCTAATTCGAACTCTACCCCTTGAGCCCTATGACCCCTAACGGCACTATCGGCCCTAAAGGCAGTCCTAGTGCTTAACGGCGCCAATCGCACAATCTTGGCTCTAATCTACAGATCTGGCTTCTTGATACGCCAAGCACCTACCTAACTAGAGATGCCACTACATAAGTCGTGACAATATTCCTCCAACTCATTTGGAGTCAAACGATATGGAGCTTTGCAAGTTGGAGTGCTTCCGGATATCACCTCGATCTTGTGATCTACATGCCTCTTAGGTGGCAATCCTGCAGGTAGATCATCTCGGAATACATCATTATACTCCATAAAAATATCGCTCAATGAGTCCAGAATATAAAGACTGTCATTAGAACCATCAACATATCTTATAAGTCCCAAGAAACATACATCACCTCTAGAAATGTCAGTCTTACCAATCTCAAAGAGAGGTAAGCTTCCATTCTGAGATCTGATTCTATCTTCGTAAATCTTCCATCCACTACTTTTTACCACTTTTTTTCTCCAATCTACCTCCGGATTGTATTGCTCCATCCATGGCATTCATATGATGACATCATATCGAGCTAATCGGAAAACTCTCCATTCAATCTCTTCTTTGTACCCGCCTATGGCTAGTTGTACACTCCGTGCTAATGTTGGTTCAGTTTGCCCATTTGGCAACTCCACTTCCTCACTCACATCTTTCATCAAAGTCAATCCTAATTTCATTGCAAGAGATCGTGATAGAAAATTTTCTGTTGCTCCATGATCAATTAAGACTCTCACCTTGTGTCCTTCCATCATCCCATTTGTGACAATCAATCGTGATTGTTTCATACTCCCTCCATGAGCTTCCAATCGTTTAGTTAAACCAATAAGGCCGTGAGGCAAGTTTACTGGTGATCTTCGTTTCCTTGCAAGATCTCATCTTCATTGTCATATTCCCCTCCTTCATATTATTGAAAGACCTTCACAACATAGGTCTTCCTCCAGATGGTACTGATTGAGTTCTACAGAACTTGGCAATGTGACCTATCCTCTCACATGTATAGGATTGACGATTGTCACGAACCCCCATTCCTCCTCAATTAACCATTCCATTTTTTGCAAAAAGATCTGACAAATTTGGAATAAGTGATCGACGATTATCACCTCCATACCTATGTGGTGGTCCTCGTGGTGGTGCATATTCTTCCCTACGTCGAAGGATTGAATGAATATAGATAAAGAAAAAACTGAGAAGATTAATGTATGCAACTCCATTGATGTTGGGCCAAGTGGATCTTGAACACTGCTTGATGGTTCACCGTGTGTGATGCCATAAGCACCCGAAATCCGTTAAGCAATTGCGATTACTTCATTCACTATGGATGGATTGCTCACCATCACCTCCTTTCGCACTTTCTCCTTCATGTCTCGTTTGAAGACATCTAAGGCTTCTGCTCCACTCATATCCATAATGGATACTTGAAGATCACAAAATTCTTCAATGTATTCATGTATGCCTCCTTTCTGCTTCAAATCCCACAACTTCATTCTTGCGGTTTGAAGAGAATCCACAACTTGAAAGTTCTAAAAAAGCCCCTCTTGCATCCCACTCCATGAAATAGAATTACCTTGTTCTGACAGCATTCGTTCCCATGTAGTGTACCATGTAAGAGCCTTATGCATGAGATAAGACCGCATGAACATTCTTGGAGTAAAATCATAAACGTGAAAATGTGATAGATGTATATTCATCCTCATGATCCATCCCTCCAGAACTCCCATAGCTCTATTGCCCTTATAGGCTTCCACCTTACATGACTTTCCCATATGAAGTAAGAGATTGGCTTGATCTTCCATCTCTTGAAGTCATTTCCTATTTGCCTCTTCATTGGCAATAGCAGTTGCTTGCCTTTGGGGTTGAGTCTCTTGTATTGGAGTTTCCACTTCCATCTCACCAACTCATTCTCTCTCTACCTTCTCACTCTCTAATACAGAGATCTTGTCCTCCATGGCTTGTTGCTTTGTATGCCCATCTACAATAGCTTTTCTTAACTCTTTCATTTCTATCATGATTGAGTTCAGAACTTCATTCATAGAAACTAATGTTTCCATGCTTTTCAACCACTCAAACTAATACAACGTAAGTATAATAACAATCCAATCTCTCAAAAATAGGAATCACAAAAGGCCGAAGTAATCCTATTACAACTCTGTAGTACTCTTCACCATAATTCCTAACAATAAAGTCCCTCCACACTCTCTTTTGTTAGTAAATCGTTCTAATTTCTACATACATGTTGAACGGAACGAGTACAGTTGGTTCACGATTCAAATCCATACAACATTCAATATAGAATGTACTGAATAGTGATGCTAAATTTATGGATCAATCATACTATCTATGTTTCTCCTCAATGAGACAAGACTTGCAATCGTGTAAACTAGATAAGTGCATATGGTGATTGCAGATTTTATATTGCCCTTGTGTTAGCACCTTGCAGTGACTGCTAGCATTAGTAGTCGGTGTACCTGTAATGGAGCATGGTATCATCCTTGGTATTTGAGGTTCATAGAATTCTCTGATTTTGTGTTAGAGAGTGACGGAGTTGAGCTTGATGATATCTTGTACTGTGTTCCCACACCATTGGGACATGAACAATATTTATGGATCCATCAAGATTCCTACACGATATTTTTATATAGTTGATACCATTGAATTGAATGACTTCATGGAGTTTGACTCATGGTATGATTTACAACGAATGCGTAATACTACATTGTTTAGTCCGTTTATGGCTTGGAAGGGACTATTCTAGCATTTGGAATCACCCCAATTCACCACAAGATACACTCTGAAAACATCCTTCTCCATGAATCGAATATGGATGTTGAATAGATTGGGAAATGGAAAGTTTGGAACAAGATTTCTTTCAGGCACATCCATACTTGCAGCCCATAGTTTTCCCTTCCCCCCTTACTCTACATGCAGATCAAGTACCTCTGCAAGTCTCTATACAACTCTCAAGAACTTAAAGTTATCATCATCGTCTTGCTATTCCAAGGAGGTAATCCACACTCAAGGAAAGAGCATGTTTGCTCTGATACCATTGTAACACTAGGGAAGTGAGGAGAGACCACTCGAATAGCTCAAGAAATTCTAAAGTTGAAAGATACCTCAATGGTTTCTCTTTCTCCATATATAGTCCTCAAAAAAATACAATCTAGATAAGATTACACAACCATCATCCATTCAATTCCTAGTGGATTGATTATGTGGCGATCATCACTATGAGCACACGGATTGCTGACGTGTACTCCAACTAACACATTAACTAACACACAAGAAACATAACCTAAAGAGCACACGGATTGCTAACGTGATACCTTTAGATACTCCACTAATAGTCAACTCAAGACTATCTATCTCCTCCTTGCGTAACCTCTACTTTAGTCCTCACTAACTAAAGATGATTACAATCTTGCCTCAACCATGCATCTAGGCTTTCCGATTTGCACTGGCTACTTTCTCTATATCGATGAGATTCCGTCTTGGCTTGGTCCATCCATCTACATCTTCATTACTCACATGTGAGTGTGGTATCACTTTAGATTCAGCATGTGTTCATATGACTCATTGTCCATTCGGAGGGCAGAGGATAGCTACCCATGATGCCACTAGGGATGTGGTGTTTGCTATGACACGAGAGGGTGGATATCTCACATGGAGGGAGTGTTGGTATGTCTTGCAGTCGACTAGGGATATGGTAGACCTATACTTGGTTTGGGAGGACCAATCCTAGTCATTGTGGCAAATGTGGTAGTTATCAATCTTACTCGTGACACAATTTTAGAGGGCGTGATCATCCATCCTCCAAGATGGGCGGCGAGTGGAGCGGCAAAAACCAAGGTCTCCAAGTATAGGGGTATGCAGAGATGTCATCTCTTTGTTCCTCTAGCTTTGTAGTTATATGGAGCTATGGGCACCAACTTCGACATGTTAGTGAGGGAGTGTGCGAGAGTATATCATACTAAAGGGTAGGGGGTATCACTCTCTTTAGCTTACTGTATAGCTCATTTTAGGCAGGGTGTTTCCATTGTTATGTTAGTTGATGTTTCTTTGGATGCTCTGTTGTTTGTAGACCCTTTGACCTAGATAGTTCAGATATCTTAGGTTATCTAGGACATATTTTCCAATGTGATGCTAATGGAACCTAGCCCCATGTTACCGTTTTGGTTCCAGCCTTGTTCTATTTGATGGGGTCTTCCCATCCCTTTTGTTATATTTTGATGTCTCTTATACCCTCTAATGTCCCATACATGGAACCACATGTAAAGCTTTTGGGGTAGAGTTGAAACCCCTAACAAAATCTAAAAGTCCTAACCATTGGTACTGGGCCAGTTAGGTGAATATTCCTCGACAGTACACTACCTGACGGATCCTACTGTATTCGACTTCGACGGAGTAGGTAAGCCCAGTACCGAATGAATACAGTATACGCGGCCGTTGCTCTCGGAAAATGAATCTGGGATACTTGGGAATCGGTTTGTGGCAGAGCACAAGAAAGCGAACCCACCTGCCCGCCGCTGGCGCTGGCTGTCGCTTGGGTTTGCGGCAAGACAGGCGCTTTCCATCACCCTCGTACAGTGCGCGCAGTGCGTAGATGTTGCGCCGGGTTGGATTCTTCGGAGTCAACCGTCGACTTTTTGCAGTGTTCGTCGACAAACGATCGACGAAGTGGGTTAGGTTCATTTTAAAAGTTCGGCAACTTCGGCCGTCTGGGCCCTGGGGGTTTTCGTAGAGGTTTAAAGCGAAGGCTAGATTGGGCACTCGCACGCGCCTGCCTGCCTGCCTGCGCCTCGGAACAGCGGTGAATGTTCTGGTTGTCGAACAGCGGGCGGGTGGCAGTCCGAGGCAAGGTCGGATACTATCTCTCGCACTGTCTGTGGAGAGGCGCGAAGAATCCTTCGGTGTTTGACACCTATATCTTTCGATGGTCGAACTTGCACGATAAGCGGCTCCCTCCTGCTTTGCCGGCTCCGCATGTAGCATTGGTCCCGGGATCCTCGTGCTTGCCCCATTTCTCACGTCAGCCTTGTTTATCAGCGATGGGCGGGGATCTGACAGATTTGAAGGTCGCTGAAAATGGCACTCCTGCCCCCGTTGAGCGGGTCCCAGTCAAAGGGATTACTTCTGAGTCAGGTCAAACTTACTCGATTTTGCGAGAGGGAGACGCCGACATTCTTCTTCATGGGAATGATGTTTTTTACAATAAAGCTCAGGTATGGTTTCTTCTAGTTCTTTCTCGTTGGATTCTTTGGCTTTCTTATCAGGCAGCCCATGGTTTTTTTTTCTGGGTTATATCCAGAGCCTTGTAGTGAGCAGGTTAATCTTACTGTCCAGCGCTTACTGCTCTCCTGAGTTGGGAACTTATCGTTCACATCTTGAAATAAAAAACCACCTTTGACTTGTGGCCTCTATCTGTTTCTGAATTGTTCATCTTTCTTTTCACCAATTTACGTTTCAGAGGTGTATATTGCCAAAATGCTTTTGCATGGATCCGATTATCGGAGAATACGAAAAACCAAGATTGTCCGCGGTGAAAGATGCTCCGTGGCCATCACGGTAAAATGAATTATAGCGCTTTAGCATGGGAGAAAAGAATGAATGGACCTGTGAGAGTCACAATTCCAGTTCGACATCATTCTACACTTGGTTTGTACTTGCAGGTAGTGAATCGGGACATATCGATCGCCGTCATCCGAGCGTTCGTATCGAAAAGAGAACAGGAACACCAAGCGGAAGTTGCGAAAAAGATGAGTCGGCGTAAGGGAGCATCCAAATCTTCTGGTGCTACTGATTCTACAGTAGAAAACTCTGTGTCTGTGGAAGCTCCAGGGGACGAAGTCAATGACGTCACTGAATCTGCCGAAGTCAAAACAATCATGAATGCAAGCGAGGAGTTTGTCACTGAGAACACACCTGCCAAGCCTATACGCGTCCTTGAGGTACACGAGAAGAGGCAGTTGGTTCTCGCGATATTTGAGACGCTGTCATAACCTACACCTCCTTTACTTTTCATTCGAACTTAGAAATATCACCTTCTTGTCAGGTCCGTTGTTATCGAGTTGGCCTCTTACTGTCTGCTCTTGCTTTTAGGCGCTAGCAGCATCGGGGCTGCGGGCACTTCGATATGCGAAGGAGATAGAAGGGCTGGGTTCTATTGTTGCTACCGACAACGACAAAGGTAGTTCATTTATTTCAAGCGGATTTTCACATCTCTTCGTTGGAATCTTGTTTATCTTGTACTTTCAATTCTTCTTTACATGGCAGATTTCGTACTACAAGAGTACATTCTTAAAGTAGTCTTCCCTCTTCCGTCTCCATCTCCATCCATGTTATTTCTTCGTCTTCTCAGTCTGTTAATGCAAGCACCGCCCAGCCGTATGGATGGTCTTCAGGCTATGACAGGCAGATACTAGTACGTACAGTTCAGATTTTACCATCAAATCTCGTGAATATGGTCTTTACGAGCATGAAGAAAGTGTTTAACAGGCTGCTGCTGTCATCGGCATACTTTGTCAAATAACAGTGGCAGTGGAGGCCTGCGAGCGAAATATCAAGCTGAACGGCCCAGTTGTTGCTGCGAAAGTGGAAGCAAAGCATGCAGACGCCAGGGTTTACATGCTGACCCATGAGAAGGAGTTTGATGTGGTGAGTTTGTTGTTGGATGACGAAGTTTGTGAACATGCAAGATAGAGGTTTAGATCCGATTTAGAGATTCTATGCGAGCAGTTTATTAAGCTATTATTGGCAGGACATATATTTAATTTTCAAGATAGATGCAAGTATACAGTACTATAATCGATGTCAACAGGGATCATGTGCCTTCTTACAACATCTCTCGTCTGATTGTACCGCTCCTACAGGTGGATCTCGACCCTTACGGTTCTCCGTCAGTCTTTCTAGATTCAGCGGTGCAGACAATTGCTGATGGTGGCCTCCTACTCTGCACAGCTACGGATATGGCTGTTCTTTGTGGCAACAACGGAGAAGTCTGCTATTCCAAGTCTGTAGTCTTCTCTTCCTTCTAGTTTTCTTATCCTATATTCAGGCAGTTCTCTGCGAGGCAATATATTATATGTATGGAAAGTATGAGCGGATACTTCTTTCAATTTGGATCATCCCCCCACACATTCGTGTCTTTTCTGTCATCTGCACTTCTGGTTCAGGGCCTCTGAGCTGGATTGTAAATCACTGACCAGTAGAGAGCATCCGGACTAATGAGAGCTAGTAGAAGAAATAGGATCTTTAAAGTCTTGGAGTTGAAAGTTGTTTTCTAGCCGTGCGTAAGTTCAGACTTCAAGAATTAACCGTGGAAATCTGGATGTTCAGGTATGGCTCCTATCCTCTACGGGGAAAGTACTGCCACGAAATGGCTTTGAGAATTCTGCTAGCATGCATCGAGGTATCAAGTCCTTGCTTGGGATACATTGCTTGTTTGGATTTTTCTTGCTTGAGAGGCCTTTATTTTCTTTTTCTACAATTTACAGCTAGCAGTCAAGTCGAGAATTTGGATGCAACGAGGACTAAAATACCTTTTTTCACTTGACCTCGTTTGCTGCCGGCGAAACCTTTCCGATGTTTATGTGCTCATTTTTAGTTTTATGCCAACTTATAATTGTTTCATCGCCTGGACAGAGTCACGCAAACCGCTATAAGCGCTACATTGTACCACTCATCTCCCTTTCCATTGATTTTTACGTCCGAGTCTTCGTACGGGTATATACGTAAGTTACCTATATTCGTTTCATCCGTTGCGTTGTCTTACAGAGCCTAACGTATGGAAAATACGTTGCATTCAAGTACAGTACAGACATTAAATTTTGCTTAATCAGGTGTTGCCGAATTGTTAAGAAAAAGAAATTCTCACGTTCAATTCTAAGACCATCGCGACTCTGTACTCACTGACCTTTACAGTTCGGCAAACACAATCAAGGCTACACCCAGCAAGTTGACTCACATCTATCAGTGCGTTGGTTGTGACTCGTACTACTTCCAGCCTGTGGGTCGCATCGCTTACAAGGTATCATATGTCATGGTGGGGTCTATGTTTTTTGAAAGTTGCCGGGATAGTACGTTACAAATGTGGAACTTTTAGTAGATACTGAGCCTTTGCTTTCAATGACCGTACAATACTATTTTATACGACTCTCTCAACATTTACAGCTTCCTTTTGTTGTCATGGCTCTTTATGATGAGTGCAATTTCAAAACTTTAATCAGTGCCTTTAGTCTGATGGCTTGCATCGGATCGCTGGTGTTTTTCTTCGTTTTGTTGTGGTGCTTATCAACGTTCAAGAACAACAGTGCACGTTATATGCCAGCCAATGGGCCTACGATACTTCCGGAGTGCAGTCAGTGTAAGAAGCACTTCAGTATGGGTGGACCCATGTGGGCAGCTCCAATCCACGACGCTGAGTGGATCTCCACTACTCTCAGTATGGCAACCTCCATGAAGGCCAAATATCCTGCGTTCGATAAACTTCACAGTATCTTAACTGCTGTGTCAGAGGTAACGAACTTAGTGTCGCTCTTTCTACTTTCACAGACCCCATAGGTTTGTGCATAGTTGTTATGTATCGCCGTACAAGTTTTGGTCACGATGCGTCTAAGTCGTAAGCTGTACTCCGATGTTTACTGAATGTCACTAGATGAAAGTAGGAGCTGTGTATACGGAATTCTGCCAACAAGTGTTCACTCTGATGAAACTGCGGATATGCAAAAAAAATTCAGGAAATTTTGGATGTCCCTTTATACGTTAATCTACACAATATGAGTGCTACTTTGAAATGCACTCCCCCATCGGCGGCCATTTTCCGCTCCGCCGTAGCCAATGCAGGTTATCGAATATCCGGATCTCATGCGAATCCTCTTGGCTTGAAAACGGATGCGCCAATGGAGGTTCTGTGGGATATCATGCGTTGTTGGGTATGTTCCGTACTTTTTTTGGCATTGAAGTAATAATCATTTGAATGTGAGTCCGTGAAGTACTGCCATAGGTTTAACTGCTCCATTTAAATTGCCTATTGCTAACGACACTTTTCACCATAATAATCCTCGGAAAATCGATGTAGTTTGGTCTTATTACCTCATTACAATATGCGCCAGTATGAAGCACGATTTTCTACTTGCTGGAGGGTGGTCGCTGTCAAGTTTTACTTCGATACGAGGAAGAAGTTACGCTACAAGTACACTATAGTAACTATAGTAACTGCTCGTAACTGTAATTTCCAGTAAATGACATGGGTCTCCATGCAGGTGAAAGAACATCCTGTGAAAGCCCAAGCGGTGGAAACCCCTGGCTCTGTCATTTTAAGCAAGGAACCGGAACTTCAGGTTCGCGCATCTCCTGTGACCGCTCCTTGTTTCTTTGTCCCCTCGACTCTGCTCATTTTTATTTTTCTTGAATAATCCTGGAGGTCATAATCAGATGAGAGTCTGTTTGTAGACTGAAACATGCCAATAGAGGTAGTCAGCTAAGATCCTTGGTTGTACAACTACAACGAATTGCAGGCAAATTTCACCAAAGTCAACGCTGCATTAAGCAAGGCTCAAGCAAAAGGTGTAGCTCGGTTTCTACCCAATCCAGAAGAGTATTGGGGCCCTAAGCCCCGGGCTGGACGACATATTACCAATAAGCATGTGGCAGCCCTTGGACCCCATGTCCACCAAGTGCAGTCGGGAAATGTGCACATTAGACCCGATCAGGTACCAGAAGAGGAGACCAAAGCGAAGAAGCAGAAAAGGAATGAGGGCTCAACGTAGTTGACGTAGAAGATATATATATATTTTTTCATTTAAAATTTTGCAGATTCATTTTAGCGGCTGCGTCCTGTTTCCTGAGTTAATTTTGCTCCTACCTAGGAGCATCGGCTAACCAAGTTTGTAGAACCCGTCGTCATTGACTATCTATCATTCAGTTGTTTGTAATTAGGAGCTTGTTGATTGTGATTATTGCTCATCTTGAAGATCTATCTTTAGCTCAACAAAGTACTTATTGTCCTACACCTTTCCATAGCCAATAAAGCAGTGGGTAGTTTTGAGGTTGAGATTACTATGGACTCTTCAGCATGGTGACAGAGCCTGTACTTTGGTTACCTATTGTGCGGAGTCTATGTGAAAGTAACGCATACGTTTATACTGCACATGCTTTCTGCTTCAGCAGGAGGTTTTGTGGAACTCGTTTTATTAAATATTCAAAGGCTTGATTTGAAGTTTTATGACATCAGATGACGTCATCTGAGAGAAGAATGGTGGGCGAGTGATTTGACTGCTTTGTAACTGGTTTGAGGAGTGATTTATGTGGCCTGGAGATGATGACTGGGTCGTGGCGTTCATCTGCCGAGAGGTAAAGCGCAAAATAGCTCATATACGCAGTATTCTCTTCGCAGTGTTGTGTTTTACTGAAGGTAATGAGCTGGATAGCAACTAAATCTCGGTGACAGTATTATTATGGATTATAGTTGTATATGTCACACGCTTGCTACAACTGTAGAAGATACACATGTTCCAAGTGAAAACTCTTTGCAACATTGACCTGAGCTTTAGCGAGATGCCCCATCTGGTTTGCGAGTTTGACATCATGTTCTGGTTCTCATAAAGTTAGCAACATAGATTCTGGAGATGGACAAAACTTCGAGTCAAATTCTTTTCTTCACGTGCGGCCATATGTGAGGTTTTATAGTCTTCCGGCACACTTGCAGATGCTCTCTTGATTATCCACTTCAGTCACGCAGTCTTGGTATCGTAGTACACTTGTCTACCTTAGAGGCATCAAGCTATGTCTTGGTGCCTATACTGTATATGTGAGTAAAAGTTCATGCTTTGTTCTAATACTGTAGTCGCCCTCCATGACATGGCCTTGCTTCTAAAGTGAGCAACTTTTCCGATATGGTAAGAGTTGTCATGTAGCGTAACGTATTTCTAGGCATGTCTTGCTTCTTGAGTTGACAACTCATTTGACTAAATGGAGGCGAGTTCATTTAATTAAACACATTTAATGTGTTAAATTAATAGTTGTGGGACAAACTCCTTAGAGAGGTAATTCGAATATGGTTTAGAGTAGACTTTTAAGAGTGGACTTGTTGAGTGGGTATCGGACTTCATCTTACTTGGTGATTTGAAACGATCAATTTATGATTACCAAATTTGACCGAATTTTCAATGTAGATGAAACGAAATTGCTGGACAAGATCATATGGGAGAAACTTATCGAGGAATTGACGTGAAGTGAAGGAATGGAGGTTTGTAAGTTACTCTAATATGATTGTTACTTGCAAGAACCGAAACTTGTCTCACCGAACCGAAAGAAGTGAGTGGTAAAGGGAAGATATTTAAGCCAAACTCAATAAAATAGCAATTACAATCCGTGAAGTCATTGGTAATTGTGCATGAATTTGATAACTACCTAATTGCCAAAAAAAATGTTGACCAGTGATGAAGGATATTACGCAAAAGATACCAAGATAAAAGCGTTGAATAAAAATCTCGATGGCAGTACCGTCGAAAGGAAAACAAAGCCGAGACCATATAAAGACCTAGGGACGACTATTCAGTAGGGAAGGGAAAGTTAAGGAACAGTCATGAGAAATCTGTCTCTTTTCAGGGGTTACTTCAATATCTCATGCATGTAAATCGCAAGATTAGTATTGAGGGGCTCTCCAATTCCCCTGTCCCAAACATGAGTTTTAGCTAAACAAAGATCACATAGAAGAAGTGAGTGCCTCGAATGAGTGAAAGAGTTTGAAGACGGTGCTGAATGCGCTGATATAAAGGGAGTGGATCCTGTAACAAAATCATAACAGAACAGCCAGCACCAAATAAAAAATCTTAGTGGGCAGCCCATAACCATGGCGTGGACCTACACACGCGGAATCCAGAAATTTGGTGTAGCAAGTACACGATGAGAAAGAAAAATATACATCAGCGTTATCACGCAATAAGGCAATAATCGGTGAGTTGCGACCTCTGCTTCCGTGACCTTCCTAGACGTCCAGGTCAAGTTAAATATCAATCACTCATGCATTCCTGTCGTGTAAAAAGTCCAATAGTGACCATTTCATTGAATGGAACACTCATAACACGATGCAGTACTCATTACCAGACACACATGATTTCCGTGGCTAGATCAATGGTCGAAAAAGAGTCAAGAGAACAATTACGAGACAAAAGTTGCACCAGTGTGGAGGGACAGGCATCTTTCTGTTTATCTCAGAAGGAACATGAACAGTGCTCGGTACAGCTGTACTATTTTATCTCAAATCGCTTACGACCTCGTTCTCAAACTCCTGATCAGAATCTGCATTTCAGATTGGATTCTAGCAAGTAGCATTTGTCAGGTGCCCAAGACCTGTGAATGCTTCCTTAGGTGCGTTTTGTTCCTAGCTGGAGAAGGAATGGCGTACCCCTCTAATTTAATCGTGCTGAAAAACAATCCTCTTCCCATGACACAAAATACAAATTATCTACAGTCTTCAACTTACTACTCTCCTTATGCAGCTAGATCAGGCTACAGGTGAGTCCGAAGTTCTCGAGTATCTTAATCAAGACACGCGCTCACATTGAAGGATGTGGCTGTAAAAAAGTCGAATTTGAAGGTACAAGAAGCTGACGAAGAGCAAAATTGAAAACACGAATGGTGACAGAGGACAATTTCTTATGAAGTAGGCTCCAGTAAAGTTTTCTTCAATTCCTTCTTGTTCACCTGCAAATCCACGAGGGTCTACGTTAGCTTGTAGTAAATCGAAGACACAAAAGGATGCAGTGGTTTTGAAAAGTTGCAGAATCCACACGCATCAAACAGATGAACAGATTACCTTGCCCATGGCGTTGCGAGGCATGCTCTCCCATATGAGGAGTTTTTGAGGAAGCTGTTTCACATTCAGACCAGTCTTACCGTCAGTATTTAGTGCTTCGATAAAAGTCATTTATTTCACAAACACCGATACAACAACAACAAATACTCCGAGCTGCTTGAAAGAAAACACGACAAATAAGAGATTTCCGTTTTCAACATTTGCACAAGATAAGTCTCATTCATTCGGAACGAAGAGTACCTTGTAAGGTGCCATTTTATCTGCACCCCATTTGTGGAGCTCTTTCAGAGTGAGCACAGGTTCTGAGGTGGCAGCTGCTTCTGCTGCTTTAGCCTCAGGGGGAACTATGACTACACACATGAGTTCTCCGTAATCCTTGTCGGGCAAGCCGAGAACAGCGCACTCCGCAATTGCAGGATGCTACACAATTTCAGAACATACCGTAGCATCGAATTTGGTCAGAATCTTTGAACGTGTGTGAATAATCCTCAGAAAAATACTAAACAAATGTATTATTTGTAATCATGTCCCTGTTTACGCGAAATCCTAGTGCAGTTAATTCCACAGTAATTCCCACATGAACCACTTGACCACTGGCTACAAAACAAGACATTACCAAATGCGCTGCACAAGATAACTCATATCATCGTGTTGAGACCCACGAGAAATTAACGTCACATGGTTGTACCACCTAGCAGGTTGTTCAAGCAATTAAACCCTCAACTCTTCCTTTCTGCAAAGTTTACTCGCTGTAGTTATTAACAACCACTGCTTGTGACAGTACATTGTAGGACCAACTAATCCACTAAGATAACATCAATTTGGATAAACGGTACAGATCGTCGGGACAAACAATTGCTACTTTAACTGGCAAAGGCAGCGATGAAGAGGTATATACCTCCAACAGAACAGCTTCTATCTCAAGGGCAGATAGCTTAAAACCACCTACTTTTATGATATCCACACTCGTTCCTGCAAGCAGTTCTCTTAAGTTAGTGAACCAAAAATTAACTCTAGTTTCAATGACGAACTATCAGAAACAATTGGCTCATCCTTGTCAGCACAATCCAAGTCAAACTGCAGTCTAGCGTATCATCAACAAAAAAACGATAGCGACGCTTAGTAAAAAGGCTCTTACTCCCAAGAATTTTGACATAACCGTCTTCGATTGTCACCGTGTCGCCCGTCCTGAAATAACCATCTTCAGTAAAGTTATCCGCTGTCACCTGGAAAACAAACGAAATTCGTTAGAGAATATGTCCAAATCAACTTTTCTATCAACGGGCATAACAGCTATAACATATGCTCCTCGGGGAATAGTTGCATAATTTATTAAGAAAAATTATGAAAAGTTTCAAAGTTAGCTACTCATATACATGTTTCAAGTACACCCAGATATTTTTCTCCTTCATACTTTCACGAACAGCCAGGGAGCGGGGTCCATGGTCTTCAGGCAATGACAGTTACATATATACTGATGACTATACTTTCAAGAGCTATCTATAAACTTGTTTGCCTGCCCCAAAGAAGCTAGAACAGTTTCCAAACGGCTCCCACAACTGTGCTATCTGTGTAATATGGGCTTATTAAGGCAGGAACAATATCAGGTACAGAATAATAAATTTCCAATTTAATATGCTTACAGTGTAGCAACTTCATTATTTCAACGTTACAGGTAAAGGGGTAAACCTTAGGCTGCCTCCAGTACTCCCTGAACATAGACGGGCTCTTCATCAAGAGTTCTCCAACGCCTTTCACATCGGAGTCTGAATCGTCTACTCTTATCTGCCAGTTTCAATTGTCTCAATGGTTAGTGTAGTAACTCAACCCCAACATAACATTTCAAATGATCAGAATCTTCCGAATATGACCAAGTAATAAGTCATATGTACCCAAACGCAAATGTATCCGATTTCAACATGATATATATCGAAGTCTTGACACCAGTGTTTCAGATACGCGTGCGTATTTTGTATCCTTATCTGCCTACATTTCTCTACTCCAACGTTTTAAAAGAGATATAAGACTTGAAGAATAACCGCGTAGCTGCTACTTAGACCGTGGTCCAGCTGATGTGAGATACAGTTTCACATACCTCGATTCCGGGAAAAGGCTTGCCAACAAAACCTGGCCTCCTTTCGCCATGTAGAGGATTCGTGAGCCCCATTCCAAACTGCAAGCCAGTGATAAAAAATGAAATTTCTTTCGCAATATTTATCACCTATCGGTATGAACAGTGCACTATTTATACTTCCTATGACACAAGCTGCACAGCCCGATCATATGAATTCGAGGCACTGAATTTCTCAAAGTCATGTTTAGGCAGCAATAGATCCAGAGCTGTACTTGAATAAACATAATTCAATGAGGTTGTTACACGTCTTTCTTACCTCTGTCATGCCGTATCTTTCTAGCAATCTATGTCCAGTAAGAGACTCCCACTGCTCCATAACAGGTTGTGGAAGGGCAGAAGATCCGCACATCTGCTCATCAAAACGGAAGGTCAATAGTTGCTTAAAATGCAATGCTCAATCATATTGGTGGTCTAAATAACATACACTGCAATTTCTTGAAAACTCTTTCCGGGGCAGAAAGTTATTCCGATGTGAAGATAAATTTCACCAAAGGAGAATATAGTACCATCAGACGTAGTTGCCTAGCAGCATTAGCAGAAGCTTTCTGTGTTTCTGCATCCATGGTTTCATACCCTTGCAACAATCTCACGTAAATCGTCGGAACCTGTTTCAGGAGTAATCATATTAACAGTTTAGAATTTCCAGGAGCTGAACAATAGTAGATTGAAAAAATGAGAAAAATAGAATAATAACCTAGAGCCAGCTGCAGTCATTGCTCTCTAAAATCTTCTATCTTACATGTGATGAAGAATAAATTAAGTTACAAGTTAGCAGTCCATGAAAGGAAAAAAAGTTAAGTCTTGATTTCTAATATACAAGTGACCATTAGGTGAAATGTGTCACACTTACGCCGGTAAAGACCGTGATCGGGGAGCCAGCAACTTCTCCAGAAACGGGATAGCTGCTGCGCCAGCGTTGCCAAACACCACTCGTGCTGAATTTGGGCAGCAGATCAATCGTTGCTCCGGCATAAAGGGGTGCCAGAAGTGAGTTGATTAAGCCGTGGACATGGTGCAGGGGCAGGCAGTGAAGGAATCGATCATCGGCAGTGTATTCCCAAGCTTCTGATAACATTCGAACCTATAATGTCGAAGGATCGTTGTCAGCCGTTGGTTGTGTTCATAAGATCATCCATTGTGCTAATTATATTTCGGTGATAATCTAAGTGAAAGTTAAGAAAGCCATGATGTCTGCAAGGTCAAAAATTGCCAGTGGAATTTTAAGCAATTAACAAAACCTTCAACAACATGACGCACTACAAACCTGTGCTCCTAGGCCTGCCTGAGTATGTACCACACCCTTTGGTCTCCCGGTGGTGCCACTTGTGTAAATGATAAGTGCTGCCTCTTCACCTACGAATACGTATGTAATGACGGTCAATCTGAGTTTCAGGGAAATAAGCATAAATGTGCAATTTTCCAGCATTCGACATCGAGAAATGCCAAAGTCATCCTAGCAACCTTTTGACAGCTACTGAAGTTCTACAGGGAAGACTCATTCTCTGACAAGCTGTGGAAACCAAAAGCTGATTGAGTAAAGGCGAAGATTCAATTGACAGAGTCTTTGAAGAAAATTGCAATGTGAAAGCAAATTCTACCAGTTAAAGGTGTAGATCATCTACCTGAGAGGGTTAGCGATCGATTCTTTACTTCCACCAAGAGCTTATCCAAACTCTGTCCATCTGTATTTTCATTCCCTTGGGCGTTGACAACTGGTGGGAGAATATACAATTTGGCTCCTGGGCTCTTCTCGACCACCTTCTCTAAAATTTCACGATACTCCTCCGTTGCGACGACCACGGAAATGTCCTGGGCAATTTCAACAAAATGTCAGAACTACAACTATGTCAATATGTAAATTTGATCCGTCCTCCTATACCAGGTTCAGCAAATCGGTTTGGTCTTGGAACAGAACTATGATCATTCGGGTGCTGATACACTAGGCCCAAACACCTAATTATGGCGTCGTGTAATAAATCATCAATAAGCTGTGAATCCAGGATAAGTTACAGAGACAATGGGCACAGAAATAATCTTCCATCTCTCGACAAGAAAAGTAAGTTGGAAGAATCTACGGAAAAGTAAGCTGAAAACCAAACTTCCTCATCGCAACATTCCGGCTTTTTCAAGGAAAATGACTGATCTGGGTTGAAAGAATCTTCTAACTGCAAACATGAGCATGCTTCATCAAGCCTACTCATAACACATAAAATCATTTCGATCCATTACCGCATCGGTCATGACGTGCATAAGCTCGGCTTCCGGGTAGCTCAGAGCAAGCGGAACTGCAACAGCCCCATTTAGCCAGGCGGCCCACATTGCGGCAACGAACTCTGCACAAGGTTTGGCCATGATACCGATTCTTGGGCCATCAGCTTTCTTGCCGGCTTCAGCTTCAACCACCTGGAAGACGTTCTCATGATGTAAGTGCTCTGACTGACCCGAAAAACGGAATACGAAGAATATGTAGAATTAACTTGAGAAGGACGATATTGTGCAAGTTGACGCAGAAGATGTGTCAGAGAAGTATCGGTTCAAGATATCTATGGCTTCACAGAACAAACCCTGACCATTCCAGCCCAGGGCTTTCGGACAAATCCAATATAACACGGATTAGTGTCTTGAGCAGCAAGCTGAAGACTGAAAGTTTTGTAAAGCTTCTTAGTTTCAGGATGTGCTCAATTGGATATATACACTACCTGAGGGCAATTATGGGCTTCAATCGGAACATACACGCAACCTCTATTGAGTATAGTGCCACGATTGAGACTGTATTGAAGCTACAGTGATAATCGAGAACATCTAACTGACACACACTAAAGATTGAAGGAGTTTTCTTCATCTGGTTATCACGATTGCCTTAAACTTGATCATCTGTAGCGCCAGATCAGTTGAACTGAGAAAGAGAAAGTGGAACTCCTGGGTGATTTCTAGACTTTTGCCAGATGGACATTCGTAGCGGAAGGACCTGTTTCTCTGCAGACTCTTCGCCTTCAGCAACATGCCCATTGCTTCCATCCTTGTTCTCCAAAATAGACGAGATGTTGAAAGCAGAACGTAACACCTCTGCGTAAGTAAAAGACTTATCACCAGCCGTAACAGCAACTTTCTCAAGTGCTGCAGATTCTAACTTCAGAGCAACCTTCACAACCTCCATTCTGCTTTCGAAGTCTGCAATCCGAAATGACAATTACGCGAGTAAGTCGTACAGTAAGAACATTCGCAGTGGACCTCGTGGCCGGGCGTTCATTACTGATGAACGCCCGGCCACGAGATTGAACTTTATATTCAAAACTCTGCTCGCAGAGGTATCTGAGAATTGCTTCCTAAAATAAGATGTACTGTCGTAGGGCATCACATGAAAACTGCCTGTCGCTGCAATTCACAAAGAAAAATGAAGAAAAAACACAAAGCGGGCAATTGATGAAGAAGGAAGGATGATCTACCAGCAGATTTCAACAGGGAGTTCCTCAAGCTGACAATCCCACGAAGATGCGTGAGCTGTGATTCTGGTATGCCAATGTAGGAGGACGAGGAGGTCCTATAAGGCAGAAGAGTGTTGACCCACCTCTTCAACAGAGAAAGCTGAGATGTATTGCGAAAGCACGAAATGCGCATGTTGAAGATGGGGATCGATATCTTCTGGTTTTATATATGTTTGGGAAAGAATTATTCGCAACAATGGCACGCAGACGACGACCTCACAGTAGCATTACAGTAATTTTCCCAGAGGTCCCAAAGTCCACGCTACCCCATTCCCCATCCCTGCAGAGCTCAGTAGATTCCTGTACCACTCCCTCCCTGATCGTTCACTACTCGTTAGCCCCAAGTCAGAAGTCAAGAAGTCATCACACCCAGTCACCAGTCTCAGTTAGTCCAGCACCCTGAAGACCAGGACCGCCCCCACATGTTGCCATCCATCCGTCAGGATCCCAGAATGCCCCAGTAGTGTTGACGTCGTTTGTGTCAGTTTCCGACCCCTGCAAGTTTGACATGGTTTCAGACCGGCTGGGTGGGGGCCGGCACGAACGCAAATCACCACTTACCTTCTCACCGCCGTGATCAATTACCCGAATAATCTAAGAACCTTCTCCTGTTATCGTCTCATCAACCACTTAGTCTAGCGCTGGATCTACTTTTAGCGCCATCATAAATTGACCAGTAAGATTCAACATCAGTTGACAATGTTTCTTCCACCGCACATGCTTACCCCCGGATCCCCGCTAGTCTACAGGTACTTCCATCCTGCAGTGGTTTACAATCCAGGGAACAAGAAGTTGTTAGAATTCCTTATTGCAAAGAATGTGCCCAAACGATCCTTTAGCTCCTGGAACATCAACGAGATCAAACCGAGGTAAAAGTTCTCAACAATGCGGTACTCGGCCTTGACGCTTTGATATACTCTTGTGGCGGCATGCTCATGCAGTCAGTTGCGTCAGCGAAAGTCACTTTGCAGTGTCTCCGTCTGCAGTGTGTCTGTCACTCGCCAAACGCCGAACCTCTTTTACCAGTCACCAACACCATCTTCCTCGACCGCATCTTTTGTAGTTTTCCCATTTTTTTCACCGCCTTTTTCTACTTTCCATTCTTGCCCTACTTACCTTTCTTCTTCCTACAGCGGAATGAAAGCCTGCGGCGAAACAATATCTTCCCATACAACCTTCTTCTTCTTCGCATTGGAGCAAAAGAAAACGCGCAGCAATGTATTAGAATAATGCCCATAAGAATCAGACACTGCGCTGTACATGGGCTGCTCTTCTGCAACATGAAGAACGTTGTCTTGGTCTATTTGGCCACGTGGATCACTGCTTTTTGTTGTTGTGTAGTGTGAGGAGACGATGATCATCGCAAGATTGGAGCAATCAGTTAGCAATTTGTCCCCGTTGGTCCAAGAAGGTCTTCACGTAAATCCTCTCGCTTTTACTGGCCTCACGTCGCCGACTTCTGTTGACTCGTGCTGAGTGGTGGGGTCATAGAGATGATCAAGTACGACACATCTTTGTTGAATGAGTCATAGTTCAATATTTGCCATATTATTAACCTTCTTGCCAGAGTTTCGAATTGATAGCGCCTGAAGAAACTCTGTAGTCTCTTGGGCCAAGCATTTATGAACAGACCGTCAAGATTTTTGTTGAATTTAATCCACAAGTGGTTGACGAATTTTCAAACACAGTCACATAAAACTTCGATATAAGTGAGAACTAATCATTATAGATAATACAATCCAGTACCAATGAAAGAGCCCTTTGATCAATTATGATGTGTTCCTCTAGCTGCTTTGGAGTTATGGACGTGGAATTATACAAGAGAACAAGAGTCTACTATACTCTAAGATATTGATATCAAAATTTTTTAGTATATTGTATAGATTATTTCAGATAATAAATATTCATTGATTTATAAAAAACACTAGAAAGTATAATCCATATGATAATATTCACATTATATGATGATTATCGGATGCTCGTGTAATATGGATACCGTTTGATATAGATAGTTAGAATATGTTAAATTCAAGAATATATATTTCTCATTGTGATGCTATTGGGCAAGCCACTCACTACCCCTTGATGAAACCAAGGGGTAGTGAGTACTAGTTGATGGGTTCTTCCGGTATTTCTCTCTATATTACTTGGTACGTGATTATTCTTTCAACACATCTCAAATTCCAAAACCATGTCATGGGTTTCCATCCACAGCATAAGACATTCGGACGAAGCTCAACACAAATGTAATACATACAATGCATATGGTACATCATGCAACGTGCTCCTACGAAACGCACATGTCAGGCTTTTTGTGAGTCAGCATGGTTCTACGTTTCAGTAAGTCCTTGCTCATCGCCAATTCTTGAAATCATTCCACATTTTGAGGAGCGACGGAGTCGTTATGTGCTCAACACAAATCTACCACGACTCTGATGCGCTCACGCTCGGCACTCTGAATCCACGCAGTGCGGATAATCTAACAGTTTCCATCTGTCTTCTTGATTTTCTCACTGCGCGCTCCTGCCGCGAATCGTTCATCAAAACACACTCACTGCTCAAGAAGCCAGATGCACAAAGCTGACTCTGGAAAGTTGATCCTTGTACGATTTGATGGGATCTTCCCATCCCTTTTGTTATTTTACTGTGTCTTCTTTTTTTTATTCTGGAAAGCATCCCGATTCCCTACCGGCCAACGCTCGACGTCTAACCGGATAGGCTCACGGAAAAGTATTCAGAAAATAAATTTGCTTTAAAAAAAATCAGAAAATACACCCTTTGAAAACCAGAAAAAGAAAGTGGGATAGACGGAACATAGCACGAACTCTTAAGCGTGGCCGTAGATTTGATAGCAGTTTGTGGTATAAGGCGCTACAGAGCGGTGCTCGGAGAGATTTACGTTCCGGAGTAAGTCAAAATCCGGCTGTTTGCTTGTGCTGCCCGAAGAAATATAAAATCTGTCGGGTAGGAATATTATTTATCTCTATTGTACTTTCAGGTCATCAGAAGTTATCCATATTATGCAATTTGGTCCCGGTTATGTTTCGGTTCTTGGAATAAGAAGTCATCAGTTGTATACATTTATAAATTGTAAACTGACTGACTTCCGGCACTTTTATCGCACTGCCGCTCGTCTTTCGAAAGTTTTAAATATTGTTTCTTTATTTTCGATATTTCAATTTTGATGACTGGAACGAAATCTGGTTAAATCGCTGAGTAGTCAGGAAATGGAAATTCTGCCGTAGATACAATATCTCCTCTTTTTATGTTCGGATGCAGTAACGGAATAACATCGATCAAATCTAAGAATGAAAAAACAAAATCGATACATGGGACTAAACCGAGACAAATGAGCATAATGGCAACCATCAGTAAAAGATGTTAATCGGCACAAAAGAAATAAGGTGCCAACACATCACCACCACCAACATGGACAAGTCTAAAGAGGTCAAAGACCCCACAAGGAGACCAGAAGTAAGAAAATCCAAAAAGCAGCTCCAAAAAGGATAAATTAGGATCACCAAACAAAAAGGAAAAAACACATCATTCAACGGAAATACTAAAGGTTTTGAAGAGGCCCTAATCTACATTATTTTCATGCACAATATCAACAAAAGTGTGAAATACACACTAAAATAACAAAATAAATGGGAAGACCCTATCAAGTTGTACAAGGAAATAACCAAACTGGTGTCGTGTTGTGACACAGCTACTATGAGAAGATGATGACATGTGTCATCTTCAGAACTGTTGAGATGACGGTGATATTTTAGATCAAGATGACCGACGGCTCATTGTAAGGTATTAAGAGTCCACGGTTGGATTGACATCCTACGGCCATGATGTAGATAAGGATCCAAGGGGTATTATCCCGGACCTTATCGGATATAAAGTGTGGTCGGAGTGGCAAGGAAAGGGATGAGGTCTAGAACGTTGTTGACTAAAGAACTTATCCGATCGGAGTGGAGCTGACGTGGGACATGGATAGAGAACGACATGATACTCCAGATGTACCAATGTCCAATCCGTTTGTGATAAACATCCGGTATCTACATCATGACCAATTTAGGGCGTGGTTAGTATACCACTTTGGAGATAACATTATGCAAGTGGTGATAAACTCCTAGGACTCTTTCATTCTGCCAATTGTTTCCTACGGCGCGACTTGGAACCTAACAGTTTATGTTTTGATTTGATATTGGCATTATGGATCTAAACTTGCCAGTAGTTGTGGCTTTCAACACATGGGTTCCTATCCATCACTATTGTCTATCAAAGGCAAGTCATAAGGACTTGATTGTTAGTAATTTTGGCGAGGAGTATTATTCTCAAGTTATAAACTCCACGGTCCCTTTTGTTATTCCCTTCATACTTAGCCGGTTTCGAGTTGTTATTTTGACTTTTTATTAGTGAAAACTCATATTATCTATATGAGGGCTAAGTAATGTGTTTAAGATAGTTGTAAAACTCTAAGTTAGTAGGTGGCTAAATTGACCCCACTAGAGGTCACAATGACACTCTTCACTCTCATTGGTCTTGGAATTTGAACCAATGAGAATATTTGGTCAAGTTCTTCGGGGTTTTGAGAAGTTTCGGGAGTCTTCGAATGGAGGTTTTTAAGATTGAAGGATACGGTTGGGGAGTTGATGAAAAGAGTGACGATTTTGGGCTCAAGAATGAAGGCAATTGAGCAAATTATCACTCCGTTATGATGATTTGAAGTTAGAGAATGAAATTCATACCGCTTAAAGAATTTGGGTGGATTTTGAGTATTTCGTGAGATTTTGACAGATCAGGTTCAATAAAATATAGTTTACAATTTGAATTTGTGATTTGATTGAAATTTCAACTCGATTGGATGAGTTTGAGTATATAGCAACAGTTTGAAGTTTGTGTACACGGTCTGAGTTGTACGATTGCACTGACTATCATAGGGTTAGTTCGACAATCATAACTTATGCTATCAGCAAGCTTGATCAATAAAACTTTACAGAGTTAAAGCTTGGATAATAAGTGACTCTCTTGTTTAATTTGAGTACGAGTGGATTGAAGGATTGGGATTTGTAATGGTTTTAGTACACAAGGATCTGCATATTATCTTGTGATATAGGGTATAGTCCGACATTTGTGATGAGAGATCTAGGAAAGAAAAGTATGTAAAAATTTCCCGAGAGTACCAAATGGTTGCAAAGCACTTATGTGTGAAGTTTGACTGAGAGTTAACCATCCAATCATTAATTACAATGATCTTCTTCTGCTAGAGTTTATCGGGTGCAGCGAATTTGAACATGGAGTGATGAGGAGGTGTGAGAGAGAGTGATTGCCAAATAGCACGAGGACGAGGAGAGTTCTTCTACAGCTAGGCGCTCAGGTGTTCTCAGAGTAAAGCTTTGTCTATACGACATTGGTAACATGGGGCTATGTCTCAATAACATAACACTGGAAAATATGTCCTATTGATCTCATATGGATTATAACATCTAGTGCTCTTTGTAGAGCAATGGAAATACATTGTCTAAAATAGACTATACAATAAGCTAAAGAGAGTGATACCCGTACCGTCTAATATGGTAATCTCTCGCGCACTGCCTCACAAACACGTGGAGTCAGTGTCTATAGTTATAACTCCAAAGCTAGAGGAACAAAGAGATGACCTCTTTGCATACCCCTATACTTGGAGACCTTAGCTATTGCCACTCCACTCTCCATCCATCATGAAGTATGGGTGATTATCCCCTCTGAAACTGTAACACGAGTAGGATAGATGACCACCACATCTACCACAATAATCTGGTCCTCTTGAACCAAATATAGGTTTGTCCTAATCCTAGTGTACTACAAGCCATACCAACGCTTCCTCCATATGAGGTATCCACCCTCTCGCGTCATAGCAAACACCACATCCCTAATGGCATCATGGGTAACTATCCTCTACCCTCCGAATGGACAACAAGTCATATGAACACCTATTACATGTAAAGTGATACCACACTCACATGTGAATAATGAAGATGTAGATGGATATATCAAGCCAAGAAGGAACCTCATCGATGTAGAGAAAGTAGCTTATGTGAGTCGGAAAGCTCTGATGCATGGTCGAGTTAAGATCCATGAGCTTACACCCTTGCCGGAGCAAGAGCATAGACGAGCTCTAGTAGTTTGAAGAATGGTCGGATTCACTAAGAGTGAATGTAGAGACTGTTAAAATTGTAGGTCCATCAATTTAAATTGTAGACCTCTAGTCCAATCGGTGGACAAAGAGGAAAAAGACGTAAGCTCATGTCGTACCTCTAAGGGTAAATCATCTCTCGTATGTTGTAATAATACATGTAATGGAAATCACCTTGTATCCACGTCACTTGCATATATCTCAATGGTAGTCGTATATGCAATCACAAATCGAACAAATAACAAAGTAACATCGACAAAAGTAGCACTAATTTAACCTGAAATTTAACCACTTAACCACTAATTAAAAATAAAATAAAATAAAAATTTAATCAATAAGCCAAGGTTAAGTTAGACCGAAAGAGTGTCATTTGAGAAGACCAAGAGCTGGTTGGACTCTAAAGGAGCGGGTTCTACAGTAGTCTCGTGCAATAGATTATTTAACTGCATCAGAGTCCGAAGTGAATTAATGAGCGATGCTACTACGATAAAAATCCCTGTCACTAAATGTCTTTGTAGAACTGCAAGGGCTTTGACCCTTTTGCTATCCCACCAATTATTCAATACCAATATATTCTTAGTATGAACAGATAATCGACAGCCTGATTGTTCTTGCCTCAGAATGCATCCTTTGCCTTAAGTCTATTCAGGGTCTAGAGCTTATAATCAAACATTGGGTCAAAGAGTTAAAGGTGTTCGATTCCTTTAAAGAGGCCTCCAGCCCAAAATTGCTACAACAACTCCCTGTTTCATTGAAAGGTCAAGAGTTAGTTCTACTGGCAGGTAAGGAAAATTGCAAACCCCACACAAATTATTAACCAATGGACATGAAAAAAAAATGGCATCCAGCTTGCAATGAAGCACATGAGAACAATTGATGGGGTGGGGAATCAAAGGGATAAAGTGATAGCCTCCATGGGTGTAGGAACAGATATCTCATAATAAAGAAAACATCTACATGATCAAAATGTCAATCTCTTGTACGCAGCACAAGGGCCTCGGTCACTGACAGGTGCTACAACTTGTCCGTGTACCATTTCTCCTCTCTTCCCTTGCAGAATCGACCCCAAAATTATGACGAGTTGCAGTAATGAAAGGACCGTCTCTTTACAAACTTCCTCAAACCTGGACTTTTCGTTCTAAGTCGAGGACTTTTCCCACTGAGTGAACAAGCTCCGTGTGACTAGAAGAGAAGAGACATATAATATTAACAAGGGTTTAGCTTCAATTTGTGGTTTCCTTTTTCCAATATCATTCTACTCATGTATAGCCGGGGCGTTTTGTGCGTCCTCTTTTTCCGTGCATTCTGTTCTTTGTTTTATGAGATCTACTGTAGAAAGTTTGAATAGATGTGAATATTATAAATAATGGATTGCGTCAGCAAATTTAAAGAATGATGCAACTTTTGAAATGGGTGGTTGGGGTGAGATAGCAACCTGAAAATAAGCCGGTGTCCACCCACCAACCCGATGTCCAAAGTGCAGTGCATTGAAGAACAGGATCGTTGTGTGAGTTTTCACCTCCAATAACACACTTATGGAATATAGTGGATTGACATTGTTTAAGGATGTTGAGATATTTTTTGGATCTGATTTATTCTCACTTCTAGTTCCACTACTTTTCCATAAAGCATAGTGGTCTAGACCAAGTTGAAAAATGAACCATTTGGGGATACATTGGCACATAGGCCGCTTTTACACGTGACATAACCAACTCCAACAACGTTATCAAATATACATCTATATCTAAACTTTTGAACTTGAAAAAATTCATCAAATTTTGACTATAATAATGACTCTTGATGGCTTTTGCTTTTGCGTCGCTTTATCCCATGCGTCGCCATGCGATATACATTTTCTAGCTTCTCTAACTGATGTGTTTCATTCCGCATAATAACAAAAGGGATGGGAATACCCATCAAATCGTACAAGGATGGAACCAAAACGGTAGCATGGGGCTAGGCCCAGTAGCATCACACTGGTGTGCTGTAGTGTACTTTGATAATGGCAATTGCGCGCAGTTAGTTTGTTGTGACTGCAGTTCATCACCGACTGGCTTCCATCTGTGCAGTGACTGCAGTCCGGTCGTGTGACACGTAACGAATTCCTGTACCGCCTTAAACCCTCAGAAACCTTAGGGTTGCTCACGGCTCGTTCCCCAGCCGCGGGGTTTGGCCCCAGAAGTGCCCGTAAGTGTTCGAGTTTAGCTAAGGCCGCTCCCGATTCGCTGCACAAACAGCTAAGGAAGAAACTCCAAGAATTGAGACGTAGAGTGCAGAGTGCAAGTAGTGGTGGGTTATAGGTGCTGTTGTTGCGGTTCGGTCGGTCTTAGAGCGTCGCTGGAGAAGACGGGTCATCGGTCCGGAAGTCAGGGTTTCGCGGTTCCACGACCGTTTGGTGGACGATTGATACTACAGCGAAGGAGACGAGGAGTTCAAACTAGAGAGACTGGCGGGTACTTGGATTGTAGAGTGCTCAGTTTTCAGCAAGAATGGACTTGTCAGAGGATCTGGCGACCGACAGTACCTCAAACCAGGGAGCTTTGGCGATGGAGCCCGCTGATCTCTACGCTATGGATCTTGGCAACTTGATGGTTTTCGATCCGCGAGCTTCTATTTCCTCACTGTAAGTTCGCTTGTACTTTTCACCAGTCAGATCATTGCATTCACTCAATGTCCTCTGCAGATTTACCTCGCATAGTTGAAAGGCCAGGTTGTGCTGCTTTGTCTTTTTGAACAACAGGGGATGAATTAAGGTTCGAGAAATCTCCGAGGCTGATTCTTACATACCGTAGTCTTATAATGGCTCCATGATGCGCCTTAAGGTCGGTAAGTGCAGAGTGGATCGGTGTAGTGGCTGAAGTCACAGAAGAGCTTCTGGCCATCCCTTGTGGCTCTCTTTCCTATATGTGAGCTCCATATTAGGACTAACATGAAGTCAGAATAAACTTTTTCGAGTACCCTGGATTTTAGAAAGGCTTTGGATTTTAAAATTTTCCCACAGTTCATCCGAGGAGCTGTGGAGTCGAATTTTCTGTGCATTTTGTATTATGGTGTTTCTCAGCGAAACTTGTTACTTTGAAGTTCAAAAACAAACATTGAAGTCAGTCGATCCTTGAGGTATCTTTGAGTGATAAGTGTGCTCACACATTGCCAAGAGTAGATGAGAAATGATTAGAAACTGAGAGCTCCGAAACTTCATGAAGTTCCTTTCATCTCTATATTAGATTCTAGAACAGCCATTATTTTTACCTTGCTTGTTGGCTTCGAGTTATCCTCCGCCCCCGCGCAATCCAGTGCAAAGGCCTATTCTACGTGACGGGAATTTGACGCTTCCCGTTCAAATATTGCTGATGGTCACTGGAGGAATTTCTTGCGTCGGACTGGTTCCTCCATACTGCTCACTTAGTTCTCCCAGCACTGTCCATCTGACAGCTGGTCTGCTAGCACTGCCTTCCATATTCCACCGTTCTTCTACTCATTGTTCTCTTCCACTTTCGGATTAATCTCATTCACTTACTACTTCAGTTCATGCAGGACAGGTCTCGGTTTTTCTGTCATTGCATCCATGCTTCTTTCCGACTAGTATATTTCCTTGACACCCTTGAGACGGACCACCTAGATTTCAGTTGATTCGGTTTCTTGCAGGCTATGCCCCCTAGGTTGATCATGTACTATGTAATCTATATTAGATTCTAGGAAGTTGGTGACGAAGCTTCATGCAACTAAACCCTCATATGTTACAAGCGACTCCATTTTTCACTTTTTCAGATTTCCAGGATTCAACATCGCTGTAATTGTATGAGGACGGAATCTTATATCCCCATGATTTGATTCAAGTAGTAAGGCAGAAAGGAATGTCACCCGTGGAACTCAAAGCAGTCCATTCCAATCTGTTAATGCAGGTCTGAATGCCTGGAGAAAGCGAGAGAGTTGATTCAGGCCCTCTGCGATAAGTTGTACGACCTCCCAGCGACCGTTGACAAAGTCGGACGCCTCGCGAATTTGCCTCCACCGACAACGCGTCTTCCTCGGGAGAAGCCGGTGTGTAACTATTTTGTTATCACTCGGCTGCAACGTGATGACGTTGTAGCCGAGTGGTTTTTTTAGCTTTCACGTGTTGTACAGACACTGTGTTTTTTCTAGTAGTCTGATATTGTTTGGATAAAACTTGAATGCTAATGAGTAATCTTCATTCTTACTTGAGCCCTGAGTGCTTCTTTTCTCCTATGGACGTTGGGGCTATGCGTTGGTTGTTCCAGCTACCCAGGCCAAGACCTCCAACGAAATGGGAGCAGTTCGCACAAAAGAAAGGTTCGAAGCTACTGAAGTCTGTTCATTTGTGCCTGTCGTAGTTCGCCTTTTCCTTTGTCTATTGAGAAGCCCATTATTGCCGGCTGACATTGCCCTCTTGTGTTCTCGCGTAAACTTTCTTGTGCGTTTGAGTCTCGTCATGTTCATGCATTAAGTTTGTTCTGGTAACGAATATTCTGACTTTGTAATTATTGTCGGGTGACTGAACAGTCTTTGGATAAAGGTCCCTTTCGACCATTCAAGTATTTATCATGCCCAGTGTCAAACTTACTTCTGTGGTACCTCAGGGATTAAGAAGAGAAAACGAAGCAAGTTGGAGTTTGATGATCAAACTGATGAGTGGAGAAGAAGACATGGGTACAAACGTGTAAATGACGAGAACCAAATTCCTTGGATAGAGGCTAAGGAAACCGACGGTAAGTATCTCGCTACGCCTTTGCTGTTTCTTATAACATGATGAAAGACCTATTTTGGTTCGTATCCACGGTTTAGACAAGTCATCGACTAGCTTTTCTTCTTTGGTGATCGACAAGTTTCCAGCTGTCTCAACAACATTGTTAACGACCCAGCTGACATAATCTCTGGCAGAGCCTGGTGTGGATCCATTCGAAAAATTGAAGTCTGACAAGAAGGAGCGCGTTGCCAAGCAAGAAAAGAATCAACTTAGTAATCTTAAAGCCGCAGCGAAGAAAGGTGGCAAGGGTGCTCTTCCAAGGTAATCGCGCTCACCCTGACTAGACTCGACGGTATAGCTTGAAGATTAGGGTTTAGGTGTGCGGTTTTCTCATACGAGGTTCCGATGGCGTCTTTAAGTATTTGGATGTCTGTTTGAAGGGTTTATTCGAAGAACCTGGTGACAAAATTCGCGCTCCGTTAGAAGGATCGGCTCCTCGATCTTGTGTCTGTTTCTTGTGTTCACTACGTCACAGTCCTTGAGTTTGTTCCTGATTTTCTTGAACCATTTGAAGCCTCCCTTCTCAAGCGAAATGCTTCTGCGCGACGGAACTCGATGGTCGCATTACATCAGTTGTGGATCAGTTGTCTCATATCAGAATCACTTTCAAATTTTGTGCGGTTATTCAGCTTATGTATATCTTCAGTGTAGTTTCTTTGTACTAGCTATCTGATTTTCGCGCAAATCCGTCGGGAACATATCGGTAAGATCGGTTGTTGCAAACGTTACCCAAAGGAAAATTGCTCAACGGCGCCGATGAAGTGGGGAGAAGCGGTTCTTTGATGCTCAGTAATTTACGGGGTGCCGATGTTTGCTAGACTCCTGTACTGTCAGTTATTTCTTACCACATTTTGCTCCATTAAGCTTGCATGGCTAGTTTTAGCCGTGCTGACAGTTAGTCCTTCGTACTGTCCGTGTTCTACGTTTCGTCTATGCCTTCTGTTCTTAAGATCTTGTCTTCTGCATGCCACGTAGTACTGACATGGTTTTTCCTTTTCGTAGTACTGACATGTTGTAATTTTCTCGTGTCATTTGCTATGCTATCGCGTTTATCCTTCGCATCACAATTCATGGCCTAACGATGTGCTCGTTCTGCATATTGCGTTCACTACTATGTCTTTTGTGCAGTTTCATCTTGTGTTGCTAACCTAATGACATTTCTTGCTTATCTTCGAGCGTTCTTATTGAATTACCGCTAAAGCTTGCGTTGGTTCTGTATCTGAGCCTGCGCAAAATATATACTTGCACAATATCGACATTTTATGACTCGCATAGTTGCAGGTTCCAGCTAAGAACTACCCTTCGTCTAATCTGAAAATATCCAAACGTCTTGCCTGACGGGATAATGGTGTACATGCTCTTTCCTGAAATGATCGCGTGCAGTACTTATTGAAGCTGAAAATCTCACGTCGGACTCTCACAAGAGAGGAATCGGCACGCACAAGTAGTGAGGTCCAAGACTGTCTTGAATTATGAGACGTTGTATCCCGGAAGCTATCGTATTTGTTATGGCAGATACCAGCCGTCATGTAGGCACCACTCCTGTCCTTGAAATTAACCCGAGACCTTGAAAGCCCGTTGTTCCCGATACCTGATGAATGCTTAAGCTTGTATGTGCTCGCATCCAGCTCCCGTTCTTAGCAGTTCTGCTTCTACTTTCCTTGGGTGTGATGGAATGCGTTTTGGATGTGTACTCGGCGATGTGCGTCACAGTTCCATCCAGCTTAAGTGCTCCTTAGAAATAGCTACGTAATTTGATATCTGTCTTGTATGCAGTACGTTGCAGTTGGCAGCTACAGCACTCCCCATTACTGGCAGCAAAACTCCTTCCAAGCGTATGAATAAGGACGAAATTGGATTTGCAGCTGGTCTCGCCGGCACTGCGACCGCCAGTGGTGGCAAGTTTGACAAAAAGCTACCGGGGGAGAAAGCTCCAAAGCAAACTGGGAAACATCGGAAGGTATTTAAATTTATGCACTCCGCTTTAAATTCATTGGAGTGGAAGTCTAGAAGCTGGTGTCATGCGTTTGTGCTTGATATCCGCTTTTCCGCCTTTATGGTCTGGTTCCTGCTGCATCTATGTGCTAATTTTTTGGTGGTTGAGCAGTTCTTACCAGTTGTTGGTAGCAAAGGCCAATCGAGTAAGGAAAAAGAACAACTCGGCAATGTGTTGTCGAAAGTATTGGCGCGTCACAATCATTCCATACTAGATGTCGGCAAGGTATAGATTGCTGCTTTATATATTTGGCATGATAATTTAAAAGGCCTGATCACTCGTTTATATATCTCTTTAGTATCTTTTGTACGGTGGCAATGATTGCTTTCTGAATATATTGACTTTGAATCCGCAATTGTAGTCTATCGTACTTGTCAATGCATTGATCATTTGTGTTCTTTGTTTCAGGCAGTCAGCAAGTTCAACGTGGAAGAAGAGGGTAAGCGTGCGCAGGAGAATAAGAAGGCTGGAGGCAAGGGGCTGCGGAAGTTCTCCCTGAAGGATCGATCTGCGAAGAAGGGAGGATTGTTCAACAAAAAGTCCGGTGGATCTAGAGCTGGTGGTGCTTCAGGTGGCAAAGCAGGTGGTAGCAAGAAACCTTTAGGAACGAAGAGTGCTGGGTCATTTAAAGGTAAAGCAAGTGGAGGTTCGTCTAAAAGGAAGTGAAGGTAGGGCTGATCTTCAATCTATTTGTAGCTTTCTAATATGAGTAATCAATTTTTGATCCCTTTAGAGTTTTGTACCATAAATAAAACGACAAAAAATTAATTTTTACTCGTCATCTTGCGATGTCGATGAGGTCTTAATCCTCTTCGTGATGTGGAATTTTGCCTCGCCGTTCTTCTTTGCTGCTGGTTGTCGACCATGCTGGAGTAATGAATGAATGACAACCTTTCCGTGTCACATAAGGAATGCAAAGTACAGAACAGCCATCTCGTCATGTCCATCAACTGAAGCGAGTGATACAATGAAAACTTTTTCTCGCCTTTGTTATGAGATGTCGTCATCAGCTGTGTCCATTCTTAAGTTGATTGCGTACTAAACGGTGTAGAGGAATCATCTGAGGCCCTTACTATTCTTCATTTTACACCCGTTTTTGCGTACGCAATTGTAGCATTTAACACTTGGTGCCATTTTACGCACTTTTCATTTTAAGAGCGAACTGCTTGGTTACGTGCCATATCTGGAGATGAGCAATGCTTCACCTTACTTCGAGGTATTGCCAACGCAAACCTTACAGTCATGCAAGGCAAGAAAATAAAAATCCCTAGGTACTGTTGAAAAACTTACAATTGCACTCTGCTACACTGTTGCAATTTCCTGAACTCGAAACTTTATGTAGAGTTTACAGAGGACTTCAGCCCTTTGACTACGTTCTGGTAAACCTCTTGACATGGAGTCTTTGTGCATTCTTCTCAGTGGAAATTAGCACGAGACTAGCACTCTGACTACGTTGTTGTAATATCCTGATCTCGAAAGTTTGTGGACACTTTCCAGGGGTTTCGAGAGTATGTTCAACTCTGCCTCACTAGGGGGTGATTTGCAAACTCACACATCCAAAAGCTCCTGTGAGGGAAATGTCTCCGTGGGTTAAGACAAAAACTGGAGTGGGAGTGACACAACAACTGAATGCAGGACATTGAAAAAGGACTTGCCGGGAGAATCACACCGGGAACGGTGATGCAATGCGAGACATGATCCATTTGTTGAAGAGAAGTTATATCAACAGTTCAATGCTGACGAAATTCAACACGTTGCTATCAGTCATGATATGCATGTAACTAAAGCTAGAGAAAATTTCGTTTTTAGTGTTATATGACTAATTAGTGCGGATCTCTAATTAGTGTAGTTTACGCTCATTTAGGGATTGACTCACTTTAATTAGTGTATACGATTATCACCTCTACTTAGTGGGTGTCACGGTAGTATACACTAAAGAAGAAGCGAAGGGGATTCAAGTATTCCAACTGCAAATAATGTAGTGTACACTAATTAGAAATTTGTGTGTGTATCATTCACTCAAATCTTGGGAATACACATGTAGCGCTTAAAGATGTGAATCTCTTATGGATTGTCCATGTTTTCAAGAGTCGACATAACGTCAAACTTCAAGAAAACCATGGAGAATCAGGATCACTTGTAATAATTGATCTTATGAGGGAGCACTTATAATTGGTGAATGCTAGACTCCAATTTTCCAATCCTATAGATGTATACAACGTGGAAAAGAGGGGACTCTTCTACATGCTGCAGCCTAATCCCACCTTGGAAAATCAAGTAATTGCTCTTGAAAACAAATACAAGGAACATATCACAATAGCCCCATCAAATTTCTTCATTGGTAAGTATGAATTATTTACAACCCAAAGTTTTCTCTCAAAGCAAGAACATGGAAAATTTTGAGTATCAATTGATTCTCAAATCAGAAAGTATAAATGACATGGTATGCGTTTGAGTAGGTTCTTTAGAAGTTGACCGTAATCTATACCATTTAGGTAGATATGATTGTTCAATCAATAATGCTTCAAACACAACGTCTACATTTCAACCTATGGATATTGAGATGATTCAATCTTTCAAGTGTGATTATAGTAAGCTCATGTTGTTTGTAGACCTTTTGACCTAGATAGTTCATATATCTTAAGTGTTGTAGGACATATTTCCCAGTGTGATCTTATTGGGGCCTAGCCACATATTACCGGTGTCGTGTTGTGACGCGGCTACTATGGGAAGATGATGACATGTGTCATCTTCAGAGTTGTTGTCATGACGGTGATATTTTAGGTTATGATAACCGACGGTGCATTGTAAGCATGTTAAGAGCCCACCATTAGATTGACTTTGTAGGGCCATGATGTTGAAAATGCTATATGATCGAAGTGGAGCCAATGTAGGAAATGGATAGAGGAAAACATGATCCTCCAGATGTACCGATATCCAATTTGTTTGTGATCAACATCCGGTGTCTTCATCGTGATCACTTTCGGACGTGGTTAGTATATCACTTTGGAGATAACTTTATGCAACAAGTGATAAACTCTCCATACCCGATTATTCTTCCAGTTGTTTCCTACGGTGCGATTTGAGACTTAACAGTATACGTTTTGATTTATTTTGGGCGTTATGGATTTAAACTTACCAGTAGTGGTGGCTTTCAACACATGGGTTCCAATACATCACTATTTTTTACCGAAAATAAGCCATAGGGAATTGATTGTTAAGAATTTTGACTCTTTATTAGTGGCAACTCATATTGTGTATATGATGTCTCAGTAGTGTGTTTAGGATAGTTGTAAAGCTCTAAGTTAATATGGAGCTAATTTGGCCACACTATAGGTCAAAATAACACTCTTCATTCTCATTGGTCTTGGAGTTTGGGCCAATGATGGCACTTGGGCAACTTCTTTGAGGTTTTGAGGAGTTTTGGATACCTTCTAGGGGGATATTTGGAGATTTGGGGATAGGGTTGGAGAGCTGACGGGAAGAGCTACGACGTAGGCTCAAGAATGGATGCGTTTGAAGGGTTTGTCATTCTGATATGGTGATTCAAAGATAGAGAGAAATTTAAAACTTTGAGTGTATTTGGGATATTTTTGAGAATCCTACAATGGTTTTGAGAGATCTGAATCAACAGAGATATAGTTTACGACTTAGGATTGTGCTTGGATTGAAATTTTGAAGTTTGTGTATATAGTCAGAGTTGCAGGATTGCACTGACTGTCACGAAGTTAGTACAGAGATCATATCTTTTGCTATCAGAAAGTTTCATCAATAAAACTTTCCACATTTGAAGTTTGGATGATAAGTGACATTCTCATGAAATTTGAAAGCAATTGGAGTCAAGGATTGGGATGTGTGATGATTTTAGTACACAAGGGTCTGCATATCGCCTTATGATATAGTGTGTAAGTCGAAAATTATTTTGAGAGATCTAGAGGAGGTTTCATATGAAACTTTTTCGAGAGAACAAAAAGGTTGTAGACAAATTTTCTGTGAAGTTTAGGCGAGAGTTATCGGTCCAATCATTGGATATCATAATCTTCTTCCAGTTGTAATGAACTCGAATGTGGAGTGCTGAGGAGAAGAAGAATCTCTTCTCAGCTGAGTGCTGAGAAGAGATTGTCAACTCACATGAGGTTAAAGGGGTTCTTCTACAGCCATACGTTCATGCGTTCTCAGAACAAAGAAATATCTATGCGACACTGGTTTGGTTCCATCCTTGGGGTATTCCTTTTGATATTTACTTTGTCCTAGATTATAGTAAGCTTATGATGGCAACAAATATAGCTGATTAGAAACAACACAATCATATAAAAAAGAATGGTTTATGACGATGTCCTCATGATCAAGAAGAATGGATCATGATAACATTATGTAACTTACTGTGATGTAAGTTACAATACACGAATATTACATACTGTCGGTAATATTGCGATTGATTCAACGAATGATTGTTTGGGGAGACCTTGGATTTGAATGCGGAACTCGAGTACTTAATCTCACAAAGCAGATAGAAGATTACAGGTATACGCTATCAATTTTTATGTCTACGGTCTAATTTGTAATTACGGACCTAATCAGACAAGACGTGGTCACAAGTATCGTATGACTTATTCTCCAAGCTCAAAAGGAATATCACGTCCAGAAGTTCTATGAGACTGCGAGTTCACGAAGATCACAAATGATTTGATTAGTTGTTTTGAGTAACTTCAACCTCAATAAATTGGTCAAGAAATTTTTTGATTGAAGATTTATGTATGACGTTCCACAGACATCGATCTCTCCCTCAAGATATTAAAAAAAAACCCTCTTAAGTCAACCACAAACAAGAAACAAATTCTTCATTATTTTCTTCTTCTGTCCAAACTCCTTCATGGCGTTCGAGGACTATAATGATAGACTCAAATCTCATATATTGCAATCTGAGGACTACTGGAAGAAAGTTGTAAAGAAAAATGTAAAACTTAGTTACAGTTTATTTTTTGTTGCAAAGTTTGTAATCATTGTGTGATACAATTTTTATAACAATCAGCTCAAGTGATTTTCCTGAGTGATACAAGCTCGCTTGCAACAGTTTTACTAGAGACGAGGAGGTCTGAAAAATGATTAGCTTTCATTTTTTAATGAGTTTTATTAATGCTTTCATATTCTACTTTCATCACATCTTCTATCTATACAAATCATGCATGTTATATGAGCATCAAGTTTCATGCAGCAATAGATGATGCTCCAATTAATCTAGATTCATTTCTAGATTAAAAGGAATTTGTTCTAGGCGTGACTAAGAAATTTTGTGCCTAATGTTATGCCTATGAATATGATGCTTAATTGTAATTAGAGATAATTTATGAATAAAGAAACAATGTCACAATTTTGAAGGTGACGGTCAACTCAGCTATAAATGTTAAATTATGACCATGATATGAGCATCATGTTTAACATATTTATATTTGACAAATTTATGCACTTAACATATCTTAATCATGAGAACAAGGTCCCTATGTAAAGTATTGCTCGGTTCTAAAGACGACGAGGATATTGCTTGATTTGTGTTGGGTAGTGTTTTGGTGAATAATGCATATACCTCCATGTAATAACGATGAGATCTTCTATGGATTCGAATTGGGTAGACAATAGCTGAATTCTATAAATAAGGGTGAATTAGTGTTTGTTGACAATATGCCGACACCAAATACACTTTGGGACGGGGTTTGATCCTACAAAGACCTTCTCATTCGGAATTGCGCTTGTAATGGACCAAACCTTTGGAACCTTTCGAGCAAGGACGGGAGCAGCTATTTCCAACTAGGGCAGGTACGAAACGGTGGGTTCGATGATATTCCAATTGATTCAGATGCAGCGCCGCTGCACTATGCCCGACTACAGAGAAAATAGCTCCTCGCGAGCGCTCGGAAACTCCGGAGTCCGAAGACTCCAAACTGATTCGTTCAAGTGGAGAGATTGCTGCTGTTTCAAGGCTCGGCAGCAGCCACGGGATCGTGCCTGCGATAGTACTTCTGTATTGTCAGAAGAAGGGAGCGATTCGTGTTTCCTTTCAGTGTCCTTTTCAAGGTTAGGGTTTGTCCGATTCGAAGCCCCGGCGGGCGTTGCGTTTCGAGCTCGTTGTTTCGACTGCTGACTCACTGGCAGCTTTCATTCTGAGGTCTGGGCCATGTGCCTCAGGTGACGGGGTTTTTTACCTCCACGGTCATGAAGGATCGACGAGGTCCGAGGCTCCAAGTTCGTCCTTGTTTTGGCACGTCACAGCCAGGATCTGCCTTGGCGTCAGCTCGTAGCTGATGGGATCGCTGCTTTTGGAGGCTTTCGTTGATGAGCGGTGGGGAATATATGCCGCTCGAAGGTTACTAGCACGCAGGAAGGAAGGGTTGTTGTTCTGTGGGCGCGAGGAATCCGAGGTTCACAACATCACAGCGGCCGTGAAACTGTGATTTGCGTTCAGCGTCTCGAGATTCTTTGCACGTAGAGGAAAATGGCCGACTCACTCGATGACATGCTGCTGGAAGCCGCTGGTCGACCGAAGGGTGGCCATGGCGATGCCAAGGTCGGGTCGTCGAGTCGACCTCCGAAGCGTCGAGGACCTGTGAACGATAGCAGTTCTGACGATCGGAGCGGAGGATCAGAGAATGACTTCGATGACGATGATGATTATGAGAGAGGGAGATCCAGTAGGAAGGCCGAAGGGTCCAAAATGCCGCTCAAGAAAAGGTTCGATTCCGCGGACAAGGACGGAGACGAAGGGGAGCGAGATGGATATGAGAGTGACATATCTTTCGGCAGTGATCTGTACAAAGATGACGAGGATAGAGCCCGCCTGGCTGCGATGACTGAACTGGATCGGGAAATGATTCTGCATGATCGAGCTGAGGCCAGAGACAATCACAAGATGAGAAAAGATGCTGGTGCTCGGCACAGCCGAGTGCAAAATAAAGCAGCGAAGCCAAGGGAGAGAGACGTGGGCCCGCCATCTTCTCGAATTCGATCCTCCTTCAGGGAGTCCAGAGAGACTCCGAGAACTTCCAAGGAGAATGCCCTGCATGAGCTTGTGCAGAGGAGACAGCGGGCTCAAGACCCCGAGCTGCAAAAGAAAAATCGAGACACTCCTGCTTCCGCTTCTAGGGAGAGAGATAGACGCTCTTCTGCGAGGAAGACTCGGAACAGAAGCTACTCCGACTCGGACTACAGCGATGATGACGACGAGAGTAGCAGGGAGGACGACGATCGGAGCGTCGTGGGTTCGGACGACGATGACGTGAGGAAAGGCGAGCCAGATGCAGACTGGCAGGACATCAAGAGCATCACCATTAGACGCTCGAAGCTGCACAAGTGGTTCATGGAGCCCTTTTTTGAAGATGTCATTGTCGGATGTTACGTACGAATTGGAATCGGTGTGTCGAGTTCGGGGCAGAGTATTTACCGAGTATGCTCTGTGAAGAACGTGGATGCGACAGCAATCGAGAAGCAGTACAAGTTCGAGAACAGAATGACCCATAAGTATTTAAATTTGGTTTGGGGTGACGAGAATTCAGCTGCACGTTGGCAAATGGTAAGAGCTTCGGATCAGGCACCTACCGAAAAAGAAGTGTTGGAACTGTTTAGGGAGATTGATCGGTGCGGTGGCAAGAAGCTTTCCAAGGCTGACGTTCAAGAAAAGAAAGAGGCTATTGCGAAGGTTAGTTCGTTTGTGTACTCTGCTGCTACTGTCAAGCAGATGATTCAGGAAAAAAAGAACGCAACGTCCCGTCCGTCAAATATTGCGCTGGAGAAAGATCGTATAGTGAAGGAACTAGCTGCGGCGGAGAATAAAGGGGATCATGGCGAGATAGATAGACTGCAGGCAAGGCTGAGGGAGCTGGAAGAGTTGTCAACGCAAGTGAAGAGTAAGGACTCCAAGGCGTTGGCTCTGGCAGAGATGAATCGAAAGAACAAATTCGAAAATTTCAAGAATGCATCCGACTTGAAACCTGTCAATGTGGATGCCAAGGCTGGAGAAGCAGGATACGATCCCTTCTCCCGCCGATGGACGCGCTCTCAAAACTATTACAAGAGAGACGGTCCCAAGGACGAATCTGTAGTTGACGAAGCAGAAGAAGAGGCTGGGGGAGAGAAGCTTGTTGCTACGTCCTCTGAAGCAGCTGCGTTGTTTAGAGGAGTCCCTGCTGGTGTTGCCAAAACTAAATTGTTTGAAATCCACGACTTTGACATCCATATTTCTCTTTCTCCTCTCCAGCAGTTAGGGGGAAGTCAGGGAGCCCATGTTGCGTATATGGCCCGGAAGCAGAAGCTTGAGGCTAGTTGCGGCGCGCAGATCGACAGCAGTGATGGTAGACGGCACACTTTGACTTTGACAGTGAACGACTACAAGCGTAGGAGAGGCCTGTTATAAGTAAGTCAATACGCCTCTCCTGGTCTACCATATCACTTTGTAATCTTACTTGTGATTGTTAGTGAATTTTGTTACCAAGAGCGACAGAGTTTTGTTACGTACATGTCATTTTTTTTTGAGCTCTTACAGATATAGCCCCTAACAAGCAAGTTCTTGCTCGGAGCTGAAGCATCGAGACGACATCTTGATGAAACCTCTGTCATACTATCAACATCCATTTCAACCGATTCGTCGCTAATAACATTTTCTGCAGGACACGTCCATCATGTGGACTTGCCAGAAAGAAGTATGGAGTCCAGTTTGACAGTAGATAAGGGCTTTACGCACTCAACTTAGTTTGACAGTTGTGTGTATGAAATCACGAATAGTGTTCACCGGCAAGGTTGATCGGACCACTTGAAAGTGGCCGACTTCAACGATTCCTTTGAGAATTTTCACCCGGACAAGTAGCCGGCTTTATGGAAATGCTCTATGGAAGAGTCATATTAACGAAGAAACCAACCTCTTCAAAGGAGACGCTCATAACTGTGGAGGAGTTTGCGGTGTGTACAAAGTCTTGTTAATATAACTTCAGTAGTACAAGATCAACCGCAGGGCCTTAAGATGCAATGAATCGTCTAGTACCAACTCGCGAGTTACAACCGCATGGGGTAAAATAATTGGCCGAAGTAGACACAGAATTCATTCACGGCATGATAAGAGAAGGAAGCATGTAAAGATCCATGCGCACAGCCACGTAAAGAGGAATACAGCTCCAAAACCAGAAGTCAGGTTGAAATAACGTTATGCCAAAGACAACACTGTGATTGGAGACAGGAAGTGGGACCACGGGCATCACACCATCATCACAAATTCTGGCTGGTTCCGGGTACGATTGGGTTTGTGCAGTGGACGGTGCGAAGAAGCTGAGATGGACTCGAAACCCTGCAGAGGAGAGCGTCTTGCCGAAACGTTGGAGATCGTGGCCAGCTCAGGGTTAGAGATAGAAAACATGGAGCCATTATCCTGCAAAGACATGAGAGTGCCGAAGAGGAAATCTGAATGCCTAAACGCTATGCAGTGAGCTTACGTTAAGCTTCCCGGAAACCTCAGCCGGACAGATTCCCACGGTCGGGAGTGTGAAAAGACACAATTTCCTATGGAGGCGATTGAGGACTTTGAAAACAAATTATAATTTTGCCGATTGAAAGTAGTGAAGAACGAGACAATAACCTTCATCAAGTGTGCACGAGAGTTGGCAGATACAAGTGAAACGAATGGCCTGGCAGTCGATGATGCCGACGTTGGCCTTAAAAAAAAGTCTGGAAATTACGTGAGGGAGGGTGATAAGCTTGTGTTCCGCGAGTGAGGCATTCGACGTTATCGTACATCTGAATAGAAAGCTTGGGTCCATGCAGAGAAATGCCGCAGTCCATGAAATTACAGTGGTACCCGTGGAAAGTGATGTTCAGCTCTCAGAACTGTCGAGGGTAGATGCCGCCTCCTATCACAAGAGGCGAAAATTACAGGAAATCCTAAAACTCCGGGATGTCAAGAACAAACAAGTCATCGACATGTCTGCCGTGTAGCAAACTAGAATGGACGTGCCCTGCATGCACATGCATTCTAATTGTTTACTCCTGAACAGTCATTTTGTATAAAATTTATATTTTGAAAAGATCTAAATACTCTGATGTTGATCAGGATTTCAAATAATAAAATTAGATAGTAGCAAGAGGAAAAGATGATGAAGGCTAAAAATTAATTCATTTGATCCCGTTGGATTTCTAATCCATTTGAATGAATATATTTTTCGAAGTTATGAATGAAAAGTTGCAAACCCGGTATATTCAATAATGTACGTATTTATTTTATTTATCTATTATATAACCTAAGTGGTTAACATAACAAGTGTGTAAACCTACCCATGTAAGATTATTCACTTAAACTATATGTCATGTCATTATTTACTCATGAGAAAGATCAATGTTATTGGTTATGACAGCAATTGACACAATGTACTACCTGTAAAACTAATGCAAACTATATTGGGTTTTACTAAGGGCACATACCAAGGAATGAAAGGAACTGCAGGAGATGAAGATAAGAATTAGCAAGGAAGAGTGCAGATGTTATTCTCATAAAAATGTCTATAGTAATAAATGTAAATCGTGTCCTCCAAACAAAGGTACAGAAATCTAAATAAGGAGTCTGCAGCTGGAGCATGAGAATTTTCATGTTATTAGAGGTACGTCAACTTGAGACTTTGCCATTTCTATAATGAAGCAGGAAGTGAACAATATGATATCAATTGGAAGAATTGATACAATATACATGGAAAGAAACAAAATTTGCTTAAGTTTCATGTTTACAAATAATGACAATCAACGTCCCAAGAATGAAAATCACCATGTTGAGTCATTCCAGTATGTATGTTCTTTTAGGAGTTTCTTTTCATTAGTTTGACATATGGTAAGGACAACTTTCCGATCGTATCCAATAATATAGAAAGTAGTATCATAGAAGATGCTCAATACTTCATAAGAATATAAACCAACGATGTGAAAGTTGCATGTTCAAGTATCATGACTTTTTAAAGATTTTACAATGTAAAATCGCAGCTGTGTATAGAACTCAAAAAAAAATTGATATTAAAATTGTAGATTTAATCTAGATTACATATTAATTAAAGATACACTTTCTACATTTAACTATATGTTTATCATGTGGATTTTGTTAACAAGCAATAGAATTTGCTCTTCACGAACTGTGACATCCAGACTATATTCCTGTCATCTAAGCAATCGTGAATGACAAAAGCTATTTTATATCTTCACAAAATGTCTTCATCGCTTATTTGCAGACGTGTTGTAGATAAGCAGATGAAATAGTTTATGAAAACAACACGGATATGGTTTGCGTTTATGGGATGTTGGGGAGTTGAGCACCAGAGATTTTTGTCTGCTTATTGAAACTTCACACTCCTCTGTTCTGTTGTGTCATCAAATGTCTCCGAAAATAGCCAAGTCGAGAACTATGTTGCTTGCTTCTGTCGGAGATTCTTATCTCAGGAAACAAGGCTTCAAGAGAGCACACTCTGATTTGAGTGTATATAGCAAGGATGGACATCAGATTATGTGATCGTCTGAAAGGGGGATAATAACTTGTGTCAAAGCAAATTCTTCTGTTTCAGAAGACTGCTGCAAGGGCGGGGCATGATCATCGAGATGAAACTGTCACTCCTGACGGTCAATCTAGGTTTTCGGGAACTTGGAAGACTGCTTGTCTCGGACATGCTGATTGTGCTTTGAACCCAGTCAACGACCGGATACTACACCAGTTCTATCATGTACGTCTCCTTTTGTTCACCAGGCACCAACTGGTCATCAAGCTCTTCACATAATTCCAAACCTTCAGATGTCAAGTACTTGATGCTCTCCACATTTCATCGGCAAATATGTTCAAGAGACATCAGGCATCCTTAACGACAGAAATGACATGAAAATGTTCTGAATGGCTCGACTTTCAGACACGGCAGTCGGCATACAAATCCTGAAAGTATGACTAGTTGAAACAGCAACGAACTGAAGAAACACCTCTACTTCAGTACCTACTGACCACTATTCTGTAAGCATCAACATGAATATAAGGTGCCCATAACCAACATAGTTTTCAAGAAGTATGTCATTTTATAAGCTGAACCGTTTTGATTGGCCTTGACTTTGCTGGAGAGATATCAAACTCGATGTGTCATCAGTGGTGTACCCCTACCATGATACATTAGCTGTTAAAAACTGATAACAATCTCCATTCCTCAAGGACTAGGCATACCACTTGGTTCTCTGAGGAACAGCCTTCAATCTTAGCTTGGAAGCATTCTAAATGATTAATTGTCTTCGACACTTCGTTTTACAAAGACTCTTGAGTCAAGACATCCCCAATACAAGGGGGCATGTCAAAGGGGCATAGTCCCAAACATGTATCACTAAATGCTGAGCTAGGTGAATGATACAAGATACTCAAAAAGATTGGTAACTTTCCAATACTATAGAAGGGATTGTCACAGTTGTTGGAGATTCCTGATTGCATATATTCCTTTAGATTCCCAAGTTGGGCCGACTTCACCACAGCCATGTCACTCAGAACTTGGAACCGTAAGGTTGTGAACTATTCAATTTGAGCCACTGCATCTGTTTTGGCTCGTTCATGTGCTGTCTCCTACATGCAGTTCTCACGCAGTCCAGCAACCTCCAATCGTGTCATCACATAAAGCTTGGTTCCTCTCAGAACCTTAAATATTCAAAACGACCTTGTCACCAACAACTATACAGGTTTCAAGAATTGAATCAGGTGACAAAAATGAGAAACAAAAACCGCAAATTTGTTTGGCAATGAGCTGATCTACAGCATACAGTTTTGATCTACATACGTAATCACCACACGACTTTCGGGTAGACGACTTCACCTTCGTGATCATCGTAAAGACAGACGAGGGTACTAAATGAAGCCCATCTCCGTTGCAGATAAATTTGGGTTCTTCTATAAAACAATGGTGCATGCACTCTGTTCAGTACTGTTACACTTTCGATTGATTCTCATTTCCACCATCCCTGGCCATCCCTGGCCCTGGTTTTCTCCATGAGTAGAGCTTGGATTCGCTCCCGCTTCAAAGCATCATGAGTAGGTTCCACAACACGACTCGGACCTCTCCTGTGATAAGAACTTTGGACCAGTTCTGCCCGAGCCCATAATAGAACTGCTCCAAAAAATGCGCACCCCGTTGCCAATCCCACTCCCCAAACAGCTGCAGCTCTAGGTGTGAATCTTGACTGAGGCGACTGAGCGTACACTACTGGTCCAGGATATCTTCTAGGTCTGGAGGGAGTACTATCGTAGACCGCAGATTTATTGACAATCCTTTGATATGCTGCAGTAATTCGTACGAATTCTTGACCATCTTTCTTGTTCAAATCAGGATGACTGCGTAAAAACCAACATACACATACAATCGTCAACATGAGACATGAGATTACAAGGGGAAAAATTCCTTAAATTTTATAGATTCTACCCCATGATTTGAAAAAGACCATTCCTGCATTAAGCCTCGTAGTTCGATAGTCACATTTTACTGGTAGCGAATGGATGACACTGTTGTGCGGCCATGACACTGGTGCAACATTATTTGCACACCATAGAAGAATTCAGAGAATGATCTTCGGAAGAAAGAATTGTGAACGATGGTGCTGATTTGGAAAGGAAAGATGGTGTAGAAGCCGAACCACTGTAAGGCGAGGCGGCGATACGCTCCCTTCACTTCGTCCAAACTTGCGCCAACCGAAAGTCCAAGCTGTGCATATGCCGCGGACAATGAGTCGTGGCGAGCGTGCCCCGAACTATACCAATGGCGACGTGTGAGGGTTTGGTACAAAGAAGGGGCAGAAATCGCTTGAGGTGTCATTTTCCCCGATGATACCCGCCGCGTCTGTGTGCAGCCCGATCAATCATCTGCTTCCATGAATAAACACCCGGACATTTACAATCTTCACCCGCCCAACCTCCTGAGTGCTTCCGAAAGCCCAGTGTTCGAACAATCCATGAAAAACCGCCTCGCCATAGAATGTAAAGCACCGAATTCTTTTGAAAATCACCTCTTCCAAGACTCGGCAGCACTTCCCAAGTCCGCTTCGCCCCTCCCCAATTCAGCACAGAGCTTCAAATCGAACGTCGTCTCTTCTCTTCTCTACGGTCTTTGATTCCCAAATCGCAGCTTCCCTGTGACCCAATCGAGCGATCATCACTTCTCGAGAAATGTCGTGAACCGAGGAAACGAACTCGATCTGGTATACGATCGATTCCGGAACTGACGTCGATCGTACAATCGTTGTGGCTACGGTAGTACATGAATGTCCTATCGAAGGAACGAACCAACCAACGATCGATGGGACTGACGGACGTCGTCGGCGTTTCATCTTCCATGCAGGAGCCTTGAGGTGACGACCCTGCCACCCCGTCCCTCCGTCCGAAAGGCTTCCCTTTTCTTCTCGTTTTCTTACCGCTGTCTGTCTCTCCACCTGTCTTTCGAGTACGTCCACTCTACCATCGGCTGGATAATCTGGCAGTCTTACGTGGCGTGCTTCCGGTCTTGAAGAACCCACTGGGGAAGTTCTGTCAAATGGATCCAGCCAGACACAGTAAAATAACAAAAAGGATGGGAAGAACCCACCAAGTACTACAAGGGTAACATGGGGCTGGCCCCAGTAGCATCACACTCTGAAATGTGTCCTGTTATTTCCATGGATCAATTATTCAAGAAGTCCGTTTTGATAACTTAATTATAGGATTTAACTTAGCATCTGATCACATGTATTAACACTTATCCTCTCCAGATATCACTTTTTTCACCATCATTAATTTTGCAAGATGACTTGTAAATACATCATTTGAACATCTGTATTATTAATGCAAATCAATAGAATAGTTGACTTGTTGTTGAATAATACATTTGGTAAAAATCATATTTTCATATTAATCATAGTGAGAATAAGATATAAACGTTGAATATAAAATATACATTTGAATAACAATAATCATGAAAAAAATAAAATTTGTTCAGTAGTTTTATGCGCAGTTCAATTATTTAGACAACATAAACTTCTAAGTAATTGAATTTTTTGTGCTTATGGTGGAAAAAAATAGCTACAACATCTAGTTTTATTATTATCTTAAATAAAAATTTGTATGACTTTCAAGTATTTTTCACTCATTCTTTTACGTCGTAATAATACATTTGATTATGATGATAAATGTCATGTTTTTTTTATGATATTAACAAATTATCAATAAAATTGGTTCTCCAAACACAACACAAAAATCAAAAATTTATTTTCTATGGATGTAAGTAAAAAATCAATATAAAAGATTAACTTACATTTATAAATAAAAATGATATTAATAAATCTATTAAAATTAAGATTAAATTGTTATATATTTTACAAAAATATCATAGTGACATTCAATGTAAAATCTTTGAATAAAAAAAATAACATCAAGATCAAAGATTGTTGGTTTTGGATGGAAGTGAAAAAGCAACATCAAAATTTATACATGTCTACAAATAGTAATGATGTAGTTGAATATATCAAAATTTAGATTGGATTGATGATAAATTTATAATAAATAAAAATATAGTGAATTTTAAAGTCACATCCTTCAATAAAAAATATAAAATTTAAGTATAAGTTAAACATTAAGTGCTATACCGATCAATTAACAAGTTCATGAAGAATAATTAAATCATTCATAATGTTAAAACTATCAATTAAGCTCAAGTGTCACCCATTCAATTGTTAGAAATGTCTTGTATTGTAATTATTTGTGTTATCTATTTGTTGAATTTACATGATGAAAATAAAAATCTATGACATCACACTCTTCAAATTAAGTTCAAGTGTCTTCCATTTAGTTGCTAAAGATGTATGATACTCTTTACTATTTGCGTTATCTAATTGATGAGTTTATGTTTTCAAAATGGAAATCTACAACATCACATTCTTTAGATATCCTCTCATCATGACACATAACAAAATTTGAAAGAATGTCATCTTCAATATATATATATATATACCTCACCTTCAATATTGCATTATATATTAGTGTATATATGTTGTAGACGGTTGATCATATTTTCTCCATCTCTAAGTACATCAATATTAGCTTTTATTTTTATCTCTCATTAAGATTTTTTTGGAAGTTACCTCAAACATTGTAGATGGTTGGATCATATTTGCTATATCTCTAAATACATGAACCTTACCTTTCATCCTTATCTTTTTGTAAACTATATATGAATCATGAATGATATATTTAATAATATAAATAATGTGAAATACCATAAAAGTCTAATATTTCATCCAACCTTCTTTTATTATGGATCCAACTCCAAATTCATTCATCCGGATATGATTATTTTAGTCATGTTATAATTTACAATAAATGACCATGGTTGTGTTGATGCACACATGAATGAAACAACATCTGCATAATAAAAATCAACTTCATGAGCTCTTGCTTTTATTATTTCATAGTATATAATCATTATAATTATTATTTTTTAATTACTTTAGTGAATATGTCTAATTCATTCCATGACTATGCTCATTAATAACTACTTGATATGGCGTTATTCTATAATCTCCCATGACTCATATTCAAATTTATGATCATAACTTTTTGGAATCTCAACATAAATCTCAAAACATATTTAAATCTCAAAAATCACTATCTATATGTTTTCATGCACACAAATTGTTCATATTTAAACTTTTCTTTTGACTTTCTTACCAACTCTCACATCTAATAAATCTCACAAAGAACATATATATCACTTTAAAAGTCAAAATTATTGATGTTCAAGAGATTTTAAAAACAAAGATTTAGATGTGATTTCCTATAAATATATATTGCTTAGATTTTAACTTTAATAATTAAAAATAATTATCATATAAATTTTTAAAGTTTAAGTTTAAGATAAATATCATAACTTGCTATAAGAATATATAAATGGTAACATTGATCCATTTGGAGCTTCTTAAATCTCAAATACCTTGTAATTGACTTTAATATGTCAAGTCAATTTTACCATTTAATTTAAAGAATTTTATCAAGTTATTTCAAACTAATACTAGTTAAATAAATAAACTAAAATACCTATTTCATGAAATATGACCGTTCATTCCTAAAAAATAATAAAATAGTAGTTTTTATCTTCCATTCTATTTAAACAAAAATTGATTTATCTATCCCTCCAATTAAATCATAACTAATCAAATATAGACATGATTACGTTTAACTTAGTAAAAAGTTTTAATCATAGATAAAAGCACACTAAATGTATAAGAACGTTACAAACTTTTATGTTTAACCTTGGATCTGACATGTTCTTATCATCATGCATGTCATCTTGAACTTCATGGATTTTCAATACATCGTCATCGCTACTTTTATTGATTGTAACTAAGGTTGGTGATCAAAACATCAATCTATCATGTGGTCATGTTTGTGACAATACTCACATGATTTTGATTCAAAAATATATATTATCCAAACTTGAAGTCAATCTTTTCTATAATGTGTATCACTAATATACAACACATCATTTAAAAAATTAACTATTGACTTAAAATACTAGCAATGGTCTAGATCTAACAACTTCATCATTTTACTTGTATGGTTGAGATTATGCATGTATACTATGATAAGTATGAATTTTTTTGAAAAACGGATTACAATAAGTAGATGAAAATTTTTTCTTCTTGTTGAGAATTTTACTTCTTTCGTGTGATATGTTAAGTATAAAAAATGGCCAATATATATTATTTCTATTTTAATTTTAAGCCATTTGCACTCTATATTTTAATTCCATGTCCAATGTTCCATATCAATATTGGACATTTTGTGTTTATATCATCATATGAGTAGCAATGATCAAATATCCCTAGCAACTATATGTCACCCATAGTCAATATTCTATTTACTGAAAGAATTTTTACTATTCTCTAATCTTCCGTATTACATCATGATATTCTTCTCCTCCCCTAAATTTCAAAACAGTGTTGAAGGGTTGGAACTTCTACTAAACTCTTTCTAACTTTAATAGCTTCAACATGGAAAAAAACTGAACTCATCACACCGCACGTCATAATAACACATTTGATTATGATGATAAATGTCATGTTTTTTTTATGATACTAAAAAATTATCAATAAAATTGGTTCTCCAAACACAACACAAAAATCAAAAATTTATTTTCTATTGGATGTAAGTAAAAAATCAATATAAAAGATTAACGTAAATTTATAAGTAATAATGATATTAATAAATCTATTGAAATTAAGATTGAATTGTTAATCATTTTACAAAAATATCATAGTGACATTCAATGTAAAATTTTTGAATAAAAAAATAACATCAAGATCAAAGCTTGTTGATTTTGGATGGAAGTGGAAAACCAACATCAAAATTTACACATGTCTAGAAATAGTGATGATGTGGTTGAATATATCAAAATTTAGATTAGATTGATTATAAATTTATAATGAAAAAAATATAGTGAATTTTAAAGTCGCATCCTTAAATAAAAAATATGAAATTTAAGTATAAGTTAAACGTCAAGTGCTATACCAAGCAATTAACAAGTTCATGAAGTATAACTAAATTATTCATAATGTTAAAACTATCAATTAAGCTCAAGTGACACTCATTCAATTGTTAGAAATGTCTTATATTTTAACTATTTGTTGAATTTATATGATGAAAACAAAAATCTATGACATCACACTCTTCAAATTAAGTTCAAGTGTCTTCCATTTAGTTGCTAAAGATGTATGATACTCTTTTCTATTTGCATTATCTATTTGATGAGTATCGTTTTCAAAATGAAAATCTACAACATCACATTCTTTAGATATCCTCTCATCATGACATATAACAAAATTTTGAAATACTCAACACATGTACAACATATATGTAAATAATTATATGAGTCATGAAAACTTTGATTTTATGATTTAAAAATAATCAATGTATGAAATATCATTCAATATTGTATCATGTTCATTTTATCACAAAATTTGAGATTCCAATGAAAAATGAAATTATGGAAATCCAAGTCAAACAACTAGGTTAAAATGTTATTTGAACACAATTGGACACAATTCAATATATATTTTGCATTGATGCTAATAATATATAAAAGTGAAGATTACCATCACTCATTGTATGGGGGAATCACCATTATCATCATAAAGTCTTCTAGCTCTTCAATCTACATCCAAGAATAACCAAAAATTCAGTAGTTGCAAAAAGTTCATTTGAGAATAGCAAATAATTTCTATTAGTAAAACAAAATCTAGTTAAAACAGGAAATCGAGTAAATGAGAATGCAAATGGTTAGAGAATGTTAATTTGTCTCATTTCTTAATTGCAGTACTTTTTTACTTGCGGGTGACAGTAACTTGTTAGAGCAGGTTTATGTCTCGGAGGAAACCTGTTCATGCAGGTTACCTCCTCCTGCTCTACCCAACCAATCTTATGTTCTGTGCTCGTTACCTTGCCCGGTCAAAAGCAATGTCAATGCTCTCTCCTACCGGGTTAAAGACCGGCCATTTTATTTGGATACCGGTGACATGGCCAGACGCCCCCACGCAGCAGCCGTGTAGCCGGTAAGCCGGTGGGATTGATGGTAGCACCGATGTGCGGAAGCAGCAACGAGCGAGAGGGAGGTTGCGGTGATTCTGTGGAGGCAGGGACGATTTGTCGTTCGCTTTAATCCTGGCAATTTGAAAAATGAGCTCCTAGCGTTGTGGCGATCGGAGCTGCAGACGAATCTGGAATTTCACTGAGCTGTTAGTGGATTGTAGAGGCGGCTGGGAATTGTGGAGAGGAGACGGAGGGGAGTAGGGATTGTGAGATCGGTGCGTGGCAGCTGCTGCCGCAGGGGTGGCCCGTGTGGCGTTGGTTTTGGCGCTGTCGGGGGGAATTTGTCCCGCTCTGTTCCAGGTTCAGGGTTGGTGATGACAGGGTTTGGAGTTCTGCTGCTGCTGCTGCACCGACGAGGAGTTAGTGGCAGAGTCTAGGGATTTTGTTCGGCACGTCTCCGGGTGGCGATTGTGTGAGTTTGGTGGGCCGGTGGTCGTCCATCGAGAAGGTGCTTTAATTTCTTTCCGTGTCCCTCCGTCTTTTCTATGTTGGGCCCGCTGGCTACACACATGCAGACAATCCGGGAGGAATTCTTCCGCCGCCTGAACCGAAAATTGTTGCTTCTTCCTCTAACTGGGCTATAGGGCTGTGTTTTCCCGATAGAATTTGGACATCGAGATGCGACGAGAACAAGACTGCGAAAGTCCACATTAACAGGACGGACTCAAGGTGCTGAATTAGGTAGTGTGTGGTATTTGAGTGAGACGGAACGCAGATCGTATATCGAGAATGATCTGTTCGGGATCGTGATGCTTTGTACATGCTTTGTACCTGCCGCTGCATTGTATCGTTGGCTCCACCCTGCAAGTCACCCGCAGTTGCAAACCTAATGGTGGCCTGTTCTGTTCTGAGGGTCGGGTTCCTCAACCATAAGATGATTGAAGCGAGGTAGCACCCTTTCTGTGTTTTTCCAGCGGTCGTTGTTCATAACAGTGTAGCGCTGAGGTTGCTCTCCTTTCTAATTGCAGAGAGATTTCTGTTGAAGTCCTGAAGAAGAGGCGGATTATTCTTTTCTGGAGCATTACGTCGGAGAGAAACTATGGCGACAGCATCAGGTGCGTGCTGGACTGCTGCCGCTCGCTTGTGCAGCTTATTTTGTTTCGGACTTGATCTGAGATGTTCGTTTAAGGTTTGTTGCGTCAGTCATACACGAAGCTTAATGGGTGTGTGGAGGTGCATGAGTTTAGATGCTTATGGTATTCCCAGTTGATTCGAGTTGTAAGCTGCTTAGAAAGATGCTAAGTTTTTATTGAAGGGTTTTGTGCGAACGTAGGTGGAAGGTACCTCCATTTATGAAAATAGTGGGGTTTTGGTAGTGGAACATTTCGCAATGACTATATTGAACTCCACAATTTGGTGTTTCAGCTGCGTTCAAGTCTCGAGAAGACCACAGGAAGCAGTTGGAATTGGAAGAAGCTCGGAAGGCAGGACTTGCCCCAGCGGAGCTCGATGAAGATGGAAAGGAGATCAATCCCCATATTCCCCAGTACATGTCCTCTGCTCCTTGGTATCTTAACGCAGAAAGACCGGTACGATGGCGCGAATGTTTTTGTTCTCTGTCTTTTGTTATGTATTTGCACGGAGTCGTTTGGTGCATACGAAGGATGCGCTGGTCTCACTCTACTCGATTTCCAACCTTTTGATTATCTATACCTTACTTAGTAGACTCTGGTTCCTATTTCTCTCAAATGCCTTCAAAATAGTTGATGCAATCGCAATGCAAGTCGTGTTCACCCATTTTTGTATTACAGCTTTGTAGCATACTTCCCACACTTGTAAAATCCAAATATATGGTGTTCCTGACGGTACATTGAAATTCAGCAAGAGTATACACTGCTAGGAAACGTTTCCTGGTAGACTTTGCGAAGTTCCTCTGGATTACGTGTGACTTACTACGTATATAATATTGGCAATACTTGCAGAGTTTAAAACATCAAAGGAAGTGGAAGTCGGATCCGAATTACACTAAGGATTGGTATGATAGAGGTGCAAAGGTATATCAGGCTGAGAAGTTTCGGCCTGGCGCTTGCACGAAGTAAGTTCTGGCCGCAAATTTGCAGTAATCTCTGGTGGATGCATCTTTCTCAAACTGGAACTGCACGACCTTTTCTTGCCCTCTTTAAAATATTTCAGTATCTTAGAGAAAATTCTATGTCACTATACACTTGTTACTGATAAAAGAAAAATAGCTACGCTGTTTGTCTCTACTGACTTTCTTAGAAATTTCAATCTTGGCAGCTGTGGTGCTATGAGCCATGATATCAAAACTTGCATGGAAAGACCAAGGAAAGTTGGTGCTAAGTGGACAAACAAGCGCATAGCAGCGGATGAAAAAGTTGAATATTTTGAGTTGGATTATGATGGGAAAAGAGATAGATGGAATGGGTATGATCCTGCTACGTACGCCCGGGTGATAGACTCGTATGAAATGCGAGACGAAGCCCGTAGGAAGTACCAAAAGGAGCAGCAGATGAAGAAAATGGAACAAAAGAATGCTGTACCAGCAAGGGAGAGAGGAAAGGGAGATGACAGCGATGAAGATGATGAGGATGAAGATGATGATGCTGAGGTTGATGAAGCCAAAGTTGATGAATCGAAGCAAATGGATTTCGCTAAGGTCGAAAAGCGTGTGCGTACAACGGGTGGTGGAAGCACTGGAACCGTTCGGTAAGCTCATGTATAGGATTTGAAATCTAATCAGGTGAAAGGAAATTCCCCTTTTCCTGCTCTGCTGTGTATGGAGGCAAGGATGGTTGTTGCAGCTTCCTCATCTTTTGTGTATATCATACGTTAACATTCATTGGTCCATGTTTGGTGATACAGAAACCTGCGTATTCGAGAGGATACTGCAAAGTATCTCTTGAATCTCGACGTGAATTCTGCATATTACGACCCGAAAACAAGGTCTATGCGTGAAGATCCGCTACCAGAAACTGATCCGAATGAGAAGTTTTACGCAGTAAGTTATTGTACTTATGTCCGTTTTGCTGTTAAAATCGTTTGATTTTCAGTTCCTGATTTTGGAGAGGCCTGATGTATTGCTTCATTTGCCTGTGGCATCCCTTAGGGAGACAATCAGAACCGTGTTAGTGGACAAGCCCAGGAATTTAAACAGCTCAACATTCATGCATGGGAGGCTTATGAGAAGGGACAAGATATCCACCTGCAAGCGGCGCCATCTCAAGCCGAACTTCTACACCGGGAGTTCAAGATAAAGAAGGAGAAGCTGAAGAGTCAGACGAAGGAAGATATACTTTCGAAATATGGAAACGCGGCTGAAGAGGAGAAGCCAGACATGGAATTGTTACTCGGTCAAACTGAACGTCAAGTCGAGTATGACAGAGCTGGCCGCATTATCAAGGGACAGGTAACTACAAGTTTTGCAAACTATATATATATATATATAAAATTAATCATTTATTATCATCCTTTCAACGATTTCAGCAGGATGTAAGCACTGTACGTTTACAAGTAAGAGGGTGACGGTGTAAAACATCATGCGTTTTGTGTTACTTCGATTACATGATGACGTGAATGTCTTTTAGAGTTTTCTTGGAGTAGCCATGGCTTCACTGCTGTAGTTGTCTTTATTACAAGTGAGTTGTCGCGCTTCTCAGTGTCATTTACTGTAGAGCACATTATATGCGTAACGTACAGCAGTCTATTCTGTCATGCTGCTCATGCACTTGACGTTGTACTTGTTTCTTTCAGTATTGTGCTTCAACAAGTACAATACTGTAGGTGGGCTGGATCGCTGGGTTCCTTGTTAACGTCTCGTTCTATTTTGGCAGGAAAAAGCAGTTCCAAAAAGTAAGTATGAAGAGGATGTGTATATCAACAATCATACTACTGTCTGGGGCTCATGGTGGAAGGATGGTCAGTGGGGATTCAAGTGCTGCAAACAACATACTCGGAATAGTTACTGTACTGGACAAGCTGGTATAGACGCCGCTGAAGCTTCTGCGGATTTGATGCGCACTAATATTGAGAAGAAAGAAGCCTTGTCAGGTATGTTTGTACGTTGTGCCAAGGATTCATTTCCTAGCATTGTCATGCAATAATCTCGTCTTAATGAAAGTCAGACACCTGGACTTCTGGGCTACAAGTTAATTCCTAATCTTGTTGAGCACAAGGACAACGTACATACTAGCCTGCTTGCAGAAAGTATTTGTGGTGGTTAGGCAAACATCACTTGGGTAATTTCTGTCTGTAATGGATATCAGTGAAGGATTTCTACCAGGAACAACCATCTGTCCTCATTTTTTAGTGCAAAATTTTGGGCGCTCTTCGTGGTCATCTGATTTATTACCTGCATTTTGTCAGAGAAACCAGCTGCAAAAGAGGAAAAAAATCCTGCGACATGGGGAACCGAGGTACCTGATGATCTGGTTTTGGATCACAAGAAGTTGAAAGCAGCTCTGAAGAAGGTGAACAATCTTGCAATTGAAAATTCCTTCCTTTCTGTGGTTATTCACGGAGGCATTTCACGGCACTGTGAATGCATATATTCTAGGAGTTAATGTAGAAGAGTCGAGGAACTGACATATCAAAACTCGATGACTATTTTGCAGGAGGATGATAGACAAAGGGAGGAGAAGGACGAACGTAAACGGAAGTACAATGTAACGCACTCGGATGAGGTACAACTCATACTTGTGATTTCTGGTCGTATTGTCGTTATCGCTCTGGTTTTCTCTGTCAAATGTATTCAGGACGCCAAAACATTGAGTAGCATGAAAGGTTTGTGATCTCTCGACTGACATGCATGTTTTCACCATGTACAGGTCACTGCGGAGGATATGGAGGCATACAGAATGAAGAAGGTTCACTTCGATGACCCAATGAAAGACTTTTTGTAGTGGGGGCCAATCTGGAGGCCTAAATTCAGGATTTCAACACATCCTAGGATCCAGTTGCCCACAACTGATTTTTCTCCTTGAGAAATTTGAAGTTGGAACAGGAACCACTACTGTGACGGGAGGAGCTCCATTCCGATTTCATCTTGGGGAGATTAGATTAGAGTCATCGGAATGTAGAGATTGGCATTCGACGAAGCCATCATCCCCTTGTACTATAAAAGTTGTAAAGGAATCATTGAAAGTTTTGTCGTCCCTTATACTCCGAAGAAGACTTGACTTGTTGGCGATTAGTGCTCGCATCTGCTAGTGCCACGGCACTAGCAGCTTCGAGAGAAACATGTCAAGCTCTCGCAGGGGCCGCACGAATGGAATCGAGTTGTATAGATTACTGGAAGCATGCATTGGGCACCGGCTCAGGACTTAGACACCACGACTTCTGGTGGTTTTAAACGTCTTCGACTGACAGTGTTTGCTTTCCGATCATGTTTATGATTACATGTGATAAAAGTGAGGCTAAAGTTATATTCGCACAAATGTGTAAGAGACGGCAGTGCCAGTGAGTACCACTTTATTTCAGTTGCACGCGATGAATTGCATTATTTGACGAAATTCTCCCATTTGCTACCGTTGTCCTATGAACTGCTTGTTCCTAGCACATGAGGTGCAGAAGCTGGACGTTGTTTAAACTCGACTGAGACGTATTGCTTAGACACGACGGCGCTGGGCTTTAAATCCAGACTTTAAAGTCGAAGGGAAGGATGTTAATGGTCGACCTTGGTCATGAAAGCAGAGGAAGATGCGTTACAATTAGCTTACATACACAGCTGCCCGCGGGCCGGAAATGATGTATGTTGTGGAATAGCGTCTCGTAGAATTTCTCTTCCCTGCCTATTTTTCTCACTGAAACAGTACTACACGAATTAGAACATTTCCAATTTCTGCGACAGATACTTGATAAAGCCAACTCCATGACCAAGGGAAGGTTTCGTTTTGCCTCGAGTTTCTAAACAATGAGCGGTCCGTTGATTAAATCGCCTTGTACACGAATCTTGGGCAGAATCTTGGATCCAGCGTCTGTCAGCCACGGAAGTCCATGAGCAGCACACTGCTCCAGCGAATCTGCCCACGGAATGTTCACGATGGGCCCGATGCTTATACGCCACAGGTCCAGCAGAATGGTGACCAACATCGCCGCTGCCAAGGAATCGATGGCTGTTTGCGGAACAGACCACGGCTTCGAAGGCTCCTCGTCCAGCCTGGTCCGCAATCACAAAGACTCGAGTTTAGCCATGCAGGAAGGAAAGATAGGCTCTCATCTTGTTAGAAATTTGTTCAGTTCGGTCGACCGTTGGACCGTCAACATACCTGAAGAACATGGGGAAGCTCGCGAAGAAGTAGATGGCGTAGAAGAAGGAACCGTACAAGTACATTGCTTTCCTGTCCACCATTTCGTAGTAAGGGAACTGCGAGCACAAGGCTGACATGTTAAAGAGGCTTGCAGCAGCAGCAGCAGAGGCATGAAGATGAAGCCATAAGCTTTGAATGTCACGCACTCTGAAGATAGAGGGCGTGGTCCCTTAACTTACATTGGCGATCGTGACGGCTTCCATGAGAGCCGTGACGTAAGACAGGAGAAGTATGTACACAGCCTGTATCAAGAATCGGACTGTCCTGTTGGAGATATGGCGAATCGCGTGACGAATTCGGCGAATGGTGAAATTGGAAATCATGTGATAGAACAAGAAGTAGGAATGCGTGAGGAGGAATGTTGTCAAGGGTACCTGCAGCACAAGAGAGACGGAAGGAAGGCATGAGTTCATTTCAGCAGTGGTAAAATGTCCTTCGAGAGCTGACCTGCTCGCTCGCATTCTCCGTCAGAATTTCACCTGCCGAGCTAAAAGACGGCGCAACTGTGCCATTCCTGCTCCTTCGGGTTTCACAGCGCCTCGAGCGAACGACATGCGAATTTCTAATGCTGCCAAAGACACTCAACGATGCGCGACACACGTGAAGGGGACCCACATGATTCAGCTTGTAAGACGGAAATGAGTATGTCGCTCCCAGGACGGTGTAGAAGTAGTGAGTCCAGAAGTAATTTCCCACAAAACCAAAAATTGCAATCCACAGATTGGCCTGCATCAAACACATTGAGGGCGAAGGTTAAGTGATGACATCGAGGCTCAGGATGGATGGCAAGCTACAAAACCAGGATACACTAGGGAGCTCCAACCTTGACCCAGTAGCGCTGGAAAAAGGGGCGCTTCGCATCCTCCTGCACAAAGAAAGAGTTGTCAAAATAGTGCCCTAGACTTTACGGGAACTAGGCGTCGAGATTTCGCCGAGAGGACATGAGCATCGAATGCGTGCATGGAAATGGGGAGAGATACCTGACCAACGATCAACAGCGGTAATGCCCAGCATGGGACCGCACATACCAAGCCCAACAGAAGGTACTCCAGTTCATCATATTTCTGTACGTCGGTCAAAATCACGTACCACACATCCTTCAGTAACAAAGTATGAGCTGCAAGCTCCGTAAGCTCCAAGTCTATGAGACGTTCTTGCTGTGTTCGAACAAAGTTTCACCGCAGTGGCTCTAGATGAAACACAGCAGGCGACAGACATGGGTGGACGAAATCCAGGCCCATCTGCAACTCTAAACCCTTCGATCGAAATGTTGGGCACCAAAAACTCTCAATCACTTTCCCCGAGTAAATCCCTGATCGCCAACACAAGGGAATTCGGCGATGAACTTCCACAAAATAGCAGGAAAAGGAGACGTGTTTAGGGTTTACCTCATACAGTTGTAAAGGGACGACAATGCCAAGGCACAGAATTATCCAAAATGGACTGTAGGCCAGGAAAAAGAACTCCCCCCATCTCTTGCTGGGATCGGCGGCTAGCCACGGACTATCGGAGCCTTTTCTCGATTCTGTAACATCCATAAAGAAAAGAAGGTATATTCATCAACAAGCATTGAGGCAAGTTACATCTGTGCCACATTCTCATTCTCGATTGCTCGTAACGAGGCAGAAGGCATTGCGCTGTTTAAAAAAAAACAAAACGCAACGAAAACATGGACTTGAATCCTTCTTGTGCATCTGTTTGCACGAAAGTTTGGCCGAGGAGAAAACCACGAGAAGGTTCCTCAATGAATTCCATATTCTCTCAGTTAGTTTACAAGAGAAGGTGCAACAACAAGGTGCAGTCGTCGAGAAGGAAGTGTTGACGCTTTAGGCTTTTCAAGTTCGACGGTTCAGCTCGATTAATAGTGCAATGGGATTCTTTCTGCGCCTTGATTAGAGATTGTAGAAGTGAAACGGCAGGCACCAATTGAGATGTTTTATTTCCATGTTTTGTATTTGCATCTCCAACCAATTCAGCTACAATCAGGGCCGAAAATCCTCTTACTTGTAGTTTTCTTTACAGCAGCAGCATCATCATCCGAATTATCCTTCTGCGCTTTCCGATCTGAAGCCCTTCGTTGGCTCACTTTGGAACTTGGCATCGTGTGATACCTGGGCCCAGCAAATCCGCCATGATAGTTCCTTGTGAAATTAATAATTTCAGGATCACTTCCAGATCACAACTTGTCTCCAAAATACATTCACATCACACTCGGCTTCTGCAGCCTTCCTACCAAAGTTTATCACACCATTGTGGTCAGACCTCCACACGGACCATCCTTAATTCCGAGCAATTTCTGTGGTCTATCAAAGGATACGACCGGACGAGCCTACATGAAACAAATCGTGATCCACTCACTGGTCTGGTATGATGACAGAGAGAAGAGCTTCTTACCAAAACAAGCAAGGAACAAACAATTTACGGAAGCGCGACCTACTACTTCCTCGGGAAAGGGTAGGGGAAAGCGAGAGTCGATTTCTGTACAACCGATGTTCAGTCCAGCAATCCAATCCAATCCACTCAACTCCGCACCTCCTAACACGTCATCTCGTCGCCGTGTTGAGCTACTCACAGCTTCTTTCTCTTGGGAACGTCGCCAAAGGGCAGCACAAGACTCTGATCCTCACGTCTTGCTCCTCGTCTGTCGCACAGTCGATTGAACTTCACTGAAGACGATGCTTAGGTTGTGAAGCTTCTCAAGAGGGACGGAACGCCATTCTGATTTGGACCTGTTGCTCACGATGAGAATAGTGACTTCCCTGACTCGGACCCGGTCCATTCAGGGCAGTTGGCGGCCAGAGCTCAGAGCTCTTGGATCTCATCCTCCAAATTTCCACAGGGCTCGATTTAGAGCGAGAGCAAGGCGCCCCCAAGCAGCATCTATGGTCTCAGTGGGAGATCAAAGATCTAGGTTTTGATTGCCTCGTCCCTCCGTCGCCCTTGAAATCTTGAGACATTTTCACATAAGTCCTACAGTGATCTGATTTGGCTGATCCCTCTTCCAGGCGCAAGCTGATTCACGCGAGAACGTTGGCACCTGGGTGGAGACAGCCCCGGCCCTGGGACTCTGCCAGTAGTAGGCACGAAAGCTAGAACTGGTTTTTCCAGCTGCTGCCTTGTCCTGCCTGATTGCCTCGCTAGTCCGATGGAAAATGCTGTGCTGTGTATAACCTCTTGTAAGTTTGTGGGTGCAATTTACGTTTCTGCGTTCTGCCCTCTAAACCCCGAAAGTGAAATGCGTTCATCGTGTGTTACAGGTGTTCTATTCATTCCGCGGATGCAAGTTGATATTATAGTCTTAGACAAAATGCTCACCGACGCTCTGGAGTTCTAGAGATCCGAAAAGAGCGAGAGTATCGACTTATGATCGTCGGCCCATGTTTAGATAAGCATACAGACCTAGACAACATTCACGTGGACAATCAAATCATCCGTCAGACGGTGTCTTCACAGATCAATCCTGTGTGTATATAGGTTTTGGGTATTAAGCGCACGACAGAAGAAAACTTCGTTTGTATCCAAATCTATCCCGCCATTCAGTCGGTAAACTTTTCCAAAATTTGCGTATTCTAATCGACCGACCTTTGGATGGAGGTCGGCACAACAATCTGGCATGAAACTAATGGATGGTAAGACCGAGTGACCTCGTTTCTCTAAGATCCACTCTAACGCTAGCGTAATGGGTATCTGCCTGAAATGCTACAGCAGAGTTTCTTCAGATATTGAGACTTTGAATACGGTGTAATGATGATTTAGAGTTGGTTTCCCATGCAGTCGATATCGGCTTCCCAAAGCACCATCGAGTGTGTTTGGAACTCCGTAAACGACCCTTCGGAATCTCTGGTGCACCATGGCCATTGCACACCTGTCCAGCAAAGGCAGCGTTTAGTTTCCCTCACGGAGCGAAACCAAGGCATACTGGTAACATTCTAGACATACTGAAATGACATCAAAAACAATGACAGGTATCGAAGCACATTGAAAGCGTCTTGTGATTACATTGCGCATGGTTCCCGGGTAATATATATGTCAAACCCTGTGCACAGATAAGGCCGTGATATTTCAAATGAGTCGGTATTTGCCACGTTCTCAGTGGAGGAAGCTAAACTGGTTCGATTATCGTCCCCTATGACCTGCAAGAACAATGACTAACGGCTTCAAACTGTGACAGTCCAAAGTCTCGAAGTGACCTCATAGTCGTTTCTAGAGATACAGATCACGTATACTGCGCACTTGTTCGACTCAAGATTGCTCTTAACCGAGGAGCAGTAAGAACAGAGAGTGAAAGGTAATGAAAGACTATATCTGAGCTTCTAGATCGTCCACAGGACCAGTATTTGGTTCGAATACAGTAAAACAATCTGGACATCAAGAAGGGGAAACCAGAAAAACATAACATTATGAATAAGCTAAAAAACAACAAACTCATCATTTACCTCTGCAGTTCGATGTTTTTTGGAACTTACAGGAATATCCTCGAGATCAGTCTCGTCCGGCCTACATATGCTCATTTTGTCAGTGGGGAACAATCTTCGATCTCTTGCAGCAGCCATTTCAATGGCTGCCATAACTGCGTGGCGTAAGGGATGCAACCCATGACCCAGAAACTGTCTACCTGTAGACTCATTTGATCCTGAATGCTTATCAATCTCAGTTTTATTTCCATGTGTCTCGAAACAGTCTGGCCTTTCCGGGAGTTTCAATAGAGTACGTGCACCTGCGATTGAGGCAATGCTAAGGAGTAAGCAGCCAGAAATGATTTCTTCGAGCACCTCAACTGCAATGCTGCTGAAAGAATGTGGCCGCAAAGCGTGCCAAGTCAACAGATGACTGTTTGTACCTCGCTCCAAGATTAGTTCTGAAGGTAACATTGTTTCGATACAGGCCGTCACGTGTGAGTTTTGATGCTCCACTGGATCTCTTCCTGAACCCTTAATTGGGATTGTAGGTAAGCTGTGTGATCCAAAATTCAGAGATGAGCACCAAGAACCCGTTCCATCATAACCCCAGGCAACAACAGCACCTAACCCGGGATCCACAATGATAGCTCCATTTCCCGGCTGCACAGAAAAGCGTGTGACCCATGAAAACGGACCAGATATTTCTAAGAAAAGAAGCAACTTTTTTAAGACTTAGTTCGAAGAACACCCATGTTCGAAATTTTGAAATTTGGTTCTCAAAACATATATTCTTTCATCTGCGATTCTCAAAATGAACAGGACAAATGCAAATTGTGAATATTTCACACCAAACTGCATGATGGCCACGTGAACATGTCACCGAAGATTGCATCAATTTGACGAATTTCCGATTCTCAAGGACTTCTGTGCAACACCAATTATCTAGCACTTGAAATACACATCCCTCCAGCTTCAAATTGGACCACAATGGCCATATTTATAGTTTCATCCAAAACCATAATAAGATGAACAGCTTGTAAATTGTCAATGTGGGGATTACGTACAAACACAGCTAGCATAAAACATAAAATGGAAACCAACCTGTCCATATCCTCGAGCCAGATGGGCTATTTGGACAGCCATCTGCATAAAGGTGCACATGGAGTGCACTGCAGCTTGATCCAGTTCCTCAAGTTCAGCTGCTTTCCTGTAAATTTTTGCAGTAAGTTGCCAAAAAGAGCGAACCAAAGACAAATCGCTCACTGGGAATTTGCCATGTCGCCTACTCACCCATGTATTTTTGATTGTGCACAAAACTACAACAGCACAGGAACAAACTGAGATAGCTTATAAGCCTACATCATTTGTTGTGACAAAGTGCGACTTGAACTTCGGGGAAGTAAAGAGTCTGAAGGGCATTGAAAAGCTTTATATTGTACACAAGGTAAAATTGATTGACAAGTACAATCATGTCCAATGCTTACCCAGCGTTTGGGTGAAATGAAGTTGGCCAAAGTTGGCACTGCACCTCCCATTCTTCTCTGGTCCTTGCAGGCTTCTCTGACACCTGGAATCCATCATAAGTAAAGATAATTACGAATTTCTAGTAACAAAGAGGAGAAGTTCTCTGCAGCGTCAAGATGAGTGATCTATAGGTCCGATGTAGAAAGATGTCCAAAATCTTCGAAATTGAACAACAGAAATCCTTATTTGCATCAACGCAATAGCCTTACGTGAGAAGATGGTCCCTGCAGCCTGGTTACTAATCTGAGGAGTCACTTATGGACTGATTACAAAGCATCGACTCACAGTAATTATGAAGGGTTGCAGACCATGTTTGTCCACCAACTCGGAAACACAAGTCGGCATCACAGCATCTTCTGCAGGTCCAGCCTCGTTCACCGTGCACAGAATCACAGATAACTCCGACGCACCTACCTTATCATTGCAAGACTGCTCAGCAATGCATAATCCTTTGCTACTACTAATGCTTACGCAGTCCAAGCAGTCACAACAATATAATTCAAAGTCCAAGTTCCTAAAAAATTGAAGAATCGTCCTAACGTCACCACACGTACCTTGCGTACCACACCTTCGTATCCGCTTCACATGACCTAGGGATGGCAGCGGTGCCTTGACATTGAGCTCCCTACCACATTATGAACAAGGTGACACATCGTCAGCCGAGTCGAATAAGCGAGAAACATCCAGAAGAACGAGCACTGCATATGACTTACAGCAGGGAGAGAGATAAGCACATCACTGCACGATTTTGAAACAGGGAAAATCTCATTGGTCCTGTCCGCGCCTCGACGATGAAGAAATCACGCAGAGGGTAGAATGTAAGACACGATGTGTTCTTAGAGAGCGTACCTTATGATGGAGCTGGCAAGTTTTGGCTCAATCTTGGCGGCATAAACGTTCACTGCATCCGTATATGCACAAAACACATCGTTACCTTTTTGTGACAGGAGGAGAGAATCAACATAACGCATGGAACGGGCATTGTCCCGCAGCGGTCGATTCGATTTCACATCGGAGACAGCTTGAAACTAACCCGTTGTGGGCTCGCTCTCCGGCTCCGAAAGAACCTGCTCGACACTCCACTGACAGCATTGTGACTGTTGCGACACACCAGCCATCATCGCAACTCACCCAAGCGGACGATCGCATTCTTCGACCTCTCACAGCGCCATCTAAACGGCCAGACGTTCAGCGACGGAGATTCGAATTCGAAGTTGGAAAGTCCTTGGGCTCAGCAAGCAAAGAATTCAAGACCCGGGCTCCCACCAAAAGCGAAGATGAAGTGGGGACACCGTAAAATAACAAAAAGGATTGGAATACCCCATCAAGTCTTACATGGAGTAAACTATTGTGATACTATTGTGGCTATTCCCCAATACCATCACAATGGGAAATATTTCATTATGCAATTAAGACATCTTAACAAGATGATATTGAATGTGATTACTCCACTATGGATTGCAACTAATATTGCTCTACGTGGAGCAATGTAAACACATTTTCTAAAATATACTATACAATAATCTAAAGAGAGTGATACCTCATTCCATTTAATATAGTAGGCTCTTGTGCACTTACTCACCAACATGTCGGAGTTTGTGTCTATAGCTCCATATAACTCCAAAGCTAGAGTAACGAATAGTTGATCTCTTTGTATACCCTTATACTCGGAGACCTTGATTGTACCCCATTCCATTTAGTATAGTAGGCTCTTGTGCACTTACTCACCAACATGTCGGAGTTTGTGTCTATAGCTCCATATAACTCCAAAGCTAGAGTAACGAATAGTTGATCTCTTTGCATACCCTTATACTCGGAGACCTTGATTGTTAAGGCTGTCATATGTACATTGCTTCGCTCTGAGAATGCCTAAGCGCCTAGCTGTAGAAGATCACTCTTGAACCTGGTGTGAATTGTCAATCTCTTTTTCTACTCCTCAGCACTCCACATTCGAGTTCATTACAACCAGTAAAACTTCAGCAGAAGAAGATTATGATATCCAAAAATTAAACTTGTAACACTGAAGTCAATGACTCCGGAATGACTTCCAAGATGAGATGTCTTCTCAAGACCTCTCCTTGCTTTATATACTGTAGGACTAGAAAAGTCCGAAATCCAAACTATGCCACATGGCTAACATACATAGGTTGTATATTTTGTAATCTTATCTTAACCAATTCCTAAAAGACGTCTAGCACACAATCCAATCCACCAATGCATGGTAGTCATCTCGTCATTTAACTTTTGTTTTTTGGATAGTGCACACCACTATCTTGTCTTTTTGTGATCTAGTGACCAATCTACGCTTTGGCTAAACTAACTATAGCTAACCAAGATTGGTTACAAAACCAATAATTCTCGCCTAAACTTCACATAAAATTGCTCTCCAACTTTTTGGTTCTCTCGGAAAAGTTTCATATGTTTCTCTCTTCTAGATCTCTCATAACAATTGTCGAGTTACACACTGTATCACAAGATGATATGTAGACCCATTTGTATAAAAACCATCACACATCCCAATCCTTGACTCCAATTGCTCTCAAATTTCATAAGAAGGTCACTTATTATCTAAACTTCAACTCTGAAAAGTTCATTGATGAAACTTTCTGACAGCAAAAGATATAATCTATGTAGTAACTTCGTGATAGTTAGTGCAATCATGCAACTCTGACTATATACACAGACTTCAAGCTATCAGTCTATATTCAAAACTCATCCAATTGAGTCAAAATTTTAATCCAAGCATAAGCTTGAGTCGTAAACTATATCTCACTTAAATCAGATCTCTCAAAACACTCATAAGATTCTCATAAACAATCCAAATACACTCAAAGGTCTAAATTTCCCTTTCTATTTTTGAATCACCATATCAAAGTGTCAAACCCCTCAAATGCATCCATTTTTGAGCTCTCGTCGTAGCTCTTCCCGTCAGCTCTCCAACCCTATCCTCCAATCTCCAAATATCCCCTTGGAAGGCTTCTAAAACCCCTCAAAACCTTGAAGAAGTTACCCAAGTGCCCTTATTGGTCCAAACTCCAAATCCAATGAGAATGAAGAGTGTCATTTTGACTTCTAGTGTGGCCAAATTAGCTTCATATTAACTTAGAGCTTTACAACTATCCTAAACACACTACTTAGCCATCATATACATAATATGAGTTACCATTAATAAAAAGTCAAAATGATAACTCGAACCGGCTAAGTATGAATGGAACTACAAACGGAACCGGGGAGTTTATAACTTGAGAATAATACTCCTTGCCAAAATTCCTAACAATCAACTCCCTAAGACTTGTTTTTGGTAAACAATAGTGATGGATTGGAACCCACGTGTTGAAAGCCACCACTACTAGTAAGTTTAGATCCATAGCGCCCAAACTAAATCAAAACGTATAATGTTAAGTCCCAAATCGCGTTGTAGGAAACAACTGGAAGAATAATCAGTTCTGGAAAGTTTATCACTTGTTGCATAAAGTTATCTCCAAAGTGATATACTAACCACACCTAAAAGTGATCACGATGAAGACACCAGATGTTGATCATAAATAGATTGGGCATCGGTATATCTGAAGGATCATGTTATCCTCTATCCATGTCATACGTCGGCTCCACTTCGATTAGATAAGCTCCTTAGTCAACAAAGTGATGTGTCTAGATCTCTCCCATACCCTTGCCACCCTGACCTCACTTTATATCTGATAAGGTCCAAGATAATATCTCTTGGAGCCTTTTTAACATCCTAGCCCTACAAAGTTGATCCAACTGTGGGCTCTTAACAACCTTACAATGCGCCGTCGGTTATCCTAACCTAAAGTATCACCGTCATGACAACAGCTCTAAAGATGACACATGTCATCATCTTCTCATAGTAGTTACGTCACAACACGACACCGCTCCATTGGCCGTCCATCTAGAAGGATGGGTGATCATCCCCTCTGAAAATATAGATCTGATCTAACCCTTGTCGACATCAAGGCATATCAACGCTCCCTCCATGTGAGGTATCCACCTTCTAGTGCAATAGCAAACACCACATCCCTAATGACATCATAGGTAGCTATCCTCTAACCTCTAATGTGCAACGAGTTATGTAAACACTTGCTACATTTAAAATGATACCACACTCCATGTGAATAATGAAGATGTAGATGGATGGACCAAGTCAAGACAAAATCTCATCGATGTAGAGAAAGTAATTCGTGCGAGTCGAAAAATCATGATGCATGCTGGAGCCAAGATCCACAAGTATGCACCCTTGCTAGAGCAAGAGTGTAAACAAACCCTAGTACAAGGAATGGCCGGATCCACTAAGAGTGAATGTAGAGTATGCTGAAATTATCGATACATCAAGATGGACTGTAGATCTCTAGTCTAGTCAATGGACAAAGAGGAAAAAGACGGGAGCTCATGTCTTATCTCCAAGAGTAAAACATCTCTCGTATGCCATAATAGTACATCTATAGGAAATGATCCCATGTCCATGTCCCTCGCATACATATCAAGGATGGGCCTATATGCAATCACAAATCGAGAAGATAGCAAAGGTGTCAAGAGTGTCCAACTAGCCAAAAATATTATAGGTGCAGTCTCCTCCATCGATAATAAGCCTACCCCTCGACACAAAATGAGCAAAGATGTCTTTCTCTGTGCCAAATCTCATGTCATACACTCGAAGGTCCTTGGTCCGATGATGTCACGAAAGACGTCCATGATACTCATATCAAAGGCTGTCAAACATGATATGAATGTAGGTGAAGGAGGAACCGTACGAAGAAGTTAGGTGTTGACGAGCAATACTAGATGAGAGAATACCAAATGCCACCTGCGGATTCCTTGATAGAAGATGGTCATTTACATGTAAAACATCCTCAGCAAGTGCAGCGTCTAGGTAGCGTGAGATACAATCCTTAGACCCTACTTTCATTCCTAGAATGCGTAAACCGTCTGTTGATATCATACATCCCTCTCGAAGATGGAGATGAGGAGGAATTTCAAAGAAGACCAAGCCATACACTTTGACACCTTGACTCTCAAGTTTACAAGATGAAGCTAAGTAGTCAAGTAATCAAAGGCATGCCTAACAAGGCCCACAATGTGTGTATCATCCGCTAAGGAGTGGAAAACACAACTTGGCACTACCAAAGTAATAGACAAAAGAGCTCTATAATGAGCCATGGCAAATAGATATCCTCCCAAAGAATCTCATGTCGAGTATAAGTGGCCCAATGTAGAACAGTGTCTCCCTTATGGGAAAAGTCATGTTGATAGAAGAGAGAAGAATGTGAATCATAGAAAAACCGTACGAATGGAATGAGGCTCAATATAGGTCCACCTGCCTCTCTAAGCTCTCTAATGATGGATGCATGTGAGACATTATTAAAAGTATTTTCAAAGTCTACCTGCAAAACAAACCAATTTAGATGAATATCTAGAAATTCTTTAATGCCCAATGATACCACTTCATAACTTCAAGGTGTGGTGATTCCAAACTGATGTGGATAAAGATGATGTTGCAAGTGTGAACGATACTGTAGGACCACGGTATGACTAACTAGATACAATAAGACTTCCCCAATAGCAATTAATCTAATGTCCCCAATGTTTTTTTCCATCGCGAGAAGGCGACTAACACCCAACAGCTTATTAACTAACAACATGATCTCCCCTCTCGCCACTGATGCATCCAACTAGAACAACTATGTGAAACCACTAGAGGGATCATATGCCTAAAATTAATCTTGAAGATGCTCATATATCATCCCTTACATGCCCCCAGTGATAAGTGTGGGGCTATGCACACAACATAGAGAATGGGCAAATAATGATTTATCAAGACATAATGGCTCCTCTAGCTGATACTACAAGATTTCCACATTGGCTACCGATTGGACTAGGGGTCTACAATCTATCTTGATGGACCGACAGTTTCAGGAGGCTCTACATTCACTCTTAGTGGATCCGGTCATTCCTCGTAATACTAGAGCTCGTCTACGCTCTTGCTCGGGCAAGGGTGCAGGCTCGACCATGCATCAAGGCCTTCCAACTCACACCAGCTACTTTCTCCACAGCGATGAGGTTTCGTCTTGGCTTGATCCATCCATCTACATCTTCATTACTCACATATGAGTGTGGTATCACTTTAGATGCAGCACGTGTTCATATGATTCGTTGTCCATTCGGAGGGCAGAGGATAGCTACCCATGATGCCATAAGGTATGTGGTGTTTGCTATGGTGCGAGAAGGTGGTTACCTCACATGGAGAGATTGTTGGTATGCCTTGCAGTCAACTAGGGTTAGGGCATACCTGTACTTGGTTCGGAAGGACCAGGTACTGTGGCAGATGTGGTGGTTACTGATACTACTAGAGACACAGTTTCAGAGGGGGTGATCACCCATCCTCCAAGATGGGCGGCGAGTGGAGCGGCATCAACCAAGGTCTCCAAGTATAGAGGTATGCAGAGAGGTCACCTCTTTGTTCCTCTAGCTTTGGAGTTATATGGAGCTATGGACACCGACTTCGACATGTTCTTGAGGGAATGCGCGAGAGCCTACATACTAGGCGACATAGGGTATCACTCTCTTTAGCTTACCGTATAGCCTATTTTAGGCAACGTGTTTCCATTGCTTTACAGAGAGCACTAGCTGGTGCAATCCATAGGAGAGCAATCACGTTAGGAGTTGCTTCTTCGGATGCTCTGTTGTTTGTAGACCTTTTGACCTAGATAGTTTAGATATCTTAAGTGTTGTAGGACATATTTTCCAGTGTGATGTTATTGGGGCCTAACCCCATGTTACCGATTTGGTTCCATCCTTGTACACTTTGATGGGGTCTTCCCATCCCTTTTGTTATATTTACTTTGTCCCATGTTAGATTCTAGTGGGCATGAGCAAAGTTGAAGGCCGTGATGTATGTAGAGCACTGTAAAGCTGGATATTGAATGTTGTCAATATTTGTTTCCTCTATGTGGAACTAAAGTTTAACATGTACTAATATCATGTGTCATGCATTGTAAGGGCATTCCTTTGTTGAGCGCAATCTCGCATGATATTACCCGAAAATTGACAGTGTAGGTTATAATTTTGAATTATTTTTTTTTATCTGCAAACTTCATCCCTTATCATTCCTTTCGTGCAAAAGTGTAACATTGAATGGTGCAACCTGAGATTCAGATTTGTGAACTAGAGAAGAAAGTGAGAGAAAATAACAGAACGACAAATTGAATTGTCAGTTCAGGTGACTTCAGAGTAAACGAAAATAACCACCATATAAAAAATTGCAAGAAAGTAAGGAATGATTAATTGACATATTTAGAGAGAGAAGATACTGCTAAGCTAAGAGGAGAGAGAGAAAACCAGAGAGGTGGAGAAAAAACACATAACATTAAATGCAGTGGGGAAGAGAGTGAATGTTTTTTTTCTTATTTAGTGTCGAGTTGATATAATGACATTGCAAATCGAAGTCAAAGAAATAATAGGGGGTTCCAAGATATACCCATAAAATAATGGACGGAAATTTTGTGATTTCCATAAAACCCACTACCCATTCGGACCCCAGAAGATTTTTACGGCTGAATTGAACAGTTCCATTAAAAATTTAAATGGAAAAATCCAGAATAATATTTTTTTTGTAATATACTCCAAAACTGATATTAGATTTGTTCTTGAAATGTAGATAGTAACAAATCCAATATTATTTTAGGGGTGCCATTTCACGATCCCATAACTTTTTTCTTCCCTAACTCACAAAACATTTAACGGGATTTCCATAGAAAGTCATGGGTAAGTTCTGAAACCACCTAATTGTGGTGAATATTATGGTATCCATAGACTAAGAGATTTGAAAAAAGATGTGTACCACTTATTGCCTTCACTAGATACAAATGCATGAAGAGAAAATTCCTGGAAGTGGGTTGACATGTTCTGGATCATTGAAATGATAGAAATATTGCTGCAATCTAAAACAAAACAAACCAGTTAGCGAAGAAATGCATGAGATTCTGAAATTAGACTAGTATGACATGAAAGGCTGATCAAACCAAAAACTTGGAGATTAACTAAGAATCAATTGAAATTTCATAACCATGTTAAATTATTATTAATCTGTAAGGATATAACACAACGTATGGGATGACCAATTTTTAATCTACTCTATGATGTGGAGTGAAGCACTCATGAACAAAAGGGATGAGTTGATTGAAAAACTTGACTTTTGATTGTATCTAAACTACTCATCATCTAAAAGAGAGAAATAATATGAACATTGCGCAAAAGTTTATGCCGTTCATTTTACTTCCCCGAATGAGATTCGCTTTCTTCCTCATACCCCTAGTTTCAAAATATACTTCCTCATATCCTAGGGCATGGAATTGGACCTGTTTAATCTATCTTTATCAATCTTCCGGGTCATGCTTTTGTGTGCGAGTGTGCTACTACGTTGTCTGGACACAAGCAGAACAGTAAGATAGCAAAAAGGACGGGAAGAGTCTGGACACAAGCCGATCAAGTCTATGGTCGCAGTATTGGAACTAACCAGACCCGGGTGGGCGAAACTGACAGCATGGGAAAGGGTGAAGGATATCGGAGCCTGGTGGGAGCAAGAAGCCATGAAGCTTCTTGTGGTGAGCGGGATGGAGACCTCGACGAGCCCAATGTCACAAATCGTCCTTCATGGGGTTCAGTGGGTCTGGTCCTGCAAAATGCAAGAAGAGTGACACCTGCAATTGAGTTCCATCTTTCCTAAATTGAATCCTTGTTTCAAATGGGTTCTCTCCGTTTAATGACCAGTTTACAATTTATGTACGAGGAAGTAAAATTTGAACTCGGGGCATGTAACAAAACTTATATGGGGTATGTCAAGGTACGAGGAGGTGGTTTTTTTTCTTTCAAGGTACGAGGAAGTACATATCTGTGATGCCCGAGGCCCTGAACCATGTTCAGATTCGTACGCCAACTCAGGTGGCATTGCACCAACGGTGGAAGTCCACTTGGGCACCTCACGCAACATTACGACTCCCCGAGAGTGAGAGCGGGATTCTGCGGTAAGGTTACTCCCCAGACCTAGAAAGATGAGATAACTTGATTGTCTTTTGTGGAAATTTGTGTCTTTTTTTTTTTCGATCCTTTTCTTTCTTCGGACGAGGATCAAATGAATACTGTCTTTTGCTTTCAGACTGGAATGACCGGAATTGCACTCTTCGTATCAAGGAAACTCATCAAAATTGCAGGTTTTGTTCTCCCTGACGCAGCACTGTTGTGTTCAGAAGATATTGCTGAGCTGTGAGCGGGAGGATGGCAAGGCACTGCAGGGGGTATCCTGGCATTCGAAACATGATAGAACCCAGAATCGGGCGATGGAGGACACAGAGACGATGAGCATTTCGAATAAGACGAACCTTGGGTAGCGTTGTATGGAAAGGGTACAAAGGAAGAAAGAGAGAAGAAATCATGATGAAGTAAATCGTGCAAGCCTTTGAGGAGTCAAAGACATGAACAAGCTGGGAACTGACGCTGACAAGTCGGGAAATCTCACCAATGAATTTCAGGAAGTCAAAGCGGGACGACGAGTAGTTTTAGAATTTCCTATCTCTAGCTCGATCCCGCGGTGCAAGACGATCACAGCCGTGGTTTTAGATTCGAGGATCGTCGCTGCCAGAAGTTCAATCGACTGCGCCGCTTTACTGGTCCCTCCTCGCAAGGCAGAGGAGTGGATATACTCTTCGGAGGGTGGGCAATGGCAGCTTCTCGCCTCTGCCGGAGTCAGCAGGTTGATCGTCCTGTTGCCCAATCACCATCTTCTTACCCACCGGGTGGAGTCCGAGAGCAAGCTGGATCAATCAGCAGCTGCACGGAGTACCGAGGACGACGAGCTGAAGAAGATTTTGCGTCCGCTCGTCCTTGCCCTTGCTCCCAAAGCGTTGTTCAACATTGGTGTCCCGGACATCCCCTTCTTGGCGTACAGTGACAATGTTGTGCAACGAGTGGAGATAGACGTTGCCTACTCTTCGACCACCGGTCTGATGATGGTTGAAGATGTGGAGATTGAAGAGTCGACCTCCTTCCCAAAAAGTGTTCCACAAGGACATGGATCGTCTCATCTCGATTCAACGTGCACAAACCCCACAAGAACATGGAGACGGCGACTTATATTCCAGAGAATGCCAAATCTTATACAGACGGAAGTTTCTTTAATCACGTATCCGTGTAGAAGAACTCCCAAGGAAAGGAAGAGGGATAACGGATCCAGGTCCAGGAAGAAGAAAAGCTCTAAAGAGGCTGAAACCGAAGGAAAGCGCGTGGTGGATCATAGCAGGCTAGTGCACAAGTACTTGCCTCCCATAGTTGCCGGTTTTGTGCTGATCAGTCCTTATTTGGATGAATATGTCAGGTCCCATATTAGGGCAAAGGTTCTTTGTGTAGGTGTGGGCGGAGGAGCTCTGCCCACTTTTCTTCATAACCAATTTGGTTTTCACATACAGGTACATCAGTTGTTGTATGCAATTGTTGAGTCCTGTGAGGTTGATAGTGAAATTTTGAATTGTGAACTATGTATGTGGTGACCTTTCTCTCTTTCCGCCCCGTTTAAGCAACAAAAAGAAAAGGATTTGAATTTGTCACTTGAACAAAATGTGCATGGACTACAGAGGATGCAGGAGTTTAATGACGGAGAAAAGTTGGATAATGGACTCACCCTGCAATTGTAAAGAAAATATAATAGTCCTGGATCGCGCATGAAAATCTGTAGACTTGCATAGAAAAGAGACCTACTGTAGAGGAGTTTATTGATACTCATCATCCGAAGATGCAGAACGGCCTGTCAAAACTGGTTACAAGCTTACTGACTTGGATATGTGCGAGCCGTTTGTACAGGTAGTTGACCTGGATGAAGTGGTACTCGACCTAGCCCGGAAGCACTTCGGCTTGAATGATGGCCCCAATTTCGAGGTCACTGTCGGTGACGGTTTGGTTGTTGTGACTAAAATTGCTGCAAGAGCAGTGCATGAGGGCCTTGAGGACAATGATTTGCTAGCCAGGTGGAGAAACTTTTCGAATGAACACGAGCCTCATGTTTGCGTGTCAACACCTGAGTCCACATCGGAAATTGCACGCATGCAGGACACAATGTGTACTGTAAAGCAGAACCTATCACCCCTTTCACCGATTTCACAGGAGAACTGGGCCGAAGAGGCCGAAGCTCAGGGCAGATCTGGGTTCAGTCGAGATGGAATTATATCTGATATTATGAGATGCAGGGGTTCGAAGCCGAACGTAGTATCCCAGCCAGGAAAATCGCAAGGAGGTAATTCGCCTTCCAAAACGACTGTACAACCTACCAGCAATTTTCAGAATAATGTGGATCCACGAGTCGAGATCATAGTAGTTGATGTAGATACTGGTGATGCGCGGTCGGACCTCAGTTCTCCCCCTCTTGCATTTCTTGATAAATCATTTCTTCTCTCAGCCCGAATTGCCTTGCACGAAGGAGGCATGCTGGTCATGAACGTCGTACCCTGTGGGAAGGAAGCTTACGAACGAGTTATCGGCGCCATGTCAGCGTCCAATTTCGAAGAAGTTTATGAAATTATACTCGACGAGAACGTCCACCACTGCGTCCTGTTCGCGATCTCCAAGCCCGCGTGCTATCCCTGGCTGCAGGGTCCGACAGTCGAGCGAGTGGAGAGATTAGTGAGTGGTCGCATTATCCAGCGACTTACAAGGCTGAAGGGCAAAAGTGTTCCTTCGCCTGTTGCTTTCGATGCAGGGACTAGTCAAAAAGCGTAATTCATGATTCTTTTGTCTCACTGTCACCATTCAAGACCGGCGGTAAACCATACGCCGTCTTCGGTGTTCGAGAATTGTTCGCTAATACTTCCGTAGCGTCGTTCTTGGAACGTCCTCCACTTCGTTTGCTTATGCGTGGTAACAAGGCAATTGGCGTACTTTGCATGCTCGGTGCCCACTGAAGCTGCCGTAATATCCTCACGGATATCCTTGCCTTCTCGCACTTGCTGTGGCATCAATGTGTATATTCCTTGCTTATAATGCTTTTCTGCCAGTGATAGAGATCTTTACCGAACATGTGTGGAGCCCGTCAGAATTTCCAATTCCAGCTATTGCTCTTGATCTTTCCATACAGATAGATACCTGCAGCACGCACGAACACACAATTCCAGCTGTGGTGGATGATGATTCCCTTGATGCGCATACCATATCTTCGTCTTCTTTATCTTTTTCTAGCAACTCTGCAGGTTGAGTTCTTCACGAGATATTCCTCATATTCTTGGTTATCTTCGCTTTTTATTTCCCTTTCTTTCTCGGTGAGCACACAGCGGAATTCGGGGCCTGGGAGCCCGAGGTTCTATATCGGAATCATCACCACCAAAAACCTCGGGTTCTCAATCTACCATCCACCATGGTCGCCCAGACATTCCATCTGGCCCTCTTCTCTTGATTTGATTTCCCTCGGGGCTTCGCGGGTTCTCCTGGAGATCTCACAGAACCGTGATTCTGATTTTCTTAAAAGTTTCTCAAATGTGAATGTGATGTCCCTCCGGAAAGGTTGGTCGTAGGTAACCCAGGTTCGAACCTTCAATTACCCCGATAGGATCCTGGTTGGGGATGCCAACCCAGTTAAAGGTTGCTCGATGAATGTAGCTCTTCGTACTTACCGCATCAAGGAAGTGCAAGCTTTGGATAATGTGTAAGTAGACGTTGCTCGATGAATGTAGCTCTTGGTACTTACCGCATGAAGGAAGTGCAAGCTTCACATAACGTGTAAATAGACGTTGCAAGGCAAGAACAAAGTATGTACAAATAAATTTAAAAGCTTGGAATAAATCTTCGCTCACTCCTTTATATGTTGGATGAGTCTGAAGATTTGTGACCCTGTGGGACCACCGGACTCCCAAGAGGAAGAGTTTAGAGGACGAAGAATCAGGGCCCATTCAAATCAATTTAGACAGACCCAAAATCAAGCCCTTTTGGCACGCGATTAACGACTGCGGAGTATTCGAGGTATAAAATCCAACAATGCCCATCGTGGTGGAAATCCGTGGTCATACACTTACGCGTAAGAAAACCCCGGGTCAAGAAATTTATAATCCTGACCACTAGTGAATTCACTACGATAATTATAAGTGGTATATCATGAAGTAGTGGCAAGCTGAAAATTCTCTTGGTAAGGTGACTAGGATTCAACTCATCGTCCCACCGTACTACTATAGGCACCAAAATACTTCAGTGTGCAAACTGTGATTGTGGGCCAGGTACAGGCGAAAGGCTTTCGGGTATGGTAAACTCCCTTTAAACCATATAATGAATATCACTGGCTTTATAGTGAATGCGAGAACTTGTACGTCGCTACCGCATGGAGGTTAATGTAACTCACACCCAAAACTGAGCGACTGTGCTGTCGTTTGTCCCCAATGTCGAAGGTCGGCCGTGTGGCCGGGCCTTCCACCATGTACCTCGAGGTGTTCCATGAAATTTCATAACTCCTCTTCCAGAAGCAAATTTTGTGTGGACCACGCCTGTGAGATAGTGATAATCAGGCTTTTGCATGTTCCCAACAGGGAATGAGTGCTCGGCATGTGTCTTGTTGCTCTTGTAAGTGTCCTGTTCGATAGCGGCGGACTTTGGATAGTCTGACCGCTAGTATGTCAGACATGTGGCACTCAGGTATGATTCTAGGCATAGGGTTTGGCCAGTTTTGGTCACATGGACAAGGGACGTTGGACATGTATCCCTAGAAAGTGGAAAGGATGAGGAGTCCATTGATGTTCTGCTCCTGCCGCAGTGACCATACGTTGGGCTTCCCGTGGAACAAAGGATATTAATTCGTGACTGAGAGTCGGGACTTGCAACATCGCATCTGCACGGTTGTCAGCATGTCAACCTCGAATTGCCCAACGGAATCGTCCGTGAAATGTCATTATGCCATAAAACTCACCAACGTGATAAGGGCGTCAAGAAGACTTTGGAAATGGAATAATTTAACATCCCAATCTCGATGGATATCTAAGGGTGCTTCAATATTCAAAGATACCATCCCACAAACTCATGATATGGCGACACCAAATTGATGTGGACAAAGATGATGTAGGATCACCATACGACTAAGAAGATGTAATAAGACCTCCACAATAGCAATTGATCTAATGCTTATCCTTCTCCATTGCAAGAAGCTCACTAAATGATAGCATGATCTCCCGTCTCGCAACTAATGCAACCACCTAGAAAAACTCCGTGAAACCACTAGATGGATCATAGATATGAAAACAATCTCTAAGATACTCATAGATCATTCTTGACAACCCCCATGAGGAAAGGGGTGAGGCTATGCATAAAGAATTGACAAAAAATGATCTATCAAGACATAATGACTCCTCTACCTGATACTTCAAGACCTCTAATGGTACTCCCTCGTCCATGGATGGATGTAAAAAACATAAAGAGGAAATATTCTCCTCAATAGAACTAGTCATAAACAAAGGATAGAGGGCACATGCAGCTCTGTTATACTCCCCAACATGCCCCAAGATCCTACAATGTCATAGTCGAGCCGAATCTAAAGTATCATGTGGTTGAACCTGACTCCTAACTTGTGTTGCTAGGAGTCAGGTTCAAGAGGAGTCTTGCAATATAGCCCAATCCACTCTGAAATGAGATCCTCAAAATCTCTGAAATTCAACTACCACCCCATTATATCAAGCATGTCACCTTTAGTATAACATAGACAACATTGTGGAAGTAAGAGAAACAAAAATCATGCTAACTTGTCCATGGGATCCCGTACCAAGCGATCGAACGGTAAGCAAAAAGTATGTCTAGCTTCATCATGGAGTGCATGAGGGAGTCTATGAAATAAGCATGGAGATGAAAACATGGTCTAGAAAAGCCCATGAATATAATACGATTATGATGCTAGTTACTCCCATGACCAAATTGGTAAATCCATAACAATCAACGAAGTGGCAAATGTCAATGTGTTTGCATGCCTCACGTGCGCATCCCAAGTGGTCCAATCATAATCTTTGTGGATTTTTCACACGTGGATCTTAACCCCTTGTGAGATAAAGATACTATGACACACTAGATATGATGTATCACACATCGCTCTAAACAATACAATGAGGGGAAATGAAGCTATAGCTAGCATAAAGAGAATGACAATGACACATTGTACTCCATCATGTATCCCCTCACACTTGCACAAGCATACACTTTGATACCCCATCCACATTAGAAAATGCTAACTATCAAAATCCTGAAAATTAAAAATTTTTACAACTTTTGTATTCCGATCTCCATAATTTTCTAACTAGGTTCCAATAGAACCAAGATATGAAGTGAAAAGATTAGAATAAAAAAAACCCGATCCATGTGTTTGATTTGAGAAAAATCACTGAAAATCCTAAAAATAATAAAATCATTTATATTTTTCTATACAATTCTTTATAGTGTTTAATTTAGTGTATGCATATTATTACCTTTGTGCCCAACCCATCAAAAGGGAGTACACAATAAAATAACAAAAAGGATGTGATTACCCCATCAAACCATACATGGATGAAACCAAACGAGTAACATGGGCTAGGCCCCAATAGCATCACAATGGAAAATATGTTCTATTTTACCTAAGATATCTATTCTATCGACGCGTCTAAAAATTAAAAAAAGTACTATATGAAAAATATCACCCGGTGTGATTGATTTACTATGGATTGCATCTCCTAGTGTTCTTTGTAAATCAATGGAAACAAGTTACCTAAAATAAGCTACACAATAAACTAAAAATAATGATAACTATTCTCTATAATATGGTATGCTCTTGCGCACTCCATCACGCACATGTCTAAATCGGTGTCTATAATTCATAAACTAGAGCAACAAAGAGATAAAATCTCTACATACCTTTATACTTGGAAACCTTGGATGTTACTATTTATATAAAAATATGGATGATGAGAGCATCTATAGCCCCAATAACCAGGTATTCTAGAACCAATTATAAATCTAACGTAACCCTAGTAAACTGCGAAAGATACAACATTCACTCCATGTGATGTATGGAACATTTCACGCCATGACGAACATCATAATGGGTAACTATACTATTCATTCACAATGGATAACAAGTCTCCCAATTGGTCTCCGAGTTCTAGGTGTAAGTCAATCACAACGGCCTCAGGTCATGCCGTGCCAACAGCTACCTATATAATTTTTTATTTTCGCCATCGATTCAAAAGGCCAGGGTTCCGACGACTAACGCCACAAGCTATCCACTAGAGTATACGATTCGACTCTACAGCAGTTGTGGTTTTGCCTCTTGTGCCCGCCTAGAGTGACATTCGAGATGCCGTGCAGGAATATTCGTGCTGGTTAAAAAACTTCCACATACCACAATCAGGATCGACCAGAGAGGACACAAGCCCTGGTGGATATTTGAGTAACGCGTCCACTCGTTCTCGTTCTTATGCCCATCATTCACAGCACTTGCTGGCTTGCTGCGAGTCTGCAACGCGAAACACAAGTATCGTTTTCATATTCAGAAATATACCATCCTGGTCACTGTGGCAGACATCGACAAAAGACTTCATAGAGGTGATAATTGGAGCAAAATTTTTATTCGAAATTACGAATCTCACAGAGGGCTTCTACAGAATCAGCAAGACCTTGCTGTAAGGCACTGATTTTCAACGCCTCATTTCAGATTTGTCCTTCGTATGGCATTTCGTACATATTCAAAGTGATCCTGGTTTTGGATCAGAAGTCTGAGCAATGGCTCAGATAAATGAGTTGTGTCCGTGATGAAAGTGTCTGCTCAAATAATCGAGAGCTAAATTAACACGTTATCGGCTAAATGGCTCTCACTCTACACTATGAACAAGACCTTCAGTCTTCTGGGTGTATACATTCGCTTGATATTACATATATCTCTCAGGCCTTGTCAAATCAAATTAAATATTTGCACGGCTGCGGCACGAGACTCCGTCACTTCTTCCTGCAGAATAAACCCCAATCCCGGCCCTCTGATCAGCACGTTCCATGCCTGCAGCAATTTATGAGAAATAAAAACCTGGAGAGTAATTTCCGAAGCCTTCCCGTGTTCGACAATAATGGTGATATGATAACGCTGCAGCACGGCGTTTGATCCCGTGTTCTCTAGTACTCCGGGTTGAGGCATTCCAGATAGATACATTATCGTTTATCGACGAATGCAAGATCGATTGCAGTTTGCAAGATCGACGGAATCGATGAAGACAGCCTCGTGGAGACAGTATTTCCGAAAGTAGTAAAAAGCTTGAAGTGCTGCTGCAGAAAGCTCCATTAATCCGTGCTCAGAGAACCCCAATGTGAGGTTTGATAGTTCAAATAGTTCCTCCACGGAATCGAAGCCTCGAGCCTACAGGTATTGGATTACTTCGGAGTGCACTCTTGAAGAAAGCTACTAACCTGCCTACCGTAAATGTCAGGAAAACTTCTGAAATGGTCCACATGGGGAGAAGAATGAAGATTACAAGCTCTAACAACACGGCCAGCCTGTCTTTGCTTTTCTATGAATGACTCCACAGATTTGGCTGGTATCACCTTATCAGCTGTGCTATAGATATAGAGCTGCGGGCAGTGCGGCTGTTGCTTTGACAGAATATTTACAACCTGGGTCAACCTCTGGTTTATGGCCGGAATCTGCAAAAACACAGCGAAGAATTTTTCTAGCATGAGAAGCAAGGCTGCTTCGGCAATGTGGGGCTGAGGTTTCTCGGCAACCATTTCCCCTTCGTTAGCAACCACTCCTTGTGCAGCAACACTTCGTTTCTTCAATAGGGCTGCAGAAAATCCAGAAGCCCAGACTTGTGGATCGGGGTCTGCAGAAGGGGCGGAGTCGACAACACATCCCTTAATTTTTTCTACCAACTCCGATCCCCTCGACAGAAGTTTCTCCAGCACGACGCCGTATGTCAGCCACCCCGTGTTGCTGAAGGTGTGAAATATCAGGTGTTTGTCACCGCGTTCTTCATCCAGCCACATCGCGAGGTGAGAGGCGAGTTCATCCACATGGGCTTCCGCTTTTCCACCCATGGTGAAACTAAGAATGTCGGCCATGGGGACTGTGAATGTCACAGCATGTATTCCACGGGCATTATACCACTCCGCATATTTCTTCAAGTGCTTTTGCTGTGAACCCAACCAGCCCAGCAACACCACCGTTACAGCAGGCTTCCTGCTTACGGCAGTGCCATTGACGGGGCTGAAAGAACCAGGCGTGGGAGTGTGCCAGGTGTGCATCGCATTCCATGCGCCTACCTTCGAACGAGGAGAAGCAGCAGCAGCAGCAAACAGAGCGGCAACATGCGTCGTAAGATCGAACAAGGGGAAAGAATAGCCTGAGTTAAATTGGGGAGAAGAGGGAAAGTACTGGGCTGAGGAAGGCAGAAAGCTCTTGGTTTGCCCACTGAAGTGTTTATGGAGCTCTTCTCGTGGTAATCGGTATGTGGAACATAGAGGAGAAGGAGGAACAAGAGACGATTGAGAAAAGTTAAACGGAAGCAAATGGGATAAAACTTTATGGTTGGGGAATGTGGACGACAGAGCACTGGTGGCGCAAGACACTTCCGGAGCTAAGGGAAGGGAAGCAGCATAACATGTGTTCGCCTGCCCGTGAGGGATATTTTCACAAGCAGAGACAGAACAAGGAGCAGACGAAGCTAATGACGGAGGGTTCGAGGTGTAGAACATCGTGGATGGGGTCTTCTGATGCATCCTATGAGGAAAGTCCGCTGATGTAGCAGCGGTTGCCAGGGCTGCCGCAGCTGCCATCACTCCCGGCAGCCTGGCAGCAGATGCTGCAGCCATCATCGAAGGGCTAACAAATCCGCACCCTTCTTCAGATTTCCAAATTCACCCCACCCAAACAGGATGGGTAGATGATCCGGGCAATCGGGCACCAAGAATGCTCCAAATTGATTCACGCCCCAATCTCGCTTTCACCGAGAATTCAATAGCCCAGCCGCTGCGAAACGCAATCTATGTACTCCCCTGGCACATCGTATTTACAAAATGTCTTTCGAGCGCATGTATAAGCATGGGCAAGCACAACCAGACGAACCAAAAGCCCCAAATTCTCCTCTCTTCAAAGTCCTGTCTACGCCAGAGGGAACTCTCGAAATCGTCGTCGTCGTCGTCCCCACCTTTGCTCCTGCCTACAGTCACACCACGATAAACGTACCCCGAAATATTTATTTCTCACTCCGGTTTCGCGTCGTCGGAACACCGAAACCTAATATTTTTTTTGTCACAAATCGAATCCAAATCGGTACTCATCAATCGGTCGAACGCAAATGCGAGTGAGCAATTGATAACCCACCCACCGGCGACTGCGTTCGCCGATGGGGGAAGTATAGCAAGTACGAGAGATCAGTGCGTGAGACCTGCGCCTGTGGACAGAACAGGTCTCGGGACGAACTGTGGATGGTTTGGTTTAAGCACGAGCACAAGTGAGCCGCGCTTGGGAAGGACCAACCATTTCCTTTTGTTGTAACGGGATCGGCCTCAAGGGTCAAGTCCAGTCCACAAGAAAGCACATGGCGAATCTGCTCGACGATTCCAAAGCAAGCGCGCCACGTCTTTCAAGTGGAGAGGCGGCTGGACCTTCGCTCCCCTGGGGCTCGGGCCGGCCCGACCGCGCAGTGGTCCTCGAACATCCCCGTGGCACTCGTCGAGGGCTTTCTCGTGACGTGACGGCACCCGGCCAGCACACCGTCCGTCCCCTCCCCTTCCCGTCCCATTCCTAACTTTCTAGAACATCTGCCGTCCCCTTCCTTCGCTCCTGCCTCTTTCTTTCCTCCAAGACTGCCCTCCCCGTTTTGAATGCCAGGAGGAACGCCATGATCGTTGGCTTTGGATCTTTCTTTTTCTTTAACTCTCATTCTCATCGTTGGCTTTGGACTCTTGATCATATCGGGAATCCGGATTCGGGACATTCCACCTGTGGGTAGCTCTAATCTCTCTTTCACTTCCTTGTCTATCTAATAACTTTCCAATATTTTAACAATGTCTCACACGTGCATTTATTTTTAGAGAGTCTTGTGGACCCTTATCAAGACTCATTCCTTTCGAATGATATTTCTACGGTTCACATTCTTCTTTATTTTATCAGCATGATTTTTTCGAGGAGTGAGTCACCGTTCTACAGTCCGCCGCTAGTACTCGGTAGGGATATCCTTTGGGATGACCCTTATTTGCCATGGTTCATTATAGAGCTCTTCTGTCCGTGTCCGGTTGTGTGTTCCTCTCCTTAGCGGATGATACACACATTGTGGGTCATGTAGACAGCATTAGGCAAGCCTTTGATTACTTGACTATTGAGCTTCATCTTGTAAGCTTGAGGGTCAAGGTGTCAAAGCGCAGGGTTTGGTCTCCTTTGGGCATTTTGCCTCATGTTCAGCTTCCAAAGGGATGTATGATATCGACAGATGGCTTACGAATTCTAGGAGTGACAGTAGGGTCTGAGGATTTTGTTTAACGCTTCCTTGACATTGCATTGGCTGAGGATGGTTTGCATGTAGACGACCTTCGTCTACTAGGGGATCCGTATGTGGCGTTTGATATACTATCATTTAGTATTGCTCGTCGACCCATCTATCTTCTTCGCACGGTTCCTCCTTCACCTACATTCATATCATGTTTGACTGCCTTTGATATGAGGATCATTGGTGACATCATCGGACCAGGGACATTTGAGTGTATGACTGGAGATTTGTCAAGGAGACAGACATCTTTGCCAATTTCGTGTGGAGGGGTAGGCCTATTATCGATGGAGGAGACGGCACCTGCGACATTCTTGACGAGTTGGGTGCTCGTTGCACCTTTGTTATCTTCTCGATTTGTGATCGCATATAGACCTATTTTGGATATATATACGAGGGACATTGATACGGGATCATTTCCCTTACAGGTATTATTACGACATACTAGAGACGCTTTATCACGGGAGATGCAGCATGTGTTCATATGACTCGTTATCCATTCGGAGGTCAGAGGATAGCTACCCATGATGTCATTAGGGATGTGGTGTTTGCTATGGCGCGAGAGGGTGGATACCTCACATGGAGAGAGCGTTGGTATGCCTTGCAGTCGACTAGGGTTAGGGCAGACCTGTACTTGGTTCAGGAGGACCAGGTCACTGTGACTGATGTGGTGGTCACCTATCCTACTAGAGACACAGTTTCAGAGGGGGTGATCACCCATCCTCTAGGATGGGCGGCAAGTGGAGCGGCAGCAGCCAAGGTCTCCAAGTATAGAGGTATGCAGAGAGGTCACCTCTTTGTTCCTCTAGCTTTGGAGTTATATGGAACTATGGACACCGACTTCGACATGTTCGTGAGGGAGTGCGCGAGAGCCTATCATACTAGGTGACATGGGGTATCACTATCTTTAGCTTACTGTATAGCCTATTTTAGGCAACGTGTTTCCATTGCTCTACAAAGAGCACTAGCTGGTGCAATCCATAGGAGAGCAATCCCGTTAGGTGATGCTTCTTCGGATGCTCCTGTTGTTTGTAGACCTTTTGACTTGGATAGTTCAGATATTTTAGTTGATGTAGAATATATTTCCCAGTGTGATACTATTCGGGCCTAACCCCATTTTACCGGTTTGGTTTCATCCTTGTACCATTTGATGGGGTCTTCCCATCCCTTTTGTTATTATACTTTGTCTTCTTATTTTGACACTAATATCAACATTCACTTCTGTCCAACTTGAAAAACATGATTACTGCTTCTGAGTCCGGTCTCCTCGAGTCCGGCACCATACTATCCTCTACCATACCATGTGGCTCTCACATGACCAAAATCCACTGAAACTTTTCTGTAATTTACTCCGTTCCTTCCCGTCAATGTTTCAATGCTGTTGGACACTTATGGGGGTCTTTACCCAGCGAGGTGCCCAAATGACGGGCCAAAACATCCAGGGGTGAATGGCTGTTAGTTTTTATTACTCAGGATAGAAAAAATTTGAAGAGTACATCATTTCCTTATGTGAAGCAACCGAGTGGCCAAGTTGTCACTATAAACTGGTTGCTTATGTGTTGCATTCTAATCTGAACATCTTTTTCTCATAGGAAAAAAATCACCCTAGGCTCAATATTGATGTAAAACATTTTACTAGTTGTTTCACTAATTGCCACTCAACTTAGACCCCATTCCCACCATCCAATTCACCCGGCAGTTTAGGTTGAAATGGGTGTCCAGCTGGTTAGTGAGTTTTGTAATCGTCTTAAGAAGTTTGGGGGAAGCTGAAAAAATGTAGTATGTACATTCTCACCACACCCGTTAAAGAGAAGTTTTTCCAGCGTGGTTGATGTCAACTGTTCACTGGCCATAATATCATAAATAGGTGATAAAGGTATTTACAATTTCCTTTCAAATTTGTCTTCTTTCATGAAGTCTTACTTACATCTATGAGCACACAACTCTCCGATCCCACTTGATATTATTCAGTTTTATTTTTCAAGAATGAACATAGTATTGTTTGTAGTCGATGCGAGATGCTTTATTTTTATCCCTAAGATTAATATTTTAAACTATGTTGTATGAAATGTTCATCCTCATTATGTTAGATCACCAAATAAATCAACTTTAACAAGTCAAACATGAGTTGATAAGATGATCATTTTGAAATTGATAACTTTTTCTTCATTTCAAAATATAACAAATATCTTTTTTAAGTCTTCATAATATTTTTTGTAATTTCAAAATAAAAATCTATAACTTGTAAAAAAATTATGTATATAAAATTAAAATGATAAATTCAAGCTTTTTTTTTCTTAATTGTCTTACATATGATACTCTTTATATATGCATACCTCTCTATGTACTTTGATTCTATCACTTCCTAATATTGAATATATATAAAATAATATAATTGATATATTTAATACATAATTAAAATTAAGATAAATATTATGAAGTAGTTTAAACAAATAATGCATAAAATACATAACATATTTTTTCTGTGCATACTTTGTTATATAAAAATACATTGGAGGGATTATCATTAGCTTGTAAGCTACTATCATAAATGGATTGCTTTGTGATCGTTGGGTTTTTCTAGACTTGACGCAAAATATTTTGGTTTTTTTTTTGTTATTTGAAATTTTCAAGTGTGATATATATGTAATATTCATCAATACTATTAGCAAGGAACATAATTGATTTTAAATTCACATTGAGATTAACTGTATTGCATATGCATTATTACCGTATATGCATATCATGCAAAAATATTGAAAAAATATATAAACTGAAAGATAATTTCAAACAAATTCATATATGACATGTTTTTCTTTATCAAAATCCATAAAGTTGTCGGATCACATTGTGTAAAAAAAAAAAGCAAACATGTAAAAAAAATGAAAATTCAAGTTAACATACATGAAAAGTAATTTAATAATATTTTATTTCTTATTTGACTGATTTAATCTTTTTATTTTATATATAAATATTTTTTATATTAAATTTTATGCATATTAAAAAAAAAAATTCAACATGGAATAAAATTATTTTATTATTTTTTATTTTTTAAATTTTGCTTACTCAAATACTAAATTTATATAATAATAAAATTATTAAATAAATTTAAAATTTAAAAATGTGTTATAAATTAATTTAAAGATATATCAAACTTTTATTAAATACTTTCATGTTAAAAATCTCATGAAATAAAAATAAAAATATATACACATAAATTTATAAAATCAATTATAAATACATGTTGAAAATAGGTCCATATATCATGAGTTTTGATATTATAGTAATATACAATATATGTGTTCAAAATTGATATGAAAATATAATTTAATCAAATTTTATGTTTAATTTTTGAAGTCATGTATGATTTATTAAATATATTTCTTAAATATAAATAATAATATATATTCAAAAATATACATTCAAAAAATATCATAACAAAATATTTATACAAATCAAAAAGTGCAAGATCAAACCAAATAATAAATATATGTGATCTCATCCTTAACTTTTTTTTTTTTTAATGTTAATCTTGATTTAGAAAGATTCATATGATTGATTATTTGCAAATCACAAACTTTAATCCAAATGAAAGTATAATTATTCTTAAAACATGGCGTGATGAATGCAATGTGGTTGAAATATGTAAGATTTTATTTTTAGCTAATTTTTATTACCCTTGTATAATATGCAAATATGTGTCATTAATATCTCATATGCTTCTTCAATCATAATAAATTAGAATATTGATCAATAATTTCTTTATTGATATCTAAAGTGGTAGTTCAAACTTGTATAAATTTAACAAAAATAATAAATAAATAAATAATTCTTATTATTTTAAACATATGTTAATAAAATATATGTATATATTATATTTATATAAATTTAATATTAATTATAAATAAAAAATAATCAAATATTTATTTACTTTATATAGATACTTATGTAATACCTTGTTGCAAAGACTTTGTTCACTTTGAAAATTGATGAGCTTTTGATTGTAAAAAATCTGATTATCTTTCCATTGAATTGTAATTTTTACTTTCTCATTGATCAACTCATATTTGAGTCAATTGCAAACTATAAAAAACTCTCATGAATACCTCATTAGTGCTCACAACTGGAACGTTAATTTTAACAAAATGTCCACAAGTAATTATGTTTGTTTTAAAAAAATATTTAGTGATGTACACTCCTAAATTTTTTTAAATAATTTTTTAAATATACATTGTATCATAAGTCAATATTCAGACCTAGTGTAAAAGGTAAAAGGTAGTCATAAATACCAATTATTTATTCTCAAATTTCATGAGAACATATTTCATCATCCAAATTTCTTATGTGAAAATTTTTATTAATAAACTTTTGATTGCAAAAGTTATAATGACTATTTTAATTTTGTGATAGTTAGTGCAATCATGCAACTATGATTATATACACAAACTTCATTTTATAATTCAATATTTAAATTTTTTCTAATTGAGTCAAAATTTTAATCCAAACACAAATTAAAATTATAAGTTATATGATTCTTAATATAATCTCTCATAACATTCATATCTTTATAAAAGTTTCATTTTCCAACTTCAAATCATCACAAATGATTGAAAATCTTTTCAATTGCATCCATTCATTATCCCATTTCATATGTCTTGTGGTAAATTTTTCAATCATATTCCTAAATCCATTAATGATTCCAAGTATACTTACAAAACTTGTCAAAACCTTAAGCAAATTATCCAAATTGATTTCATTGGTCTAAAATTTATGATAATCTAGAATGAATAGTGATTTTTTGTCATATAATGTGATCAAAGTAGCTCCTTTTTAACTTAAAGATTTGAATCTAAGATAAATATATTATTTATTCTAATATAAATAATTTAATTTATTAATAATAAAAATTAAAATAATAATTTGAAATTATTTAAATTAAACAAAACTACACATATAAAGGAAGAATTTATTACTTAAAACTCACTACCAAAGTTTGTAACAATCAACTTCATATGACATTCTTTCAATAACAATAATGATGGATCAAAACCCATGTGTTCAAAATCACAATCATTGAAAAGTTCTTATCTATAGCGTACAAATTAATTCAAAAATTATACCATCATCTTTTAAATCACGTTGTATTAAATGATTAGAAGAATAAATGAATTTGGAGAGTTCATAACTTATAACATATATTTATCTTCGAAGTTATCATGCACATACATATCACATCACAACATACATCGCCGTCACATCAAACAACACAATACATAGATTGTCATACACCAACACAAGTGTAACAGAATAATATTTTTTACTCTCAAAACGTCAATAAGGATACTCCGTTCATAACCATAGCATAAAAGAGAGATTACAGTCAAGCCAAACTCACTTTGTACTTCAAAGATTCCAGGTTCCCACACTAGCTACTACCCACCATAGCCACACTTCAAAAGTTCAACTTCAAAAATTGCCCTCCAAGGAGCCCTAATTCGAACACTACCCCTTGATCCCTAGGACCCCTAATGGCGATGTCGTCCCTAATGGCAGTTCCTGTGCAAACGGCGCTAACTGCACAACCGGCTCTAACTGCTGTATCTACTCCTGCATAAGCGTACCTACCTAATTAGAGATACCGCTACATAAATTGTGACAGTTATCGTGCATATAAATATTGTATCACAACATACATTGCTGTCACATTAAGCATCACAATACATAAATCGTCATACATCAACACAAATGTACCACAATCGTCCCCCTAATTGGCGATTAGGTCATTCTAACACCAGGTAGCCATCTAGTCCATAACATGATATGCCCTTTGTGGGACTAAGATCAAGCCGGGTGCTACAATGCCCCATTGTTAGTCGCCTATCTGCAATCCATATCATGTAACGGTTAGACATGCTTGCTTGCTAAACGCATCGAGGACATCATGACATCACATTGAGAGGAGGTGTCAAACATGACATATGACATCAGACAAAATAGTTTCAAAAACTCCTCAGAAATCTCCACACCCTACATCTTTCTTCTCTTGTCACTTTGGGACCAATTTCAATATACCAAATCTCCTCTCCATCAACACTAAAGACATAGTATTTGGTTGCTAAATGACAAGCTTTTTCTGCTCTCTCATACCATGCTCCACTATCTTAGTGTGAACAACTTGTGCTGCTATAGCTATAACCTCTTGTGTTGTATCACAAAGGTCTATAGTGATAACCACCACTTGCTCAACGCAAAAAACTCCAACCATACTCAAAGAAGATCCTACCTCTCTTTCTCTAACATCCCCATAAGACCAAGGATGAGATCTTGGGCACTTCTCGTCCCCATCGTTTGCCTCCATTGTCTTGGTAGGCAAAGAGCTTACCAATGGTCTTGCAGTCACACATGTGGACCGTATGCGTCTCTGCTCAACCAATCCGAGGCTCACAATCCATGTCAAACAGTTTAGGTTTATATCATTACCTAGAACATGACGTCGTGATGCCTCTGATAATGTAGGTATTGATGTAGTACCGGTACAAAATCCCATAGCTCGCTCTATCTCTTCAGCGTAGGGTTCCACCAACCACTGCAAGTGAAAATCCCATACAAGTCTAGGTCCTCCCTCTCTGTATGCATGGGAAGCTGGGTAACTCAGCTCTTGGCTAACCCACAAGATTCATCACTGCCATGGGTGACCTGTCAACATAGACCAATGTCTGGGAGTGTCTATCCACAGCCAAAATACTCTCCACTGTAAGATGTGAGGGCATGTCCAATAGACAACATAGTGGAAGTGGGAATAACTTCCTTTGTCTCTTCCCTCTCCGGAGCAAAAGACTCACTCCAAGCCTGATGTATGAGTTGATCTACCATTTGTTGTAGTTGCACACATGAAGTTTCTAGTGATCCATCCAACATGGATGAAACAACTCCACTAAGACTTGGCATGATAGCCACATCCTATGGACCATGATTATCATGAGCATCCATGTTGCCCTCCAACAAATCACCAGGCCAAGTAACACAAGTATTGAAGGCTGCAACATATGCCAAACCTCCACTTGGTAAAGACCTAGAACCGGTAATGAATCATATAGATAATCGACTCACTCGGCCCTCATCAGATTGCCAACCTGGCCGATAAGAGGCTATCTCCTCCCAATAATCAATGCCAAATCCCATTGGGTATAACACTTCCGCATCCATCAATACATCGTAGGACTCTGCAAGTGTAACCACAATACGTGCTCGCGTTGTAGAGCTATCCGTGACATGTTCTAGTTGCACTTGCACGATCAATTCCATCCGGGTGATGTATGGTGCCGGGTCATCACTAGAACCTCCAAGAGATGTTTGAATCTGAAATGGACATCTCTCCACATCGGTCTTTCGCAAACCAAGACCAAGTAGTGCATCCTTATCCAACATAAGGGGTTGGGCACCGGAATCCAACAACACGTATTGAGGTCAATAAACTTTTCCTTGGGGTCCAACCAAATAGAAGACACCACTTCTATTATCCAACATCACCGCACTTGGTGACACTATGGTACGCTCATATGTCGGCCTCGTTGGTAATTCCATCATTCGAGCGGTAGTAGGTTGCCAAGTTCCACTATTAGCAATCCTAATTCCAGGATCAACACTAATAGTGCTCACACTACTAGAAGCAACCAACATATCCTCTTTGCTTTCGAAAAGTGTGGCTGCCAATTGTAGTATATGGGATGATGACACCTCCAACGTCAATAAATCCTTGGATGAGAAAATAGGAGAATGAACAAGAGTCTTTGCCGTCCCCAATATTACAATGGATGCTATCTCAGACGATGTTGATAGCTGGTCCCTCCTTGTTCCATCTCCAAGTACATCCACATTGGTTTGCATCCTCATCTCTCCAATAGGTCATCTAGGAGCCATGGATGAGATGTTCAATGCCTCAAACAATGTGAAAGACTGAGGAAGTCTAACTTGTTGGCTAGCCTCCCCTTTTTGTGGATCCAACTCCACAAACGCTCCTCTAGACTCAGTAGTATGTGTTGCACTACGAGTCACAACAACTGCACATGATTGTGCCGCTGCACACATGTACTCCACAACATCTCCATCATATGATGTAGAGGCATAGCTCCAGAATCTGATCTTTGTTGGGCTATAGCCATACTTGCTATCTCTGGCTCCAACTACTCTAGTCGAGATGTCATGTTCACATCATGACTAGCCTCATGGTCCAACATTCGAGTAGGGGTTGGTCCTCTACCACCACCCTGCCACCTTGAACTCCTCGTCCTCTTCCAGGGACTACCATGGTAACTCTTGTCGCTGGTAATTCTGGATGGAGATCAAAACATCGATCCATCATGTGACCATGTGTGTGTTAATGCTCACATGATTTTGATCCAACAAGATCCATCCTTCGACCTTGAAGGTAATCACTCTTGTGATGAGGTCCACCACATATCCAACACACCATCCCAACAACTGATTGTTGACCTGAAAAGGATGGCAATGGTCTGGAAGCTGCACCTTCACCACTCTGTTTGGCTGGTCGAGACTATCCTACATGTCTACCATAACCACTCCGGATTTGTGTTGTAGACTGATAACGTGAATAAGTTGATGAAGATGGTGAATCCTTACTGAACCCAGTAGTCACCACCCTCTCTTCTTGCATGTTGAGCTCAATACGCTCAGCAAGACAAACCACAATGGCCAACGTAGATGATGTCTCATGTAGTAAGGTAGCATCTCTCAACTCTACATCCAATATCCCATATCAATATTGTACAGCTTGTGTAACTAATCTTGGTTAGTCATAGTTAGTTTAGCCAAAGCGTAGAGTGGTCACTAGATCACAAAAAGACAAGATAGTGATGTGCACTATCCAAAAAGTAAAAGGGTAAATGACGAGATGGCTACCATGCATTGGTGGATCAGATTGTGTGCTAGACGTCTATTAGGAATTGGGTAGGATAAGATAACAAAACATGCAACCTACGCATGTTAGCCATGTGGCATAGTTTGGATTTTGGACTCCTCTAATCCTACAGTATATAAATCAAGGAGAGGTCTTGAGAAGACATCTCTTATCTTGGAAGTCATTCCGGATTCATTGCCTTCAGTGTTACAATGGTATCAGAGCAGGCTTATTGTTGCTATGAGTGTGGATCACCCATCTTGGAAGAATAGTCTGGGTTGGTACAATTATTTGAGGAGAGAGGGTTTGTTAGAGGCTGGGAGTGGCCATTGAGCTGCAAGTAGTGGAAGGGGGTTATTGTGGGTGGAGGTTATGGATGGGGGAGATAGAATAGTACCAAGATTCCCATTTCTTAATCCTTTTCATGTCAAACTGTTATACATTGAGAGAGCAAGATTGACTCCGTATTTGGTTTATCAATTTGGTGCCAACTTCATGGACCAAGTGATGAGATCTCGAGATCCTGTTATCTTACCTATAGTCACATACGTTGTTACTTGGGATCTCGCGATTTACATTTTAGTTTAAAGATGGACCTCAATAGACCACCACCTGTGAGATTCAACACACGGTGTGAAATCTATTGTGTGTATCATCCTAAAGCTATGTTTCGGAGCCTAGTTATTAGATACTTTGGAGAGGAGTATTACCATGAGGTGATAGCATCACCTATTCCTTTTGTGTTGCCAATCTTGAGAAATTGGAGAGTGTTCATCTTAACCCTATACTGAGAGAGAGTGAACGGAGACGAATCATGAAGGACACTTTGAGAGAAATGATTCAGGAGTTGAGAGATTTGAGAAACGCATTTGAGCAAAGCCGGACTCAAGTACAAGAGTTAGCTCAAGAATTGACAAAGATCAAAAACGAGAGGAATGGAAAATGAGAGAATGAGAGAAACTCAAATGGAGATGGAGACATCACCATCCATGGTGGAGAGTGAAGAAATAGTGACAGCCCATGCTCTTGAAGCCCAAGCAGCACAACGAGCAAGAGAGCTAGATCTTCAGACATCCATGATTCTAAAGATGACAAAAGCTTGTAAGATAAAATCTTACCGATGTAGTCGAACCATGGGAGTTTTGGAAGGTTGGATTGAAAGGATGGAGTATTATCTTGCTTTGTTCAATATCAACGATCACATTGCAAGTCTTTTTGTTCGTACTTTTTTGTTGGAGAAAGCATCTACTTGGTTTCAGGGTTGGATGATGGAGCTCAATGAGTCAGGCCAATAGGTTACTTGGAGTGCAATGAAACGAGGTCTTCTTCAGAATTTTCAAGCAGTTGATCCCATCATCACGGCACGGATGAGGTTGTGGAAACTTGAACAAAAAACACAAGATCTTGGACTTCGAGCACTTCTGTCCGAAATATTTTTCGGCCAATCTTGATTTAATGTCCCAAGATAACTATAAGCATCGACCCACTTTGTCAATTTTCAGCATCGCTTCCGTCCTTGAAAATATTTGATTCGGATGTACACTAAAAAAAAATATAGAAATTTGAAATTGATCACATCTACTTAGAATCGACTCTACTTCTAGATCACCACCATGGGCTGCACTCCATCAAAGCCCTGCACACTCAACAGCCAACAGATTGAAGCTATCATTGATCCAAACTCGCCAAAATACCTTGAGTGCTCCAAGAACTCACAGTTCTCATCACAAGATCCAATTTCAGTTTTCAAAGTTATCTTTTCTACTCTCAAAACGTCCACAATTACACTCCGCTCATAACTATAGCATAAAAGAGAGATTACAGTCGAGCCAAATCCACTTTGTGCTTCAAAGACTCTAAGTTCACGCAGTAGCTACTATCCATCATAGCCATACTCTCAAAGCCTCAACTTCAAAAACTGCCCTCCAAGGAGCCCTAATTTGAACTCTACCCCTTGAGCCCTATGACCCCTAACGGCGCTTTCGGCCCTAACAATAGTTCCAGTGCGAACGGCGCTAACTACACAACCGGCTCTAATTGTTGTATTTGCTCCTACATAAGCGTACCTACCTAACTAGAGATACCGCTACATAAGTCGTGACAGTTGTTGTGCACATACATATAGAATGACAACATACATTGTTGTCACATCAAACATCATGATACATAGATCGTCATACACCAACACAAGTGTACCACAATCGCCCCCCAAACTGACGGTTAGGTCTCTCTAACACAAGGTAACCATCTAGTCCATAACATGATATGCTATTCGTGGGGCTAAGATCATGCCAGGTGCTACAATGCCCCATTGTTAGTCGCCTATCTGCAATCCATATCATGTAACGGTCAGACATGATTGCTTGCTAAACGCATCGAGTACAATGTCTCAAATATGACAATGATCCTAAAATGATACATTAACAATGTCCAAAATAGTTCGCAATGAAAACATCATATGATCATAAATGGATTGGACATAGTTACATCTAGAGTATCATGTTATCTTCTATTGATGTATGATGTTGGCTCCATTTCATTAAAATAAGCTCCATATTTAGAAAAAATATATATCTTATCTCTCTTCTTCTCATTTGCATCACTTTTTATATTTCATAAGATCCAAGATAATGTTTTATCAATATCCATACCATGCAAAATCAATCCAACTCTTCTCATCCTTGCGATGAAATGCGAATTATTTTGATATAAAATATCATTATCATGACTTTGAAAATGACACATGTTATCATATTTTAATAGTAGATGCGTCATAATACGACATTCATACATTCTAAACTTATACATCCTCTAACATATACCAAGAAGTTAACCAAGATGTGGATGGTGTCAAAGAAGATCAACATGATCTTCTTATATAACTTGATATTCCCCACATAACTCATCTTCATCAAAAAAATCAAATTGATATTAAAGTTGGTCAAAGTTAATATTCTTATATCAATTTTTTAATATCTTGATTTGTTTTTCATCAATATGTAAGTTTTTCAAGTAAATTTTCACAACATTTTTTAGGGTTTAACTTTATATCATCCAAATTTCTCAATGAATAACCATAAACATTTATCATAACAAATGGCCCAAACCACCTCTTTGAAAACTTCGTCTATGTGATATGTTGATTATTCATATAATTGTATTGCACCAACACCCAATTATATTCATACTATCATTGTATTAATAATAATACAAATTTTAATTGATCATCTTGGTTGAAAAATAACAAAAGATATATATTGAATTTCAAACTTTGTGTTAATTCCTTGTAATATAAAGCCAACAAGAAATTCAACGATATATTGAGTTGTCACATAATAACTATTTGTTATAAATTTTATGTTAAATAAAATTTGATCACTTAGTAAGAAGCTATGATATATATCATGAAATTTAAATATAAAATTTGAAAATAAACTAAATTTATACATCATGCAGAAATAAAAAATGAATATAAAGTTTGATAAAAAAATCATTTCATATGATATAAAGTTATAATTAAAATTCTTCATATAAATTAAATATTAATTATATATAAAAAACCTGAAAGATGATGTGATATGTGATTAAAAATTTATACAACTTTAAGTTTATGATTAATTCAATAAAAATATATAGTAATTAAAAATCAATAAATAAATCCATGTTGAGTTTACTTGTTCTTTTTTCATTAAAATTATGTTTATTCAAAAGATTAGAATAAATTACTATTGCAAGTATAGTTATCACGAGGTCGTAATTTTTTCAAAAGTTTAATGTAACTCACTACATGTAGTAATAATTATAGAGTTTATATTCAAAATATATTTTTTTGTATTCTACAATATTAAAAAAATCAGTTTAATTCTATGATGATCATTTATCATATTCAAGAAATCTTACTAACATTGTTATAATAACACATGTGATATTGATTATGATCCAAATTGATGTTTGATGCTACAAGAGTTATAAAAATCAAAGTTATAAGCCTTACTTTTTATAAAAATACAAAGAGATCTCATTACAATAAACATCCACTAAGACATCCACTTTTATCATGTTAGAAATTATTAGAAGTTAGCATATAAAAAAATGATTAAAATATTGTTATGAAACATATATGATTGATAAATATTACTAATGTATCATGAGCTTGAATAATGAAGTAACTGATAACAAATGAAACTTATTTTATTTATCAATAGTTTATAGAAAATCATTAAATTTACTTATATATATTATATATCATTATTCTAAACATGTAGATATCTATGAAAATGCTTATTTTCACAAATGGACATTCCATATCATATTAATTTTACAAATTATTTACAATTGTCCACACAAAATAGTGAGTCATTTACCCATGTAGTCTCAATGTCCTTAGAATGAGAAGCTTATGAACAAATTAAAAATAAATTCATTTTTTGTTTTATGCATAAGTTTGTCATGAATATTAAGTAACTTAGTGTGTGATTAAAAGCTTTTATTAGAATTCGACATTTTGTGCATTTGATATTGAAGCTATTCATGTCTCATGTACACATTTGAAAAATAAGTTTTACTTTTAAATGATGGTTCTTATGCTTGAAGAAGTGATATGTCACATATTACACATGTTCAAAGAATATAGAGTTTGCAAAATTCAGTTCATCAACTTTCTCACACACTCATATATTTGACAATCGATATAGTTACACAATAAATTTCATGTAACAATACATATTTAAAAATTCGTTTATTTCACACAAGTTTGTAAAATTTATACAAATTAATAACTAAAGATTTGATTTATAATATTAATTTATACTAATGTGTACTAGCTATGAATGTTGCATGTACATATATGAAAATAACTTACATATGTGAACATACATATCAAGAATCTACCTATCATGTGTCAGTTATGATCATAAATGTTATCACACATTTATAAATCAAGCTTGTGAACGAATCTAATATGACATTTGAAATGAAAAATAAATGAATCTTCACTCAAGATTGTAAAAATTTACTCATGTAAACAAAACATCATGTCCATAAAATGAACGTATATGAAATAAAAAATATTTTTAGTTTATAACAAATTAATTGAAATTAATTTATTATATTATAAATAAAAAAAATATTTCATAAATAAAAATTGAATATTTTTTATATATTTCAAATTATCAATTTTTTTTCATAATTTATATATTTTTTATATGATGTATGTTCATTTTATGGATACAATGTTTTATGTAATGTGTAAATTTTTTCAGTCATGAGTGCGAATTTATTTATTGACCAAGTATGAATTAATTGTGGAATGAAATATGCATATGAGTATTTATTTCAGTTTTATCTAGATCAAACAAAATAGTTTGTTTCTTGCATATATGAACATTCATGTGTCTTGTATACAACAAATACTTGATTAAGTAAAAATCTTCTCATGAATGTAACATACATTTTTAAGTATTATATAAGATGTATATTACAAACGTTTTACATTTGTAATATACATATTTTTTAATAAGTAATCATCATGAAATATAATAATTTTATACATATGTTCAATATGTTTTAAATCTTTTTTATTGAACATATAAATATATATTGAATTTAAAAAATTAAAATACGATGCATGCAACATATTTAATAATTTCAGAATTAATTATATTAATATTACATATAATAGATTATGATTTTTTCATATCATAAAATATGAACTAAAATAATATTATAACAAATGCATAAAATAAATGTTCAACATTTATTACATGTGTGTATCATGAATGTGATTTTATTTATGCCATAATTAATCATTTATTATAACATGAAATTTTTTAATAATAAAGAAAAATGTGTGGATAATATGTTGATAATGATGTGTTTGGGTACATATGATGATTATTTATTACATGTACTTTGATATATTTGTAAGTTTTACATAGATCTTGCATTAAATATAAATATCTTTAATAAATAAAAAATTATATATGATAAATACAATGATTTAAAGTTATTATATATATAATCAAATAAAATAACTAAATATATTTTTTACTGAATATTATAAACTTTTAGAAATGTTAAAATCTACAAAATTATGACATTAACTGATTATTATACATTATTGATGTTTAGATTGCTTAAAGATTAAACTTAATATTATTGATAACCTCTCAAAATATATAATTCTTTGTATCCATTGCACTGAAGATTGATTTGTAACTAGGGCATTTAAGCATAATATTATTGGTTAGTAGATCGAGTCAATCTGTTACTTGCAACGACTGGCTGTGACCATTGAAGAATTTTTTATTTCTGCTGGAGAAATTAACATTATTTTCTTCTCATTTTGTTAATGTATTTAACTTTTCCATCCACGGGTATTATAATATCAAACAAATGACATTTTCTCACAGAACAGAACGAAGAATAGAACATCGCGTGCCACATGGCGAACTATATGTGGATGCCTGTTTGCTACCTGGACGACGGTGAGAACGGGTACTGCGGAAATTTGAAACCCTAAAGAGCGTCCGACTGAGAACGGAGTAGGAACTGATGCCAAGATGGCGGAGACAGCAGAGTAATTGAATCGGACTGGGAGTCTGCGATACTTGGGAAGAAAATTAATTCGACGGCTTCACCGAAAATCAACGTGGAATAACATGGAATTGAACAAGATGTCACCAGACGACGAGATTTGAACGACTGGCTACTGAATCTCCAGGCAGGAAGGTTGTGGATTTGTCAGGATGAGATATAGAAGCACAGCGTTGTCATTGTTGAGGCAGGTGCAGCGATTTGTACTTCCGGTATCAAGACCTGGATCGGATGGACAATTGTTGGGAACGAGGAATTTCTCTGCAGTAGGTTGTGATTATGTAAATGGATTTGTACGTGAGTATTTGGTTGTTGGGACTGAATCTCGCTTGACTGGATTGCACGATTTTCAGCGTCGATATGGCATATCGACGACCGCCTACCGAGCCGATGCCGAAGAGCCGGTTCGATCTCCTCTTTCACAAGCACCAGGACCTCTGTTTGGGCCTACAGGAAGGAAACTCGGAATCTCTGAAGACAAGACCGCCCAAGCAGTTTTGACTGGAATTAGAATGAGTCCACAAAAACTAAATATGATGGCAGAGATGGTTCGAGGTATGCGTTTGGAAGATGCTCTCAATCAGTTGGCTGTTTCACTCAAGCGTGCTGCAAAAACAGTGGCTAAAGTAACGCTTTCAGCTCAGGCTAACGCTGTCCACAACTATGGGTTGAACAAGGATCGTCTCGTCGTTGCCGAAGCATTTGTCGGCAAAGACAAGTGAGTGAACGGAAGTGCAGCTCACCTTTCTTTCTCCCTCTCACTCTGTGCTTCGTTTGCTTGATTGAGTTGAAGATGCAATTCTGGACGAACAAATACTTCATTCAGACGAACGACGATTCTTTCACCTTACTCCAAATTTTCCGTTTGTGACTTCACTGGTCAGATTTTTGAAGCGTCAAATGCCCCATGGAAAAGGGAAAGCTGGGAAGATGGAGCACGCAAGGTCACGATTAACTGTGGTTGTGAAAGAAATGTCTGAAGAAACAGAAGCCGATCTAGCTCGGTTAAGGGTATATAGAAAGGCTGGGACAAGGATGTCACGAAGTGAGGCCAGACTAGTCCCTCATCGCTTGTTAGAAACCCAATGGAAACGTCAACGCATGCCTTCGGTACCACCTCCAGCCACTCCTGAAGTAGCTTCTGCTTGACAGTGTCCCACAAGCGATTGTCAATTGCTGGAGATCGCATCGATGGATTCCGCAGCTCGACTTACAACTGGAAGTCGTAAGTTACACGCTTTCATATTGTTGTTTAGCTCCTCCTCAAGGCACGTGTGTGCCTTTGGCTCTCTTTCAGCATAATTTCACATAGTTTGGGTCATACAGACAAGAATAGTAAAAGCGTGCTAGCGCTGTTCACAATTTTGGCATGGCCTCCACGGCTGATAGCATTCGCTCTTTGCAGAAAAGGAGGTGGTTATGAATCTTCTTTTGTGTCACCAGGACTCTCCTATCTTTTATTTCCATAGGGAGATATGAAGGAGAGAAGCTTTCTTGATCGAAATTAAATCACCAAATTGCCTCGGTTTCCGCTTAAGCAAAGTGCACGGATGCTGGTTTCCCTCCTGGTAGATGTCAAAAGTCACACAACACTGAATTAGTTAATGACTGCAAATCTTAAGAGCAAGTATGACCTCCGTCTAATATTTCCATGTCCGACTTCCAATATCATGAAGGAAACCTGCAAGATTTTGGGGTAACATTGTCTGTGTATTGTCTAGCAAGCAGGAAACGAAGGTAAGGAAGGATTCCAGTTCGGAGTTTCTAATTGCTGGTACCTTCTCACGTTTGTTCAATTAGGTGCTGAATGTAGTTAAAGTCAACACATGGATTCCTGTCATGTTTTATGAATCTTCATACTGTGAATGGAGACATAACCGAACATTTTTATCAGCAGTTAACAGAATTACGCCACCTTGCAAATAAGTTTTTCTTTCTTCTCATTGAGATGATTACTTTGAATACTCACCACTTCACGGTTTTTGACATGGTCACTTTGGTCCATGCCGCACTTGGCTACAGTTACGGTTCATATAATGCGTATGGCATGTTTTAGAAATTTTCCGTGGTACAGTCCGTATTTGTTATGTGCTTTCTTTTAAATAATGTTGATTGCCCTTTGTTCTCGACTTACTTCCTGTGTTATTGAAGTTAAGTAAAATTTACATATCTTTCGCTTTTTCTTTCCTTTTCTCTTGTCATTGCGATGCCCTTGTTTCTACTGTTCTCTTCAAACCAATCCCTGGTTGATGTCTGTTTCTATTCTCAGCTCTGCAATTGTTTTATGCGCAATTTTTGTTGGCAGGCCTATATTACTGGTTCCAAGTTCTCATGCTCAAAAGTATTTCAGGATACTCTGAATAATAATTCAGAGTATCGGCTTTATCTTAGAAGTAAATTTTTCCCTTGTGTAATCGTCTCTATGCTCCGTTCGAATGCCCAACGAGTGTTTAGTACATTAATCACCCATACTGCTATCGTCCGTGTAATATTATACTCGTTTCCCTCCTTATGTTGCTATATCTTCTGTTGGAGAATTAGCATGCTTGCCAAGCCAGGTCATGAGTACAATGCGCTCTGCCTATGATCGAGAAGTCTGCGTATTGACTTCACGTCATTCTGAATCGATGTTGGTTCTCATGTGCACATTTGGTAGTCTCGTTGTAGAAAAGCAAGAAATATTAATCGTTGGTAGGCTGACCAAAGATAGAGGCCAAAGTTAGCTAACCCTATGAAGAGCATGCAATGCTGATCAGATCATCTTCATTTAATTCATAAAGCAGGTACATATGGTCATCTAGTATAATACCTGTTCCATGTGCTATGAACCCGTCATCATCTATTGCGAATGATGATTTATTCTCATATCTCTCCATTTGAATGTCCTCCAATTCCGTTTAATATTTGTTGGATAAGTTTCTCATGAAACTTTCGCCATACTTACCAAAAATGGAAGGGAATGGGCCGAAAGTTTCATCAGCTTTGGGTTTTTCGATTTTACGACTGGCTGGCTATATTTTTTTGGGATTTTGTAGGTACAGCAAAAGACATCCGTTGACGTTGCTAAGAAGCTTGGCCATCTCTACCCGTGATTTAGGTAGAGCTTTTGCAGGGCAGGTCTTCGTTTGCTTCTTGTCTCATCCGTCTTCCGTAAGGTTGGATGATATGTCCCATACCCTTTTTCCTTTCGTGTTTCCAAATTTTATCCTATTAGGACTTAAGGAAGGCCTATGGTGTTGATGACTAAGTTTTTTTTAGAACTTTGGATGTTGCTGAGGTGAAGCTGAGAACTGAGAATCTTGTTCCTCATGGATTTTTCCTCACTCTATTGATTAGTGTTTCTGCTATCTTTATCGTAGTATGAATAAACCAATCCGTAAAGCTAAGTATAATTTGTCATTCCAGAAGATTGGTGTCCAAAAGTCAAGAAATTACATCTGACAGTATCGTTTTGTCTTTCATGATCCATGGTCGGTTTCCATATTTGACTTTTGTGTCAAGAATCAAGGAACCATTTCTTTTCAGTTTCTTTTTTTGAAGGACATCCCAAGTTTTCTTCTCGTCTTTCATGATCTTTGACCCGTTTTCTTTTGTAATATAGCACCGTTCTACCAGTGCCCTGGATCTATGGTCTTCGCGCCATAACAGTGAAGTATCAAGAGTCAAAGAACGGTATTGATTCAGGACACCGTTTCAAAATTGATTTCCTCGTGCGGAGATTCGAAATGGAATTTTTGTAGTTGACTGTGGCTTGTTGAATCCGTGAATCCAGACGAATTAAGTTCTCTGTAAGGATATGTGACCGGCTTCATACGCATGTTTTCATGCGACACTTGATAATGACAATGTATGGTTTTTTTTTAAAAGAAAGCTATTTTCAAGAAATTGGAGAACAGATTTCTGTATTTGAAGGGTGAAGTATGTATCGTTCTGCATGAACATTGCGAAATCAGAACTCAAGATGTCGTCAATAGAGCTGAACTTCTCGGGGGGTGTTACGTGCTCTTGTTCATGGTGTTTCCACCATGATCTTTGATCCCTCAAATGGTTGTAGGTTTCAAGTCATGTATTTCAGATCTGTTCGTAGTCTTGTTGCCTGAACTGAGACGGGATGATCAAGGATGACTGACGAAGGTCTTAATGAGTAAATTCTATCAAGTGATGAAGAAAGAACACTTTGGTCTCTAATAATCTCATGTACCATGATGAGTATAACAATTTGTTTATAACAAATTGTTATACTCCACGTGTAACCACATGTATGTGGGATCATCTCCAGCTGTTGGAAGAAAACCAATTTCACCATCCGACACACGTTTCTGGGTGTCCATATTAGTGTGTGAAACGAGGGATTATTAGAGGTTCGATGTTGAAGATATTTGGGTAGGAGGGAATGTTGGTCGTCAAGTACGTCCGATGTTTGGATCGCTCGCAATCTTGGTCATTTAGTGGGTGATTTCACACACATATACTCTTTGTTATGGGAGTGGAGTACCTTGAATTCTTCTGACTCCCCATGATAGTCCGTGCAAGGCAGCCCTTATTACAACTGATTTGGAGTAAAGCAATCATCTTAGTCAATATTCACAGAATTGATTGATTTTATATCAACACTTTTTACATATTTGTTTTAAGCAAAGGAAACAATCAGCGTTCATTTCACAGTGACGATTCTAATTATCATGAGCTCCCAAATCTCATCTCTTTAAATTTAAAAGACCCGAGATTTTCTAGTGTAGATATCATCGAAAATCGATTGCCACGTTTTTAAAAGAGTATGGGTATTTACACTGGGATTAAATCCGAAGGTCTAAGCAGACTAGTGGGTAACATATTTTATTCGTGTTATAGTCACAAACACATAATTTATTACTATCTGTTAGATTTTTGACACTACCCAAACCCAACCGACAGTTCAAAATTCGAAGTTAAAAATGGTCCCGATCTTTTCACGTATATATATATTCAACAACAAGCTGCAATCATATAATAGTCTCTGGAAAAAAAAAAGCTCGAAAAGTTCTGTCGTTACAGTCACGACGCCACAGCCATTGATCACCGAGGCACAGAAAACTTCGAACGACGAGCAGATCGGACGGAACTTCGCTGCGCACAGTGATCTAAACTTCATCTTTCATACCCGCCAATCTCTCTGACCAGCTACATCACTGAACTGTACTGCAGCAGTAGATTTACACACTCGACAACGAAGTATACAACCTCGTCAGCGATCCGCCCCGCACCATATTAGAGCAACAGTGGGCGGCAAGACATTCAAGCTGCCTGCCAGTGAAGCGCAGCGAGGACAAGAGGACAGGAGCGGGTTCGGTGACAAGCGTCTCTCCTACGGCCGTAAATGATAAATAAACTCATTGCAGCGTGACACTAGAGTAGGGGGTTTCAAAACACAAGCTTTTGTTTGGTAATAGTAAGACATTTTCAGAGATTAAAAAAAGGGTATCCGTAAGATACGAACAACCAACATTTATTCGTTCAAATTTTCCATTCCAAAAAAAATATTTTTTCTCAATATTTTGGAGTTATATTGTTTTCTTGCTCAATTTAATCATTAAAAATATATTATAGAAAAAAAGAAATACTTGGTAAAATTTTTACATTAAGGGAAATCATTTTTATGAAAACTATTCTACTCTTATAAAAATTGTTATGTTTCTTATTTGAGATCCCCTAATATTTACTATGACCGCCCGGAGCAAATGGCCGTGATGTGAAAGGAATAGATGGAGCTCTGAATTACAAAATCTGGGGTGCGAATTAACTCGTTCCCAAGCCACCTAAGCAATCGGTTGAAAGTGGAGTCGCGGTTGAATCATCCACTTGCGGAGTAACTGCGCTCTGAACGACTGACGAATACTATAGTTGTTAGATGTTATGCCACGTGTCATAATCGGTTTATCTTGTGGGTGGCGAATACTCATATGTACGGGGAGGTCCCACCCGACCCGCCAAGAGAGCGGTTCCTGGCGCTCGGCGCCATTTTCGACCGCCGCATCAGTGGAGAGCCTGGACGCGCGATGGAAAGAATGAGAGCGGAGGAGATCACGTCACAGCGTCACACTGTCGATTGTTGTACCCCCAGTCCTGTCAGGCGAACCGCAATAAACGCATCCGGGTTTCCAGTTTAGCGACTCATATCCACGATTCACGACTCAAGACGAACGCTAAATGACCCACTCGTGCAATCGGCCGCATTCCCTTTGTCCTCCTTTGCCAAAATTCTTTGGAATCTAGGACACAGTAAATAACAAAAATTGATGGGAAGAACCATCAAGTATTTCTTGGATGAAAACAAATGGTTAATATTAGCTAGACGCCAATAGTATCACAATAGAAAATTTGTCACATTGCAATGAATATATTTAACTATCTAAACAAATGGTATAGGAGCGTACTAAAAATCATCACTTAACAGGATTGCTTTCTTAGTTTAACATGGATTATATTTCTGAGTGTTCTACATAGAACAATAGAAACAAGTTGACTAAAATATATTATATAATAATTAAAACGAATGATGTACTCTATCACATAATATAATACTCTCTCACTAATATGTCGAAATCGTTGACCATAGTTCTATATAACTCCAAAGTTAGAGTAAGACATCTATGCATACTTTTATATTTGGAGACCTTGGTTATTGCCATTCCACTCGCCATCCATCTAGGAGGATGGGTAATCACCCCATTTGAAACTATGTCATGTGTAATATTAGTAACCACCATGTATGCAATAGTAACCTGAACCTCCCGAACGAAGTATAGTTCATCCTAACCCTAGTCAACTGCAAGACATATCAATGCTCACTCCATGTGAAGTATCCATCCTCTCACGTCATAGCAAACACCACATCCATAATGGCATCATGGATAGCTATACTAGGTCTCCGAGTGGACAACGAGTCATAAGGATACTTGCTGCATCTAAGGTAATACCACACTCACATGTGAGTAATGAAGATGTACATTGGATGGAATCAGCCAAGATAAAACTTCATCGTTGTAGAAAAAATAACAGGTGTGAGTTGGAAAGCCCTTATGCATGACAAAGAGCTCATAGGTCACATTAATATCCACTCTTAGTGGATGTTAATGTGGCCTTCTGAGCTAGCAAATGAATTCCAAGATAAGATTTAAGAGAATGAAGTACATACTTGGATACTCAGAAGACCGATATCTTTGTTTTTATTTTAATGCCTTGAGAAAACTTTTTCAAGCTTTTCCTTTCATTATTAGACGATTGGGATAATATTCAACATGGAATATATGCTTTGTCATCTTAGTTCTCTTGATACATTTTATTACATTTTTCAATAGCATGGTAGATATAGTAGTAGTACAACTGAGCAAATAAATATAATATGCAAGTTTTGAAGAACCATAAGGTTAATTTAGACTTTAATAAGTATCACGATATTTCTTTATATGCAACATCCAGATTTATATGATGAACTAGTAACATCATCGATACGATGCATCGAACTGAGCAGATTTTTTTCCTTCCAAACATTATAATGATAGAATTGCTCTCCGAGCATTCATCAATTGTTTGAAAATTATTTGTAGTGGGAAAGTAAGAATGAGATGTTCTTCTTTGAGCTATGTCATGCATCTACTCTCTTTAGCAACATAATCAATTGGTCAACACAGAGGAAGTGAAAATCTCAGTGCGATTCATGAGACGGATGGAGGAATCACATGGAATTATTAGGAAAAAGGGACTTAAAATCCCTTCCAAAGATATGGTCCATTAGGGTAGATTGTAAACTTCTAGTCCGATCGGTGGGCAAAGAGAAAAAATGGAAGCTCATGTCCTAACTCTGGGGGTAAAGCATCTCTCGTAATAATACATAGAAAGGAATGATCATATATCCACGTCCCTTGTATACATCTCAAGGATGGACTTATATGCAATCATAAATCAGGAATATAACAAAAATATCGTCCATGGATAGATATAAAAGGCATACCAAGTAAATAGTCCCCTCAGTAGGACTAGCCATAGACAAAGAATGAAGGGCATGTGTGGCCCTGTTATACTCCCCAATATTCTCCAAGATCATAAACGTAGACACCATAGTAGAAGTAAGAGAAACAAAGACCATGCTAACTCGTCCATGGGATAATGTGTCAACCGATCGAGCGATAAATAAAAAATAAATATAGCTTCATCATGAAATACATGAGGGAGACTTTGAAATATACATGGATATAGAAATCTAGTCAAAAAAGCACTAGAATAGAATCTGTCTAAGATGCTAACCACTCCCACAACCCAATCGGTATACTCGGAATGATCAACAAAGAAATCGATGTAGTCTACATATTTTCCAAAGTGACAATTGTCAATGTGATCGTCATCTTCACATGCGCATCTTAAGTGGTCTCATCATGATCTTTGTGCATTTTTTTCACATGGGTTTTTATCTATTGTGAGGTAAAGAGACGATGACACACCAAACATGATGTATCACGCACTGCTCTGGGTAGCCCTATGAGGGGGAGTGAAGCTATAGCTAGCATAAAGAGAACCATAAGGACACATGACACTCCATCATGTATCTCCTCCCATATACAAAACCACAACTCCATGACACCCCACATCACATGGTAAAATGTTAATTATAAAAAACCCTAAAATCTAAAAATATTCATAACTTTGTATTTAGCACTCCATAATCTTCCAACTAGGTCCCAATAGAACTACCGCAAGTAAAAGGAAGAGATTGGAAAGCCACCTCTCTCTATACTATATTGAATGGTTCTGGTTATTCACAACTCATCTCCTAGGTTGCTCATGGTGTTGCATAACTTGCATTAGCCCCAATTCCCGCATATTTTCTCAAGCATTTACGTGATCAATGATTTATTTCTATGTTGAATTCCTTAAATTTTGTAGGAGAGAACAAAATTAAGAAAACATTATAATCGTTAACCGCCATGATAGACAAAAAGGCCTCCCCAGATGGTGTGTCACAACTCACGGCCTGTCCAAATCCTATCTCACCTTCAAAATTCTTTCCATCCATGACTGGAGCTGTCTTAATGCATAGTCTCGTGCACCCTTCTGATTTAAAAAAAATTTACTTCCTCGAACTCCAAAAATTGAGATTCTCTCCTCGTTCACTTGACCGTAGCGTGATTCGCACGTTATGTGTTAATGACGAAGTCAGATTTTAAAAATATATATGTATTTCACTACTCCAACTTGTCAACTAGCTAATACATAACTCACCAGGCCATTGCCTGAAATGATCGTGTTTGAACATATATCTAACTTTTGGCATTATATTGAGTGATTGAAATGCGTCAAAGATAACCCGTCAAAGAATCTTTAAAAATAAAGGATGATCTTTTGTTCCATCTCTCGTATCTATCGCATGCAAGTCATAAACTTTAGATTCAATGGAACAAATCGAAAATGCATTCCAAATTTCAGCAATCTTCCTGCGTATTCCTATTACGATAAAATAGAGACCGTACTCATTGTAAACACTTTACAACCATAGACAGGTCCACGAGAATCCGGCCAAATTGCAATCAAGTTTTTGGAATTTTTTGTAGATGCAAAAGTTTAGCCATTGAGTCTTCGATGAGACAGGAACATTTAAGCTTTCGAGACCGTATGAATGTACCGTTGACCTGCACAACCTACTTCTTGTAACTTAGTTAAAAAGAAATGCGAGGAGTGCAAGGAACGCAACGTTTAGAGATCAGTCAAAACGTGATGACGAATCTGAGGAAGTTTGTCAAAATACGAACACGTGATATCATTATTCCATGTTCATATACAGCGTTGAATGACCTTGGAACCGAAGAAACATAAACCGAACATTACTGGACGACGTCATCGATCTTTTCCACAAGAACTTTCGCAACAATCTCCTTTGAATTCCATTTGATCAATATTTGTTTTCTTCTATAACAATGTGAATCAATTCATGATACTGGCCTCATAGTGATTGGTACCCTAGAGATGTAAGCTATATACAATTAGGCGAATAGGATTAAGGTCTTTTTCCCCATACAACACATTCCTGATTGAAAGTTTGCCAGATTTGTGGGGGAATTTGGGGTAGAGAAGATTTCATTAGAAGAAAAATGAATGCTCAAGAAGTAGATTGTCACAATCTGAATATTGAATATGCAAATGTTGGAACCTCATCAAGAAGCAAATTTAATAGGAGGAGGTGGATTGGAGGGGAGAATACAAATGAGACAATGCTACAATTGTGCAAGATTTGGTCACATTGCTATGAATAAAACTTGCTCCGGATGCATCAAGTGTGATGTTTGGAGAAATACTACTATAGAAATGGAAAGATAGATGACATCTTGTTGCATTCTTCTCGCATTAACTCTTATCCATAGAGCAGAATTATCAGACCACATAAAGAGAGGAGTTAGTCATTGTGTTGGCTACTAAACATTGGAAACAATATCTCAAAGGTAAGGAATTTGTGGTTGAAACATATTATTAACCTTTGGTTTATTTAGAAACTTAACTAATGGCTCTAGACTCCCAGAAGGGGCCTTCTTTGCCAAAAGGGTCTTTAAAAATTATAGATTCGTTGGACCAAATGGTGACAATATTGCAATATAAAGGTCATGTATGTGGAGGAAAAGAAGAAGCTTGCCACTGCATTTACACATATGTCATGCATTTATCACATCAAGGAGATGAAAATTCACTCAAAACGATAGGAAAACCTTAATTGAGCTACCAAGGAGGATGAGAAGACTGCACAAGCCTTCAAAAGTGTAAAGCATAATTAGCACGAGGATTGGCTTGCTATAAGGGAAAGACTTTGATACCATCTAATATTGCTCTACAAATAGTAGTGTTAGCAGAATCACATGATTCAATTATTGTTGATATGAGTGAAGAAAACTATTGAAGTCATCAAGAGGATATATTTTCGGATGAGACTAAGGAAGGATGTCACTAGCTATGTACACAATTTCTTAGAATGTCAACAAAACAAGGATTGTAATTAGAAACCAACAACTCACAACAAAATAATTATTGATTCGAAACTTGCTCACATTTATATGGATGCAATTTTTGCTTAACATGATTTAGCTACAATTCTCATCACTAATAAGGAAACTAGCAATTTACTAGCATATTTTTGAAAATCTTATTTCGTTTATTCAAAATAAAACTAGACACATCCACGACTTATTATCCTGAAACAAATGGACAAATCAAAAGAGCAAATATATCTATTGCTATTGATGACATGCTTTAACCTTTCACTTTGGAGAAGCAAGAAGAATGGGATGCAATTTTATCCTTGATTGAATTTTCGAATAATGATTCAATAAATGCATCCACAAAAATCATCCCTTTTGTTCCTTATGTGTGGAGAACATAATCTCACATCATAAAGTTTGGTTAGAGTGGATCGCTGCAAGAACCATCAACCCATTTGAAGCTATGAACAAGTTTGTGGCACAAACCCAAAGAAAAGTGCATGGGGCAATGCAGAAATTAACCATTTTATAAAATTTGCAAAATGATATGCATATGTTGATAAAAAATATGTGGAGTTTTAGGAAGGAGATCAAGCGAGGTTGTCTATAATCAATATGGCATTAACAAGAAGTTCAAAAGCTAAGTTCACAATTTATTTGATCGCTTTTGATAGTTCAACATATTGGAGTTGCTGAAACACATGAAAATACATGTGTGATGGCATGTATATGTGTCCTATTTTTCATGTGTCTCTCTTAAGGAGATATATTTCAAGATCTTTTTCCTTTGGGCACTCACATCAACGATCTCATTTACTAGAGATGATTGATGGGTTAGAGGAATATAAAGTAGAAAGGATTCTCAAGGAATGTACTAGAGGTTAGGGGAATCCAAAAGTGGAATACCTTGTCTAGTAAAAATCTTATCTACTTTATGAGTTACTTACAAACCTTTGGTAAATATTGCAAATACCAAGGTACTTGTAGAGACTTTTGAATTTTTTTGTAATTAGGATATTATGTCTATTATGAGGGGAGGTTTGTTAACAATCTTGGTTAGTCATAGTTAGTTTAGCCAAATCTTAGATTGGTCACTAAATCATTAAACAAAAAAATAATGGTGTGCATAATTCAAAAAATAAAAGGTAAATTTTGGCTTGTATGGATACATGAGGAGGTGGCTACCATGCATTAGAGGATTAGATAATGTGTTAGATATTTTTAAGCAACTAGTTAGGAAAAGATAAGGAAGCATGTGACCTACATATGTTAGCCATGTGACATAGATTGGATTTCAGACACTTTTTAGTAGGTATAGTATATAAAACAAGGAAAGATCTTCAGAAAACATCTCATCTTTAAAAATCATTACAAAGTCATTGACTTCAAAGTTATGGGTGGTGGAAAAAGAGGAAAAAAAATCAATTCTTTTTCTCCTTGACGATTCTCCTCTTGCCTGCTTTCTCCATAGGTCCTTGGCTTGTGATCTAAGTTTAGAATGATGAGAACTAAAAAATTAATTTGCTTGAATACTAATTGTGAAGATAGATTTTAGCAGTCACATCAATAATGCAACCAACACCTGACACAAATATTGAATATACATGGTTCAATAGTAGGATACATTCACAAGCATGAGCAAATATATCACTAAAACTAAAAATATATGAGACTCCATAGTGATAGTTTGCAAATTAAGTATAGGGGGGGTGGGTCAATAATAATAGCCATGAAGTTAGTATATAACTAAGCTAATTAGGCTAATATTACCATGGTTAAGCTAATTATGGTTAACAAGGCAAGAATTAACCTTACACATGAAAATACAAATAACAAAAAAATTTAACATATCACATGTTAAAAAAAAACTAAAATTTTTATTTAATATTAAAATTTATTTTATAAAATTTTAATGATTTAAATGATAAATGTTAAAGATAAATTATTCTATTTTTATTTTTTTTCAATATTTTTTTGAAATAACATTAAAAAAAATTTAAATTTAATATGACTTTTAATTATATTAATATAATTTTATTTATTATTTTATCATTTAAAAATAATATTTTAAAATTAAATGATTTTAAATATTAAAATTTATTTTATTTAAATTAATAAAATTATCTAAAATTTTTATGTTATCAATGGTGATAAATCAAAATTTATTATTTTTAATTTATATCATATTAATTTTTTAGGAAATATATTATTGATAATTTGAAACATATAATTTTAAAATTCATTAATTAAAAATTTTTATTTGATTTAAACCAAATGCAAATGCATGAATTAGCTAAAGATTTTACATCAATGAACGTTTTTATATAAAGAAATAATCAGGATCAAATGAGATCTTGAAACCTTATAATATTTTAGCCAAAAGCTATAATAAATATTACAAGCAAATTTGATCATGTAGATGATCACGTTTTTAAGAGAGAACAATAAGAGATCTAGAGTATTGGATTAAAATCATGAAATGTAATCTTTAGTTAATCAACATCAACAATTACATTATAAATATGTTTGTTTATGTCTTGTTTTGACAAATTTTGCAAATTTATTTAACATGCATCCTTTATCAATCAATTAAATCTGAAAAACGACTAGATTGTTATGTTGATTTTAACTTGAACTCTTTTATTGATTTATTCAATCTCTTGATATGTTTCAAAAATTTATTTAAAGAGAATATAAATATTTTATATTTTTTATTATAGATTTAGTATTAAATATATGAGAAAAAATTAAAAAAAATTGTCACAAATAATATGATAATATTCTATTATATAGTTTCATAAAAGATATATCACTTATAACCATATAAATCATTCATATCAAATTTAATCTATGCCAAAGCAACTTGCTAGATGTAGATTATGTAGAACATTACACATTTGAAGCTAATATGAAAAAACAAAAAACTTTTTAATTTTTAATAAAACTCCATAAAAATTTATATAAAAGAATATAAATCTTTATTTGACATCAACCCCTGATGATGAATTGAGGTTAGATTTTATGATTTTTCTTAATTGAACAACAAGATTTAAAACATTAACACACATCCTACATCATTACATATTTTTTTATAACCATTTTTTATAACTGATAAAAAATAATTGATAAAAAATATTTAAAATTAATTCAAAATATCATTTTAACAAAAAAATTATCAATGTTCATGTTGCAAAATTTTTATAATTTAATCTCTTTATAAAATATATTTTGACGATAATTTTGTAGGTAGACATGCACCTATAATGGCAATATATGATAAGAAAGATGGATGCATTGATCAAACTCCTTTGATGACCTCACAACTATAAGATCTTTTGTCATTTTCATTGGATGAGTTAATACAATTAGCAATTCATTGAACGTTGATTTGACATAGCTAGAAAATGGTCTTATTCATCTATGTTGATGATTAATCATCTATATAGATATTGAAGAACTTCTACCACCGTTACAACATACAAACATTGGTTTTTTTTGCAAAGCCTACTCAAGATCTGCCACTAGGTGGCATAGTAGTATCATGCTAGTTTCATCAAAGTGTCATATGGGGACATTTTAATGTTAGGGAGCATGTCCATATCATTTATGTATTCATGCATTTGATATATCTTAGTTGTTTATTTGTTGTTCTAGGGTCCCAAAATATTTCTATTGTGCACTCTTGCAACTCCATGTACTGTACTTTTCCCTACTTTGGCCTTACATCATGAATCAGACCATCTTCTTCTTTGATGAGCCAAGTTTTTCCTAATTTGCATGTTCTACTTGAATTTGTCACGTGAAGACCAAGTACCCTACACAAGTTAGTGAGTTTGCGAACACTCAAGATGTAAAAATTTGTTGGCCATGGATTGTATTTCTAAATCATTTGCAAGACTAAAACAGACTCGTTCTTTAACACTTCTGTGCTTTCGATTGTTTTTCGGTTCATATGGCAAATCCAGATGTGCGAAGCTTAAACTCACCATGAAAGCAAGCATCGCATGACAGGTGCGCCTTATCTTACTGTACTATACATCTAGGCCTGATTCCTGTACCTGATTATCGGGGATAATTGGTACAATTCTGTCATTACGTATTAGAAAGCGGAGCATTTACAAGGACTCTTCTGTGGAGTCCACATGAATATTTTTTTTGAAGTCCAAATTTTCACACGCTTAATGTACAAACTTCAATTCAAGGAGTGCAGGAATTGCGTTACACAAAAACATTATGGATTTTTAAAAAAATTGTGAGCAAATTAAATATTGCAGTGATGGGATAACCGGTTTTTTCCTAGTTTCTGAAAGTGGCGCTTTCGGTCCCATACCTTTAAAGGGAAAGAATGATTCTGATTATTTAACTCGCATCACAAGGCTGACGGGCAAATAAATGCCCAGTAAAATATATCATTGTTCGTAAAAGCATATATGCAATGCAAACTTCGCATAGTAAGTTCCAGTATAGATGTTGATCACATTATACCGAAGATCATATAACAAAGTAAAATCACATGACACGAACAGAAAACAGTGATTTCTGAAATCAACAAGGGCAATCGCAAGAGATGCCAAAGTTGAAATATTCAAGGTCTTGTTCTCAGTATTTTAAAAGTAATTTTTCCCGCACACAATTTAGGTGATGTAGGACATATTTCCTATGTTCCATATTTCCTGGTTCCATCTTTCCATGAATTGATGGGGTCTTCCCATCCCTTCTGTTATTATATTTTGTATTCGACTTTTAACGTGAATCCCTCTTGATAGTCTGTTCATACGAAAATAATAAAATATGAAATGGAGACAATGCACAGTCGTCTCATCAATGGACAACTGAAAGTACTTATGAAGATTCTTCACTTTTCAGACATAAATGGCAACTTGCTTCCGTAATGCAGAAAGTTATCGTAAAAGTCGTAGGCTGCATTTAGAGAGTCTACGTTATCCTCCTTCTCGGTTGCTTTTCGTTCGTTTGTTTGAAACTTTTGGTCCACACCTTGATCCGCAGGTAGGAAGAAAAACGGCGAGAGTACGTTTGTCAGGGCCTCAGGGAGATTCAGCCTTCAGGTCAGTATCTTCCTTTTTTTTATATTAAGAGTTTTTGACAGCTGGACTGTTATATAGTGCGATTTCCGGCAAGTTGATTAAATTTGAAACAGACTAAAAAAGCCTCTTTAGAAAGGCCAAATGGATGTATGAGAGAGTGTTTATTATGTGATTCGCTTATTATTTTGGCAGTGTCATTGCTTTCTTCCTCCTCCTTCTGCAAACTTGAAGAAAGTCATTTTTTATTTTGGAATAAAATATTATGCTTTCTAGGAACAAAGACATGCGGGATGTGAAATATATCCATAATTCAAATAAGTGTAGGGCAAATAATGCTTGGAGGCATATTTGTGACCGGATATGGGTACGATGTAATTATTCAACAATCACCTCAAATATTTTCTTCTTTTCGTTGGATGAATTAGAAAAATTGCATGAGGTGAACTGATGAGGTCATTCAGTAAAAGTACAGCGCCAACTTCTCAGTTTCATATCATTGACTGAGGATGAGAACGACGTGAGTATTCAACAGGCGCTGCTAATATCATTGACGCTGAGCTCAAATCGAGGAAGACTCTATATAATAATTATACCAAATACTTTTGACTAGTTCTTGAGTTGCGGAAAGGTTGAGGCTTACCAATTCTCTCCTCAGCGTATGACGAAGACGATCTAGAAGCAATCCGTACAGTCCCATCTCTATAATGCCCGGGAGCAAAAAAGAGGGAGACGCACACTATAAACACAAATGGCAAAAAACGTAAGAACAAAAGTGGGGAAAAAACCCACAGGCCCACCGAGGCTAACGCAAACAATAGTCTCATCCCCATACATGCAAAGGTAGTGGAGATTTGCAGCCATTGCAATGAAAGAGATAACTGCATATATTTTATTTTTACTTTAGGTAATGGAGAAGTGTATAAGAGTAAATAATTCATAGTAAGTTGAATATTTATGACAAATTGCTTAATCGGAGTTCAATTTTGTAGCTAAATATTACGCTTGTAGACCTACTCTTGGCTAACTACTTGAAGAGTAGTTCTCCCACTTAATTTTAAGCTACTTCTCCCTTGTATCCTTGACCTAGATAGTTAGGATATCTTAGGTGGTAGTACATATTTCCCATGGCGATGATATTGGGGGCTAGCCCCATCTTACTCCCTTTGGATTCCATGTACTACTTGATGGGGTCTTCCCATCCTTTTTGCTATTTTACTTGGTTTACTAGTTGTATCGATTGAACATTATACTATGTGACATTGCAGTTGAGAAAGTATCATTTTGGCATTCTGACAGATGAAGCTTGTGCTTTTGCTCACCCTGGTCCAGATTGGCAGGATTCACTTTCTTGATTATTCTATATGAATTTTTCGATTGTGCAATTTTGCTCAAGGATAGCTACAAAAGTTAGAGAAATGAGACATTAATATATTTTAACCATGGGGGACTAAAAAATATTGATCATTTTTTCTTCAAATTTGATTTCAAACAGATATAATTTGGCATATGAAATATATTTAAAATAAAACATAAAATTTAAATTTTTGAAGAAAATAGAGAATGGATATCACATATAAAATAAAAAGAAATAATGTCCATGCATGCAGGTGGAACAATAATTTTTTTGATAAATTCTTCTTAAGTCTATCATAAACTTTAAACATTTTTATATTATTCACACTTGTCTATAAATTATAGAAAATAATGCAACTTCCAATTTTAAGTTGAGTTTTTTAATAATTTTGATATGATTGTAGTAAATATATTTAACTAGAAATATAGTTGCGAGGAAATCGAACAAACTTGATTAATTTGAATAAGTGGATGGCGTAGAATTTAGAACGAAGAAAAACAGAGAGCAGCAGATCAGTGATAGTTTATTCTTGAAAATAAACACTTTTTGTTGTTTTTTTGCGAAACTGCTCTCGACGAGCTAGTAACGCTTATCTTCATGGTTGTCAAGGACGACCTGAAGCTGAGAGATGTAAATGACACGTATTTTTTTTATTTTCTTTGGGACGGGAAAAACCAAAACTTTACTTTCAAGACCCGTTTAAAGATTGGAGAGTTTTCAGGGATATGCAGAAAAGAACGAGAGTGTTCAGTGGGGTGGACATCTACAACATGATTGCGGACGTTGGCATGTACTGTAAAGCAATAGGAGACTAGAGCGCTATTGTTGAGCAAACAAGACCGAGATAAGCAATGAGATATTAATACCCAATGCGCTGCAAGTAAGAGCAAAGTCAGGAAGGAAAATATCATATGTGATTGTCCTCGCCATTTATTTGCGCGAGGACAAAGCATGCATGTTCGTCTCATCGTAGAGAAAGCCAAGAAACACATGGTTGCTGATTTGACAGTTCTGTCAACTTCACAAGGATGGTTTGCACATATGGGAGCACACAGTACTTCGATGAGCAACACATGTTCTATTCCAAATGCGTCCAGAAGATGGTGTTCACGGTGAGGGGTTTGCGGACAACTTCAATAGGCTGGAGCGCTAAAATGGGCTGAAATGACACGTATTTTTTTTTATTTTTTTTGGGACGGGAAAAACCAAAACTTTACTTTCAAGACCCGTTCAAAGATTGAACTCATTGAGTGGACTGAGTCTTGACTTCATCCATTCGTACATTTTGTTCATATTTTTATTACCATGAAATTCTCAAAGCATGAAAAGCATGGGACGAAAGAGTATCTGGTTTCTACCTGACATGTCGAAGGTCCACCCTACGTATCTAGTGCCTTATTGTGCAATGTAGATCACCCATGTATTTTCGTCTTTTTCATTCAGGTTTTTAGTCATTGCATTGCGGCATTCATTAGCCTTGGAAATAGAAGGGATGATTTCTTTGATAAAACGAGACCTCGGTTACCACTAATGTGGATTGTTTGACCAGGATGCAGGATATAACAGAGGAGCTATGGGGAAGATTGGTTCAAAGCGAGAAGTATTCGAACCTTCTTGTTTCCTTGTGCCTTTGGGCGGTCATTGCACCTTTCGGACTCGGTTTTGTTCTCTTCGTGGTGGTTTTTGTCGTCGTTATTTTCTTTCCACGCGTCTCCGTTTTACTTTCAATGCAACCTACGCGTAGGCTACTCCGACCCTCCCGGTTACCTTCCCTAGATTATGTTCGGGTGCCAGGTTAAAGCAATGAATTTTTTCACTGCTAGGAAAAAGGCGAGAGGCAAACATGTTAAAATTCGAGATCGACCGCTCCAACAACCAAGTCACTGTTTGTTTTTCACCCTATGTCCTGGAATGTACCATGACATTGCTAACCCTCGGGATTAACCATAATGGTACAGAACGTGCACATCTCCTTACTCTGCTCATAAGAAGAGAGAGGCTACAACTGCTCATCGCCATTAGCCTTTGAAGTCTCCAAAGATGCACATTTCGCCACTCTTTTCATGTTTGTGTTTCACTGTTTCCCCAATTTCTGTTGACTTTACTCAAGGATAGGGCAATACAATAGTTTAATTATGGTTAGCAGATTTTACGTCCATTCTTCACTGAAAAGGGAAGTCTAGGTAATGAGGTTAGAAAACAGTTTATTGCTGTATGTTGATTAACCAATTGTACTGTAACTTTTGTGCGGTGCAGTAGGAGAAGTACTGGACACTGTAATGCGAAAAGTGCCTAGAGTACCCTAAACTGGGGAGATTGACCGTCATAACGGAGAATATTCACATGCTTATGATGACCACGTGCAGACTGTGGCCAACGATGATCCTACAGAGAAGCTTTCTCGTTATCTTCAACGTTCTTCTATCCTTCATTCTTTTTGATCTTCGTAAGCTTACGAACTTGACTGCAATCCATTCCGTCAAACTTGAAGTCTATGGCCTGTCTGAGCAGTGATTGGTTCTTACATCATGCATATTAAAATATATTCTGTGTGGTCTGAGTCTTCTGCTGGGAGGGGTAGGTTACTAGGTTCTGGAGGTTTTTTGGTTTTTCTTTGTTTTTCCTTCTTCCTGGAGTGCCAGGGTAAGAAGTTACTGAAGTGCCAGTCCACAACCGATATTTGCTGTAGGAGGAGAGGAGGCCCCGCTACTGTACCGTAAGTCAGAAGATGATGTGATTGTGAATTTTGGTTTAGGTCTGTAGACACCTCACGTTCAAGTTTAGCATATAGAATTTGAAGTTCAAGTTTTCAAAGGGTAGTAGTTCGGGTAATGTACCTTTTGTGAGAGGAATGTGAGCGACGTATGCTCTCAAGTGTTCTGAAACACATCAGTCTTCCAAAGCCATATCTGATGATTCTTACGATCTGATACTGCGAGAGTACTAATTCTTCTTCCCCGCTGCAAAGTATAAAGGCATCCTCTAAACCATAAGATGAACTAGAGATTATCGGTAGTGCATAATTTAGAAGTGCCCTGGCGACAACTAACGGCAGTGAACTTTCGAGCTACTAAAGACGTGAATGTCCGATGTTTAGACGTAGGATTGGGTCGGGAGATTTGACACTACTTTTCTGACAGCCACAGATGCCTAAGATTCTCGGCCCTGTATCTAACAACGTCGGACCTCGGGTACGGTACGTGGCATGGCAGAACACGGTTCAGAAAGAAAGAGAGATCTGAGAGTGTGAGAGTGAGAGAGAGAGAAACTTTGAGATTGTGCGGGTATTTCCACAAAAACGTCCCACCAACCCAAATGACGAATCGCGCATTCAAAATGCAGTACTCACTTCACATTTGTCTGAATTGTATCGTTGTCGATCGAGGCACGCGTCTACTCGGAGCATTTGACCAAGGCTGGCCAGAACGGGACCACGTCAAAGCTCCTCTGCCCGACCCGACCGGGTACGATGGATAGCGTTCGCCACTGGCCAGCAGCACGGGATGTCTATGGGAACACGAGTACGTCACACCGATGCTGCATGCGCGGAAACCGAAATCCACGCTCAGTCTGAGGTTCTGAGGTCCGAGGCTGTGCTGGAGCCTGGCCCTGTCCTCTGGGGTACAGCACAAGAAGCGCCAGCGACCCTCTGGAGGGGCGCCGCAGCAAAGCATCGGACAGGCGAGACTGGGAAGAGCGTCTCTCCCAGATTCAGAAGGGAATAATGGAGGAAGGAGATGAGATGAGATCAGTCCGACCCTCCGAGTCCGTACAGGTTGTAGATAGAATCTGAGAGATCCGTCCTGTGCTGCCCGGGACCTCGACGTGGAGGTGGGGGCGTCATCTTCCTGCCTCCGAATTTTCTGCATGTCGTGTCCAGGTGGCAAACGGTCGTTCACGTCACAAGAATGATTAAATTAGGCTGGAGGTCCTACATTTTCTCCGCCTGTCCCATTACTCCTGTGTTAGCCACAAAGTCTTCTCGGCCGTTGACTTTGCGAGTCAAGTATACTCTTGGGGGTTCGGACTCGCGATTCACCTCAGCTCGTGCTCCGCGCGCCAACGCAGGGGGCCAGCAACAAGTATTGGGCCATGGGCGCTTGTCCTTGTTGTTGCGTGGTCCGTTGCTCGGAGAGCGTACTGGTATCGCCGAGCACTCGCTCTGGACGTTCGCGTGATGTTGCTCCCATTTCCACTTGATCGCTGATGGGATCGTCGTCTCGGTGCGGCAGGTGGTCTTGTTATTTCCGTTGTAGTTGTAGGAGGGAATTGAAGCAGTATTTGAAAAGTAGGACGCGTGTGTGGGTACCTTCTGCTGGTGGTGAAACGGATTCTCTGGGTCATCAAATCAATGGACGATCTACAGGGTGCGGCAGGTGGTGGAGCTGTGGCGACGTCAAGCAGTGTGTTGGTAGAGGAACTCGAGTTTGGGCGCCGACTGGAGACGCTGAATCACACCGGGATGCAGATTTCTCCGACCTCGATAGATCCTTCGAGGCTCCGAAGAAACGGGCATCTTACAGCGTCTTCGCCGCCAGATTAGCAATCATGGTAAGCCGATGTGCACTCCAATAGTAGACTATGGCAGGCCCTGCATTTGTGTCGATCGTTTCTCGCCTGGCCTGGCCTGGCCTGGCCTGGGTGCTCGCTTCAGAGATCTGCTCTGCAGTATACTCATGACGATGTCAGTTATGTCTTCAAGATGCGTATTTTCGGTCTAATTGCTGATCGCAGTCTGTATATAAGACACCCATCCATCCATCGATATCCATCCGAGGAGCGCATGACAGTAATGGACCGACTGGCAGTTTGATGGGTTGGAGGAAACCCGGGTTCCAGGTGGGACTTGCAAGTCCTAGGCTATCGACCATGTTGCTCTGACGGAGCCCAAGTATTCAGCTTCGACAGGGACATCGACCTTATTCCTCGAGACTTGAATCACAATGGTACCCTGCCGAATTTTTGGAGTCTCTTTGTGCTTAATATCCAGCAAGGTCGCTGCTCCACTGACTGGGAGTATGGTAGACGGCCTTAGATGGATTTCATATCCTTCACGAACTGTGCAAGATCGGTAGATTTGGACGGGGATTTCAGAAACTTAGGCTTGGATATTCTTCAACCTGAACTTGCCAGGTTATCAAGAGGTCAACGCGGATGCTGGGTGTCGCATAATTTTTAACATCTGCCGATTACTGGACAGGAAGAGGATTGGGACCGGGATATTTGCCACGAAAGGGATCTGTGGCACAAGAGATCAGCAAGAAATCCCTTTAGTTCTGGAATCTGGGGGAGAGCCACTCTCTACATGGAGTACTTTCAGGTGGAACGGGCCGAGTAACTCGAAGTGTGCATGTTAATTACGCCTCCACGCTAGGAAGGATAATAAGAAGAGGTTGTGTTAATTACAGTAATATTTTCCGTGCTACGGACTCCAGAGCTTCTTTTCCGGACCTATTTGTTGCCCTATTCTGCTGACGTTGTGGATCATGTGTGGCCATCAAGAGCACCTCAATACTGCTTTAACCAATGGGGCTTCCCTTCCTACTTGTCTGTAGCCATTTCCTTTACTGAGCTAAAGTTTGCGACAGTGTTCCACTGAAAAGTAGTACTTTTGGAGTGACTAAGTCTGTTTTCGTTCCTGCCTGTTACAGGTGATGTTGACGATACTAATTGGGTTGCTCACAATATTGACATGGCATTTCACCACGGTGTACACAACGAGATCCATAAAGAGTCTCGCTTTCAGTCTACGGACGGAGCTTCTACAGCGACCAATAGCTCGAATGTGGAATCTTTTGAACGCTACTCTAGACACCACCGTTACGCATGTTAATCTGTCTAAATATGTTGTAGGCCAATACAAGCTGCCCATCACCCCTGGAGATCAAGATCAGGTATTACGCTCTCCCTTAATTGTACTCACTCGAGCCCAGTGTGTCAACGAGACTGTACTGGACTTGAGCTGACACGATTCTTAATACGACGGTTGTAGTTTTGGCGTGCAAGTTGCTGCTAGCACAAAAAGCAGATTGGACGGTTGTGATCAAATGGACGAGTTGTGAAAATCTGGATTCTGAAGGGGAATCCTTTGATTCTAGATTCTGATAACTCAAGCATGCGAGACACTTACTTTCACTAGGCATTGTTTTGTTTCCTGTTCAGCAGTTATACAATGTTATGCGGAATGTTACGTGGGCTATTTTTACGAGTCGGAAAGCAGTGAATGCCTTGACTATAGTGTACAGCAACGGCCTGACTCAAGGATTTGAAAGGGATTCCGCCACCAAGGAAGAATTTTACTCGTACTCTGTTTTTCGGAACGACAGCGAATCTGCAGAGTCTCCGATATCTGCCTATTTCCCATCACCGTCTCCATCACCGTCAGGTGCAGAGGATTTTCTGCCCAAGAGCACGGCCGACACATTCAAATGGTTTAGGGAACCCGTGAATAAACGTAGTGGCTACAAAATGGGACCACCCATAGAGATAAAGCCTTACAACCTGACTCAGGATTTCGGTGGCGTAGCACTTCTAAAGGAAGGTGATACCTCATGGCACATCACTGTCCATAGGTCTGACGATACTCCATTCCTTGCTTCTGGCTCTCCCGTGAGGCACCCCGAAACAGGCGAGGTTCTGGCTGTTGCTGGCGTTACACAAGCTCTGAGAGGGGTCAGCCAGCTCATGCAGGAGCTTGTAACTCTGCATAGTGGAACTATCTACCTGACCAATGCTGATGGATGGTTACTCGCATCATCGACCTTCACTCCGCTGCTAAAAAATTCATCAAACGGGCCGTCGCTTATCCGCGCAGAGGAGTCAACGGATCGCGTAATAAGTGCAGGGTCACTGTGGCTCAGAAGTGTGTACGGGACCAGTTTGGAGAACCTGCAGAATGTGCACGCAGAGGATGTGGAGCTGCTGGGAAAAAAATACTACGTGGATACTTTCGTACTCAATTTGAGCAAGCTGCCTTTGGTTAGACACCTGACTTTGGACGCCTTTTCGATAAGCCCTCTGGTTCTTGACTTTCGCGAGCGTACGAGAGAGAGAGAGAGAGAGAGAGAGAGAGAGAGAGAGAGAGAGAGAGAGAGAGAGAGAGTGTGTGTGTGTGTGCATGGACCTACATGGACCCTGATAGAAATGTCTTGGGGATTTGTTGTAGGCCCCGTGAGTTTTGGTCGCACAGAAGTGCTTACATCTTCCTTGCTGGCTTTCGTGCGTTTCACAGGTGGGCGTTATCGTGACTCCGCGATCCTTCGTAATGGGGGCTGTGGATCGTCGGGGCCATGCGACCCTTGCCATCTTGATATCAATTTCTGTTTGCATACTTGTGGTGGGGTGCTTGTTCACTCTGATATTTACAACAGGTGTATCCAACGAGATGAAATTACGATCTGAGCTGATTGATCACCTCGATGCTCGAAGACGGGCTGAGGCCTCGAGCAATTACAAGAGTCAATTCCTTGCTAATATGAGGCAAGTCTCTGATTGCAAGTCACATATGCATCAGTCGGAGTGAAAGGTCTGCACAGATCTGGTGTTAGAAAATGTGGAGTTTTCACCTCTCCACACGGCAATTGGTTGGTGGCATATTGCAATTGCACTGAGGGGTATGTATGTGAGCGGGTAGACTAAGCAGAATTTCTTGAATATCCGCTGCTGACATTGTCCTTATTTGGGATGCAGTCATGAACTCCGTACACCCATGGCGGCTGTCATAGGACTGCTCGATATTTTGCTCTGCGATGAATATATGACTTCAGAACAGGTAGCTATGGTATCCCAGATACGAGACTGCTCGACAGCATTGCTTCGCCTTCTGAATAACATCCTTGATCTCAGTAAGGTAAGATATCCATTTCCAGCTCCCAGCAATTTTGGAAGGTGCTACTTTTTCAATGCCACTTCTTGTGTCCCTTTGCGGGTGAAGGTCATCTACGAGCAATGGTTTCGCCGAGCTTGGCAATAAAATTTCCAACAATTATTCCTGGATAATGTGCAGGTGGAGTCTGGGAAACTTGTTCTAGAGGAAGCAGACTTTGATCTTCGGCGTGAGCTAGAAGGATTGGTTGACATGTTTTCTGTGCAGTGTGACGATCATAGTGTGGAAATAGTCCTTGAACTTGCTGGTGAGAGTTTTCCTCTTGGCCACGAGAATATTGTCCATCCATCATTAAAGACACTTGTTATTCAAATTATGTACGCTCCTGACAATGCTCTCAGTATCTAGAGTCCAAATGCTGCATAGTCCAGCTCACTCTTCATCTATGTCGTGTCTGTTTGGCACAGTAATAGAGGAGTGCATGATGAATAAAGTGTGCTCCTACTTAGAATTGCTCCACGATTTCTGAATGGAATTTGTTCTGCTCCCGTCAGACGATATTCCCCGTCTTTTACGAGGAGATTCTGCTCGCACGGTACAAATATTTGCAAATCTTATTGCGAACTCCATCAAGTTTACTTCGTGTACGATACTTCAATCCAGTATCTCTTTGCAAATTTGTCCAGCAGTCGCTTTTTCTGAATCCAATGTTTACATTTGATAGTCCCCTTCTCTACATACGGGATCAGGTCCTCTCGTTTGATATCCGAAATTGTTGAAGCAAGTGTTTTTACAATCTCAATGAGCTCTTCTAATACTTGTCGTTAGGGACCAGCCGGGCATGTTCTCGTACGAGGGTGGGTTGATCCTGCTTTTCGCGGGAAGAGCGGAGCGTTGAGCGTCGGCAAGGATATAAATCCATTGTGGTTTACAAAAGTGGGAAGTGGTCGTTTTGAAGAGGATATCCAGCCATCAGATAAAATCTGCTTGTGGTTCGAAATCGACGACACAGGCTGTGGTAGGTGGTGATAGTGATTCAATTTCATGACACAACTGGTCCAAATGTTGTCATGAAACCTTCGTTCGAGTCTGGCGTTAATTTCTAGGATTTTCTTTAGTAAGCGGGGAGTAGTTATTGCCCTTGCCATGTACAGTTTTAGCTGCTGCGTCATGGATTGACGAGCGATGATGGCAGGTATTGATCCAAGCAAGTGGGAGACGGTATTCGACAGTTTCGTGCAAGCGGATCCATCTACAACACGAACGTAAGAACTCTAATCTTCACCTCGTCTGTCGAGGCTATGATTTTCAATGAAGACCTATTGGATAGATGTCTCCCATTATGTCGTTCTTCTCGACTTTAGCACCTTCTTGCTCACCTTTTTAAGAAAGCATTCCACCTTTCTTTTTGCGATAATTTTTCTTATCTGAAGAAGACGGAACTTCATTGTAAAGTCTTGAAGTTATCTTGTATTAATATTTGTATCAAATCTCTTCTCATGAGAGACGAAGGTGTTGTTAGATTCTCCCCTGCGTTGACTAGAACTCCTTACTTGCAGTATGTGCCCTTAGATCCACAGCTGATTTATGGTTCAGAAAAACCTTGATGGTGTTGTGCTGAGAGAGTAATCAGGTTATTGCTGACTTACCTTGTCAAAACCTCACGATATCAGCTGGAGAATCTCAGCTTTCTTATGACACTTTGTGCTCTTATAAAAAATGTGCAGATACGGGGGAACAGGTCTTGGGCTCTGTATAGTGAAGTCTCTCGTAAGTGAAGCTTTGATTCATGATGAATTAATGAAGTTTCTACTCCTAGATACCCGTAACTTCTTGGTCAAATCTAAGTCAATTCATGTGACGGATGGCATGGTGCTGCAGGTGAACAAGATGGGAGGAGACATAAAGGTGATGAAGAAGGAAAGCCGTGGAACTCTCTTGAAGCTATCACTATTTTTCAAAGAGTCTCCAGAGAGTCTAATACCAAAAACTTTTCGAGATTATTGCGCTTCCACATTTTTCTCTGAGACCCTGCAACATTCAAAAGTACGTCATCTCTTCACTTATCTGTAGTTTCTGGCGTGAGCGTTGCGCCTCGTTTGTTCGCTGCAGTCCTTCCTTTCAAAATTTCAAACGTCGACTAGCCACTTTATAACGGAAATCCGTGTGGGCAACATATCTCGGATCTTATAATCTAGAATTGGAAAACTGTATCAATGAATGGCTCCAGATGACGGACTGTTTCAAGAAAGCCATGCTTGGTAAAGTCTTTGTAACGAAAAGGATGTGGGATAAAGCTCCGTGAAGGTTTTGTTGCCTCGTTTCACGAAGCTCGAGTTAGTCACGCAAATCTCCGCTCTTCACAAACCCCTGTCATTATCATTAGTATAACTTAGTCGTATATGTTCAACTCACTCGTGTTTCATGGTCAAATCTGTGAAACAGCTTGTCTTCTCAGTGGAAGGTCGTACTGGAGGAACTCTGATGAGTAAATGGATGCGGGATAAGGGATTACATGTAGTTGAAGCGTCAACGTGGGAGGAAACTGTCGCAGAATTAGAGGACATGGTTCAGGAAAACAGTTCATCACTCAAGTTCGAACCATTAGCAATACTGGATATCAGCCTTGTTACACAAGATCGTGATTTGGACGTGCTAGAGAGATATACGAAGAAGGGTGTTCTGATTGCATGGCTTCTGAATCATGACACTTCAAGTGTCACGAAGGGTGACCTGAGGAAGAGGGGGTTTTCAATCATGGCTAACAAGCCTGTGTATAAATCAAAGTTAGTCCATCTCTTGAAGATGTTGGTAGGGTGCAGCACAAGTGGTGAAGTGTTGGCGCAGCCGAAGGCACAAGGGGTCACACCATCTGTTAATGAAGCAAACTTCAACAATGGGGGTAAGCCAGGTTCGTGGAGAGTTGCGTTGAACATATCTCAGGTTTTAACAGAGACTCAGAATGAGGTGACCCGAGCCCGATCGCAGCCTTTGCGAGCAAATTCGACCGGGAGGTTGGAGCAAATATTAGAGCATTCAAATCACGACGAAGAGGTGCTGCTCATGGACGGTCATCGAAGGCGTCATTCTGAAGACTTTCCGATCCACAAACCATCAAATTACATAAGGCCTGCCCTACGTGGTCTCGATAGGGTAAAGGCCTCGGCAACGGAAACTGCAGGAAGCGGGCCCAATTCCCCTATAGCCCCTGGAACAAACCATGGCTCCGCCCCGTCCTCGACCCTTACAGAGGAGGAGGCAATCGCTGGTAGCTTCTGTAGACAGTCTTCTACAAAACTAGCTGAAACAGCCACCCTTCGATCCTCCGCGAAGTCTCATCCGTTGGAACCCTCAGTTACCGAACTGTCTTTTAAGGATGAGAGCCACTGGCTGAATGGAGAACCAGATTCTAAGAGATTAAACGAAAGCCGAGACGTGGCAGATAAAGTTCAGATGTCAAGTACGCCTTTCCCGGGGCGACATACAGAAAATTGTGCTCAGAATGGTAACCTTAGTCTTTCTGAGCAACTGTGTAGTAGTCTGGTAACAGTAGATGCAAAACAGAATATCCCTAATGGAGGAGTTCCTAAAGACGGAAAAATTAGACAGCAGCAGCCGTCTGGAGGGGCTCTTGATGTCCCAGTCGATAAGCCTGTGACGATCACAAGAATACGGCGAAAAGATGAGCATTCCCCCTCCACTAGAATCGGACCGCAAGACGCTCTCAAAGGGATCAGGATACTCCTTGCCGAGGATACTCCAGTCCTCCAGAGGGTGGCAACAATGATGTTAGAGAAGCTGGGTGCGACGGTGTCAGCAGTGGGTGATGGGTTACAAGCTGTCAATGCACTCACGCAATGTCTTGAATCGAACGTCCTTTTAGAGAGAGATAAAATTCGAAAGCTGAAGTATTTGGAAGAATCATCAGTTCCTTATGATTTGGTGCTGATGGATTGTCAGGTACATCTTTCTGACCAACTCTTAGGGATGTGCTTTTGTTTCACCTTCTTTAGCTTTATGTCGTCGAACCTTCTGTCTCTGTGACTTCGTGTCTGAGCTATTCTATGCATGTCTGCAGATGCCGAAATTGGACGGATACGATGCAACGAGGGCCATTCGGCAGGCCGAAAGAGGTACCAGTTTTCACATACCAATAGTAGCTTTAACCGCTCACGCAATGTCATCTGATGAAGCCAAATGTCTTGAAGTTGGTATGGATGCCTACCTCACTAAGCCTATTGATCCTAAGCTTATGATGTCCACTATAACTAATTTGACGAGGAGGCAAAAGCCTTCTCAACAAGGTGCCAATGATGGTTTGTAGACTAGGTTTCTTAATTTCCAGTATCGGATGATCACCCCTCGGGGACAAGGATGCACTGAAGGAGTCTTCTGAACTAAGAGGCTTTGGACTCAGCATTCATGAGTTTTAGCTAACCCATCACAGGGTATGTAATTTATTCTCACTTGAAAGAGCTATACTATGCACAAGTTTCAATCACGTCTCATGATTGTCGTGCTAGTAACCCAACCTTCAGCGACTGGTCGTAGATAATCGGCTCGGATTCTCTTGTAAGAAAGACTGACCTCGATTACGAACGTGGACAGTCACACAAGAAATCTTGGATTTGATATGCCTTCTCACTGCCAGTTTCAGGAGAGTGTTCCATGTTTTTGTCTTGTAGAGAGAAGAGATGGGACCACGGCGGTAGCTTGGTGGTTCCCACTCTACCTTCTTTTCGTGATATACATGTTTAGAACCCAAGCACATTTATCTCGCTATGGATGTATTATACATGCAGAAAGGAAAGGTGTGGTTCCCAGCATGCGACCATCCCCGTCTTTTGACGTTGAGAACCTTGAAACTTCTGGACTGGGTTGACGATCTTTCTGAATAACCTGAACAGATTTTCCTTCTCATGGACCGTCTTATTTCCCGTCTCTTCCTATCTGCATGATTAGTCGCGTTGTTGCGTGTATTGTAATTAACTGTTGTTACTTACTTGCTCTGTACTCTTACTTGTCTAGTCCACTCGGAGTGTAGCTGACAGAGAGGTTCATAGAGAACGTCGATTTTACAATATACGCCACTTATGCCTTCTCCCTTTCTTCTTCTGAAACTCTCGTCTTTCGGTTTCAAGGGACTTCTGAGTCCGCTCTCTCCTCAAATGTTCAGTGAGATTCACTTACGGTATTCGGGGCACAGAGATTTTCACTAAAGGAGGTGTTTCACTACAGGCCTGGTTCCGAATTATTCGCAAGTAGATTGTTGTACATTTTTCATCTCTTGAGAACATCTAACTCCGGAAGACAGAGGATCCCCCACCTGTGGTAAATCTCCTCACTTTCATCTCGTTGTGTCACTGCTTGTTAAGTCTATCGACATTCTTGCAGACCAAGAGCTTCAGTCACTGTAAACATAGCGACTTGCTGGAAGTTGATTCTTTGATTTGCGTAACCCGGTGTTTACTGGTTCCACTTCAATCTATTTCAATATTTTTCAATTTGTATGCATATGACCAAATAGATTCACATAAATCCGGCGTAACTCGTTCTATAAGGTAACACTACATTAGTGGTAACGCTTTCTTCAACGGCAGGTTTCGAAAAGCATTACTAAGTATTCAGCAGTTCTATAATTTCCAAATCGTAATGCACATACAAGAGTTGCCACCGGCCTGGTAACGCACAATGAGTTTTGCTCGTACTAATTAGAGGGCAGCACTAAAATGTTCACACACACTATTGCGAGTAATCCGTGAGTTGACCTACGAGTCTTCATTACTTTTACGCCTCGAGACCGTATACAGAATACTCTATGCCGGCAGCCTTCACGTGTCGGTTGTATTCTCTAGCGGAGCTCACTGCCGGTTCGCAGGCTGAGGTATTGTCTCTCACCACAGTTTTACTACAGGATTGAAGGAAAAGCATGCCATCCGTGGTTTGCCCATTCGTACCTCTATCTACATGATTGGACCCTCATGAAGCATGGACCAGACCAAGTTCCAAAGCAGACCACAAAACGTCAGCAGTACTCTAGAAGGTGATAGGGAGAAGCCTTGAGAAATCGGAGTTGTGATATTTATTGGTAATAAAAAGGAAAAATATATACTCCTGTTTCAACTAACAGGAGTAGCAACTTTCTAGGATGGATACATGCTTGAAATAGACTGACTCGCGAGAATACGTTTCAACCAGACGGGAGTAGCAACTTTCCATGTTGGAACAGCGTCTAATACAGACCGGCCTGAGAGAGCAGCCTATCGAAGGAAATCTCCTCATTTGTATGTTCAAACATTGGAACTCAAAGCCTATGAAGAAAGCGGTAAAATCAAATGGGACTCCTGTTGGGACAAAACGGTAGAAGCATTCTTTTTCGTTTATCGCATGTTTAACTCACCTGAAGTACAATCTATGCCGCCTATCATCGGTTCGTTATATGCTGATGCATCAATGAGGTAATAGTAAATCTATGTGAAATAATCAGTTTTGATTTATAAATTTATATATTCAAAAACATATATAATTTTTCTTCATATTTACGTTAAATTTTTATCATATATTATAAAAAATAAATCATGTTTGTTAAGGATTTTATTTTTATCATTCTCATGCAAATCACAAAGTTAGTACATTATAACTTTTAATAAGGTAAGGAATACCTTCCCCAAAAAGTTTATAAATTAAAATTTGTTATAAACTCATTTTTTCATCATTAAAACTCAATGAGGTTTTAATTGATCCATGATTTTTTGAAAAAGCCTAACACAATGAAATAAGGATGGATTGTGGAATTAGATAGTACTGTATATGAATTTCACTCTAATGGATAATGTTTTATATCACTTGTAAGACTGAACCCCCGAAAATTTCCTAGGGTAGACTGAAATCGGGAAAGGTTTAGGTTGCATTGAATGTTAAATAGATATAAGTGTGCAAGAAGGAATATACATGTAAATTCTGCATATAATTTTGACATGCCTCAAGAGTTATCTATGTTACTTGTCATATGCGTGAAATCATCATAGGTTTGAAATTTGTTGATTGCAACATTTCATCTCACTCGTGAAGCCGATACGGGTGATATTGTCATGTTATGCGGGGAAGTAGAGAACATAATGGATAACGTTAGCAATTACTGGACAGAGTTATGAACGAGAGGCTTCACTTATTTTATTCTCGATGGAGATGCACAAATCATCAAGATGAGACACATAAGTAGTTTTTCTATTATAATATGATTTATATGATTGTATGTTACAAATATTACGTGTCCATATCTTATTACATTTAGTTTTTGAGTTTAAGATGTAATATTACTAAAATATCTTTTATTGAATGAGACTGGGCGAAATTAAAATGCAGTCAAGGTTTCATTCTTAAGGATAACATTACTATGTTATGAGATTTACATAGCGAGAAATTTTATTTTACAATGAGAAATATCCCTCTCCTCTTTGTGATAAGATGTTTATTTCCAACTATTTTCTGTTTCTTTGCATGGTTTTCTCCATCAGGTTTTTATTCCATGCCTATTCCATAACACTATAAAGAATGATGTAATATGCTCTATATGCTCTATAGACTCTAGTACAAAGTAAAATAACAAAAAGGATAGGAATATCCCATTATGTCATACTTCGATGAAACCAAAGGGGTAACATGGGGGCTAGGAATGTGGAATGGAGAATGGAAAATGTGTCATAATACACCTAAGGTATCTAAACTATCTAGGTCAAATGCATACAAGAAAAGCATCTTAAGAAGCATCACCTAAGTGATTGGTCTCCTATGTATTGCACATATTGCTCTCTATGGAGCAATAGCTACATGTGGTAATGAGTCACACATGCACCAAAGTAATCGACACAAGAAATATATGATTCACCTCTTTGAGGCTACGTCCACGGGAATACATAAATCACTTTACTGATCTTAAGCTCAGATTGCTCCGTAAAAATGAGCTGTAGTGTGTCACAGAGAACTTCCATAAGCCTTCTTACATAGTAGTGCCAACTAATCATAGTCAACATTTAACTAGAGTTGCAGCCTAATTAGAGTTAACCAATACCTAACACTAACCAGGCTCAACTTCATCTATCAGGCGTATGAGCATCTTCTTGATGTTGACTCCCATGGGTTGAACAAAGCGTTTATCGATGTCGACCATGATGATGATATCCTCCTCAGTGAAGCCAAATTGATCCATCAAACACTTGTATATCCTCGATACATCGTTAACATATCCATGAAGCTCAATCTTCATCCCCGGATAATTGCACCCCATGAGCAACGCCTTTTTCTTCATCTTGTCTCCTATACCTCATTCCCAGTCTACCAAAATCAATCGATGTGCTCTCAGCATTGATGTCAATCCCCAGAAAACGTATGACGTGACCAAGACGAAACGAGAAGTCAAACCGACTGATCTAGATTCCCCGTTGGCTCCATAAAAAATTCAACGATTCTCTTGTAGAATCAACTCGATCGATTTGCAGAAATCTCAGCCTACGAGTCTCATTCTCAATTTAATTCTCTAGCAACAATTTGATAAAACATTAGGAATCATCGCTCAAGAGTGATAGAAATAATGTGAAACAACACATGCTCTAATACCAATTTTTGGTCCGAAATGACAAACAATGAGTCACACATGCATCAAAGAAGTCGACACAAGAGATATGTGGTTCACCTCCTTGAGGCTAATCCATGTGAACACAAAAATCACTTTACTCATCTTAAGCTCTCTCTCTTGTTCTCTCAAATTTTTACGTAATAATGAACTCTAGTGTGTCATAGAAAGCTTCCACAAGCCCTCTTATATAGTAGTGCCAACTACTCCTAGTCAGTATTTAACTAGAGTTGCAACTTAACTTTTGTTGACCAAGACTAAGAGTGAACCCAACGAGATGATCTTCATGTCGAGTATCAGCGACAGACTGTAGAATGATGACTCCCTCCTATGAAAAGCCATGTTGATAAAAGAGAGAAGAATGTGAACCGTAGAAATATCGTATGAGAGAAATAAGACTTGATAAAGGTCCATCAACCTCTTTGAGCTCTCTAAAGATGTATGCACGTGAGACACTATTAAAAGTACATTCTCAGCGTCCACAAGCAAGACAACCCAATCCAGATGGATATCTAGAAGTACTATAATATCCAATCATATCATCTCATAACTTCATGATGTGGCAACCTCAAAATTATTGGTCCGAAATAGGAATACACGGAGAAACACACATGCAATCAAGAGTCGATACATGAAATATATGGTTTATCTCAATGAGGCTACGTCCACGGAACACACAAAGTCAATTTACTAAATAATCCTAATTTGTGTCACAAAGAGCTTCTGCCAGCCCTCTTATATAATAGTACCAATCCTAGCCCTAGTCTAACTAAATATAGTCAAACTAACTAGAGTTACTCAAGACCTAAGTTAACTCCTAACAATCTCCCCCTTGACTCATGTCTTGGGATCTCTAACTCTTGTTATCCATATACATACTCCATGGGAAGTCCTAGAAGGAAACCTGAAGCATAGGCCCTAGTTAATCCTGTAAACAAGGATTAACTAGAACTAAGCCGTAGCCTAACTAGTAAGGAGTAAAGCATATACAAGAATCAAACAATTACTAGAGTAACTCTACTAGTGCTCCTTGTGCAAAACCTACATAGTAGCACAATGCCTCGTGAAACTCTCTAAAGGAATAACTTTGGTCAAAGCATCAGCTGGATTGAGTTTACCGTTAATCTTGACTAGATCAACCTTCATATCAGAAACTACATCTCTAATAAAGTGATATCTGATGTCGATGTGCTTCACTCTGCTATCCATCACTTGATATGCTACAAGATGTAAGCCACTCTGACTATCATAATGGAGATTTACAACATCTTGTTTCAATTCCATTAGTGATAAGTCTATTCAACAAAATAGCCTCCTTTGCTACTTCCGTTCTTTCGCTACATATTAAACTACGTAGTTGACTAAGCTATGCACTTCTGCAAGGTAGATCTCCAACTAACACATCCACCTCCAAATGTAAATACATATCCAGTTGTAGACTTCCTCTTGTCCATAGTCAACATTAACGTAACCCAACAAGGATTTGGCATTGTCCGATAAACCATCAAATAGAAGACCATAATCCTTAGTACTCTTGAGGTACATGAAAATCCACTTCACAGCTTCCCAATGCACCTTTCATGGACTTGACATGTACCTGCTCACCTTGCCCATAGCTAAAGCAATAGTCTATCAGGTCTAGTGCACACCATCAAATATATGAGGCTGCCCACTGCCTTGTCACATGGAAGTGATGACATCTTTCCTCTCTCAGTTGCATCAATTGAACATTGAGCTGCTAAGAGCTTAAAATGTGCCGCTAAAGGAGTCCACATTTCTTTAGAGTCTGCCATGTTAAACATGTCAAGCACACGCTGAATGTACTTATCTTGACTTAACTATAGCTTCCTCTTCTTCAAATCCATGTGAACATCCATACCTAATATCCTCTTGGACTCATCCAAATCCTTCATCTTGAATGCAGATTTCAGTTGCATATTGCATCTATCGATGTCGGATTGTTCCTTTGCCAAAATGAGCATGTCATCCACATAGAGTACTAGAAAAATAAGTCTAAAGATCTCATTATTCACCTTTTTCATGTAAACACATGGATCAAATACACTCCGTGAAAATCCTTGTGCTTTCATGAACTCATCAAACCTTGCATTCCATTGCCTAAGAGCTTGCTTCAATCCATATAGAGATTTGAGCAATCTACAAACTAACTTCTCATGACCTTTTTTCTCATAGCCAGTAGGTTGTCTCATGTAGATTTCTTCCTCCAAAGATCCATTTAGAACAGCCGTAACAACATCCATATGATCCATAACTAGACCAAATATCGCAGCAAGTGCACATACCAGACGAATTGTAGCATACTTTGCTACATGTGAGAAGACTTTGTTGTAGTCCACACCCTTCTCTTGTGTGAAGCCCTTAGCCATCAACCTGGCTTTGAAGATCCTCTTCTCTTCATCTTTTGGATTATCCTTCAACTTGTACATCCACTTGCTATCAACCAAAGGTTGACCCTTTGGAAGCTCCACCAGTTCCCAAGTCTTGTTCTCAACAAGCGATTGCATCTCACGTTCCATAGCAATATCCCACTCAAGCTTATTGATAGAGGCTTGAGCTTCTCTATATGAACAAGGTTCTCCTTCTTCCAAGATCAACGCATTGCCATCATCATTCTCAGCTTCAATATCATGATCCTCAAGAATAGATGAATCATCCCATGTTTCATACCTTTCGGGAGCTCTACTAATCCGATTTGATGATCTCGTAATAGATGGTCATAGTTGATCTCCATCGTTTTGTGCTGTGTCTTGAGGCTCAATAATGACAACTTGCTCCTCCAATTCCTGTTGTTTAGGAATTTGCTCCATCTGTTCTAGAGCTTCTTCTCGTGGTGCATCATTAAACCCATAATGATCAATCTCCCCTCAACAACATCCGTGAATGGAGATTTGCCCTTGTCAGTACGGAGATCCTAAGATATCTCCCCCTCTTTCAATGATCTGGGCTCATCGAAAGAAACATCCCTACTGACAATCACCTTACAAGCTACATGATCCCATAGCATATAACCTTTCATACCACTTGCATATCCAAGAAAATGACACTTCTTGGATGTAGGATCCAACTTGGTCCTATTCTCCTTAGGTATGAGAGGATAAGCTGTACAACCAAAAATTCTCAAATGACTATAATCATCCCTCCGTTTGTGCCTCAATTCAAACGGTATCAAGAAATCAATTGCACTTGAAGGAGACAGATTTACCAAATACACTGTGTTATTTATAGCTTCAGCCCATAATTCATATGGTAAACCAGATTGGCTCAACGATATGTTTAATCCAATCTTAATCAATATAAAAAAAATTAAAATATTTGTAATGTAATTCAATGATCATTTTATATCAATAAATATCAAACTTCATAATTTATTAATCAACCTGCTGAACTTATTTCTAATAACAAAATTTGAATTATCAATTCTTAAACTACAATCACTCCTTTTTTTGATATTCTTTACTAACATTGATCTTAAACACCAACATCATTATAAACATCAATCCACTTGATCAATTTTTAACAACACTTTTATCCTTGAAATTCCTTATTCAAAAATAAATCATTAAATGTGAAAAAACAAAACTTCAAAATCCATGACACAAACTTTGAATTGCTCTTTTTTTCATATCATTACAAGATGATTTATTGTATTAGCATATGCAAACTCAATACCAAATCAATCAAATAAAAAATACCATCAATTAAAACTTGCTGAAAACACTTAACTTTGAATTGCTATTATTTTCATATCATCATCATATGCTTCATCGTATCATTGCATGCATACTCAATACTAAATCAATCAAATCAAAGATACCATCAATTGAACTTTCCAAAAACTCACAATTTTATCTACAAAACCAATTGAAGTTATTGAATAATCTTTTCTACTTTCAAAACTTCCACAAGTACATTCCATTTATCATCATGGCAAAAAAAGAGAGATTACCGCTGAGTCAACCTACTTAATGCTTCAAAATATCTAGGTTCTTTCATTAGCTAATGTTTTCACATAAGGATGCTTTTCAAGTCTCAACTCATCATAGCATACAAGTGATATTATAATTGAGTCACATGTACTTTGTGGTCCAAAAAATATAGGTTATTTCACCTGCTAATATTTCCACCATAATGACACTCTCCAATGTTTAAATTCAAAAATTAACTTTCAAGAATCCTAGTTTGAACTCTACTCCTATCTTTTAACAACGCTACCAATTTGAAAAGTATGTCCAAGACTAATGCTGCTAACTAAATGATCAACTTTAAATATCAAATCTACTTTGTATACTAACATCACTTCCATTACCTCCACATTTTGAATGTTCTGTGAGCTCTACAATGAAATAAGTTATCAATAATTTAATGAATTATAATGGTAGTTTGAAGTACATTTAATGATATGCACACCCTTCACTGAAATTCTGATTGGCTTCATAATTTGGTTGTGTAACATTCATTAAATTCTCTTTTTAAATCTTGGACTTTCTTGATCTTTTGAGTTCTTGGTATGTGACATGACTCGGACACCATAGCATTTAACCAATGCAATGCATGGGATAAATGTTGATAAGATTAATGTTTCCAAGGTCAAATATGCTCCAAAATAATAAATTTTTGCTCCCTCTTACCAAAAGACAAATGTTCTAGCTTCACTCCACTCTTGTTTATCATAAAGAATGCTTTGTTATTTTTATTTTATCTATATTACATATATTTTTATAATAATGGAACGCTTATATCATCCTAGTTTGAACAAGTGAATTAAGTACATTCTATTGAATGGGATTGAGATATACTCTTTGTATTTTAAAAAATACATTTATTTTGTGAGGAAAAATATTTCATAGATTTACTTAAACGGCATGTCCAGTAAATTTTTTATATTTATCCATAGATGGTTTTATTGAAATTTTAAAAAATTTGTAGAAATTTTCACGGATATAGAAGTTGATCTTGATGGAAAAGATTCCATATCGTCACTTTTTGTATGAATCTATTTGGAAACCCCCTTTTATTCCCGTGCCGAAGATGAGCTTTCACTTATAGAGTGATTCGTTTGACTTAACCAGGTTCGCCAACTTCGCCTGTAGCGTAGACCGTAGTAAGAATGGTAGTGCCTGCCGATTTCCACCTAAATTGGAGACGCAACTAAAGTAGCAGCAGAGAGGACGGACAGGTATCGGTGTGCTGTACTGGACGAAAGAAAGAACGGAGGGCGTTCCTCGGTTGACTCTTTGCACACGTCGCTCCCGCGTCGGAGGCTCGGAGCGTCCAGCACTGCACTCCAATTTGCTTCCCATGCCATGCCATGCCATGCCTTGGGATGCCAAGCGCTCGAGAGAGCTGGAGTCTGGACTGTGTGCCCATCATCGACTTCACTTTTGCTGATTTCTTGAATCGCTCCGTCTGTCTGCCTTTGCGGGCTTCTTCTTCTTCTTCTTCTTCACTTGGTGGATTGCTTTTATCGCCTCCGATTGTCGTTTGTTTGATTCTTTCTTTGTGCGGAAGTTGAGCAGTGAGAGAAGGGTGACCCGACCCGACCCTTCCTGGCGCGACCGTTTTCCTTTTCTTTGCTTCATTTATTTTCGCTCGCAAACTTCGCCAGAAGGGAGAAGAAGAAGTCTGAGAAGGGTAGGGGAGACGTTGGCGATGATGGAGGAAGGTGGAGTTGCTACGATCAGGTAATGGTTGGTGAAGAGGGTAACCCGTGGGGTTGGAGGTTGATTTTCGTAGGGAGAGATTTGTGTGTCGATCGTTTCTCGGCTGTGAATTTTCCGGATTTCTGTTTGCACACGCAGCAGTGAAGGAAATCATAAGTAAGAGAGAGAGAGAGAGAGAGAGAGAGAGAGAGAGAGAGAGAGAGAGTTGGTTGGGAAAATTAATCATTTATTTTCCACAGTGTAGCACGAAAATGGACCCCGAGTTGGCTCCGATCTCTTTCAAATTTCGTGTTGATCGCTCATTGCAGATGTTGAAAGGCTGAGTCCCTTTACGCGATTACGATTTCTTTGGGCGGGGCAGCATGAGGCCTGGCCCGACATTTAAGCTCGTCCTCCTTGGAGATGGTAATTCTGCTTCTCCTGCTCGTGGGCGTTTGAAGTAATCTCTGGAACGTGGGAATTGCGGAAATTCAGACGTAGTTTGGTACTGGGGAATCGCACATGTCTCTCATAAAGTTCAAACACCGTTTCATCCTTTACTTATCCTACTATACTGTAAATCCTTTACTTTCCTTCGGTGTGTTTTGTTCATAGGAAGTTTTAACATGTTTTGCATCCATCGTTGGCTGCAATGGTAAAGATGAGACATTCGTGCATCAGACCTTACCTTATGTGACCCCGATCAGCCCGAATGTGATGACGCTGGTGAAAGTTTTCCTGGCAGAGCCTTGCCCTTCATAGAAGCGTAGTGCATCATTTCGGCCTCGTATTCATACTTTATCGCTCTGGTGAAAATGTTGGTGTGGAGGCGTACTAGTAATTCCTATTCGGAAGGGTGGAAACTATCTCCACATGGCTGAATCATGTTGACTCTGTGTTTTCGCAATCCCCGGGTATCATGAGATTGAGGTCAATTCCTTGCTTTCTTAGTATTGAGCGTGGATATTCAAATTTATTAAGATGGAAGTGCTGAAAAAGAATCATGTATCTCCAATGCAGGGCGTGTCGGGAAGACTTCTATGGTGTTACGTTATGTTAACAATATTTTCTCGGACAAACAGACTGCAACAATTCAAGCCTCATACCTAACAAAGCGAGTTAATGTTGATGGCCACACCGTCACCCTTGCCATCTGGGTCAGTTCCTGTGTTTGAGCCTACTGTGAATGTTTTTGTTGTAAATGTGGCCGAAATGTTTTGCTATCTTCGTTGAGTTGTAATTTTGTCAGCTCTTGTTTCCTGAGCTTTATCAGCGCTACGGATAATTTCCATTTGTACAATTACTTTTGCTGTTCAAATCTCAAGCATGTGTAACTTCAGTCTTCTGATCTCATTAGTTACATACAAATGGCAGGACACTGCAGGTCAGGAACGCTTCCATGCACTCGGGCCGATCTATTACAGGGACGCAGATGGTGAGTGTCTGCAGTTTTGAGTTAAAACTGTTAATTTGGCTGCTGTAGTGTTCTTTCTTATATGTTTGCCACGTGACAGATAGGTACGTATGCAGGAACATGGTTGAAGAATTGGGGGAGTTTACTAGGTATACTTGTCTACTCACCTTCTGTGATAATAATTTGAGTTCTACTTTGATCAAGCAGCCGCCGTGTTAGTTTATGACCTTATGGACAAGGACAGTTTTGCTCGGGTTAAAAGTTGGGTGAAGGAGCTGCGCAAGATGGCAAATAAGAACATAGTGCTGACTATTGCCGGCAATAAGTGTGATATGGATCGACATCGAACAGTTGACCTTCAAGATTCCGAAAGGTTATGAATGATTCTTTGTTGCAAATGTCGTTGTCTTTTCATGGAATCACTCCTCCGAGCTATGTAGTATGTGGGGGATGCTATAGCAACAGGGTGTCGTTGTTGAAGTGATACTGGTTTGGGTTGTCTTCGTTAATGGCAGTTTGATAGACCTCAGTAAATTCAGGCTTTTACTGAGTTCTATCTAAATTTTTTGGACCTCAGTTTCCTTCCTCGTACAGATATGCAGAGTCAATCGGAGCCCATCATTTTTTGACATCAGCAAAATCAAATACTGGGATTGAAGAAGCTTTCTTAGACGTTGCAAAACGTAAGAATACGCTTACTAATGACATATGACATGCGAAGACATGATTTAATTATTATTGTGTATTTGTCTTCATGTGAATCTTCTTTCTGTCGTTCTTCGTTTTCCATAAAGCAGAACTCTCTCCACTCTCCTGTTGATGTGAAGTCTTGATGAAGACAACTGGTAATATTTAACGGATCCTACTAGGTTCTCTTGCCTCGCTGCATGAACGAAAGATGATGTTCTAGCTGATCAGCTATTCATCGGAAGAAAGTTACCCTAGTAACACCGTTCTTCCTCGACATGTAAGAAGACTTCCTGGATTTTTTGAATATAGCTTTACTGATGCATACATTGCATTTTCTACATTTGCTTCCAGTTTGCAGTGACAATTGTGACGGTTGTTTCCTATAGGTGTGCTGGAGGTAAGAAAAGGTGAAAGCCCGGAAGGGATCTCATCAGTAGCTCATCGGAAGAGCCTCATCGTCGTCGATGATCAACCGCAGGCGCCCCCTCCTTCGAAGTGTTGTTCTTGAAAATACAGTACCTGTGAATATGTACAGTTGTTTACCAGTAGCCCTTCAGGCTTTCCTCACTTCTCTATACACAAGCAAAACGTACCAAGGTAATTGAGGACTATAGCTGCTGCTACTGGAGGCAGTATCTTCGAAGTAGAGTGTCGAGGAAGATTTGAACACCGAAGTATCACTGATGCTTTTTTGTCAGTGAGAGTTCATCGGTCTATCACTTTTGTAGGCATAGGTACACTCTTAGATCTTCTGCACATGCAGTTCCGCGTAAAAGATGCAGTCAAAAAAATCCCGACTGTGATCCTTTCTTCCCCTCTAATTAATGGTCGAATTCTTCAAACCTTCGTAGGTTTAGTCTGAGATTTACGACCAGTTGTTGGTTCCCGTCAGTCCGAGTGTTTTAGAGTTTTTAGAGTGCGGTGGTGACTTCAATATTACGAGCTTTACTGTAATTTACCCTGAGGCTCATCGTCGGTTACCTTAAACCCTTGTGAATGTTCTGGATTCGACATGAAAGAGGAGCCCCAAAAAAAGGCGAAATATTACCAGAAAGTCACCCTTAGACATCGGGGTGCTGCGGTTTACCTTTTTGTAGGAACTTCAATTTCTTCATTGTAAACAATATTTTATGCATGGAATCAGTAGCACAGGAGGTGGACTCGGAAAGTCCCATATTGATCACGTGGAATATGTGTGATGTGTGACTCTGGCTCTTTGAAATGTAGGCTGATGTAAGCTGCACAGTAAGAGGTACTGTGTCGTGAAAGATTTGAGATTTACGGTTATGTCCGCCTCTCATCGTCAACAGCGAGTTGGTCTCTAGGGATCTAGTTGTGATCTATGTTTTCATATCTGTTCACGTGCAGCGGTGAGGAATGTCGAGGAAATTACGCATAACCAGGTTTCGTGATATCTTAAGGAAGTTTGCCGTCTTCATCTGTTCATGGAGATTGTGATGTAAGCGTGCTGTCAGTCAACAAATTCTCATGTTTTAAGGGCCGTCAAAGCGGGAGAAGGTAAGGTATGTCCAGAACAGCTTACGACTATTTGTTCTCCACGACTCTCAGATGCGGAATCAAACCGCCGTTTTATCAAAAAGTACGCATTTATCCAAAGTTATTCGCCCTGTCGAGTTCAAAAGTAAATGCTGGCTACCGATGAGAACTTGCCACCTTGCACCAACACCATAAG